>CM051826.1:137349906-137949906 GCA_028451465.1 Erethizon dorsatum | reverse complement strand
TCAATACGTTGTGTAATGTTTAGCTCAAGGTAACATGTCTGTCTTCTGAAACAATATTTCTTTATCGTGAAAACAGTGAAATCCTTGCTGCTGGCTTTTGGAGATCCACAGTCCACATTACCGCTGTGGTCAGCCTACCCCCCAGGAACACCAGCTTCCTGCTCCACCCAGCCTTGGTGTCCCCTGGCCGGCTCCCCCAGCCGCTCTGCAGCCGCCTGTCTTAGTAACGACTTCATTCAGCACCCCTCTCCAGCCCTGTGTTTTCTGGAAGGTTTCCAGCATCCTGTTTTCTCCTGCTGCTTGGGGTTGGCAGTCACCTCAATAGACTCAAGGATGCAGGAGCCCTCGCTGTGGGGGCGACACTCACTGTGGGGACACGAGGTGGTCTCGGGATGACTGGCAAGAGCGTGGGGTGTGCTTGGACGTGCGAGGACTTGGAAGGATGAGGTCTTCCTGGTTCTAGGAAGGAGACAACCTGCGCTGTCTTTTCCCACTTTCTCGCGTCACCAACGCTTTTCAGCACTGTAATTCTAAGTCTGCAGGGTGATCAGAGGGAAATGTGTCTCTAATACCGACCTGGAATGGAAATCCACAAGCTCTGAACTGTCTTACAGAAAGTGAATCACGCTCCTTTATTCGTTTCTAGATTGCTTTATGCTGCAATCCTAAATACTTACAAGACAGCTGGTGGAAACTGACTCCAAATGAGAATTTATACTTTACATTTTAGTAAACTAAGTTATTTTAAAATTGGTCCCACATTTTCTTGAACACCTAGGCATGTCTCTTGTTTGAATTTTCTTTGGAACTCCCTTCTGAAACAACACGAACTGAACTATAAGATATTTTAATGAATTCAACTTCTAAACAATTTCTAAATGTGGCGTGTAGCCATGCTCTTTAGTGTGTATACTTACAATAAAATGAAAAATTTAGTTTTTATTTAGCCGCCATTTTCTCTTTTCATTTTAAAACATCAAAAATAATCATTGGAGGTTTTCTGATTTTATTCCTTGTTATATTTTTGAATCCTCCATATTTTACCTTATATGCATAATCAAGCTCAACAGCACGTGCCAGCCCTGGAGGTTCTCATTCTCCAAGCACAGGTTTAGAATAATTTCACATGGAAAGAAAAAAATGCAGAGAAATCCTGTTGTGGGACATATTAATATCTCCTCACCTTTCTTTGTATCTGTCTGGAGCAACATTTTCATTATTTATCACCATCTTCACTAATATTTAGCCATTATTACCTGTGCTAAAAAGAAGTATAATTATGTATTTTGGTTAATAGAAGAGTAGAAATAATACTAAGGATGTGTCCCTGAAGTCACAGGAGAATAGAAGATGCTCTAAGGAAAATTAGGAATTGGAACTAAGGTTGACATGCTGAGTCAACTCATTTATTTCGGCAGACTCATTGTGTGGCACAAGGTCTGGATTTCTTATGTTAATCCCACTAAAAATGCAGGAAAAAAAGTTATAGTTGGGCAGAGATAAGGGGTCAAGATGGCTACTTTATTCAAACTAAATCAAAACTAAAATGTTGAGCGTCTTTACAAAAGGCATTGTGCTACTAGATTCTTGAGAGGCAAAAGAAAAAAAGAAAACATAAGCCACCATTCCTACTCAGACTTAGCCTGAAGTCCAAGAATCCACGTTAAAAAGTAATTGTGGGGCCAGTGAGATGGGTCAGCGGCATAAGCGCCTGCCCGGTAAGCGCCAGGTCCTGAGTTCGACTCCCGGAACCCACATACGATAAAAGGGCCGGTGATATCGCTCAGCAGCACGGGCACCTGCCGATGAGCGAGGTCTTGAGTTCGACCCCTGGTACCCACAAAAAAAAAAAAAAAGTAATTGTGCATCAGTCCTACATTCTAGGTAACCAAGAAGAATCAGACAAGGTTTCAGTTTAAAGGAAGTCACAGTGTGGGAAGGGAGTGGATGAGCAATTCCACTGTAATTGTTCTGACATATTCCTCCTGGGATAAAATAAGTGCACAAACAACAGTAATGCACAATTCATAAGGGGAGAAGAATGAGAATAACAAAGAATGAGAAATGCTTGAGTAGTGAAAAGTAATCAAGTAAATAATAGCAGGCATTAGCTCTATGAAAATATAATTCTAAGATTTATGTGCTGCGATGGCTAAGTTTAACTCTTGTCTTGATTGTCTTGGGAGCCACCGAGGACTGGTGGAATGATTTCTGGGTGCATCTGGGTGGGTCATGGAGGTGCCACATTGGGGTCTAGGTTTGGTCCCTCGCCCCTTCCTCTCTGGTGCTGTTTGACTCTGTTCTGCGCCCCCACTATGGTGAACTAAGCAGCTTCGCTAAACCACACCTTCCAGCAGGGTGCTCCTCCTTCAAGCAGCCAACCATGGACTAAACTCTCTGAAACTGTAAGCAAAAATTGAAGCATCCTCCTTTAAGTTGTATTTGCTGGGTGTTTTGGTTCCAGTGACGCTGGACTGAGCATTTGACTATGCTGCCTCTCAAAATGCACGGAGAATGATATGAAAGAGAACTCATGAGAAGAGGTAACTGGTAACGGCTCTTGAAGGAGTTGGTGTATTTTGTTTACCTGGGAAATGTTACTGAGGGTCAGTTGGGCACAGGACCCTCTGCTGAGCACCAGGGATACACTGGTAAATAAACAATGGGAGTAAGTGCAGGGGGCCAAAGCAGGGTTAGGTAGGATTTCAATAAGGACATATGGGACAGGGCAGGCATTGGGAAGAAAAAGCCATCCATTCATGAAAATTCCCATACTTACTGATGTGTCAAAGCAGGAATAAGTGATCACTTCTATACTTAACTGCAGAAAATAAGCAAAACGTAAATTCTAAGGGAAGGAGAAGAGAGGAGGCAGAAGACATCTTCGGAACTTGCAGTCAGTAGCCTCTAAAATACCCCCCAAATCCCCACCTGCTGACGTCATACCCTTGTGTGTGGCTGGACTAAGTGCTTCCTTTTTAATGATTCTCCTGTGACAGGAAGGGGATCCCTTCCTGTCAGTTGGAGGAAGACTGCAGCTTCCACTTTGCCTTCCCCCTCTGTGTCCTCAATCTTCAAGCAGTGAGCTGCTCTACCATGGCAGAGCCCTGTGGAGAGCGTGAGGCAAGCACTGGAAGCCGCCCCAACCAGCAAGCGAACCCCAAAGTGCTTCTCCTGCCCTGCCCTAGGGAACCTCAGAGCAGATCTCAGCCCCAGCACACTGTTTCCCAACAACCTCAGGAGAGGACTGAGTCAAAACCTCCCAGCTAAACTGCACCCTGGTTCCTGACCCCTGAAACTGTGAGGTCATAAATATTTGCTGTTTTAAGCAGCTGTTTTGGAACAATGTGTTACTCAGCCACACGTAACAAATAAAACATCTTCCTGTAGCACTCCAGCCTTTGCCCACTTGTCTTTAGCTTGAACCACCATGCACAGATGTTTTATTATGGAACTGATTGCACAGACAAGTCTCACTGAAGAGAAGGAATGAAGGAAGACAGACAGAGGTAGGAAGGGAAGGAGGCAGAGGGGGAAAATATGGCAAAAGCATCCCTGTGCCTGGCCCGGCCCGGAGAGAGGTTTGGCCTAAGTGTGGAGACTGTGGCGGTGACCCACTGAGGACACTTGTGCCTGCATTCCTGGGTGTGTGGAGTGATTCTGACAGTCGCACAGCTTCTGTTTATTTTCTGTTTTCTCAGCTTGCATTTTGAATTGGGTGACAGGGCCGGCTGAACTGACTTGAAAGTGTAGCCGTGTACTAGTCAACATCCGTTCACTCAGTATTGCAGCTTCCTAATTAATCATTTGCTTAATATTATGATTGACGTTATCCGTGGTCCAGAAGTTCAACTAGAGAGGCATCTTTTTTTATAGATAATAAACAACGTGTAACAACCAATATAACCCAGCGTGTATGGGTAGTTAAAGTGGGTATTATTTTTTATTTGCTTTCAAACCACAGAGCGGGCTGAACAATAGACAATAAACAAGTCATTTTGTATGGCTTTTGTGGGACTTGAAAAGAATTTTGACTTAATGGAAATTGATGCTTTGTTGGGAACCCTGCAAAAGAAGCAATAGAAGAGCCACGTGGTAAGTGCCCCAAACCTATCTTCCCAAGTGATACTATCGCATTTAACTTGAAAATTAGGTAGTAAAGGTCAGTGTGTAGTGTAGAATTAATAGGTGGTATCTCACTAAGACTCTTCACCCCCTGCTTTGAGAAAACTTTCAAGGTTTCTACAGATAAAGAGAAGGACTCAAGGACCTGAGACTTCTCAGATACGTAGATGACACTGTCATCTTTTACTTACGCTAAAGACCTTGAAGCAGCGATGAAAGGATACAACAGAAGAGCAAAGAATCTGGATCTTATATAAAAGAAGCATATGAAAAATCACACGCGCACATACATTCAAGAGGGAAAGCTGGCTGCAAAAAATTACGCACTTTAGTGTTTGTCGAGGCTATATGGCGCACATTGTTACAACCCAGAAAGGTTCAGAAAGCAGAATAGACTCTTGTTAGAGGCTCTGCGAGCTAAAAATGAATAGTTCTCTACGTTTAAAGAATGATCTACTAGAAAGAGAGATGTGATACTAGCACATGCCCAGTTTGGGCGACGATAGCAAAAGCACACATATTTAACACAGAGGCAGAATGAAATCTGTGTAATGAAAGAGAAAACACTTTGTGAACAGACAAAAGAAATACTCGTTAGTAGGAGATCAAGGTTGACACTTAGTAGGAAGAAGAACACCCAGCCTTCTTTGAAGATGTAATACATCGGAGGTGTAAGACAAGCCCTCTGATTGCCTAGGGCGAGGGACCCTCCCCGTAGGTCAAAGAGACCGTGAGTTAGGTCCCTCTGTGAGTTCATAGCTCTGCCTCTGTAAGTTTATGTGGATGAAAATCACCAAAGCCCATAGAACAAAGAAGCAAGCCCCCGTATTCACCTGCATTCGATGATAAACCTGGACCGTGATTAGATTTCTTTAAATTCCTGGAATTCAGAGGCATGATACAAAAGTACTCTGAGAGGAAGCAGGTTCCTCATTGACGTACATGGAAAAAGTTTCCCATTCTCTTAAAAGTTATGTTTCAAGAGAAATATGTATTTATTATCCTTCGCCGAAATGAGGCTCCTCATTCGGGGCGCACACGTGTGCGTTCACAGGTACACCTGTCTGTATACAGGGGAGCCGGTATAGGAGGAGGGCAGACGAGAGAAGGGAAAAGACCTTGAAGCTGTCCGAGGAGACAAACGCGTCCGGCACTCCTTGGACGTGGAGTAATGGAGGGAGAGAAGAGAGGCGACACCAGCGAGGGCGGCGAGGTCAGGCCACACAGGGTCTCACGTGTTCATAGAAAGACCTGGGATAATCAGCTAAAAATTGAGCTTGGCTTGACCTGAAAGGGATTAATGGACATGAGTATTTGGTGACCTTCTGGGAATGCTCTGACAGAGACAATGCTAGGATCCCGGAGGGTGCGATCCGTGCAGGGCTCGCCGCTGTGTCTGACCTCGTGTTTCTTGTGAGAGTCGACGCGTTTCTTGTGAGAGTCGACCAGAGCCATAGCTAAACTTAGCGGAGCCTGGGACATCGTCAGCGCCCTGAGGGAGAATGAGCGTATGCTACCGGGAATTAGTATCAAGAAAGGTCGCTTGCAGAGAGACATGGGTCATAGCTTCCTGGGAGGTGATACCTGGAAGAACGAGTGCATCAGGCTAAATAATGGCCCCCAAATCCTTAGAACATATGAGTATCACCATAGACATCGACAGGGCCTCGCAGGTGTGAGTCGGCTAAGAAGCTGGAGAGAGGGCTGACCCTGGAATCTCCTGGCTTACCCGGCAGGCTCCAAATGTAATCACAGGCCTATTACAGGAGGGAGGAGGACCGGGGATACAGCTCAGCAGTGTAGCGCCTGCCCCAAAGCGCAAGGTCCTGAGTGTGATTTCAGGTATCAAAAAAAAAAGGAGGGAGGCGGGAAGAAGAAGGCTGTGTGACAACAGCAGGGACAGAAGAGGCAGTGGGGTAGGGTGCTGTGAGCCAAGCAGAGCAGGGACATCTGGAAACCGAAGAAAAGCCAGGGGACAGACTCCTCCCCTGGAGCCCCTCGGGAACCAGCCTGAGCCCCCCAAGTCTTCTGCAAGATTCACTTCAGACTTCTGTCCCCCAGAGAGGTGAGAGAGTCCATTTGTGTTGCACAGGTCACTAAATTTGTGACAACTTGTTACAGCTACCCTAAGAAACTAACGAAATAGATACAATTCCAAGAGAATAAATGGAAAATATAGCATAAGTTACTATGCACCCTAAGTCACCCGGCAGGGTCTGGTAGCCACTGAAAGCATCTCTCTTCTCTCCCAAACGCACCCTCGTTTGGGTTATAGATCTGTATAAACCAACCTCCCAGGGCAGGTGTTGGGAATGGCACACGGAAGTCTGAGGGCAAAAGGGACATGTGGGGGGACAGGGACTCTGCTTTCCAGTCTTGCCCAAGCCTACGTGGTATAAAAGGCATCTCATGAAATAACCACATCGCTGCCTGTAAGTTCTTCAAAAATCACATGTTGACCTTATTGTTTAAATAAGCAATAAGGAATAGTATTGCTGAAATAAGGAAGACATGGCTCCTGCATAAAGGCAGGGAGGAGACGCCCCCACAGGACTGCCTGGCCACAGGGGGCTTGGTGGTAGGGACAGGGCCACAGTCTGAAGACCACTGCCCAGGCTCCGGGAAGGCGTACAAGCCAAGATGCCACATCATCTTCAGGTCCGAGGGGTAGACAGGCGGGCTCCAAGGGGCACGGAATCCCTCTGGATTAAGCGTATGTTGGCCAAGCAGCCGTGTGCCACCTGCTCTCCAACTTTCCCTTCCAGCCATCTGCAAGAACTGTCAGATCATGAGCACGTGCCTGGTGCCCTCCTGAGGCTTGCCATCCTTACCCCACAAGCCAGCTACTTCCGTCTAATCAGAACCAACCATGATGCCCACGTTTCTTGTGTTGAAGGTCCTTACCCATATTTTTTTGGGTTTTTTTTTTTTGGTACTGGGAGTCAAACTCAGGACCTCAGTCTTGCTCAATGCCTTTTTTATTTCTTTGCCCATCCCAGCTGATCGGTCTCAGGTTCACGGGCTGCTGTAGCAGCTCTCACCGTGCTGTGCTCACCGCACTCCTCTCCCCTTCATCCACGGCCGGCCCGCCCGTCTCCATGACTTAGGGTGCTGTCTTTCTTCCCTTTCACAGAACCACTCCTCCCTCAAAGGTGAGCTCATGAATCCTACAACCAAGGTAGCTCCAAAAGCCTCTTGCATATCGGGGTATCTGTGGCATCTCTGTCCAGTTATCTTGTCATCTACTGAGTCATTGCAATGTCACTGGTGGATTTAAAAGGGCACTGAGCCCCTTTCCTTGGACTGTACGTCTCAAGGTGAGTCTAGAACAATCACCCGGCTCTCTGATTTCCAGGGCAAAATCAGGCTCACACAGCACGCGCCTTGACTCATTTCTAATTGTCTCGATGAGCAAGAGCTACGTTACGGTCACTTTTATTTCCTGCCACTCTGCACATATAAAAGGTGCTCAGTTCTTATCGACTGTGGGTTGGTTTCCGCCTCTGTGTCACTGGCTTCCTGAGACTTCCACTGTAATAGGAGTGTTACACAAGAACTATCATGTTATCCACGCTTCCCCAGTGGGGAATTCTTGTTCTAGCTCACACCCAATGTGGGGCAGATCCTGACACTTCTGTGGGCTCTGCTGCTGGTCAGGACACTGCCAGGGCTTCCCCCTGGCCAGCCAGTTCTACATTAGTCAGTGAGCTCATCTCCTGCTCTCCTGTGAGTACGCACTCCTGCTTTCCCATCACATCTCCCTCTGGGCCACTCCCAGCAAGTTCCAGACTCCTCAGACTTCCTGAGAAGTTGGAAGCTATCACCTGGGAACTTCCTATCCTTCCAGCTCCAGGGCTTCTGGTCTTTTCCACCTCCCCTCTCCGCACTCCCGCTCTTTCTCTCCACTCTCGGCCTCCTTTATTGAGGACGAGTCCTTCTGCTTGCCAGAACCCAGCCTTCCACGCTGGTGGGATCCACCCCCTCCTTCTTCCCTTTGCCACCACTTCCTCCTTCCCATATCCCCTCTCTCATCTGAATCTTCAAATTCTCCACTCACAGACTGTTTCCTGGGGCACTGAAACCCGCTTCTTAGCTGCCATTCTAAGCAGACTTCCAGGACACCAGTGTCCTCTTCCACCTCCACCCCATTTCTGTGTCTCTTTATAGCTAAGCATCTCAGACACAAAAACAAAACTGCATAAGTGTCACAACTACCTTTCTTCCCATTATCTTTTCTTTGTGACTTTCACAATGATAAAACTATTTTTCTAACTGTATAAAATATGCAATAATTTTTTAAAAAACAATCAACAAATTAAACTGTAAGGAAGAGGACCAAAAAAAAAAAAAAACCCTAAAACCCCACCTTCTTGAGATAAGCGCCATTAATATTTGGGGAACACCTCTGCATGCTTCGATGCACATGTCCGAGTCCAGGCTCACCAGTAATGGGAACACACACGGTATCCTGTTCTAATATCATCTTTTCCAAAGGCAGTTTTCTTTCTTTCCCATCCCAATCCTTTCAAATGACATTCACCCCACTTGGGGAGTGGATGCTAACCATCTGCTCTGAGTCCTCCTTACGAGTCTTGCGGTTCACACAATTGCTTGAAAAGATGCATGAGTACAGTGGACAGGTTTGTGGAGTCTTTATTGCCACCAGATAACTGCAAACAGCAGAGAACATCTTGTCCAGTGTTTATTTCTCATTTAGGTATGTTTTTAAAGAATTATTTACTCACATTTGTTTCCACTGGGGATTAAGTTGTGCTATCTTTAACAGAAAGTCCAAATAAGAGTAATAGAACAAGGACTTTTTTCTTTCACATAGAAGCAAGATCAGAGATGAGCAGTCCAGCCCTAGCACAGTGACTCCCTCTGTCGCTGAGCCTGGCTGTGAGCTTTCCCATCTCCCTGCCTGCAACGTGAACTCACCTCTGTGCTCCCAAGATGACCACAAAGCCCAGTTAGCCAGTTAACTACAAGCCTACTGTTTGGTGCCACCCACCTCCAGTGTGGGCCTTCCCATTATCCACACCCAGAGCTATGCTAAGCCTGTCAGTGGACTAATTTAGTTATCACACACCCTTACTGCATATCCATGCACCCTTAATCCCGGTATCACACCCTAGATCCAGCCACCTCCAAAATGCCCCATCTATGAGCACATGAGGCTTTGGGGGGACATCTAGACATAAGCCATAACAAGAACAGTTTCGGATGGTACTGAATCTGATCTAATGTAACTCAAGTGTTTCATCTGACATTGCTAGATGATATAATGTTCTCTTGCAACAGTATCAGATTAGACCTACTTCTCATTGAATAAATCACCTAAAATATGTGTAATGTAAAAGGCAGAAATTTAGAAAACATTTTGACTACTCTTTAATTTTTTGGCTAAACATTACCTTCCTTTTCCATCCTTCCTACCTCCTAATTTTTTGCCTCCAAATATCTGATAGGTGTGCTTAGAGAATAAATCAATTACCTGAACATTTCAAAGAGCCCTGTCCAGTAGCCTCACTCGCCGTCAGCTTCCTTACTCACCGTCAGCTCATTGCTCGTCTCCCAGCTGCGCCATCCTGTGCGGGGCAGTGCCCACGTGTCGCAGGGCAGGACTGGTCCTGTGCGCTGCTCCCTCTCTGTCCTCATTGCCACACACACTGTGCCTCTGTCCCTCAACAGCCCGATGGTTTGTATCAGCACCTCTGGCTTTTCCCCCCTTATCTCTTGTATGAGCGGGGGGGACAAGTACCAGCAAATCCACATTTCTTCTGTTGAAGCTGATCAAATTTTCAGCAATTTCCATAATACCTGTTTAAAACAACAAAGTGTAAGTTTCTTGGCTGATTGTTAGATCCTCCTTTAATTTAATTTAATTTAATTCAATCCCTTTGGCGGCTGTATAGGAAGCGGCAGCTCCTGAGCAGGGTCTCTAGAAGGTAACGAACATGGCGCTGTGGTTCCCACAAGGGCTTTGGGGTCTTTTGAATGATCTGCCCTGACCATGTACTCTGACAGGCATCAGGGAAAGACAAGTTGCTACTTTCAAGTAATCCTAAAATGTAACCATGCCTTGTTTTAATTTTTTAAATTATGACTTTTCTTCCCAACCCTTTGGCTGGCTACCTTGAGTTGTATCTCATGATGTATGCATTCGGCATGTGAGGCTAGAAGCTTGAGAGGTTTACACTTTCTTTGTATGCAGGCCATTTCATGTTTGATTATCATTTAACATTTCAGATGAAAAATGAATTACTGGTATCAGGCCATCATTGCATCATAACCATTAATGGGAGCCAGGGCTGCCGTAGACTTGGATGGAAGCTCAGTTCAAGCTTCACGTGGACAGCACTAAGGCAAATCAGGGTAAGGAGAAGAGGCGGAGACGGTGGGGGGGTGTAAGTGTCCCAGGGCGGAGTGCTCTAGAGGATCACTCTCCCTCAGGATGGACCCGAAGCTCGGGAGTGACGCAGATCGGCGACGGCCAGTCACCATCCCCAGCACCCGTTGCCTTGCAAGCAGCCTCCAGGGCTGCGGGATCTGAAGGACGCACATTCTACTGCGTTCGGGGGAATAGAAGCAACATTTGAACAGGCCAGAGGCATATTGGACACACACTGTTAATTAAAGTTCTACAAAAGTCTGCCAAAAGTTCCAGGGGCCCCTGCGCTGGTGCAAGTCACTCATTCTATGTGGTCTTGGAAGACACAATGAACGAGGTGAGCTTAGAAATGAGTTTACAGTGAAAAGCTGGAAGAAGCCAACAAAACAAACAAAGAGGACAGTGCCATCAGAGTGCTTACCATCGGCAAAGATTACAGTAAAAGTTTGTGATCACTCCCGAGAGGCTGCACACACCTGTTTGGCTGAAAACTATGAAGTGTGGCCTATTAACTTGGTAATCACAGCAGTGAGAATGAGGTGGAAACTCTATCCCCACAGGGAAATGCCCTCTCAGAACCAAGAGCAGGGCCTGGCACGAAGAGACACTCCATAAAAACATGGCACATGGCAAGACGCATGACACCCAACTTCGGTAGACTGCCCACTGCACAACAGGTACTGTGCTGGGCCCTTCCCCTACCTCACCGGATTTTATCTTCCAACTCTAAAATCCAGGTTTTATCACATTTTCGCAAATAAGAGAATCGAGGAATAGAAAGGACAGACCCAAGATCAAAGAGCTAGAAATTGGGAAAACAAAGATTTGAGTGGAGAGCTGTGCATTTAATTTCTTGTTTGTTTTCATATTAGTACTTTCTCAGTATCTTTGCATCTTAATTAGAAGAAAGTGGTTCCTGGCGGGACAGAAGGCGAAGTCCAGGAGGCGGAGCTCGCCCCCTCTGCAGCTCCAGAGCTGAAGGCCCGACTCCTGCTCTTTCCTCTCTCTGCCCCCTGTAGATGCCTGCCTGCTCTCCAGGGGCTGTGCCCACCACTGCCTTCTGCGTGTTTATTTGCTTTGGAGCAGGCATTGTCTGTGGTCATTGACCCAACTCATTTGCAAATATTACAGAGTCTTTAGGCATCTTCTTTGGGGTGGTCAGTCAGCAAGGCCAACTGTTCCATGTGTTATTTATCAAGGCAAAATTACATGGCTAGCAAAAAGCAGCACAAAAATTACAGAGAGATGCTTACATCTTTAGGCCATACCCACAGGGCACTGTTTTCCTTCTGAAAAACAGGTATTTATTCACATCATGTTATGCTGTGAAATAAAAAAGAATCTGGAATTTATAAGTTAATTGACTGGAAATAATTATGGACAATGAAGTAATGATGTCTATTTGTTTATGCTTTTCCATATGTAACTTGACCTACATGTTTAAAAATGTAAACTTATTTTAGCATTTATTTGTAATTATACCATTATTTATGTTTCTGTCAAGTGATTTTTAGTGTAGTGTACTTTTATTTTGGATAAGATCATTGACAAGCTAGTTCTTACATGAAAACCAAAGGCACAGAGGACATATATATTAAGTTTCTAGTTCATATCTGACATTAAAATAACTGACTTTTTACAAAGCGTCATTATTGCACATTCACTACCATAACACATTAATCTTTTATGATCAAACATTCATCGCACAGGGATCCGTCAGCTGCTGCACGACTTGGTAAATCCAGCCTGCCCAGTTCCTCTTCATACTGTGGCCACAGCCAGAGTCTGAGAGGGAAGACTCTTAGGCAAACGACTTCTCCAGGAAGGTCAGTGTCTACTGCCGCTGAGCAGGTCCAGCAGAAGGAATGGGAAAATGCACAAAACTTTTATGCACACTCTGACACTGAGAATGGATCTGTACAACAAAAACTATCTATTGATTTGTTCTGGAACGTGAATTCACAAACAAGTGCCCTCAGGAATCGTTGCAAGAGGCAGAGTACTCTCCCTCCACCTCAAATCCAGATACCCCGTTTGGCACCCCCGACTCACCTGGTGGCTGCTGAGCTTCCGAGAACCTTGGGCTGCGTTTATCACTGGCGTTCAGACTTTACTGTTTGCCGGAGCGGAAGTCCTGAGCAGGGACTCTCACATCCCCAAGAGAGAACCGGTCCTATGGAAAGTGCCTGGGGAGGTGAGCAAACCCCACCAGTAAGGGTGGGCGTCACTGGGGTGGGGGGCAGCGGCAGGTGCAGTATCCTGGCTGGTGTGCGAGCCATCTGCTCTCAGCAGGTGTGCACCCGGGGAAGGAAGGACCCTCTGACCAGAGATAATAGCTCCAACACTCTCTCTCACAGTCAGGGCCCAGCAAACCTCCATGTCTCCTCTCACTGGGCAACCCAGAGGAGGAGAGTTCTCTGCTCACCACAGTGGAGATGGCTCACAACGGCAGCCCAACCCAGGGTGACCAGTCAAAGCTGGTCCTTTGGGCCCGGGCAGCAAGCCTACCATGAGGCTTCCTTACCTATGGGGAGGGGGTATGCTTTATCCCCAGGGGTGTGAAGGATTTCGATAGGGGAGATGTTGTATCAGATTGATGTTCTAGGATAGTCACTCTGGTGGCCTTTGGGAATGGGCAGGAATGAATGAAGCCAGACACCTTGGCCTGGCCTGCGCCAACTGTGTGGCACAGTCCTGTCCTTTGCTGTCTTGCCCACTGAAAAGCCAAGATGACACAGGCAGATCACAGAGGGAGAAGTCAGCATGTTCACATGTGTGACCCTATCAGGACATGCACGGGACCATCAGGGTTCACAGTGAGCCACCAAACTGTGACAATGAAAATGTTAAATGTTCAATTTTATAGGTGGAGTTGAAAAAGACAATATAGTGGTCTAGAAATTGTGTTTAAAATGAGAGAAATCATAATAACTATATCCTCTTGGAAATTCCTTCAAAAGATAAAACTTTCATGCTGCATTTTAACCTTCAATGATTACAGGCAATCGTTATAGTAGGTAAATTATTTGGGAAATTGATTAAACCGTTTAGGCAATAGCTTCCCAAGAAACAGCGAGACCAATGAGCCATTGCTTGGCCAGACCCCTGCTTACCCTTTAAGTCCCATACATGGTCCATGAAGCAGTACCATGGGTTTGAAAGCAAAAGAACATTGCCTTCAAATAATTGTTGTGATTCCTCCCTTCCCGCAGACTACAGTTGCTTTCTCTCAGCGCTTGGGATGATGAAATATGCAAGTGGTAGCAAAGACTCTGAAGGTCTCAGCCAGACACAGGGAAAATGAGTCAGGAAGCTACTTGCATGGAGTTAAAATAGAATCAGCACATTCAGTAAGTAACATTAAGGGAAGAAAAAGTTCAGAAGGAAAACGCCAGATTTGTAGATTGCAACATCATCCTAGCTCCATGGAGACTGTCGAAACAATCTCCATTTACATCTGAGAAAAACCTATTGAGCAGTCAATTACCTTCCCAGGACCAATATGCCAACAATCTTAGCTTTTTCCATGACATGTGCATCAGGGGAGGTACTCATAATATTAATTCTAGGGACACCCAAATATAAAGCACGTCCTGGGTCCTTCAAGAATGTCTTGGAGTCTGATTCCATTCTCAGGCCTAACAGTCAAAAAAAAATTCCATGACCTGCCTCGCATCTGTTGTTTTAAAATAACTTCACAATAATGTACAATTTCTATTCTCATTTTGTTGAAACCACTGGCATTTCCCCAACCCATAAACAAAAACAGCATTCTAGAAACCACCAGACATCAAGTATGCAATTTTCTTCCCTAATACTTGTTCTAAAGAAAGGCTCCCTGGCACATTGACTGTAACCATCGAGCACACATTTGTATGCTGCCACTGTCCAGTATGCAGCGACATTCGTCTCCAGTGAGTCACATCTTGAGGCACTATATATTTTTGTTGCTAAATTTATTAACATATATTTATGGGCATATAGTTATACAGTTTTTCTTGTGGTGTTTGTGTTCAGACTAATTTTTGCTAATTTTCTTTTGTTTTTCCAAGGAGTATTTTGGTCTTCCTAAGCCTCAAGAATTATCTTTGATGTGGTTATCAAGAAATAATCCCAAAGTTTTAGTATTCTTAGGAATACATCCCTAAAAGGCATTATCCATACACCTTCACAGTTTCCTTCGCTGGATTCAGCCCTGGGCATTAGAAATGGGGATGGCAAATATAATTAATGTATCCAGCAATAGGTTTAGCCCCTCCCATTAGGGTCAAAAGGATGGGACAGGGAAGCAAAGTGACCCGTGCTTCCCTGAGAAGACACAGTAATGAAAGCAACAGACTGAGGCACTGGAAGGGACTAGAAGTTTTTATGTGAAAAGACTTAGTTTGGATTAGTGTTTTACATAAAGCGACAACCTCTCACAGTCTCTTCTACTGTTAAAAGGATTGAATAAAGTGTGTTTGCAAAGTGCTTATATATTGGACAGATAAAGCAAGTTGATGTTAAATAAAATAGCAGGTTAATCATTGTATTATATTATTGTGCACACCCGGGGTGTTTTATGCGTAGATCTGCACACATTCTTAGCGTGCTACACATCGACATACAAAATAAGCTACCCTGGCACACACCGAAGTTCACAGAGGAGGAGAATGATGGGATACCTGAGTTAGATAAAGTGTAGAAAGGCCTTATTTTCCTATTAAAGTCAGTTATATTCATGTATCATTGCTAAATAGAAAACTGGAAATTTATTCAATGTCAAGAAAAGCCATTTAGTCACCGATGATTCACATTTTGCCTTGAGTGCTCTGGCAGGAAACCGGCATATCACTTGTTGGCAAATTTGAATGGTATTAAATTGAACAGGTAAAAAATAGGCTTGTGAATTAACAAATTAAATTTGCAATACATATTTCCGAATAGCGGGACTAAGGAATGCTGATGTGATTTCCTGAAAGCACAAGCATTCACAGCAGCATGGCCATCCTTTCCTAAACCAGCCCTCGGGTCTCGGACCGAAGTCCCTCTCCCCGGCCCATGGGCAGCAGGCCTCGGCATCCTCAGTGTCCCGGGCCACACTGTCAGAAAGATGGTGAGCTAAGGCCAGGGCCCGCACCACTGTCTGTGGTAGTGGGTGATGCAATTTCGTTCTCGTCTATAAGCACTGTCTCTCCATTTGCAGCTCATGTTCGCTGCCATCCTGATTCTCACTCACATCTCTACCTGGACTCCAGTTTCTGACTATTTCCCGGCTTCTCTCTCAATGTCTCCGACTCACTGTTTTCTGCCTTCTCTGACTCAGTCGTCCCTTGAGTCTCTAATTCTGCTTTCCCTCCTCCACTCTCCATCCTCTTTCATTTTTCCAGTGATGCACAGACACCCTTGCCATGCAGCACCCTAGGCACATACACTCTGGGGTGGCGGGGGTCTACCCCAACATTCCACCACTGCGCCCAGAAGTGGGGCCCTGTTCTGCGTCTCAGAGAGAAACAAGCCTGTCAGTCCAGGGAGCAGAGTGAGCCCCCCAATGAACAGAGGGGCTCTGTGCTGCAGGGACATTTCCAGGGGATATTTTCTACTTTCGTGTTCAATATAACAACCAAAACAATTTCAGGGGCAGTAGGAAGAACCTGGAATCACCTCTCTTAGATGACGGCTTTTTTAGTTTTTCCACAAATCCAAATACAATCAAGAGACAAGTCCCAAGAAACAAGCTGATGTCCTGATGTTTCAAAAACAGTGAGAAAGAGAAGTGAGGGTTCCGACCACCACTCTTTCTTCCATTTTAAACGCACCGTGCAGCACCATGCTCTGCCCACAGATCGGGCATCACTGGACAACACAGCTCCATCAGACTGGCACCCCTCGCGTCTGGGGCTTTATTTCCAAAGTGTTCTCTATTTTTGCAAATATTCTTAGCTATGAGCCTTGGATCCCATTCACTGGTTTAGCACAGGGTGGTTCAGAGTGGAGAGCACAGCAGCTACCCTTCCCAGAGCTAGCCCCTAGCTGGGAAACGCTGCTGTTCACCCTTTGTCTTCCTCCTTGGGAAAAGCGTGGAAGCTGCAGGTTGGACCCACGGGACACGCCAAATACCGGTCTCCTCCTGGGGACAGTTTTCTCTCTCCCGCGCCCTATTGTTCTAGATACTCTTCTACATCTGCTTCCTTCTCCCATCGGAATTCCACTGTTATACTAGATGAGACCAGTGATTGGATCAGTTGATCATCTCTTTATTTTTTATCAGCATCCAACCAAATCCAGACTAGCACCATATCAGAGGCATCGTTCTTTCATACAACGAGCATCAGAGAGGAGGCAACATTTTTCTAAGCAGGAAGAAACCTGTCACGTTCGAGTCCTTGTGTCAGGTAGAACACACTTCCACCGTCGTTCTCTAAGACCTAGCAAACTGAAAGCCTGCAGTCTCAGGTGGGTGAGAGTAGAAGAATACCTCATCACGGAAACATCCATGGGAATGAAACGAAATGAAAATCATCAGCCGGAAGCCCTGGTTGCAGGTGCACCATCTCTTACCCCAGGGCTGCTTGCTGCCTAGAAGGGTGCTCACTCCCGACCCCTGCCCAGTCCCAGTGCTCCTGGAAAAAACCGCAATCAAGGAAAGGAAAGAATTCTCTGTACGCAGAAACTCAAGGCAACTGGAACCCTGGCCTAACCCTAGTGTCACGAAGGACTCGAGCACTGCGTCTAACACAGGACAGGCAGGGAAGGTGCTCTGGGGACAGCGAGGGAGGCAGGGAGGCAGAGCGGAGGCAGCAGCATCGAGGATTCGGTGTCCTCTGAGCCAGTCTGAAAGCATGCAGGGTGCGAATTCTTGTTCCGACGTGGGCGAAGCGCTCTGTTTATTCATTCAGGCTGGAGATCGAAGCCAGGGCCTCCCGCACGCCGGGCAGGCGCTCTCCCACTGAGCTGCACCTCCAGCCCTCTCCAAGTCTCTTCATCAGACTTTAAACAAATAGCCACTTCCTGTTGCGCGTCATGCCTGTGGGCCGCATGGAGGCCTGCTGCTCAGGTACTCTCAGTCCAGGCAGAGGGGACTGTCCTCAGCATCACTGCCCCACGCCTTTCCTGGGGTGAGGATTTCAAAGATGGCTCTCCGTGTTCCTGAAAGATTTTCCACAACCAGAGAGGACTCAGTGGGAAGAGAAACCGACATGCCAAGGATGAGTGTCCAACCCAGACACGCCACACACACATTGTTCACAAACGGGAAGAGCTCACACTCTCATCAGTCCTCAGCACGCGTCCCAAAAGTTGGGGCATCCTCCGCCTCTTAAAAATGCCCCAGTCTGTGGGCTCCTAATACTGAGCACAAGAAACAGAGGGGCTGGTGCTTCTTATTAGACTACGAGCCTAGACAAAGATAATGCAGGATAGCATCCGCTTATATTTCATTACAGCGGTATTGAAAATTTTATTTCCAATAAATGTCTTTTTAATTCTGTTAAAGTAAATGATTCACAGGATGTCTGCCGTGTCATTTCTGATCAACCCATAGTTCCCAGTCCTAACTCCAGGTCCCAAGCGTACAGACTGTGACCGGATGGATGGGGGGATTGGAGATGGACGGGTGGACAGATGGACGGGCGATTGGCTGTGATTAATATGGTATGTGTATATTTCCCCTTACCATTCCTTTAATACTCCAAACTTTCCACTGTTGTCTAAAATATATTTTCTGATATCTTTGAGGAGCTTTGTTCCATTTTTAAGAACTCTGATTTCACTATTCTTTTGTGGTTCTTTCACTGTCATTTGCTCTGTTCCTTCCACTCTTGCCCAGCACGTCCAGGGCGTCTGGAATCCGCAGCTCTTAGCAGGGGCGTGCGGAGCCCTGGCTGCACCTCCTGCCATGCTAGGGACTTCAGTGCCTCACCCCAGCATCCCTCTGCTTTCCACCTGCTGTAGGGATCTTACCGCCAAGACCCAAACACTGCTCCCAGAAGCTGCCTCTGCCAATGCCGCCAGTGATAAAGTAACAATGACCAATGGTCGGTTAATCATTCCAAGAGTTCCTGGTGACTCTGGTGCCTAACGCGCCAGGGGAGGGAAGTTCCCTCAGGCTGGGAGTTGGTGAGGACCTGGCCAACGTCACTGGGAGCCACACAGGGTGAGAAATAGAAAATCGGTGTCCCCGCAGAATTTCAAAAAGGCTGAATTCAGCGTAAATGGAATGAGTTGATCAAGAGGAGTACGGCCCCTGGCGACCCTCTGCCAGGCCTGGTCCTCCTGCTGGCCACACTGCAGCTGTGTGACTGAGCACGTTTCTTACCATCTCTGTGCTCCAGTTACTTCTGTACAGTGAGCGTGACTGTGCCCACCTCTCAGAGTTCATGAGGGAATGAGGTCCTGTGAAGTACTTAGAGCAGCACCTGGCACACAGTAAGTACTCACGGAGTGCTGAGTGACTATTGTTACTACTAGCATTACTATTAAGAACATTGTTATCAATTTTGAAGGAAGAATGCAAAGGAAAATAGGATTAAGAAACATCAGAGGAGTTCAGAATGAGGAGAGAGAGAATATCTGGTGCCTTCAACATCTGCTTTCTGCTATCATATTGGGTTGAATTCAAATCCACATCCCCACCCCAGATATAGGGAGGAAATCATGAACAAAGTCACTCATCAAAACCCCAAAGCAATATGTCAGGAGCAGACTTTCTAACTGTTCTTTCCTACGAACTAGTCATTTTTTGCAACTGCCTAAAAACTGAGAACAATATCCCATTTTCTTTGAGTATGAAATACTAGATGTATCTTTACCTCATTAGTAGCTTATTTAACTTCGGATTAAATCTACAATTAAAACTTCCTCTTACAAGAACGCCAAGACAGTCTGTCCCTTCGTGTGTCCCAGTGTGTCCCAGGTTCTAATACCCCTTCCCACAGAAGTCCTACTTCAGTTCTGAACAGAGGCCAAGAGGCTTGCTCCTCTTCTCTGACACAGAAGTTCCGCTGCCTTGTTCTAGAAACCCCATGGCTTGCGCACAAGGGCAACCTTGCTTTCTGTTTCACGAGGTCTCTTCTCAGGAAGACCAAGCCCTCGCATTTCTTCCTCTTCTCATCGGGATGTTCATGCCGGTCCTCTGTTATTCTAAGGCTCCTTATCACCCCACCACTTCACCCCCATTAATCCAATCGCAGGCACTTCGCTTGACTGCTGTGCCTCGTCTGTGTACATCCGAGTGTTGCAGACACAGCAGAGAACAAGAAATGGAATCATTCTTACTTTCACATTGCTTGCATTTTAGCTGGAAAAGGCAAACAAGAAACAAAAAGTAAAACTGTACAAGTGGTGATAGGTTTTAAAGGAAAGCTAAGGTAGCACCAAACAAACACCTGAATAGAGGGAAGGAATAGAATATGTGAAAATCTGATTTATTGTTCTAGGCACCTGTCCTGTCATCTGGAAAAATGACCTGGCTTCCAGCAGCTTCTGATAAGTAATGGTTAAGTATCCCATTGCTTCAGAGCTGTGAGGATGAGAAATCTTATCTACAGATCAGAAAAGGACGCGGTGCAGTAACGACACTTACAGTCCTGCCGCAGGGCTCTGGACTTGGGTGGCTGTGGGCAGGGAGGACACACCCTGCGACTGGCCTCAAGCTGCCCGAAAAGCAGCTCAGTGATCGAGGCGCTCTCCGCCAAGCTGATAAGGGGCGGAAGGTGCTGAGAGGAATACCAGATCGAGAAATGACAAATCTCTGAGCCCAGTATTCGAACTTTTTGGGTGTAAGATATTGGAAAATTTACATAATCTCTCCAGATCGCAGTCGCTTTATCTGTGTAATGGGTTGTGTCGAAGAGTAAATATGCTGAGGTGTGCAAAAGGCCTAGTGCCGTTCTCCACCTAAATGAGCGCTGGTTTCCTTCTCCTCAGCTTCTCTGCATGTGTTTAGGTGAAGCGGCATCATCCGTTCACAGGATAAGATGCACAGAATTAAGCTGGCACCTCTGCTAGGCTGGCATCCACACTACCATTCCAGACAGTCATCGTAACCCGGAGTTTATGGGGAAGACAGGGAAGAGTAGAAGAGATAAGGGCTGTGACCAACTACTTCTACAAGAACCCCCCAAATCTTTTAAAGCATAAGGCTATTACAGATTTTTCCTTCTCAAAATAAAATATTTTCCTGCTCAAGAAAGTCCATTCACGATTCCCGGTATCCAAAAAAAAAAAAAAAAAAGAAAGAAAGAAAAGTCCCCTCAAATCAGCAGTGCTTTATCATTTTGCCAAAGGTGAAGTCCTCAGAAACAACCACTGGTACAGTCCTAGAGCCTCTCATGAGATCTGACTCTCGTGAGCCCCAGGAATTCCCAATCTCACACACACAAAAAAAGATTTCTGCAATCTCTAGCAAATTATTGCACCAGGTATTTATTAACTGTTGAAAACACCAACGCGTGGAGAGTCTGTTAAAGAGAACAACCGAAGACATCATGCAAGACGAAATGGCATCACTTTGAGGAGCGAGTTCATGCCAGAAAGCAAGCTTCAAGGCAGAAAAGACAGGACGCAGTTCACGTCCAGGACAGAGCAAGGGATGAGCTGGGATGTATCTCAGGGCCAGAGGCAACGCCGCTCCCAGGTCACTGAGCAGCTGTGGCGCTCGCACTGAGACGCAGGGCCATGGCGGGCTTTGTGCGGAGCACTGACACCAGCTGCCGTTTGACCGTTGCTGGTTTGATGTCAAGGTGTATGGTGAGGGGAGAAGCAGGGGAAGAACGGCCAGGACGGGTGATGAGAGAGGCTGCCGGGTCTTCTGAACCCCAGTGTTAGCCTGAGAAGGCTCCCTTTCTAACAGAGGACGCCTGACCAGGAGCGGTGGGTGCACTGGGCGGCCGGCTGGGGAGCTCGGAGCGGAGGTCGATGTGGGAAGCCCGCTGGACATCTGAGCGCCAGTGCCAGGTGAGAAGAGGAGAGAAGCCGAGCACACGTGTGAGCGTGGGGGAACCGGTCCTGCTGGACGCACACGGTGAGAGTCTTCAGAGTATGGGTAGCATTTAGATCTGGAGAGGAGAGGAGCTCGAAAGCGAGCGTGGAGAGAGAAGGGAGACGTCAGACACCGCCAGCCAAGTGCTGGAGAGGAGGCCGCCACGGGCAAGGACAGCCGGAGATCCTGCAGGCAACGACCGCCGAGGGGCGCGCGGCCTGGGGGCAGCGAAGATGCTGCTCCGTGTCACGGGCAGCAGGGAGAGGGCGGCCGGGACGGAGGTGCAGAGCCGGGGAGAGGGGCCGCGGCCTGGGAGAGAGCCCTGGGGGCTTCGCCGTGCGTGGGGAGCAGTGGGGAAGGGCAGGGGAAAGGCAGCGGCGAGCGGGCAGCTCGGGTGGGAGGAGAGGGGAGCCGCTGCTGCGGGCGAGGCCACCCAGCCTCGCATGGGCACTCCGCTCCCGTTAGAGGCGAGCTGTTCGCAGGCCGCGGTGGGCACGAGGTTCCGCGCGAAACCGTGCTTCCTCTCCCAAGCGTCATCACGATCCGCCACGCGCTGCTCCCTGGGAGCCCCGGAGGCCGAGGAGCAGCCGGGCCGGGCGCAGCAGTGGAAACCGGGGGCTGCAGAGGCGCCCTGCGCTCCGCAGGGACAGAGGGGCAGGGGGAGGCTCCGCCGAGCGCCTGCAGCACGGGGCGGCGCCGAACGTCCGCCTTGAAGCCTGAGTGGATTTCTTCTTCCTCAAGTATGCCTCCACGTTTTTTAAAGATGAACCATGAATGCTTTCTTAAACTGAGTGCCTTGCCGAAGTAATGAATATTAACTACATCTCGGAGCCGCAGGAAGGACGCCCAAGGCTTTCTTTGTGGCAGCTGAGCAGTGCCCCCT
Organism: Erethizon dorsatum; assembly: GCA_028451465.1. NCBI lineage: Eukaryota > Metazoa > Chordata > Mammalia > Rodentia > Erethizontidae > Erethizon > Erethizon dorsatum. The sequence goes on along the minus strand of CM051826.1, from coordinate 137,927,547 downwards.
ACAGGCGGCCGGCGGCGACGCAGCGGACGGAGGCGCGGAGGACGGGCGGGCGCGGTGCAGCCCCGTCCGCCGCGGGAACCTCCGCGCCGGCCTCCTCCCGGCTGCCGCCACCCAGGGCCTCCCCCGGCGAAAACATCTCGTTTTTAGTAAAATCTGCTTTTGCTCTTAGGCTACTCCGCATCACTATTTGAATATACATGAAAATAATAGTAAAAACACGTACATTTTGTTCTGCTATGCAAAAAAACACCTGTACGTAGGGCCAGAAATGATTTGCATCTCATGCTAGCTACATAAAAAGAAAATGCAATATATTCGTTAAATGAAGTTAGGTGAGTTGTAGGTGGAAGTTTATTTATCCCATTTTATAAAGACTCCAGAGAACAATGCTCGACTCCATGGCTGTTGCCACTAAAAATGTTAAGGATTGTAAACATAAAAATCACTAGAAGGCATGAAAAGCATATCCTATGGTTATAAATAAATTTTAAAATAATACAAAAATTTATATATAAGTATGTCAAAGTATATGACTACACTAACTTTTAGTAGTCTACCCTGTATGAAATCCATTACACTAATATTTGAGAGACACAAATTTTTTTAGTATGTCAGCTAATCAAAGGTTTAAAATTCTGTATATAATGATAAATTCTAGTTTAATTTTCCATTTGTAAGAGAAAGATAGGGCAAAATATGTATCAAAATCTTTAAAAATTTTATTGGAATGATTTTGAATGCTAATATTAGGTCGGTTTAAATGTACTAAAGTATTTGGTGTCTGTAGCTATTAAATTAAAACCCAGAATTACATGAATGTTTAGCAATGGACACAACAGTATTTATCTAAATTAACAGCCTTTACATGAACTTTGAATAAATGCAGATCTTTGGAAAACTGCTTTTAACATCATTAAATGTTCATTTAGACTCAATTCCACATACATTCATGAGATATACATAAATGTATGCGATTAAATTGATAAATGATACTCACGAGCCTTTTCATAAAGAATGTTTTTCACACACAGAAAGTGGAGATTAGTGCCTGGCTTGATTTGTTTTTCTTATGGAACTTAATAAAGTACAACATTATATATATATTGCTTCTAATTCTTAAAATTGCATGGTGAGGTAATGAAAGCCAGTGTACTTAAGAAATATTGCTTGATATGTTAATCTCTCAAGTGTTTGGGTTATTGGCCTAAAATCCCAACTGTTTCCTTCCCACCTTCTACTCCTATATATGTGAACATTTCAGATGTTAATAATCAGTACTTGTGGAAATGCTTGCTAAAAAAATTAGTGTACAGACTTTACAAATGTACATTCATATTTAATTAACCTTTTGAATTTATTCACCCACATTATAGAATCCTTGCAAAATGTAGTTTAAAATTAAAATATATTTTTTAGTACTATGAAATAAAATATTTCAATGCTCTAACGATTATACAATTTTTAATTCAAAAAGGGGAAGGAAATTAAAAATAGGTAAGACAGAAAGAATAAAACAAATGAACCAGGCAAGCTAGCCCACTGACTTGGTGAATTAATTAGCATTTCCAAATTTAAAAATTGTAAAAGTAACAATTTCTCAAAAACGGAATTAATAGTTTCCAAAATAGCATTAGTCCAGAAGGGACATTTAATATCCCTAGATAACAAATATAAATAAAAAATAAACCATTCCCGTGCCTTAAATATATGATGTTGATTACACCTTCTTGACTTGTGGAAATGTACCAAAGTACAATTAAGACAATTTAAGTAAACTTCTATTCAAGTTGGAAACACAATTTTAGGTTGCATATACTCCTTTGGTATTTAGAAGGATCATAAATTCAGTTACTTCTTCCAGAAAATATAGACATTTTTAAGAAAGGCAATTGCTTTCTTACTATTCCTACCGTGAAAAAAATGCTACCTTTTTTGGCTAATACAAAGAAACCACAATTAACAGTGAAACCATAAATACTTTCTGTGTTAACCGCAAATGGCCTTTCCCATAGAGAAACGGCTCACATGTGTTCCAAATGTGTTTGGTTTCGTTTTGTAGGGAAGAGTGTGGATATGTTTTTATCTAAGAGAAGACCGTGGCAGCGCATGCACAGCTTTCTAAAATGAGAAACACACCCTGAATTTAATCGCAGTGTCGTCTGGGCCGGAAATGCAGAGCTGAGTTCTGTGGGGGACGGTTTGGGATTCTCTGGACAGCACCTCGGGGCCCCTTGGCAGACTTTCTTGGACTCTCAGAGCAGCACCAGGCAAAGGCCCTGCACTCCCGGCCGTGGGGTGGCACTGAGTCTGGGTGGCTGCAGCCGCAGCTGTCACACACACTTGTCACACACTTGTCACACGCTTCCAGTTTCTCAGCTCAGTTGGGTCAGTACAAGGCCCGCCACCGACCACCTGCGACTCCACTGTCCTTGGGCATCTGAAGGTCTATGGCAGCCCACATGTGGCGATGCTCAGTCTTTCTCCTCTTCGGACATAACACGTGCTGGGCCATTTCTACAACCTGTCCGCATCTGAGGACACACAGGAAAGAGAAGGTCCGCTCACAACCTGACCTTTTCTCACTTGCGGAGCCTTGGGAAATTAAATCAAGTGTTGTTGTGGCTTTTCAGGGGTCACATAGAAAATAAAATGAAGAAATCAAACTAAAAAGCAAGAATTGGTTAGAATTATTCTCTGCCCAGCTGCATTTATGCCCACAAAAGAGCACACCAAGCAAAAGATTTCCCCACAGAGGTTACCTCTGGAAACCTTTGTATAAAACGCAGTACGTCCAGTCCTCTCTTTTATCTTAACCTGTAGGACTGAGTACTCCCAAGAATAAAAGGGCAAACTTCTCATCATCCCCAAGCTCAAAACAACAAGTGAACATTTGTTTTCTCAATCATTCCGTTTACTTTAAATGTGCTAAGAAAATTACTAATTCTAAAAGAAGGAAAGTAGAATCTTCAGGGACCTGCCAAGTCTCTCATTTTTTAAAAAAGAAAGCATTGGTGTTATAGCACTAAAAATAGTTAAGAAAACAAATCAGCCTGAAAAATATACAAAACCCCTTGCTTAGCATCATGCAGTAGACTATTAACTGAGCTAGTAATTGATCGCTTTGTGTAATTTATAAATCTGTGATTAAGTACAGTTGTAAACAACGCCGGTAATCTGTCGTTCACACCAGGGTTCTGTTGTTTGGTTGGCTGGTGGTTCCATTTTTGTGAGGATGAGGCTGGGGGGCTTAGCGGTTATGGGGTGGGGGCCCTTAGAGGAGGGAATACCGGGGTCATCCACGGCTGGGGGTCTTCGTTTATGAGAATAACCATCCTTTCTCCCTCAAAATAATGAGCCATGTAATATATTAAAATAAAACTTGGGAAATCTCTTATTCTGCTTCTACTTAATTATCTTTTTAGAAAGTTAATTTAAATATATAAACTCAAGAAACCTGTGTTAGTCCTGGGTATATTTGGAAGTACATGCTCTTCGTAACCAGGATTGGTGTTCTATATTTAAAACCCTGTCAGATGTACACTCCTGCAAGGGCACATATCATGAGGCACATTATGATTTTAATTACAGTTGAAAACTTCAAGCATAGCATATAAAAACAAAACATAAACCTAATGAGAAAACTGTAAACACTTTTGGTGAATAATACTAAACTTAAAAAATTGTAAGGAGGGCCGGTGAGATGGCTCAGCGGCGTAAGCACCTGCCCGGCAAGCGCGAGGGCCCGAGTTCGACTCCCGGAACCCACATACGGAAAAAAGGGGCCGGTGATATCGCTCAGCGGCACGGGCGCCTGCTGGCGCGCGAGGTCCTGAGGTCGACCCCCCGGTACCCACAAAAAAAAATAAAATAAAATAAAATAAAATTGTAAGAAAAGTTTTTAAAAAGGCCTAGAAATAATTTTAGTAGAAGATAATGGTAATAAGACAGCTTCTAGAGTTTCCAGTGAAGGATATAATTAATTTGTTTTATTACATTGCACTCATCACAATTTAAGTCACAATAGCTTTTGAAAGATAGCAGGGAGCATGGAACAGAAATCAAATATTAGATATTTAAAGAGTTCACCCCCCCAAACTAAAAATAATTCATCTTGCGTGGCAGAAACACTTTTTTGTCCTCAGTATATTTCCGTTCTCAATACATTCTAATTTGCAATCCTTGCAAAAGAAAACAAATACAATTGCACCACCTATAATCAAGATCATTTTGTCACATGAATGCTAAAACAATAATGTTTTATAAACAGCATGTCTTATAAATGAAGTCCTAAAAATATGCACTGTCGTCTTTTGCATTCACCTTGTTTATAAAGCAAATACGATTCTCAAAATTCAGCGCAGGGTGTGGTGTTCGTTTTCCAAAGACGGAACTTTCTCACCAGGAATCCAGGAGGTTCTTCATCCACCCCTACCTGGGATTTCCTAAAACGAGGCTCATCAGCCACTCTCCCAGGAATTTATCTCTGCAAACATGCCTAAAATGCAGGTGGAGACCCAGGGCCCGGGCCTGGGCACACGCATTTCACCACCACCCTCCGCACTCGGGGCGGCGGCAGGGGTCACCCCGGGCTCGGGCACCCAGGCCTGGCCTGTGCGCCACTAACCCGACCTGCCAGCCAGCTGGCACATGCCCGGACAAGGTCCGTTTCCCCACTTTCTCTTCATTGTTTAAGTTCATAGCATAAAAATTTGTAGGGCATTTAATCCATAAAAAACCGCGCCTGGGCTGGGCACGGGGCAGAGGGTAAAGCAGGTTTGTCCCGGACCCCTAGGACCCTAGCTGCAAGGACGATTTCCCGGAGGGTGAGCCACCCCCAAAGACCATGTGGACTTATTTTGTTGCTGTGAAAATAGCCTTCCCAGATCATTTATAGATTAGGCAGTATTTTATATATGCTTTCCTTCTATTTTTCCCATGGTACAGCATTAGATATTTTAATGATGTGCATTGGTAAAAAGCATTAGCTATGAATTTCACGTAGACACTACGAAGTATGCATTATTAAAAGGGCCTAGTGTGGCTGAAAACCACTGGGTGAAATTTTAACAGTAACTTGAAGGTTCCCTTAGCGCTACCCAGGATGACATGTACTTAATACAAAACGCGTCTCCGAACGTGTTTCTGTAATTCCGCCCGCGGCCTGCTGGCGGGGCTGTGAACCCCTCTGCTCCTGCCTCTCCCCGCGATGTTCCCACGCCGCGTTAGGGACCTGTAGCTTGATGCGGCGTCTGCCCCAACACAGGTGACCAGAAGGACTCGGGGCTCGGCACCACACCGGCTATGGTAGTAGCACTTATCCTATCACCCCGAGGATGTTCTGATCAAATAGATGGTGACCATTCGCTAAATTCCTTTCTTAAAACAAACGGCCCGCCGCAATGTGGCTGTCATCTAGACCCCTCCACCCAAAAAGAAGTAAACAAAACGTATTTTTTTTTAAAGTAGGCAAGATTTATCCAACAATAGGCACATTCTTTTTCTTATACTGGAAGGACAAAGTTAAAGAAATGGAATCACCCAAATGCCATTAAAAAGCAGTAATAAGCCTAGGAGTGTGTGGTGGCACACACTGTAATTCCAGCTACTGAGGAGGCTGAGGCAGGGAGATAGCAAGCTGGAGGCCAGGCTGGGCAACTCAGGAAGACCCTGTCTCAAAATCCAAAACTAGGGCTGGGGATGTAGCTCAGTGCTCCCTGGGTTCAATCCCCAGCACCACACACACATGCAATAACAACCCTTTAGATTTTAGGAGCTTGGTTCTACTTTTTTAGATGAATGGCCCTGACTGTAAAATCTTTAAACAATCGCCCTGCCCTGACTTACACTGGTGGTGGAACAAGGGCATCTGACGGAGCCTTTCTGTTTGCACGTTTGGGGACTGTGTGATCATCAGTCTTCAGTCTCAGTATGCACCAAGCGCTGTGCCAGCAAAGGAAGGGGTAGAGATGACAGTGTGACGATGGGGACATCCCAGGAGAGCTCCAAGTCAGCTTGCATCAGCTTGCTGTGTGGAGACCTGCACCCCGCCCCCGCTCTAGCCAAACTGTCCCCCTTCCCCGGTGGCAGCCAAGTGACTGCGCTGGCCACAGGGACTACAGGGTTGTTGGAAAGATGTTAAAATAAACCCAATATTTAAAATGCACTAAGTAGGAAATTCCTCCTTGAACTAAACTACATTGTAAATTTTACAAAGAACGTTAGAAAATATTTGTAAACCTTATTTTTCTTTCTGCAAGAAAAGTGGCACCCATGTTGCTTAACTCCACAGTGTGAACAAAGACAAAAAGTGGGAAAAATATAAGCAGTAAATAGCCTTTAGAAAACTAAGTGGTCTTGAATGTAAAAGAAACTTTATAAAATGGGCAAGCTTTTCACAAAATTATTTTCAAGAGTTTTGATTTCCTAGGCCACAACCAATTTTCTCAAGTTTATTCCTATTTATTCAGAGTTTGTCTTCTGATAGCTGAAAGTGCGGTGAACTGCTGAAGTGTGTATGCAGTTTTTTGGTGAACTCTGTATGACTGAAAATATTTTCTGCCAAGGGACTCAGTGGTAAGTTCCCCAAACCAAGAGCAGCAGGCCCACAGATAACATAGATTGACTGTAACATTGCTCTAAAGACCAAAGCTACTACATCAAACCTGGCTGACTATTCCAGGTTCATCTTGCACCAGATTTCTCGTGCCCACTATTGTCCGGTCATAATTCTCTTTTAATTCTTTGCATGAGCCATGACCCCTTCCCCCATGGGTGTTTTGGGGAGCACTTTCACTTGCTGAAACGCTCTCAACACCTTTGTCTTGTGTCGGTCCTTCATAGCCTTTCTCACAGCTGTGCACATGAGGTGTCCCAATACTTGGTACAGTGGAGGCACCTAAGAAACAGAGCTTCGTGATAAAACGAATGAGCAAAGGACTGAGACTGCCCAAATAAAACTACCATCTTCCATCCAACTGGTATTTATCACGAAATTGTTTTTGGAATTACAAATTATTCTATTCCTGGTAAAGATGTTTCCACCATACAATGAAATGTGTCACCTACTTTATAATTTTTCCCTTTATCCAACCAGAAATCATCCACAGATATGCATCAGATTTACCAGTTTCTGGATTTCTCAGGAATATGTGGGGCCTAAAGCGGTTTGCCTTGTGCCAGCTGCGGTGGCATTAATATGACCTTGGACTGTGGTCTGCCATCCCCAGTGGTCCCTGTGCCTGGTTCTTAGCACCTACAACTAAACTGCTGCTCCTATACAAAGGCCCAAGGGGCATTTGCTTAGGGCCATGTCAGGCAAATGAATTCAAAACTACCCAAATTACCTATGTTTGGGGAGGCATACCTCCACTCTCCCGCGTCTCTTTCGTACCCATCTCAGGGGTGCCTGAAATTGGTATTTTGATTTCTTGTCTCAAAATAGTAAGGCCTGATGCCACCTCCCAGCAGAAATACCTGAAATTGATTTCTTAAAGTGGGGTGAGAGGGACTTTATGGATTGCACAATGGCAGGCCAGACACTGAGGTCGAGTCAGAAGAAATAGACACAGATTTCCTCAGAGTGACCCCAGGGGACCTCCGGTGGGAGCCACTTGTCAGTGTGTGGCTGGTCCGCCAGCTTCCTTCCGCTTCAACTCTTCCAAACCACAGGCCATGGACAGGAGATTGCCAGCTAGTCAGCCCAGTGGCCTTTTCGCTGATCTGGGGCTGACTGTGACAGGGTGTGTGGGAGGCTGACTTTGGTCACCAAACCCAAGCTGTTCAGAAGTGCTGACACGCCGGACGAGATGTCCTCGTGGACACATGTCAGGGCACAGCACGTGCTCAGGCACCAGATGGGGGTTCGGCGTGGTTGGCTCTCTAGTTTGCAATTTCAACCAACCTGGAACAAAGTACTATGCCCGTCTGGGCCATGTGGGTGCCGAGCTCGCGGGCTCTGAATTGTTTAAGCTGAGTGGCCCCACAGGGCAATTACTGGCACCATTTCACTCTCTTCCTACTCTTCTGATGTGGTTTTCATCCTGTCTGAGGCATCTGCCTAATTTAGGAGGAACAGGATTCCGTTAGGATTACCGGAGCCCTCCTGGGTTAGCGAGCGAGGGGGCTCTGTGCAACCACAGAGCCCACGGCATAAACTGAAACACAAAAAAGCAAAACAAAGCACAAAGTCGTACAGCCAGCATAATGAAGCCCGCACAGAGGGAAGAAAGCTGATGTAGACGGATTATGGGACCTTCTCTTTCTTGGGTTTTGATACTTTCCTCTGGTGAGATTTTGAAATAAATGTTTTGCACAGTAACAGCACCAAAGAAAACGAAAAGCCCCCCGTCTTGAGACTGGCTTTCGAGAGTTATCAGTGGCAGCTCTGTGCTCTAATATTTAAACTTCGTAAAGATGTCATGGCCCTGGGAAAGTGTCCTCCGAGTGTGAACGTAAGAGTGCTCGCCTGAAAAGAGCACGCCGGGAAGTAAGTGTCGGAGCTACGTGAGGAGCTGCAGAAGCCGGGCCTGGAGGAGGAGGCCACGTGTCCCAGCGACGGGTCAGCAACTTCCGCTTCTCAGACGTTAAACCGCATCCGGGCCGAACCTCGGCGGACCTCCGAAGTGCCCTGGGTGCCAGGAGGTGGGAAGATGGTGCGCTGCTTGGCGAAGGGCTGGGGGTGACACCCAGAAGTAGCGGTGCTGTCCGAGATCAGCCAGGGCCACGCACACAAATCAAGACCATGACTTTTATTTTTGGAAAGCAAAGTGTGGGTAGATAGACTCTAAAACAAGTTGTAAGAAATGGACCCGTCTTCCTCATCTATTTCAGAACAGTCCCTTTGCTTCATGAGATTTGTCCTAGCGTGATAATTCAAGGTATTAACCTGAGGCTTTAGAAGCTTAGTGATGAGGGTCAATACGGATGTGGTAAACAACTGTGCACCTTTAGTACTGGGTGTGACTATTAATAGTGGTTCCTCACGGGCTCCAGTGGCTTTTCTTTGCAAAATGATTAGATCGATCTCACACTCTCATTACTAATGATGTCACTCAAAATAATCTCTTTTAAAAAAGAAAAAAAATTCCTTGTGACTTTTTTTTTTGCTTTGAGACCTTTGCCTCAAAATATCTAGTTGCCACAAATATGAGTTCAGGAAGCATGGAGTTAAAGAAGTTGGCTCTTTTTTCCCCTTAAATCTGAACAATTGGAATCAGCACTTTGCATTATTTTAAAAATGAATGCTTAGAATCAGCAATTTTCCTGTTTGTTTGTTTTTTTTTTAAAGATCTTGAGGGGGTTTTTTTTTTCTTATTTAAAGTGGAAACTACATTAAGTGCAAGGCAGTCAACAAAGAAGCAGCCATAAAGCCTAAGTATTCCTAGAGTTATAAAATATGTCCATTGTGCCAATTCCACTGCCAACAATGAAGTTTTAAGCATTAATATGCCTTCATTGCAGCTTTAATGCCTTAATATTGGCTCTATAGCTCTTTTGGGTAATTTTGCTTTCTCTGGTACTTGAAAGGTGATGATGTCAGCGTTCTTCACACTGATTCGTATGCAGGTTGATGAAGCTGAGTTATTTATTGAGTTCCATTATATCTTCTATAAACATTAGTTCTCAATAAGCAGAGACACTCAGCCGAGGTTTTATTTATTAAATAGGTGCTGTACAGATGGTTTTGCCACACATGATGTGCTGCAGAGGATATTACTCAGGAATAATCAGCTGTGTTATAGCTTGGCTAAATTAATAAGACGATAATGATGAAATTGATGCTTTTGAGCTAGGCTTGGTAAATGGTTTTTGCATAAACAAACTGATAAATTTGAGAAGCAATTACTTGCTTGTCAAAGATAAAAACACAACAGGGCCCATTTATAGTTAGGTCCTATTTATTTTTAAAGATTGTACCAGATTTTATGTTTAATACGCTGCAATTAAAAAATAATACTCAAATGAAGAAGAATAAAAAACTAACTTCCTGAGTTCTCCTTCAAACCCGGAGAAGCAGCGTTGCTTGATTAGACATCAAGCAAACTTTTTTGCTGCATCTGGAAGGAAAATTTATCTGAAAAGTAATGTAACATTCTACATAAAAATATTTAATCATATAGGCATGTGGCAGAAAACAGTTGACTGATAACCCCCCACACACACACACACACACAGTAAGGGGCCCAGGAAAACTTTTTATTTGGTTTCTAAATACCAAAGTAATTATTTGGCCTAATTTACAATATTCTATAAAAGGTACAGAACATATCCATTTTTTCAACCAAAGACTGTTCAGCAATTACTTGGAACCTGAATATGAAAAATACATCCCTATTGATAAAATTTACCAATATGTTTTCATTACCTAATGCTGATTTTGGGCACTGTAAAAGTCAAAATTGACCTCTAAAGTCAAACAAACATTAACCCCCTTCTTCATTTTCAGCAGAATTTCTAAAAACTCTCGGGGGCATCTTTCGAACCCAGACGTACCTGTCTGTTCCATTAGTACCAATGGGGGCTGCACGCCCCCTGCACTGACCACATCTGTCCACTGCTGGATGTCTGCTTTTAACCTATGTAAGAACAATTAGTTAATCTCTAAACGCTGTGGTATCTAATTAGAAGCTATTTCATATTAAATAGCAGGTTTCATTTTTCATCCCTTTACAGAGTCTATGGTTACCAAAGATACATTTTAGCACGTTTTTACCTCTTGGATATTTTGATATCTACATTGAACTATTTTTCTTATGTAGAGCAGGTAACACACAAAATTAAACATCATAATTCTCAATGTTAGGGTCTAAAACTTTAAAAATGATGAAACATTAATTTTTTTTAAAGTTAAGTAACAAGGGCAGAGACCACCACTATTCAAATGTATAATATTACATCATCAAGTAAGTCAAATACTTGTTTCATTAACATATCGGTCTCCTTGTCTTTTTTAAAAGAGGACTTTGATTTTCTCCATTCAAAATGTTGTCTCAATTCTGTGATCATTCAGTAGAAGCTATCATGTTAGAAGGGATATTTTGCATTTTATTGTCTGTGTGATATAAAGTGAGTAACAGCAAAATACTGTGGATAAGTATGGTAGAAATTCTAGCTCTGGGAATCTAAAAGAAGATATTTATCTTCTTAGGAAATACCAGTAGGTATGAAATGTAATGATAACAAATACATAAGAATGGGCAGAATTATTTTTGAAACACAGATTTTTATCTCAAAAATCCTAACACACTGGCCTGATATCAGAGTGCCTAATGATTTGTTATAAAACTTCAGTTGTGATTTTCTCCTCTTGCTTAATTGGAAACAACTGCTCCCCAGGACTAATTACAACTCCATCAAAAAGAAAGACGAGCACGAATATGTCTTAAGGGAATGTGAAAGCTTTGAAGGTGAGGCCCCATAAGCTGAATTAAGGGGTAAATTTAAAACCATTCCGTGAGCTCTGCATTCTAGAGACGGCGGCAGGGAGCATCGAGGAAAGAGCTCCAAGGAGTCTCCAGTGGTAAGATCAAGAGGCATGAAAACAAAACGTACTGAGATGCCTAGGTAGCAACATTGATCAGTTCACAAATCAATTATCGTGAATAGAAGTTCTATGTTAGGTCTTCCACATCATATGTTTTACTGAAAATAACGCCTGGAGAGTGCTTAGCAGAAACTGGCTGCTTGAAATGGATCTGAAGTACCTGCCAGCACTAATACGCACGCGAACTCTGCACTAGGCTACGATCTCGGTAATAATCTCACCTGACGTGTACCATTTACCTCACACTCTAAAAATCAAGGCATTGCAAATTACCTATAAAATTAAAGAATGAAGAGGTGCCGTGCGGTATCTGTGCTTCCTGTCTGGCTGCTAGATTGCAGTCTCTGAATTGATTTACCTTGGTTTCAAACCCCCGTGGTCTCCTACCACAAACCCAGGGGCCTGGATTTGCCGTTTCATTTGAAAAATACCCCGCAGTGGGCCTCCGGTAATACACAGCGTACTCCTGACAGTAGGTGTAAGAGGTATTTGGTTCTGATACTAAAAGGAGTTTTAAAGATTTGCTATGTATTTACTTGCTAGTCTAGCATCCAAAACAAACATGTAATGGGAAACTAAAGACATGTATCTTGGCAAATAACACCGAAATTGGCACATTAGTGAAATTGTTTCTGATCAATATTCAGGTGACACTTTTTTTCTCAAAAGAAATCTAGAGAAATACCCTAGTCAAAAATCATATATAGAGAAGGAGAAAGCATTTTATTAGTCAAAATCCTTTCAGATAATTTTAGAATTTTCAAATCGCGTTATGTTTCATTTATCACATTTTTGTCAGCATGTACTAATTCATGTTTACCATTTGCTACATTTAATAGTCCAATTTTAAACGTTAATGATTATTCAATTAAATAATCAAAATAAGGGTCATATTAAGCTATCTTTTTAGATATATTTTGCCAGCTAATTTTAGGTCTATAATTTTAAAATAGTACATTTTTGAATTGTCATGATAATTTATAATTTGAAAAGTAGCAAAACACTCAGAAACATTTACTCAGTTTTAATATGTATATGAGTAAAACAGTTCTAATACATTTATCTGCAGTATCAAAATATAGTTGCAGCTTTTCATATTTATGAAATTCTTCTCTTTTTCTCAAATCATTTTATTGCTTAAGATTACCAAAATCACATTCATTAAATTTTCAATCCACGTGAATTGAAAAACACTGGCTTTGGCAGTGGCGAGATTATAAACAGTGACAGAACACAGAAATTGCTTTTCCAAGCACACAGAGGAACAAGCTCATCGGTTAGAAAGCTAAGTTGCGCCGATTACAAAGCAATTGTGTGCGATCGCCTGCGTGGATTGGAACGCTAAGCAGCCATTCAAAATGAGAGTGGGAGAATTCCAAAGGCACCGAGTGGCACAGATTACACATTCCTGCCACCGTGCCTCCTAGGATCTGCGTCTCTCGTGTTTGCCCCTCCCGCCACTCGGACGGGCGGCTGTCTGCCTCCTACAGGCTGAGAAAGCTGGATTCATTCATTCTCGCTTGCTTTTGTTCACGGGTGAGTGCCCAGCGCGTGCTGCCAGCGTGCTCAAGGGACCTTAGCAAGGGCCCCGTCCGAAAGGCCTCGGGATAGTGGTGAGGCAGTGGAATGGCACCGAATGCACCCAGCACAAGCAAACCATGTGTGCCACCGAAGACAGGCCACAGACAGGCAGCCGGAGAAATGCACGAGCACACTGAGCGTCGTCACCGGGGAGAGAGCCGGGGCAGGAAGAAGTCCGAGGGTGAGCGGAGAGGAGGAGGTGGTGGATACCCGAGCGCAGGATCTTTCTCAACGCATCTGTTCCCTGGGATGGGAAGGAGAAAGTCCAGTTCTAAACCACCTAGAAAGGAGGGTGAGAGGGAGAGAGAGAGAGAGAGGAAAAATAACTGAAAAAGGTTTTTTCAGTGTTGGAAATGTCTAGACCTTCCTAAACCGCTGTTCTTGCTGCAGTACTTTATTCTGCCTGGCCCTAAAGACTTCTTTAGCTAAGCCAACAACCACCTCTCCCCTCCTCCACTCACCCCTCTGCCTCTCTGCTGAGACTCCCGGCAAAGGTGCCAATTAGTGCCGATTGTCACGATGTTTTGAGATGTAGACACCTGTCTGCTAACAACTGGACTGAGACCACCGACCCATTTCACACAGACCATCAACTAGTAATGGCCTCCGTTTATCACCAACCTGGGCTCCAGCCAGGCCCCCCATGGACCCGCTTCAGCGTGTGCCCCTCCCGCAATGGCCTGGTGACCATGTCAATGAGTGTCACTAACTCACCTTGGCCCCTCCCATTCTCATGTCATCGCCATGCCGCAACTGGGTAGAGTCCGCCTTCCATGAGCAAAGATTTTCTATACCCCTGGAAGTGGATTGCAGATTAAGATTTAAGCACAATCTTTTCAAAATATGGAAACTAAATTTACACATTCGTGTCCCACCATAAGATGAGGAGGTAAGGAAGGCCTGCTGCATGCTAAATTCCGACAAGGGAAACAAACAGCGCTGACCTCAGGGATGCATGAATTCCACATAAAGTGTTTTACAACCATCTGCACGTTGTAGTTCTCTAAAATAATCCTTAAAGTAACTTTAGAGTACTTAAGTAGAAGTAGATTCTCAGATTCCTGTGTATATTTCAGATTTTAAAGGAAATTTGTAGTTCTTTAATATAAACTAGCAAAAGCACAGAAACAAAAAAGAAAAATTGTTGGGAGCAAAAATAGTATTTGAAAAAATTAAGAGATAAAATCTTGAAGATGTAGGATGTCTCAGAGTAAAAAAATTAGAAGAAGCTATTTTTATTTCCAGTGTTGGGAAACAGTTGATAAAGTCAGAGCCTGTCTTTACAGGGCTATAAGCTTTGCTGTTGTGGGGTGCTCTGGGGGATGTGAACAGGGGTATTAATATAAAATGAGCTTGTGTAGAAAGACGGAGGCAGGAAGGCGTCAGACAATGGTAACAGTTCACCCAAGTGAAAGCTGCCTCTGTGGGTGTCTTAGAGAGATTGTGAGTTGACATGGAGAATTAGGAGAGAGTGCAGAGTTGGACATGATAAGATTTGGTCATTGATTAACAGAGGAAACAAGAAAGAAGATAAAATTGACCCAAAACGATCCCAGGCAAATGAGGAGCTGGCAACAAAGACGGAGAAACGAGAGGAGGTGCAGCTCAAGGGGAAGATGAGCTACATGAGATCTAACCATTTCCAAGGGCCGGAGATGGGCAAGGGAGCCTGCGCCTCTGTCCACCTCGGGAGCCTCTAAGAGTACGTAATACCGAGACCCAGGACGCAGACAGACGTGCGTGGGGCTGCAGATGTACAGGAGGGAAAGCCATGCAGAGACCCTTCAGAATACAACCTGCGCCCGGAAGCATGTTCTTCTCCCCATGGGGAGAATTATAACCCAAAATCAAAGGGAGAGAGCTAGAAAGTACAAGAAAGGGACGCATTAGGAACACAGAAATATACACCTACTTGTTCCCTGTAATGTATTATCCATCTCTGACTAATTTTACTGTCCCAGAACTTTCTGAATTCTGAGTTCCCAAAACTAAAGGCTGTCAAATATCACTGGAGAAGAATGACTCTCAAATACAGTTTTGCTCTAGAAAGGACAATTATCAGTATCTAAAGACATTTTGGGGATGTCACAACCAAGAGGTGCTAAAGGCCTGGTGAGTAGAGGCCAAGAATGAGTCCCAGGACATCCACACAAACGAGACATGCAGTCCATCACGCCAGTGCCCACATGAAGGAACACGACCATCCAGCCGCACTGGCCCTTGGCTTAGCTTTTTGGGAGGTACTTGGCCAGTGAAGTTCACTGATAAGATGAGCTAATATATTTGCCTGTCTTTTATCTGAATGCTTAAGACAGCTATTCAAGGTACATAGGAGATACAAGAATTCTTGCAGGCAATTTCTACCATAAAGAGAGTAATACTCAGGCAATTGCCCTAAGTACATAGATTTAAGCAGGCATTTAAAATTCCAACATTTTCTGAGGTAATTCTGTTTTCTAAGTTTCTATTTTCCAAAATTCCATTAACCAGTCCCCTCTTCACATTGCCAAGCAAGCTATTAAAAAAGTTAGGATAACTTAGTAGATACAGAAATTTACCTTGGTTGACTTCTTTGTTATTGTTCCTCTTCAGTATCTTACAACTTCTTCAGCACTTAAATTCTGGTGCACTCCATTTGTTGTGTTATTTATGCCCATGGCTCTCTGTGGACACTTATCCTGCTTTCATGTAGATTTCATTTTAGTGATTGTGCCATCACTGTTGTGAGAGCACTTTCCAGCAAGCCCTGTCAGGAGGAAGCCCCACAGAACTACTTCACAAGTGTGATTCAGTTTACAGAGCACTTCCAGGACAGTGCCAAGACACTCCTCAGGGCAGTCCATGACCACATGTGGTGCCTCAGAGCCCACGGCAGGAACTGCCGCCATGTTGGGAGAACCTTGGCTTGCAGGTGGCTGGGACCAAACCCGGAACCCCAGGCTGTCTGACTCTTGATCCACTCAGCCACATCCCTGGCCTAACTGCAGTGAACACGCCTGGCACCTCTTGCTCCTGACGTCAAACTCCACAGTCCCACAGCTGGTCCCAGCATCACGATCTCACATGGCACCAGGCAAAATAAAATACCTCGATGTGCCACTCCTGGGGTTGCTGGCAAACTGGAAAAAACAGACTGCTTCACCAGACATGATTTTGAGTGCCACCTTCTGGACAGAAACTTACCCTAACCTTTCAGATGGGCTCAAAGACCCTGTGTGCACCCAGCCTTTGTTTCTCCATAGCACCAAATCCAAGCATGGAAGGAGGGAGTCAGGTCACTGGCTTTAAAGTGTAAATGTGACAAGATTCCTTGTCCACGGATGGATTTCTCCGTTGTGTGTTCACAGAGGAGTTTGTGTGTGAGAGAACTCCACCAACACGCATCAACACCTGCTCCCACGACTGATGAGGGACCTCCTTGATCCCCAGGTCCCGTCCCTTCCCCTCCCCTCCTCCACCACCGAACTTCCCTTAATGTCTTGAAAATTGAGTCAGTCACCAACTTACAGCCCCGAGCTACAGCTGGGGTTAACAAAGTATTAGCCAAGGTGTGCTCTGAGCCATACGTGATGAAGCAAAAAGAGCCACCTGCAGCCGACAAGAGGGCAAGCGGAGTGTGCACACAGAACCAGAGAAGGCACCTCGGAGCTCAGAGAGCCCCACAAGCACATTTTCAGCTGAGAAAACTGAGTTGAGAAAAGAAAAACTTTAATGCTTTTGCAAATATAAAAAAAATGATGACAGCTGTGCTGCCCGTGCTCCTTCCACAGACTGTCTTTCCTCCTAATGCACCAAGTACCATCTTCTCTCTTTTTTCTTCTGTGTCTGACTCTTCTTTCTCAGTGCTCTAGGCTGTTTGTGACCCAGCGCTGAGTTACCTGTGTTCATGTGGCACAGTCTGTAGTTTTCTTTCTAGGGCTGAGTATGCGTGGTTTGGGACTCCGGGGCCATGAATCCCATTGTTACCTGTGGTCGCTAAGTGGGGGAGACATTGTACAGGAGAATTAATCTCCCTGATCCCTACTTTCTCGTCTTTAGCATAGTGATAATAGTCATACCTACCACATGGGTGCTCATAGAGAATAGCACAATTACATGTGTGTGCACATACACTATCCACATCAAGACACACACGCTTAGTAATAAGCCAGAAACATAGTAAATGCTCAATAAATCTTATCTTTTATTTGCAAGAATAGTATGTTTAATCATCAAAATCTGCTTACTTAATTAAATTCAACAAATAAATGCATGTCACAAGCAAAGCCATTTAACAGGTCACCATGTCTTCACTGGGAGAAGAAGCGTCCCCAACATGAGGTATAGAATAGTAACCGCTCCTTGACCAACACTCCAATAGGAATTTTCACAGCTTGGTCCCATTTGCACCTTACAACAAAGCCGGTCTGACGTGATCAGCCCGGCGCCCCACAGAGACAGATTCTGAATAGAAAACAGGAAACAAGAAGTGGCTGACCCTACCCTAAGCCTTTCCTATGAAACCACTTTGGGTTTCCCTTCTCTAGAGTGTGGCAGGCCTGCGGAGTCCACAGTCAGGTTCCTAAATGTGTGCGCACCGAACACGGGGCAGGAACGGGGACCC
Organism: Erethizon dorsatum; assembly: GCA_028451465.1. Lineage (NCBI taxonomy): Eukaryota > Metazoa > Chordata > Mammalia > Rodentia > Erethizontidae > Erethizon > Erethizon dorsatum. The sequence goes on along the minus strand of CM051826.1, from coordinate 137,909,821 downwards.
AGAAGAGCAAAGGCCAGGGGCCCCGCGCCTCCAGCTCCTCTGCCTCTTTCCCTGGGGCAATGGGGAACCGGACCTCTTGTGTCTGCCACAGGTTTGACACAGCACGTGCATTCCACAAAGTCTGGATCTCGATTTCAGACTCGCCGCTTCCTGGCTAATCGTGTCGCCAGTGTATATCTTAACGTGTGCGGCATTTCACCGAAAATGATTCCGAGCAGAAGTAGTTGACGCTCATTATAGGTAAACTCCAGAACGTAAGTCTGTCACCTTCTACTATCCGCACAGATGAACATTAATACCTTTTGAATGGCTCGCTGCTTCCCAAAAAATCCCAAATCACGTGTGCTGCCTTTGAGAATCAATGCTGGCACTGTGACAATGTCGCATCCTGCTCTGGAGGGGTCCCGGTGCTCTGGAAAATGTGGCCCACGCGCCTGGATTCCTCCCAGGAAGGTTTGTAAAGATGCTGAGTGACGACATTGAGAGAAATAACAGTGCTCTAATAAGTGTTTGTTATCTTTCTTCTGGTAAGGAATAGTACTTAATCGTGTGTGTCTCTCTGTGTGTGTGTGTGTGTGTGTGTGAATGTAGTATGTGCTGCTTTTCATAAAGCCTCCAAATAAAATCGGAGAGGATCTGCCCCAGGAAGCTCTAATGTCAATCTTTATTTTACAAGCACCAAAATGTACATCACAAGAAATTGTCATTCATCATGACACTTCACATGTATTGCATTGTTTTAATAGAAAAATCTAAAGTTTCATTATGTTAATGTTGAGCAATGAAAATAAAACATCATAAAAAAATAAGCACTTTTTGGTGATTGGCTATAGCAATTTTCTGTCAGCTTCAAGCACAATAAAAGCATACTGAATGGAGACAGAACAAACACTGAGAATGAAACTGCGCCAGAAAGGTTTTACTGGATCCCTGAACAGGGAGTGTTCATAAGTGGCAGCCCAAATAAAACTGAAATTAGCCCATGAACTATATAATAATTAATTGTTCCAGAGAAGAAGCTATGGAGTGATTCTTCCAGTATAGCGACACTGTAAAGAACCTATGCAAATAACATTTCTCACTCAAAATTTACTAACTGACTTGGATCAAAGGTGAAGTAGAGGAACATTACAGGGTGAGTGCAACACAGAGGCTCAACAGCTTTGGTAATTTCATATTTTGTAGCCAGCGCAAACATAGAATTGATATACTAGTCAGAAAGCCAGCTAGCATTTAATTGCGCAGACAAAGAAAAATAGCCAAATATACAGTACTGCTGTAAATAAGCTTTGGCATTTTCTGTATACAGACAGATATAGAGTCATTGGGAAATCAGCCAGAATTGTAGATTGGCATGAAAAGGACGCACACAGTGGGCTGAATATAAAATTTCTTTTTCTTATAAACTGTTTTTTCTTAGGTATCAAAACTTTCACATTTGGAAGATGTTATTTCATTCATACTTTTTCCTGTCTGCCTTTTGTGTAAAACTCCTCTTTTATAGCCAGGCGTGACACTGCACACCTGTAGTCCTGGCACTCCGGAGCCTAAGGCAGGAGGGTCCCAAGTTCAAGCCCAGCCTGGCAAGGTAACTTAGTGACTTAGTAAGACCCTCTCTCAAAATAAAAAAGAGAAAAGAAAAGGGCTAGAGATGTAGCTCAGTGTGAGGGGCCCTTCCCTAGTACACACACACACACACACACACACACACACACACCAAAAAACAACTCCTTTATTTCAGCTATCCCTATGGAATGAGACAAATATTTCTCATGTAATGTGGTATGCTAACCAAAATATGATGTCATTTAATAAACTAACAGTAAGTGATCAATAAGAAGGCACTGAATTGACTTGTATTTAGTATTTAATATAAAAATCCCCCCCAGAGCAGACCACACAACCCCTGCCATATGCTAAAGTTCAGAACACCTACCCACATCATTTTTTTTTTTTTTTTTTTTTTAGTGTGGGTACTGGGAGTCTAACTCAGGACCTCGCACTTGCTAGGCAGGCGCTTATGCCGCTGAACAATATCACCAGCCCTTTTATCATATGTGGGTACCGGGAGTCAAACACAGGACCTCGCGCTTGCCAGGCAGGTGCTTATGCCACTGAGCCATCTCACCAGCACCCTACCCACATCTTTAGTAACTAACTAGAGAGTAAGAAAGGCTCTGAGGACCAGGTATCAGGCCAATGGTTTCCCTCAATTTTCAACATTGTTCAGGTATCACGGAATTTATAGAACATTTTCCAGGAGATTTTAAAGATTTTAATCTGTCTGCCTTTCCAGAGGCAGGTGAGTCTAATATTGTTTAATACATCCTAGCTTTGTATAAAAATAGTCTTGGAATATTATTTAATTTTAATCCACTTTGTGTAAAAAGTTTAAGTATTATCCAAACCCTGACTTTGATTTCCCTCTGCTATTCTACTTCCTTTATATATATCAGAATAGTAATTGTCCAATAACAATCAAACCTGGAAGAAGTGCCCAAACTGGCTGTGTATACCCAAATTCGTGTGTGCAGTTTTGCTCTGCTTTGTCTCTTGCCAGTGGTGGGTGGGCTCTCACCACTTCCCCATGGGGTTCTGGGGCAGGGGCCTGCAGATGTACTCTGTGTTCCATGGGGCACCAGGTTGAAAGGAATTTGCACTTTCCTGGTCTTCTAAGAGTATCCGTGTTGCTGCAAACTCCTGCCTGGGTATTCTGACCGGTTCTCTTACATTCACTTTATAGGGACAAGTTCCTCCCGTCCTCCGGGAGGACAGGCCTTACCTCGCCTGTGACAAAGACCCCTTTCTGAGTTTTATGGTCTGCAGGAAAACACTCATGATTGCCCACCTCGCAAGAGTCCTAGAACCTCTGTGATTTTCAGGACCCCAGACCTTTGGCGTGCTATTGCCCCCGCTTCTCTGATGACAGGGACAGGCCTGTAGCCAGACCACTAACCCGGCTGACCCCTTGGCCTGTGACCCTGCTGGGGCCTCAGAGATCCCTCTTTGTTCTGTTGTCTTTGCAGCCCACACTCACAGGACTGCGTAGCAAATGTCCTAGACTGGCACGGCGTGCCCGAGTGAAATATTGTTGAATGGCGCCTACGGAAATAGAAGGACATTATTTTAAATTATCTCGATCGTAAAATCCAAGAGAAGATTTGGCAATATTGCAGGGAAAAAAAATCTCAAAACCAGTTATTCCTTTTAAATAAAAACAAAAATGAGAAACAGTAACTATTAGAAATCCCACCTGGTGCTTTTCCTGTGTTAATGATGCTTCTTAAATTGCATGTGGGTAAATGGTAATTTTGTCTCACACCATTAAAAACTAATGGAACCCTTGATGATAAGAAATGCCACAGCTAGCTTGTTGGAAAACGTTTAATTAATAAAGTAATAAAATTATTGTAAACTAGTGCTGTTTCAGGGAGAATTCAATGGGATATAAAACAGATAAAACATCCTAGAGAGTTTGTATAGGAAATAAACATTACTATATAAAACCCCATATAAAGTTAAGGGGGTTTGTGTCACATGGAATTAAAATTAGCTATTATGCTAATAAAAAAAGATTATTCTTTCAGGGAAAAAGAGAACACAGCTTATAAAGAGCTATTTTCAATCATCCAAGAAAGTATCTAAATTACCAAAAAGGGAAGTTTATTGTATTTTTTCATGAATTGGAAATCAGAAATTAGGAATATGTATATTTATAATAATGTTTAAATAACCAAAGAATTGGTTAAAATAAAAATAGCAAAGCATTTTTTCTTCTGCCTTTATAAAATATATGTTAATTCTTTATCTCCTACACTTTTCCAAGGACACTTTAGATATTTTCAGACGATGGGATTGCTTAAGAATCCCCAAAAAGAGCAATTCCAATATATCTTTTGCCATTTGTTTGCAGTTAAATCAGAAATTATTTTGATAATAATAATATTGTCCTCTCAGTCAGTCCTGTTTTTCCTTGACTACGTTATATACCTTGAGTTCTTTTTAATCCTAGTCCTTAGGGCTCACCTGCTCTGTGACCAACAGGACAGTTTATAAAATGCAGACTTAATGCCCTCACAAACAGCAGCATTTGGTATCTTCAGTCAGGAAAAATCTCAGTAAACAAAGGGACTTCGGGATGCAAATTACCAGTGGCCCAGGACAGGGAAAGGCATGCAGGGCACAGAGCTCTGTCCCTCTCAGTACCTGCAGAAGCCCTGCTGATGTCCCCGCCTCACCATGCACGTCTCCATGTGCGCGTGCATTGCAAGCTTGAATATGTTCGTGTGTTCACTAATTCCAAAAACATAATCGGGCTACGTCTGTATTCCGAGCACCGCTACGGGAGGGGGTCTCCACCGTGAATGTGACAGCCGTCGTCGGGCAACTCGCATTCTCCTCCTTATTTTTCCTGCTTTAGAGAACAACCTGCAGTGCCTTTGTTTTTGTCAATATGCTCTCTAATTATTTTTCATTTTTAAATTGGCTTTTATTCCTAGGGGTTTTTTTTAATTCAAAGTTACACTATCTATAACCTGAGAGATGGGGTGGGGGGCTCTTAGCAAATCTGCAAAACATAAATTGCAAGAAATAGGTTGATTTCAATATGTGAGGAGCTCTTTATGAGCGATGAACAAATGGTAAATAACAGTGGAAAAGGCAGCAAAGGACTTTAACAGGTAATTTTTAAAAGAGAAATGTAAACAGCAGTAAGCACAAGGTATATGAAAAATCCAAATTTAAGCAGTCATACATCTTCTGTCTCATAGAAAAAGAAAAATCAAATTGACTGTAACAAAGAGATGAGTACGTGGAGATGTGTGCTGTCACACTTAGCTGCCAGTGTAACCTCCGTGTGCTAACTGAAAAGACAGTCAGCTCTCTGGGGCTTCCAACAAGTCCCAGACCAAAAAATGTTTGGAAAAAACTTGTGTTTGTACTGAACATGTACAGAGACTTTTTCCTTGTTATTATTTCCTAAACAACATGGTACAACAACTATTTATACCTCGTGTTAGCTGTTCTAAGTCCTCTATATGATTTAAAGTATGCAGGAGGGCGTGCATAGGTTGTGCAAATACTGTGCCATTTTCTATAGGGGCTGGAGCACCTGCAGAGTTGCATGTCCACGGAAGTCCTGGAACAAGGCCTATAGATACAGATGGATGACCGTGTTTATGAGACTCCAAAACACACGCAGCCTTTGACTCAATGGTCCTACAGCAGGAATTTCTCATAGGGAAAGGGCAGGAAAACGCACAAAGATATATACAAGGATATTCATAGTGATAGCATGTTAGTGGAAAATTTAGGGGGAACCAGCACTAGTAAGATACTAGCTAAATAAACTATCCATATATAAAATGAAAACACAAAGTATAGCTCTGTATTTATTTGCATGGAAAGATAACATATTGTAACATACTGTTGAGAAAAACAGATTATGGAAAACTATGCATAATGTTGCACCACTAAGAAAATTAAGTTTGTGTATCTGGAAGACACACCCTAAATTTGAGTTATTATCTTATGTGATGGAAGTACAGTGGATTGTTGGGCACGTTTGATTTTCTATTTTATACATTTATCTTTTATTTCTCTATTATTTATTGGAGATCGTTTATTAAGCTGGCATATAAAAATATATATACTCTTCCCCTTAAAATTTAAAAATTAATTCAGAAACTAAATACAATTATCTTGTTCCATTTTAGGGTGCCAAGGTCAGTTGTCTGAAGTCTACCAGGTGAGGTTCTTTAGATTATGGGGTGTAATTTGAAGTATTCACTTTGTCACAATTTACGAAAACTTTCAAATTTTAGGATCAAATGTCATACCTGGGAAAAGAAAGGAAATACTCAAAGCGTGTACTCACTTCAGCATGCCTTCGTCACAGTTTTCTGAAACCTGGGGCAAAGTGTCCGTGAGCACGAACAGGTTTCTGCAGACAGAACATGAAAATTCATCTCAAAATTATATTAGTGCCTGAATACGGTTAACCACTAGTTAAATAATACAGATGGAGACCTAGGATTTTTTAATCTAGTTACCTTGCAATGTTAAAGGTACGAGATAAGAAAACAGTAACTTGAAAACTCTGCATAGATTTTTAAGAAATTTTAGCTCATTGGACACTCATTAGAAATTCTTAAACAATAGACAGACAGATAGATGATAGATAAATGATATACAATAGATAGATGAGAGATGATTGATAGAGCTATATAGAGATATTTATAGATATGTTCCCGTGTGCATAAGCCAGCTGTTATAATTACCATAGAGCTCATCCCAGAACATCAGCTCTTGGAATTCACAATAGGAATTGCCAAGAAGCCAGTGCGACATTTCGCAAGCCTCCTCTCTCCTCCATATTACTCCAAACTTGTCACCGAACTCAGATGACTCTACCTTCTGGATGTGTGTCTCATCTTTGCTCTAGTTCATCTTTGTCCATCATGTTAGCCCAAGCCAGAGCAATACCTCAGCCAGCTTTCTGGAGCCCCCAAACCTACTTCCTTCTAAACCTCTTCTACTGACTAGTATTTCTGAAACACTAATTGTGTTAGGTGACTCTAACTCAAAAAACTTTCTGTAAATTCTCCAACTGTCCTAAAACCCTTTTCTAAAGGCCTATGAGGACCTGGGCCTGATTTACTGCACTGGGGTTCCCACCTGCTCCCCTTCCCATGCACACCCTTAACTCAGACAACCAAAGCTGGCTGTGGACCGTGCACCAGGCCTTCTCATGCTTAGCCGGAAGTTTCACACCTACTCTGCCTGGCTCGCACATCCTCTCATTCTCCAAGCTTCCGGTCACTTCCTCCAAAACCATGCTTGAGTTGCCTCTTCACCATGATGGAAGGCAAATACTAGCCAGCATCCTGGGGCCACACCATCTGTGACAAAGGTGCCCTGCCCTTGCCATGTGATATTCCAGGGACACATTGACATTTGTGTCCCACATGACTGATCCCTCCTTGAAGACAGGGACACCTCTAGCATAGCTTTGGGACATAGTAAATCCTCAAGAAAAGTTTGTGGAATGAATGAATGGACAAATAAATAGAGGAGAAATAGATCAACTCATACCCACAAAACCTACACATAGCCAACTATTTTTACTAATACAGAATTGAAAACAATCATTGGTTTTCATTATCCATTTAATAATCAACCCTTGGTGCTCTGGTTGACCAAAGACGATTTTAAAAAACAAAATGAGAGGGCCAGTGAGATAGCTCAGTGGCATAAGCACCTGCCTGGCAAGCACGAGGTCCTGAGTTTGACTCCTGGAACCCACACATATGATAAAAGGGCCGGTAATATTGCTCAGCAGCACGGGCGCCTGCTGGCAAGCGCAAGGTCCTGAGTTCGATCCCCGGTACCCACCAAAAAAAAAAAAAAAAATGAGAAGCAGATAGCATCCTAGTGCAATTTGCAAGTAAAGTTTAGCACCAAACACCCTCAGTATCCAGGTTAAATTCTGAGCACATAAAAAGGTTTTGTCATCCATGGTGCTAAGTCCACATGTTGTTTAAGATAATGGTGTTTCTGGTGACAGTTGTACTAAAATACGTCCCAGAATGGGTTACTAAACCAGAGGGAGTCTCTTTCTGTTGCAGAATGTCTGGGTGTGCATACAATATGAATAGTAACAGCAGCTTTATGGTGTGATGGAGTTAGTCAACACACGATATAGCTGTGGATTTGAAAGAAATAAAAGCAGCAGGCAGACAGACAGATAAGTCTGGCCAAAAAGGAAGAACAAAGAAGATTCTCCTCAGCAAAGATCAACAAAAAGCTAAGGAGGTGAAAGGAAATGCAAAGCCCAACCAGACTTCAGAGGGCTCTGAACAAGAGTAGGGGGGCCATGTTCATGTCCTTGTGTCCACGTGCAAAGGGGGCTCATCCTCCCCCAATACACGAGCTTCCTTTGTGTGTGTGTGTGTGCACGCGCATATGTGTATGTAGACAAAGATAAATCCTTCCACTTTAAACACTGTAAGGCACAATATCAATAGAATACATCGTTGTCCTTAAAGTATAATACAGTGGCCAAAGAGGCAGGATTGGAGAAGACTGTTAGCCACCTACGGATTTGTCAATTTACACCTCCATCCGGAAGCATGTCACTGTCTTCCATCTCAAGAAAGGAGAAAACTGAACTTAATCTTCTATCCACATCCAGCTATTTTTGAATGGTCTTCTATCTCATTTATTTCAGAGCCAAGTTGCTCAAGTGAGTAATCTGAAGTTATTTACTGTGTCCATCTACATTCCAGCTTTGGAACCCAGTACTCTGGCAGCTGTGCTAAGGGGTGCTGTGTAGACATCTGAGTTGATTCCTCTGGGATTTTTACACTTATTCAGTCTCCTTCACCTCTCTCCTGGTTTGCCTCCTGAATTTCAATTCTCCTTCTCAGTCTCCTTTACTATTTCTCTTCTGATTCTCCCTTCCCATTAGTCTCCCCCCACCCCTGCCAGCCACACACACACACACACACACACACACACACACAGCCTCCTGGGAAAAGAGCTTTCTTGCCTGGCTTTGCCTACTATTCTCCGAGTGATGATCTGAAGTGTCTGAATGCACCGAGAGGAGATGGATGCAAGAAGAAAAGTATAAACACTGAAACTTTGCAAGGCGTTCACAGTGGAAGAAACCTCCTAGGAAGGTTGCTGGAGAGGAGAAGGTTTAACAATTCCTATCTTTCCTGCAAAGAAATCAGCAGATAGTACCAAAAACTGCAAACCTAGGTCTGTTCTGGGCGTGGAGGTGACCCCAGGGACACAGAAGTCAGCGAGAAGAGCCATTGTCCCAAGATCCCTCACCCTGGCTTCCTCATCTTCACATACGTGTGTGTCAAAGCTGCCGAAGATACAATTCCGAACTCACCAGTTTCCTCAAATACTACAAAATCAGTATTTTGATGTAGAATTTGCCTAAATAAAAAAAGACAACTGGCACCATTCCAAAGCAGACCTCCGGGGATGGAGCAGTGAAGAGGGGATGCAGGCAGCACAGCTGGAGGGGAGGCAGTGGCCACCCGCTGCGCTGGTGGAGAAGGAACCACGTGTCCGTCTGTCTGTCCATTGGTCCGTGCATCCGCACACTACCCAGCTGGAGTAACCAGCTCCCGAGTCTTGGGAATATCTCTAAGCAACTCCCGTGATTGCCAACAGGAGTCTCCTAGGGAAACCCACCTGCCGGTTCTTGCTTTTGATGTTAAACCTGTTCTAAATGTACTTGCTTCTCACTGCAGGTGTGAGAATAAATAGCACAGTTTTATCAGAGGTCACTTATTCTGGCAGATGACACATCCGCTACATATCCCTCAATTTTGCATACATTAAGCATTAAGAACATGAAATTCTTGAAGATGTATCAAGGGTTGCATATTAATAGGATATATATATATATATATATGTACGCATAAAATGCAACATCATGAAAGAAGCACGTATACCGCTTTCCACAGGCTTTTACGTACTCCGTGTTGTAGGAGGGACACTGTGAATCCCACCGTGGCATCCCAAAGAAGCTCTGGGGTTTTACGAGTGTTACCTAATGGATCCTGCTACCAATAATTGGTCTAATGTACCTTGTTTACAGGCATTTCTGATCAAAAACAAAGAGCAGGCCGGGGGGCAGGGGATGAGGAAGGCACATTCGTTAGCAATCTCAAGCTAAATAGTAGTCATAATCCATCAACCATCCACCCGATGGACAGAAATTTCCCTTTGCTGTAAGTCAATTAACATTTATACATGAGCCATTAAAAGCCATCATGCTACAAGCCACTACAGTGGATACCTATCGTATTGATTAGCACAGCCTGTTACTCATTAATGACATCGGAATCTCAATCCTCTCACAGGCTGTGTGCCTTAAAGAAACACGCCACCTGTCTGGGCCTCACACTGGGGCCCCGACGCTCTTCCCAGCCTTAAGCAGGACACTTTGGGGGACCTCCTGCACACTGTAGAGCCCATAGGCGTGGCATGTCCTTCACAATAACCCTTTGCAGGTGAGCCGCAGGATCTGCAGCCACGCAGCAGCTTTGACATCACTGGTGTGGGCGACAGTAGCACACTGACTTCTCAGCATGGACCCAAGGTGGAGAGGGCAGCAGTTTGTAAGGTACGGACACTGACTGCCACCTGAAGCTGGTGTCCCTTTCATACCAGATACCCTCCCCCCTCTTCCTAACTCGACCTGAACAGTGCAGCTGACACCGTGCAGAACCCTCTCCCCGAAGCCTGCCCGGCATCCAACGTGCCTGCTTCAGCGCAGTACAAACCAGAATAATACTTTTAAATGTCCCTCATTATTATTTTAAGACAGTATTCTCTGTAGGAGAAAAGATGTCTTTAAACTGTAGAATGAAATTTTTAGCTGAAGTTTGTGCACAGATTTAACAGAACTGGAAAAATACCCTGAAATGTATAGTTGAGAGTACATAAATAGAGCAGTCTGTCGGGGGACAGCACACTGTCCCCGTGACAAAAGTCATAGTAAGGGCACAATGAGTTATAAAGTAGAAGTCACCCAAGGGGGTTTGAAATCTATTACAGAATGTTAACATCATTTCTATCTAAACCAAATTAACCTCTGAGGGCGATAACTGTATGACAAAATAATTATTATTCACCCCATCTTCCATTAATCATGAAAACTAGTTATTTCATTTTCTCCTTATAACTGTTTAAATAACACAGAAATTTAATTAACATTTCTTTTTTATTCAAGTGGATTTTGTGATTTAAAAAGGCTTCTCCACAGATATTTGTTGAAAACGAGGCGAGAACGAAACACCCAAATTAAAATTCATTTGTGTACTGTGAGGTCTCTGAAAATCATGAATCATCCTCAATCAGAATCTTTGCAAAGAATATGCTAGAAAGTCTGTGCTGATGAGGCCTGTTGAGAGTCAGATGATGTGTGTGCATGACAGGCATGCAGTGTACCTCTTCCCTGCATCTTCTAGCACCACTCCACCTGAAGATGGATCAGGAGCACCGTGTAAGAAGCCATAATGATACCATCTTCATCATCATCATCATTATCATCATGTCCCAAAGAATGTGCTCGTGTTGGACTAGAGACCGACCCGAAATCATCTGAACTGACAATTAATGCACAAAAGCCTCCGGCCAGATGCAGGCTACCGAGGGGCCCGGCGTGTGGCACTCACCGAAATCAGGTGTGTCTGCCTCAGGGAGAGATTTCAGTTCACAGAACAGTTTTTTTTTTGCATGTGGATTTTTTTTATTTTTATTTTTTACTACAACAAAGTTCTGCTTATTTCTTCCATGAAGGAAGACATCTTTTTTTAAGTGAAATTGGCAGCGAGGTTATGTGTAAGGCAAATTGCAACTGAGCCAATAATCTGTCAGTCTCGCCGTCCAGAATGTTCACATGAAGATGCAAACAGAAAAAGAAGCCACTTCACATGGAAGGGAAAGGAAGCGCGCTCGTCCTCCTCCGGATCCCAGGCATGGTCCACATGTCCTCATGGGTAGGGACCGCAGGATCACGAGGGAAGGACCTGGTGTCGGGGGACAGACACTGCAGTGGGTCCCAGGGGACACCTCACTGTGGAGTCACCCAGAAACACTGCTCCTGTGCCCTCTGGGGACCAGCGGGCTTTTCCTCAATGTCACTTGCATGCAGTGGCACCTGGGCTCCCTGTCCCAGACACAAGTCACTCCACCCTGCATCTGGATCAAGCCACGGTGACGAATGATGAATGGGTTCCTGGAGAATTCTCTCCTCGATTTCCCTTCCTGTGTAGCCTGAATTCCATGGTTTTAAACAACTGCACCTTTATTCCAGGAAAGCTCCACAGGTAGTTGGAAACCAGCACTCATTGCTTGGGGTTCACCTCACCCTCTCAGTCATTATAAAGAGGTTAAACAATTTTAAAGTAACATTTGCTGACCAGAAAAAAGGAGCATATATAAAACATGTATACCAGCTAACTGGTGACTTGGAGCAGCTCGTTACTGGCACGAATCCTGGATGTCTCAGCCAGACAGCTAACTTCTGCGGGTCCGGGAACCTATCTATGAAAGATCTTAGTTTACCTTAAAAAAAATTAGATTGGCTCTTCTTTAGAAAGACCTGTAGTCTCGCTTTTCTGAGATCACAAAGGAACAAGGAGCTCGAAGGAATGAAGCGTTTGAAGCACCTATTAGGTGTCGAGCGACAGCAGGAACCTATTTTAGAGGTGAGGGTCCTGACATGAACGCCTCAGTGCCAAAGGCTGGATCCGAACCCAGACCTTGCTGGCTCTAAAACCCCCTCCCTCTACGTCCCTCTGGTCACTTTTGGCAGCACCTGATCAGGTACATGCCTGGCATGTCTATCACCAAATTTCTTACTGCACAGAGCTCAGTACCAGCACCCAGTGAAGACCCAGCAGGACGAGGGCTCTCTACTCATTGTCCCTGCAGTGCTCCTGCTCTCAAGGCCGGAGAGCCGGATGGGCTGTCGTGAAGCGCGGCTTCCACTCAGCACATGGCAGGTGTCCGCACACGCGGTCCTAACTACCTGTCCCTTGTAGTTCCGCTCAATGCAGAGCCTTCCTTTCCCACGCCAGCCTCGAGAGTCTTTAAAAACCAGTCAAGATGAAATCAAAAGCAATTGTTTAAGCCTCTTCAAACCTGAAAATCAAAACCAACAAAAATGGCAAAATTAAAATTGATAGCAGCATAAATTTTCATGTACACAAACACAGCATACAGCCATGTGTGCTTGAAGGGAAACGTTCCCTGTCTGGGGAGGGAGAGACAAGTCGTTACAATTTGTGCACACTTTCCCGAAACACCACAGAGGGGAAGAAGTGTCCTGTCACTTGTCAGCGAGCACAGTCACTGCTGCTGTAGAGGTGGCGTGACATACTCAGGGCCCTCGCTGGAGGGACAGAGGGCGCTGCAAACTCCTACACATGCGCATGCATCCCAAGTGCCGCAGCCAAGATGACGGAGCCCGCGTCAGATGCAGAACCGATCAGTGACAACTCACAGGAAACACAGCAGTGCTCCCTGGGAGGACGCTGTGGGGATGGCACGCTTGCCTCCTGTGTGGACAGGACCGGAAGCGAGCTCCGCTCCCGGGGAATCCCAGCCCCACACTGCACCTTTAGACTCCAGCCCTCCAGCTGACTCGGGAACGGTTCTCAGGAGCACTCATCAATTGACTGTGTTCCTTACCAGACCTGGGAAAGAAGCAAACGCATTCCTCTCTGGTTAAAAATAATTCATTCACAAATTTGATTCACGTGCCTACCCCATGTGGCGTGTACTTCACCACAGTGTAAGAAATGGAGAAACGTAAAAACCGGGGCCACTAAGAACTTCAAAAGCACGTTTACTGGGTTGAGGACATTACTTGGATACTGAAAATTCTTCATAGGTGTCACAAGTGTCAGTTCTCAGAAGTCCCTCGAGAACGACTCACTGAGGCCAAGACGGACAGAAAAGACAGCACCTGACAAACCGCAGAGCTCTGACCTCCAGCTCCTCGCGTCCTTTGTTCTCCAGGAGTCATGTGGCCACTTCAGTCCGGATGGAAACCTAGGTCCTGTCACTAGGCGTAACCAAGGACTTAAGCCAAGCATCAAAGCAACTTCAATTAGCTGCTTAAAAAATAAAAAAGTAAAAGGATATTAGATAAGTAATTTCCATAAGTCCCCACATTTGCAAAAATTATTTTATGTGCCCTTGCTTTCACTTAATATTTTTAAGGTTTTTTTTTTTTTTTTAATCTTTTCAAAAAGTTTTTCCCTCCCTGAGTGTAGACATGGTTCAGCCTTCAGTGCCCTCTTCCTGGCCTCTGCCCACGGTTTCAGTGTGAGAAGGGCGCCGCACCCAGCATCTCTGCACTGCGAGGAAAGTGAGCTCAGCTGTGTTCCCGCCCGGCTCAATCTGGACGGTCTGCTTCCCCAGCCGGGTTTTCTTCTGCTGAAAGCTCCCCTGCCCTGCGCAGCTCCTGGCACAACCTGCTCCCGGGCTGCTCGGCCCTCTGCTATTTTCTTCATGTCACACATGAAGGCGTCAATTAAAGAAAACACCTGAGATCAGACCACTGAAAACAGCGTGCCTCGTGTGTCCCCCCAACTCCGGCACCGCCAAGGGGACACAGGGCATGGCCGGGAGGGGAGGAGGCGGCTCTCCCACATCCCCTGGCTGGGGAGAGAGAGTCAAGCTGCCACACAGGTGCCAGAACCTGCTGCCCCAGGTTCTGGGGTCTGTCCGGCCCCTCTGCCTCACCAGCACCGACCCCCGAGTCAGTGCCATGCTCGGATTTCATGAGAAAGGCAGCCACTCCAGGAGGCGATGTGTTTAAAGTTCTCATTGCAGAACTGCACACCCAGAGAGAGGCATTTGATCAACTCCGCGAGAAACAAACACCAAGTCGCAAGCTTGGCGCCACCGAGGAGTCTCTCTCCTCCTCACAGCGAGAGCCGGAAGGCCCAAGCGCCGGGACTTTGTGCGGCCTGATTCCTGCTTCTGTCTTTCAGCGCGATGCTTTCCCACAGTTCTTGTTCCAAAAGGAAGACAAGCTCATGCACATGTTATATAGATTTCTAAAAGCTACTCCTTATCCCTGTGGCCATGGCTCTGATGTCCTCCCTGCCTGGCCCAGCTCGCTTTCCCGTGTGGCCCACCCTCTGCTCGGGGCTGGGACTCACAGCGCAGGTTTCCAGTCTCCGAGCCTGGGGTGGTGCACAGAAAACAGCCAACCGTGAGCAGTGGGACCTCCGAGGAGTATTGCAAACTTAGGAGACAGCGGCTCAGGAGACTCGCTGCCCACTGATGGCCTCCCGGACAGGACACCCGAGGGCTGGCTGCCCTCTCGCCCGCTCCTGATCTCTCAGAGGGGATAAAGAAATTGCAAGACATACAAAAACAGCACTACACCCCAACCTGTTGCTGATGGAAAAGAGAAAGCTTCTTCCGCAGCCCCAAGTTAAGCACCGACTACTTAGAACGTTTGGGACAATATTCTAATGTACTGCAGAGGTCCCTTGGGGCCTGAATTCTGATCCGTTCCCTTTTGATAATTGTGATGATCCAAAGCGGTCCTCCTGTTAATGTAAAACCTATCTCCAGCCACCTACTAGTTGTGAAAGCTATTAAATTCTTGCAGATTGAAGGTAGAAAAATAAATTGTGTATATTTTAGACCCTGAATGATCTTCCTATAGCAATTTTAGAACAAACTATGAAGAATTCTGCAATTTTAATCTCCTCAGTAGCTTCCCATTACTAAACAAGCAGAGCGCCACGGTGCAGATGTAGACGTTCCACGTCATCTTCATCTGCGGCTTTTTTCTTTCATTAAAGCTTTAATGCTGCAATTATGGCTACGTTGCCCTATAAAAAAAGGAAAAGGCAGTTTACTTTAAAAAGTGAAATTGCATAGCCTACTATTTAATTATACACAAATGTAAATGGCCTATTTTTCCATAACTGGTTATTACAGCACTGTTTTACTTTCTGAGTTTTCACAATCTCTAAAACCTACAAAGCTTCCTGCTATATAATTGTTTTGTTACATTATTGTTTTCATCTTATTTTTTCTTTTAATGTGAGTGCAGCGGGATAAATCTTGGTTTTAAGCCAGCCACTACTTCATCTACTTAAGCTTTTATAGATGAAGATTGCTGTAATTATCAGAATACCCGCTTATTTCTGAAGTATTATCCTGGCAACCTGCTGGCATTTACAACCAATTAACAAGCTTTGCCATTAGTTGCATAAGGGGTATCGCAGAGTAAACCCATTGTGTGCTAATTTTCTATTTTAGATAATCAGTTTGGCTGTCCAGAATGGAAAGAAGAAGAAAAGAAAAGGTTTGACACTCAGTGGCAGACATGTAAAAATTACTGCGTGCCCCCCAGAGACAAAGGTGTCCTGCAACTCAGTGATTGCCTCCTCGCCGTCACTATTGGCTCTTCAGTATTTCCCTTTGTCTCTTTTGGAAGAAAAAAAAAAAGTGAGGATTCAGCCAAGTAATCATGTCCTGTCTCACCCGCGCTCTGTCTTTTAAAGCTGACTAGCTTCTCTTGCTGTCCTGCCCATAATTTGACCAAATTGTACAAGTGTTAAACACCTAGAAAAAAAGACAGACAAAATTGAGCACAAGTTCTCTCTCTCTCTCTTTTTTTTTTAACAATGCCTTTCAACCTTTATTCCCTTCCCTTCCTTCCTTGCTATTAGAGTTAATTAATGTACGTGCGTCCTCCAACTGGGCTGCCTTAAGATGAGCCCGCAAGCTGGGCTTAGTTAAAGTAGTGTGCTGCTGTTTATTGCTCTCTTTAAACGGTCTCTGATATTAATATGTCCCCCAGTGTGGTCTACAGCAAAACGGGGGGCTGTAGTCACGTGGAAGCTCAGGTTGCTGGCAAGGGGTCAGTGAGGACTTCATCGGGGACTGCGGGAGACCTGCTTGAGTCACACGTGGCATCCTCCTCGCCTTGCTCCCTTTCCGGGGCCTGGCCAGGACAAAAGAGGGGCGCAGCTCCATCGCTGAAACCCTACCTTCTTCACTGGAAAGAAAGAAAGACGAGACACCCACACACGCCCTCCCACCTGGGAGGAGACACCCACACCCACCCTCTACGCATCTAACTTCTGGTGGCTTCTTCTGGGCAGTAGTGTGCTCACAGGTGCAGGTGACACGTGTCTAGAGGCAGCGCCCCGGGATCAGGCCATGACACTGCTACCGCAGGCTTTCTTCTCCTCATAGCCAAAAGTCACAATGCATTGTGCCGTTATCATCGAGCATATCCTTTCAGCAAATGGAGCTGGTGTGTTTCTCACAAATACAGCTTACTGAAATCAAGAAAACACCGCCTTTTCAAGGGCTACTGCATTCTCACGCTATTGCAAAATTCCTGTGAAGAAAATCCTGGCTAACTTTCCACTGTCACAGCACAAGGACCTGAGCAATTGTTTTATACACACAACTATGGCACCAAAGCGGGTGGGGTTAGAAGTCAGCTAAGAGTTTGCAGAGGGACAGAGAAGTAAACAAGTGATGTTGGAATTACAGTGGTTGTTATTATCCCATGAATATTCACAGTGGCTACGTTAGCCTTGTAGCATAAATTTGTTATTCCTCTTATAGTGACTTTTCGTAGACTTTTCTTCCCTTTTTAACTTGTGGAAGCTACCACCCCTGGGTATGTACACCTCAGTCCCCAACCCAAGAATTTAACCATCATGGTTGTACTAGTTCCCGATATTTAAAAATTTCTGATTTCAAAGTTTCGTGCATTGAGCTGTGACCATGTTTGATCGGTTGCAGCTGCAATGGAGGAAAGAAAGAAAAGAACCCTAAAGTTGCTTATTAGTGAACATTGCAACTAATGGTTTCAACAAGTGAGAGCAGACTCCCCCAAGTCTTGGACTCCCCCTTAGGACCACAGGTCTGCTGCTCGGAGACACACATTTACTCCTCTTTAGGTGCCCTATCTATGTCCCTGAATTCCAAAATCTTAGGATTTACAAAAACAGAATTTTCTTCAATAAATACTCAATCTTGGTGATTGTGAGCATTGTTTCTGGAGTCTAAGTCTTCCTCTGCCATCCTCCAGCTTTGTGATCTTGCTCTAGTTGCTTCTTGACGCTCCATTTTCTCATCTGCAAAATGGGAGTGAGAACAGCTACCTCACGCAGTTTCCCTGAAAGTTCAGCGTAGTGACGCGTGTGTTCTGCTCAGCACAATGCAAAGCGCGTAAAAAACACAGGTGCAGTTTACTGTCATGCGAGTGTACCTGAACCGGTAATCATGCTGATCACTGTGGGGGCCGCCGGCACCGGTCAGGGCAGAGTCCGCTGGGAGAGTAACCCACGCACGGGGGGACTCAGCAGGAAGAGCTGACAGCTCCTTCACCATCCGCTCCCAGCGTAAGAGGAGAGCAAGGCCGCGGCTGTGACTTTGCTTCTCAGCACGGAATCCTCCCGCTCGGACAATGGCAGCAACGTTCGGACACGACACGCAGTGCTTTATAATCATCTGTTATTTTTTTAAATTCCAGTAAAGGTAAATAAAATAAATAGCAGTATGTGGCTATTATCGGTGAGTGTTCAGCATTGCAAAAAAATACCGGAGCTTGAAATCAGCTGAGTTTATAACTGTAGATTTTATTTTCAAAATGCCTGTCGGTGGGCTGGATGGAAAGCGTTTCCCAGGAAGACCACAGGGAAACACTGCAGCTCCGAGGTGGCGGAGAGCCTGTCTGTTCTGAACATTCCTCAGCCAGTGCTCTGCACAAGAATTATTTGTGGGACGGATATTTAGATTTCTGTTATTGGCATTCCTACCAATTACTGATCTTTAATAAAGTATTGTCCTTAAGTGTTAAGTAGCCAGTGCTGTATTAAATTATTGAGCTAAAAAGACATTAAAAATGAACTAGGGCCGGTGATATGGCTCAGCGGCATAAGCGCCTGCCTGGCAAGCGTGAGGTCCTGAGTTTGACTCCCGGAACCCACATAAAGGAAAAAGAGGGGTCGGTGATATCGCTCAGGGGCACAAGAGCCTGCTGGCAAGCACAAAGTCCTGAGTTCGACTCCTGGTACCTACATTAAAAAAAAAAGTGAACTAGGAGGATTTCGACTCAAAATAGCTTGCTAAGTGATTTTAGGGTTCTTTAAAGTCCCTTAGGCAGGGCGGTTCGGTTCCGAAACAGCGCGAGCGTTGCTGAAAGCTGCGGCGACGTCCTCAGCCTGCTGCCGCTTCCGGGACAGCAGCTTCGGACTCTGCTTTCTGGAAGCGCGCGGCAGGGCTGAGCCGATGCTCATCGAAACCCGGGAGCCCACGGAGAGTCCCGAACCCGCCGCTCTCCAGCAGCGCTGTCTCCGCTTCCCACCTGCTGCAGCGAGCAGCGCTCGCCAGTGCGCTAGGTTATGCACTGACTCCGGCAGGTGCTGAATGTTTTAAGAAGAGTTATTGAATAAATTTAATGAAATTATCGTTTTTATATTTCCTATATTATCTTATAAAAATCAGTGAAAATTTTGGCAATTTGTGGTCATCCTGTATTTAAATAATTGGACTAGTAAGTGGTTAAAGTGTTGCACAATTATTAGGTCCACCCTTGTTGGTCTAATCCTTCATCACAAAAGTTAGAAAAGAAGACGTAGCCTTGGCACCACAGCTGATTACTAGATAAGGGAGGATTTACAACTGAACGAGTCTGTCTCTAGAATAAGGTGCGCGTTCTCGCTGCAGAACGGAACTGGAACCCAGGTTCACAGCCGGAGACCCCGCAGTGGGAGGAGAAAGTCGCCCCCCAGCCTCATCGCAATTCCCCGCGCGGTGTCCCCGCTGCTGAGCGAGGCAGTGCTGTAGATTTGGGATGATTTGCTGGTGTGTTTTTAATTGGCAGGGGCTTAAGGAACATTTTTATATCACAGAGAGTTTTCTTTTAAATTAACGAAAATGAATAAAGCCTTTTAAGATCGCTGTCAATTTGCAGTTCAAAGATTTCTGCAAGATGTTAAATAATATCAGCTCCAGCTATGGGAAACTCTCGGAATAAAGGTTCTGTAGTTCAGATGAAAGGCAGTAAAATGCAGCTTTACAAAATGTATTTTGCAAGATATCTTTAGCTTTTAAAGAAAAAAGCAAGTAAAGACAATGATAACATATATGTGCTGCTAGCCCAGTAATTAAGAATACATTTGGATCGGCATTGTTAAGTTTCAGGACTAAGTTAAATCTCAATGTTAAGTTAAAACATCTTTTCAAAGGAATTCAGCGCGTGTGAGGACGTGGATTTGCCTGCCTTTCTTCCGACCTTGTCGTGTGTGACTTGACAAAACCACAGCAAAGTCTCGTTCACCCCAGCTATCGCCCTTACAGATTTCCCCTGCAGCACAAAAACCCACGTCGGTTCTGTCCTTGTGACCAAACTTGTTGTTGTCTTCATAACTTACATCCTTCTAAATTGTGGAATGTCGAATTCAATAATATTTGAAAAAGCTGTGGAGGATGTGGCATTCTTTCTAACACATCTACACATCCTTTTTCTCTGGAACATAATTTCAAAAACATGTAATCTCCTCTTTTGTTCTAGTAATATATAGACGAAAGCTTTTCATGTTGCAACTATACACCCATACACAACTCTTTATCACTCTTTAATAACTTTCTTCAAAAGCATTTTAAAACAGTAACACATGTAAGACTATGTTTTCAAGATATTTGTGGAAAGAGCCTAAATCAGAACAAAAATAAATAAATAAATAAAAATGCATCTAGACTCCCAAGAATACGCTTTTCCGTATCACTACTTTTGAAAAAGAGAGGGAGAAAGGTCAGAGACGCAGATGCGCAGCACCCCAGTCTGGAGAGGAAGAGGGGATTGCTCATAATGACACCAATCGTCCAGCTGCAGGCAGGGCTCTGGGTGGGCCAGGGTGGCTGTCCGAGGTCACTGCCGCATGTGGTGCCAGGACAGTAGCGGGAAGAGATCTCTCTTCTTCATGCTACAGTATGGTAAAGGCAGCCCAGGCTATCCCAGGCTGTCCCGCACACAGGGGCTCATTTACTCCCATCTGGGGGTGAGGAATTGGAAAGCCAAAGCCATCTACTAGTCCAGAGAGAAGGCCCCGCATCGGGTTTACCATCTCACCATCCCCAGCCAACAGCGCCAGCCCCAGTCCTAACAGCAGACTCTCTCGATACCCGTTCAGCTGGAGGACAGAGCGCAGAAGGAATGGCAAACAGCCACAGCATAACCACTAGAATCTCGGCATGGCGATTTCTTGGTAATCTTAAAATACAAGGGAGCACTGGGGCTTAAGTTCAAACCCTAAGGTTGCCACTTTCTAGCTGCAATTCCTTAAGTTGCAAAAGCTGTCTCTGCTTCAGTTTCAAGCTCAGTAAAGTGGAGATGAGGCTACACCTCCTTATGACCTTGGGAATGAAATGAGTTCCAAGGCTCTTTGAAAGTGCTTAGCACAATGTCCAGCACATAATCAGTTTCCTAGAAATAACCGGCTATTATTACCATTGTATAAAGTGGACACTCTCTATTCCAGACCACTGACACCTCCCTCCGCCCCTCCTCATCTCCAGAGCCACCGGAAATAAGTCTGTGACACATATGAGACTTAGATGTCTCTAGCGAGCAGAGCATAACTTTATTTATGAACCACTGCTGACGTGGTGCCCACTGGTCTTGTGTAATGGACTAAGCAGAGATGTCAAGAGAGGCCCTGGCTGCCATCGTGGGAGCGTGTACAGTGAAAGTGCCGGGAGTGACACCCGTTAGACAGACCTGGTTGGGAATCCTCCCTTCCATTTCTAATTTACCTGTCTCTGGAGCTAGGTTAAATTCAAGAATCCTTCTTGACATCAGTTCTTTATCTTTACAGTGAAAAAATAACAGTACCTTGCTTGTAGTGCCATGCAGGGAAATCAGATAGGAAGTTAGAGAGGCAGGTATACGATAGAATACCTGCCACACAAAGGCACTCAGTGGTACAATTATTAAGATCAGGAAAGGGAGGTCATGGGCCAGGAGAATTGTGGGCCAAATTAGGGTCCCCAGAAAATGCCCTTGCCCCAACGCCTGGAGCCTGTGAAGATGCCGCTTTACATAGCCAAAGGGATTTTTGCAGATATAGGGTTAAAAATCTTAAAATTGGGAAATGACCCCAGATTACCTGGGTGAACCCAGTCTCATCGCATGAACCCTGCAAATTAGAGAACTTTCTCCAGCCGGAGGGAGAAGGGGAAGTCAGAGGGAACTGAGGATGAGAGAGACTTGCACCCTGTTCCCAGCTCTGGAATGAAGGTGCCAGCACTCTGGGAGCGAAGGGTGTCCCCCATCCGGCAGCCAGCAAGGACCCGGCAATGTCTGTCTCCGCCAGCTGCAAGCGACCAGCAACCTAAATGAGCGTGGGGTAGAGTCTTCAGCGAGGCTCCAGTGAGGTCCCCGCAGCAAGGCCTGACTTCAGCCTCATGAAATGGGACAGAGCAGCCAGCCTGCCGGCCCAGTCTCCTGACCTCCGCAATCGTGAATGAAGACATTTGCTTGGCTTTGCGTACGAAGTTTATGGTAATTTGTTATGGCAGTCATTAAAACCTAACGCTGGAATTACTAATAGAAATTTCACTCCTACATTGTGATTTTCACAGTTGAAGTAGGAGCTGGTGGAATTACAAGGAAGTCGTCAGGTAATAACAGCTAATGTTTCTCGAACATTTACTTTGGGGATCACCATGCCAAATGCTTTACACGTGTTACCTCCTTTTAGCTTCACAAAACGCTGTCAGGCAGGCCCTGTGGTAGTTGCTGATTTGCTAGTGGAGAATAAAGAAACTAGCACACAGGAAGGTCACAAACATGACAATAATCGCTCAGCTCACACCGGCTGGTGCCAGGACTCCAACTCAAGCAGAGATTCCAGAGCACGGGGCTGCTGCCCACGACGGCAAAGCCCTTCGACCCACACCGGGTGGGTACAGTGCCCAAGCTCCCTATTTTGCTGGGTAGCTGAACAAATTAATGAATGCATGCAAGAAAATTTGTCTCGAATAACTTACCCAAATTTTTTGTGATCATAATTACTTCAAGTACCTAAGAACCAAGCTAGCCAAGGCTGTATTACCGAGCTATTTCACTCACGAGTTAAGCTAGGCTATGCAGTGGTAACAGTCCCAAAAGCTCAGTGGCTCAGCCACCAAGTTTTATTTCTCCATGGTGAACCTTCTGTCCTGCCCTCAGGCCACACTTAGAGGAGCCACGGTCCCTGCAGTCACCTGGAGAATCTAAGCTGCTTAGGTTTTACAGCTCTGCCTTCATAACAGGAGGTCATTTCTGATGCAGAAGAAAAGAGCACTGTGGAGATGTCACACCTAACCTTCCACGCTTCTGCTGCAGGCGACATTCTTTCACTGACAGACTACCCCCAATCACACGTCACTCCCAGTGACAAGGGGCCAAAGACAGGTTGTCTTCCTTGTTCCCAGGAGGAGAGAAGAATCAGAGATTGTTGTGCACTACTCATAGGAACCAAAATCATCAGAGCCCACTCTCAACAGAAGAAATAGTATGTTATTAAAAATAACTTTCTATATCATCTCGAGAACCCTGTGTGAGCCTAGCCATCCACATCCACCTTCCACCTACACCTCCAGTCGCGAGGACAAGGGAGAAGTTACCTGTTTTCGTGTTGGAAAGACTTTACCTCCTTTTCTAGTCTCTGCCTGGCCAGCAGGGAATATAGTTTCAATCCTCATCTGCCTTCCAAAGCCCTGAAGAGCCCTACCAGGGACTCGCGGACCTCAGGCTGGCTTCACAATGTCCCAGGACGGAAGGACCTTCACCATTCACGTCAGCAGACATCGATCAAATATTTATCCACCCTCCAGAGCCACGACAGGTCAACTATCCGAGAAAACAGATTTGTTTTGATGCTTTACTTTGTTTTTGTAATAAAAATGTGCCCTGCGGTATTGTCTCAAAGTTATAGAAAGCTCCTTATCCTGCTCAAATACAGCTTTCACACGGATCTCATTTAGACTCTTACACTTTGTTCCCTAGTTTAGAGGGGAGAGATCTTATTCTGAATTAATGTAGGCATGAGAGCATGCAGGAGTTTCCCTAAAATTTGGAAAAGCTAAGTTAATGTATTATTACATAGTTTTGCTATTTGAATCCGATATGTACATCACCAACCTGGAAAATGCAGCTTAAATGATGAGACATTGGTGTTCATTTCAGAGAGATTGACTAGATCTCCCATTTTCATGGAAATCTGAAGAAAGGTATCATTTCACATTTTTGGAAATTAAAAAATAGGTTTTGCCCCTCGTCTTGAGATTACACTGAAAACACTTTGCAACAACAGTACTCAAATTTTTAGATGCAGAGGAGATTTCTAGTGACTCTTCTTCCCAAATGCCTTACCCAGTAGGTATTTTATTTGGCCCTCCAGCTGCATCTTAACAAGCAATCCGGGGGACGCTGTGTCAGCCGGTGCCACCCAGAGTGTCTGGGAGGTCAGTGTTTGCTTTCAGTCTGCACTGAAGAAAGGGATCATGTCAGGCCGTAAATCACGGCACAGCTTCCTCGCCAATAAAGTCTTGCTACAAAATGAAAAAAAAAGTCCGCTGAACCTAACAGTGTGTTTGGTGATAAAGATGATTTACATTCTGAAGCTAGTTTCTCGTCTTGAGCAGACGAAAAGCAGTTGATAGACGGAGTGTGTGCAGTTTCACCCGCGGAAGACCCACTGGGCTTCCCGTGAGTACTGAGACGGGAGGTCACCAGCGCCTGGAAGGCTTCCTCCTGGAAGGCACTGTGAAGTCAGCCCGGGCAGAGGGGGCCCAAAGACGGGACCCACAGCTGGGCTGCTTTCTTCTGCCCGTGACACGTTATGGTGCAGAATACACTGCCGCTCTTTCTGGGCATGCTGATAAGGTTTGTGTGCACGTAGTTTCAATTCCTGATAATCAGCTCAGTTTCCATTCCATTAGATTTTACAAGTATTTTACAAATGACCATACTGTGCATGATCATTTACTGGGTAAAATAGGTTTCTAGTACAGAACACAAAGTACTGTGTCCACTTTCAATGAAATCAGTTAAGATCAGAACATCAATTAGATATAATAAAATCTTGATTATCCCTGATCACAGAGGTAATGGTAATTCTAAACCAAACCACCAGATAACATCATAAATTATGTACATTTGGCTTTGTGATCAATTTTAACATATCTGGCATAAAGTCACACCTATGGTTGAGAGAAACTAGTCATAAGAGCAGGGATAAATTTATTCTACAATAGTATATATTAAAGCCATAAAAAAAATTCATGTGGAGGAAAAAAACATAAGTTTCTTATTTCATCCTTCCTTCATTACAAAATTATAAATTTATTTAAAGTAGAAGGGTGAAGAACATGACATGCTTATATTTATATTTCTCATAGCAACTTGGACATAGTAAGGTACAATGAATCAAATAAACTGAATTAATACAATTTGTTGTATACTGTGCTTAATAATGTCAAAATTAACCTTTTTTGTCTAACCAGTAAGTATTTCTTAAATATTAACTATATTCCAAGTACTGAGCTAGATGTAAAAATGACTAAGACAAATTCTTTTTTCTCTTTAGTCATAATTTTCAGCTCTTACCAGCTCTTTCTTTTCTCTCACATTTTTATTTGTGTGTAATGGTTATATGGATTAATAGGCTTTATTTTGCCACATTTGTACATGCACATAACGTACTTTAGTTATTGCTCCCAGTACCCTCTTTGCCCTGCTCACCTCCCTTGGTTTCCCATGTCTTTGGGTAGGTTCAAGTGTGTAATGCAAATTGATTACATTCATGCAGTCTTGTCTGTGAGCCCAACAAATTAATCAGGCAATCGCATTACCATATGATAGTGCTAAGAAAAGCGTGATAAGAACAGTAGTGGACACTACCTTAGTGGTCACTCAGAGCCAAGTAGTCTTCTTGGTCCGCTTCTTGTGTTAACTTGCTGTCCCTCCAGCACAAATTCACAGATTTGCTCTGCATTCTTGGGTGCAAGCAACGGAAACTGACTCAACCATTTTAAGAGGACTTCCGTGGAACTCACAACGTAAACGAAGCTGGAAGATCAGGCATAGGGATAGAGGGGATCCAAGACACACCAAAAGCAGGAGAGGAAGTCGAAAGCATTATACTCAGCTTATGGTTGGAACTGTGGCCGGGAGTCCACCAACACCATGACAACCACCATGTCCGCCATTGCTGCTGTCCCAAGAGCCTCTGATGGTGCACCAGCCTTGTTAGTGCCGCAGGACCGAATGCACCCAAGAGACGGCCTACCAGGCCCCTATTGCTAATCCCCCCGAGAGGAGAGTACTAGGGGACAGCACCGCTCGAGGTGCAATTTCCTAAGAGGATAGGAAGGACCCTGAAGAAATGGCAGAGACTCTGGACAGTCAAAAACTGACAAATGTTCAAGTCGCTATAAAACAAACTCTAAAATAAAGATTTATTGTAAGTAAGAATAAGAGAAGAGGGGAAGTGCTTTAACATACATGAAGATAAAGGATTTTTCAAACTAGAAGTTCAATCACTACATAAGAATTTGAATTCATTGCCATTTAAGGATGTTTCCAATGTATTTCTCCCCATAGCCAGAGTCCCCCAAAGTCACCAAAACTGCCCACTGATCTAGAAAAAATAAAGCCAGTTCAGAGTTCTTGAATGAAAGTTATTCATTCATTTAACAGATATCCATGCAAAATCACTTTTGGCATAGACAGCAAAATGATATACAGGCACACAAAATGATATATAAGTACAGACTTCTGTGGCCTTTCATGTTCAAGATTTTAAAAGCAAATTTAATCATAACATAGCTCATATCCTTAATTCCTTTTCATAGTAATAATGCTTCACATTTAAATTTAAATAACATCTTTTAACTAAGAGTACTTCACCATCCCTAATCTTCAGAATTCCACTAACTCTAAACTGAAATATTATTCTTTTCTCTTCAGAATATTAAGTTGCCTGTCCAAGTGCACTTTAGCTATTGACAGTGGGAATTACCAGAAGCTCATTTCTGCTTATCATTCAAAGTTGTATTATTTTGCAAAGTGCACCTCTCCTTCCAAAGCTCCTACTGCATTAACAGAGAGGCATAGATGAAAACAATGGGGAACTTAGGTCCCAAGATTTCCTCCTTCAACTTTATTGTATCTGAAGACATTGGATGACAAGGTACAAAGTGACAGTTAGTGGACTTTCAGTGTTTATAGAACTAATTTTCACAGTGGTAATGGTAAAACCAGGGAGGAAGGAAATTCTGAACCACACCTATAAATAGCGGATGAGTCAGCTGTGGGTCAGAGTCTTGTTTTGCTTATTGTTCTCCTGCAGGACGTGGATACCACGACACAGATAATGTGGAGATCAACATCCAGCTTTCAGAGCGTTGGTGGGGACGGATTGTGCTACAATCATTCGCTTCACACAGAAAAGCTGCCATGAGTGGGGGAAAGCACTTTTGCAGTCAAAATTCACCTTGCACAGCTAGGATCTGGTGGATTATTGAAAAAAGATTAAATGAGATAATATACAGGAAAATGCCTTGTAAGAGGCTATTGGAGACATCAGCAAGAAGGGGGTCAGTCCCACGGATCTTGGTAAGAAACTGACCTGCACCCTGTGCCGTCTTCTTCCTGCCTTTGCCTTGCTCCGAGAGGTCCTCCTGTGAGCAACCCATTGCCTCACGCTGTCATTTCCCAGTGAAAATCCAGGTCTTTATGTTTTCTTCCCAGCGATAAGTGGAACACTAAGAACAGTAAGAGACGTTTCCTCTCCCGAGAGAAGGTGCAGCTGCACCTGGTGAGTCTGAGGCAGGGAGGAGCAATGGCAGGACCTCAGGCTTCGGACCAAGGAGAAGACAAGGCTGCTCAGGCATCAGGGCTGTCATGAGCCTGAACCATGTTCCCCAGCTCATCCCCCATTGGAATAAATTAAGGCTGAATAAAAATAAATTCCAGGACAATCTAATATTGTGAAAATCCAAAGGGTGACCAGCACTGGATTTGGGATAATAGAAGCCAGTGTGGTACACTAGGGTCCTCAGGAAGGTAGGACTTCTTTGCCCTCTGTGGCCCCTCACTCCACAGCCAGTGTGACGCTGACTTCACCCTCAGGGGTTCGTGTACCTGCCGTGGGGAACGAGGAGCACAGTGCACATTTGACTCCTGGTGTCATTTGTTTATCTCATGCTTTCTTGGATACATCATTGGCTGTGAAAAGATCAAAGGCTGGAGAAAGGTATGCAGCAAGGTCTTGATGGCCAACCCAAGGTTCTTTCAGGAGCTCTCTGACGTTCTTGATATTTGGGATAAAAGACCACACGTGTGCCCCACTGGGCTCCCTGAGAAGTGCTCCGTGGGATACATGAAAGCAGTCAGCAGTGTGTGGACTACTACCACATGTCCAACATTGTTGAGGGCCCCGATCGAAATGGAAACGTGAACTAGAAAGCAATATTGATTGATCTGAGTAGGAAATGCGCAAAGCACTTTTAATTGGATCTTTTGGTTAAAAGTTTTGAAAGACTTTGAAATAAACCAGAAGATCATTAACTGTCCTTGCCTAGCATAGCCTCCCAGGCTACCTGTGCCTTTCATACCTTGTATTATTTTACCTTGTATTATTTTCTGTAAACTGCACAAAGGTAATAATAATATGAATTATCCTGGTCCATGGAAATACAAAAAGATGTGGCCCATCAAAGGCAATCAATAATTGCCCTGTAGTTTCTGACCAGTTTATGGTCTCTTTGTAAAAGTAATTTCTGTGTTCTTTATCTGCCTATATGTGTATGAGTATGAATTTGAATTCTCCTTTGAGCAAGTTGTAACATGTTACTGCTTTTCCCCCATTAATTAATGAATTAAATAAAATCTTTAGCACATGTTCATTTTATGTTTGTATGACAATCATAATTATACCTTTCTAAAAAATTATCCTTTAACGCTTTATAATAACTGTTCATTATGGGACCACCTACCTCCAAATAATATGCATACAAAGAAATTGTAAATTATTTCTAAAGCCCTTCAAATGCAAAGCATTAAAGGCAGGGAAATGGTATCTTCTTAATATAATTGTGGTGTTTTAAACCACATTTGATAAGGCTTCAAAGTGCCCTCACATCACTGATTCCACATAGAGGGATACAGCTCAGCCATGAGGGGAGAGAGCCCTTGTTATTTTTTGCTTTAAAGAAATAATAAAGAGCATTGTTGTAACTCAGTGTAAGTAGATTCGAGTAAGGCAATAGACATGGGTGCCAGAAGCTACTCATATCGTTCTTTAAAATGGAAATTTACCGTCTGCTGCGTCACATGCACAAAATCCAGAACTATTTTTCACAGCTTGTTCACTGAACAGATTATTGTAGAAAAAAAAAAAAAAAATTTTACATTTTCTGCAGATTCCCAAATCTCAGTCAAAAAACTCTTGGCAATTTTTAGCAGTGAAACAGATTTCACTTTCAGATTGAGATACTCCATTTAGCAGTAGTCAGATGATCTTCCAAATAAATATAGACTCATTTCACTCTTGATTTTATTTAAAAAAATGTTTTCATGAGGTGTCTTGGAGGAAACTTGCACTTATTTGGTTTTCCCAAGCTAAAGCAAAGAAAAACCCGAAGGTCTAAAAATCAGAGTTAAATAAAAAAGGAATGCTAAACTGAAAATGTTATTACAAATGATGCATGTTCATCACAGTATCAATAAATAAATAACCCCTTAAAACTTTAGAATTACTTGAAAAGATGCTGCAGTCTTTTCTTCCCTAAATCTCAGCTCCCCAAAATATTACTAAACAGAAGTGCATGTGTTCGGTACAATATAACAAGCAGCAATATGCTGAGAAGCTTCGCAGTGAGAGGTCTCCGGGCCACTTCTCTCTCCCTGGAGTCGCTTTATCACGAGGGAGACGGAACCGAGCTTTGAAGTTTACTTCTAGGACCATTTTCTCCTTGTCTCCTGCGTTTAATGCCACAGAAAACAATGGGATGTATCAAATTTCATAAAAGGTTAAGTCCATCACTAAAACTAGAACAGCAATTTTAATATCATCCCACCTCCGCGGTCCGGTTCTGTACACTCTAGGCCTCTTCCCCGAACCCCCTCTCTAAATTATGCTGAGGCTTTTTTCTGTCCACAAAAGGAAACTATCCTGCAAATCAGGAATAAAGTCCAGAAATACTGCTTATGTCTTGCTTTTACACTTATAAAAACTTAACGTGAGCACAAATACCACAGGATGTCCACTAAATTTCAAAAAAATGTTTATGGCTATTTTTAGCAAGCTTTTATAGATTTGTTAAATGTTCCTCTCAGGGACATTAAAGATGATCTCAGTGTAAACAAATCAGCTTGTACTCTACAGCAGAAGCTTTGCCAACTAAAGAAAACCAGAAATGGCTCGTGCTGCTAAAAACGTTTTATTATTTTTCTAATGACAATTTTACTATTTGCGAAGGATTCATTGTGTGCAGTCCCTGAAGCCACATTTCCGTGGTTAATGTGACATATGAGATAGGTTAGCTTGAACTATGACTCATTGAGAAGTTTCAAAAAAAAAAAAAAACAACTTACTCTTTTTACATCCTGATTGTTCTACAAATATTTGGATAATATAAAAACTGAAATTGGTCTTTGCATCATGATTTTTAATAAAAAATTAAGCTAATGTATAAAATGTGTGAAAACTCAATAAAGCTACTATATCTGATAATAAGGTGTTACACAATATAAAATTTCATGAGATGAGAACCAAATAACTTGGCTCCAAGGTGACAACTGCCTGAGATAACGTTGCTTTGTCACTCGCCCCCGTTGGCTTAGTCTATACGTCAGCAATCCCCGTGGCCGGGGGTGGACAGGGGACTTTGTGACCGGGACAGGGGCTGCAGAGGAAGAGGGAGGGGCGCGAGTAGCATCTGCTTCTGGTCTTTCAAATCAGGATGGAGTTTAAACAAAATACGTAAGAATTCAAAATGGCAATATTCCTTGTGGCTCAGAGATTAACCCCAAATTCTGATCTTTTCTTGCAAGAAGCATCGTGACCCGATCATATCGAGAGACACGCTAACCTAACACCAATAATAACAGCAGCAATAGCTATTCCCGAAGTGGCGCGTTCTCCCGAGGGCGCGCTTCACTTGTGAGCTTGCGCCTCTAGGAACGGAGGCGGAGGCCGCCGCTACCCATTCCCCCGACGCCGGGCGGCGTCTGCAGCGAGCCCGGGGCTGCTCGACGCCAGCAGCCCGAAGGGGGGCCCTGCCGTGCTGACTGTGCTGCCCCGTGGACAGCGGACTCACGGCCCGCATCAGAGCGTCTTTCCCCCGAGTCTGCGAGCCCCGGCCCGGCGGCCAGCCCGGCTGCGAGCAGCCCTGGTGCAGGGGCCGCGCCCCCGCCCGCGCCCCGCGACACCTCGCTCCCGACGTGGCGAAGGGAGGCGGCGCCGAGGCCCGGTCTGCTCGTGCCCGGCTGCCCCGGGCCGATGCGGGAGCCACAGGCCTGCGGAGGTTGGGGTGGGAAGCACGGAGGCCAGCAGAGCTGTCCCCGGCAGCCAGGCCTTCCCGGCTGGACCGAGGCCGCGGGGCCGGAGCGCATGCCCTGGCCCGGGGACTTCGTTCACTGTGAGGAGAACAGCGGGAAGCGGTGGAGGCCGCCACTGGGAAGGGCTAACCCGTGACCGCGGCGGCCGGGCCCTGCCCACCTGCGCCTTGTCCCCTGCGCCCCACTTCCTCGGTGCCTTCCGGCCTGTCCTCGGGCTGGCTGGGGCCGGCCCTGACCTAACCACGGAGCCCCACTGCCTCGGGTCTGACCTCGTCGCCCTCTGTGTTAGTCAGGCGCCCATACAGCTTTCGTGGGTGTAAATCATAGGCTCCCAGGGACACCCGACAGGTCTCCCCCTCGGAGAGACCCCCTCCATCACGGCTTTCTTCTCCTCCACCTCTTTGGCCTCGTTTCCGGAAGGGCAGAGGCGGGGAGCAGCTCACTTACTTAGCATCCCTGAGTGCAGTGCGTGGCGGCTTCTCCGCGTGTCCCTGTTTTTGTGGTGACACGTCAGGCTCCGTCCTAGTCAAGCCACTGCCCTCGCGGCCCTGCTCCTTTTCCGGGTGACCTTTCCCTGACCTCCTTGCGCCTTCCAGCACAGCGTCTGCAGCATCTTCCCAAGCTGAGCATGTGCTGCCGTTTGGTAGTAAAGCACCAGTTAACTGAACACTGGAGCAACGCTTTCTAGATGGAAAGCAAAATCAAAGGGCGTTTTCACCAAACCCCCAGAGTCACAGGGTTGGGGAGCACTCCGGGGCCCGGAGGTCATCTCCTCTCTGTGAGCCACACTAAGATGCAGAGACCTCGGGCAGCCCTGGATCTCCTTCTGCAGACCCTTAAGATATATCCCCGTCCCCCAGCTAGCAGACAGATGGCTTCTTTTTACCTTAAACTTCATTATAGCTCAACAAATGAAGAGGTAAACATTATCGTGTTAAATCTGTAGTTACTTCGCTTTGGGAGGACTTCCTGTATGAAATTCTGACACCATAAAAAGGGTGCCTAAAATTACTATGCATTTGTTTTATGGCTCAACTGTTCATGAGAACAATACAGCATATTGTCATCCGCTGGTACCGTTTGTAGTCCCTGTGACACGTCGGGTCAGCCTCTCACAGGTTGATAATTTACAAGAATTTGGGTGTAAATGTGTATTTATTTTTCACTTATATATTTATTTTTCACTTAGATTTTCATGGTCTCCTTTACCCCAAAGAACCCTTTTTATGTGAGTTTTTATCCCAGGAATGAGGCTGTAACTGCCTTTCAAAGGCCCACCACTGGCATCTGACTGAATCCCAACTCCTCCTCAGCCTACAAAGCCTCTTC
The DNA here is from genome assembly GCA_028451465.1 of Erethizon dorsatum. Taxonomy (NCBI): domain Eukaryota; kingdom Metazoa; phylum Chordata; class Mammalia; order Rodentia; family Erethizontidae; genus Erethizon; species Erethizon dorsatum. The sequence continues at coordinate 137,877,357 of CM051826.1, read as the reverse complement.
ATTCGCGCCACAGGGTTTGTTTTAATTCAGAGCCTCTGAAGGAGTTGTCAAGGACCAACTGCCACCTTCCTGGGGCCATGTGCACAAGCCACGGGCACAGCAGCGGCCGATCGTAAGAGAGATGCTTGGCTAAGTAAATTACAAAATAGCAGGCCCATTTGGGACTGGGGGAATTCAGCTCAATGCCAGTGGTATCCCATGTAAAGTTTACAGTCATCCGAGCCTCGGACTTCCAGGCAGCCTGGGTTTTTGCACTTGGAAAGAGGTTCTGGGTCATTCAGTTGATATCAACTCTATCAAAATTAGCAGAGATCAAAGCGCTCAATGTCTCGGCAGCCCTGATTTCTATTAAAACCTTCCCTCGACTTCCTGGCTGGGTGGACGTTCCCAACAGAGCAGGGTGGCATCCGCAGTTCAGAATCTGTCACCTGGCCTTTTTGATTAACCAGAGCATTGAAACCATGTTTCGGTGGTGAAGACATCATTTGTACTGGGCCCACAAATGATGAAAAGAAAATTATTAATAACTAAGACTTAGAAAGAATATTTTTCTGCCACGTTTAACTCACTTCTACACAATTTGCTCTTAAATCCCTCTAAGAATCAGTAGAAATCGCAATACACACAAAAAAGTTCTTGATCATGATAAAAGAAAATCGAATAGTGAATAATTATCCACTGACGATTAAATTTTTCTTTCTGTAATCAGTCAGTGATCAGAAGCCTAACCCACAAATTATTCACAGTCCCCAAGGGAGGCCAGCTAACGGTTTGATAAAAGCATATTCTATAAACTCTTTATCAAATAAAAAAGCCTATCCCTTCTTCTCCGTGGTCAAGAAGCCCACTTTGTTAAACTGGGAAGATTATTTTGCTTTTCATTCTGAGAAACCTGTTTATACTTCACTATCATTTAACAATTTTAAGACAAAATATTTTTTCTCTGCATTTGTCTGGAAATTCTGACTTTGATCTCACTGTGTTTTCGAAGGCCAGTGCTCTGCTCTTCCCTTATCTATATTTCTCAATTCTTCGAAGCTAAATTTTTCACTTTTAAAACGTTTTTTTCTATTCACCTACTACACAAGCTGCAGATAAGATCCTGTAAAATTTACAAATTTACAACTGTAAAAATAAAGGCTTTTACTAGTGAGTAAGAAACAAGGCATCTTTAATGCACTGGGCTTTTTATAATTATTCAGCACATTTTAATTTTACTTTTAGGAGAAAAAAAGCAAGTAATAATATAATATCTTAACATCCATGTTACACCATGAAATAAAAACAACTCATAACTTTTACTCCTATTTCACCAAGTTTTCTATTAGAACTTCTTCCTGGCTATTTAAATATGCTTAAACTAATGGTTTTCTGTAATTTGTCTTTTTTTTTTCTTTGGAAACATACCGTGCCATTGTCAGTTTTTAAAAAGAAGCAATTTTCTGACTTTTGAGATTGGGTAGGTCAAGGAAAAATTACTACTGTTGAAAACCCGTAATTAAATAGAAAATGCAGCTGCACTTATGAGAAACTAAAATTAAGTTTATTCTATTAATACTCGATTCTGAAATGCACTTTTGAATTTTCGGTTAAGGTTTCATTTAGAGCTCTGCCTTATCTATACTCTATCTTTTGCTTATTACTTTTAATAAGTAACATGTAGGGATATAATATTTCTACACTGATGGAGAGACATTTCTGAGCTCTTTGCTGTCCTCCTTAAAATATCATTTTCAGAAGTATTTTTAAACAAACTGATGAAATATTCTTTGTCAATCTGCATTTATTCTTATTATAATTATTCTAAATAAACATTTATTCTTACTAGAATTATTCCAAACAAATATATGGCCTCCTTAAACATTAAAACTGTGTGCACAAAAAACACATTTTAAGCACATATCATCATGATAATTACATACAGGGTAGTATTTTAGAAAATAAAATATCTATCTTTCTTTTTGTATGTTCACTCTCATTAATTTTTAACTATGGTATATAGCGTTTTATTTCATTGAATACGCATAAAGGGGGGATTACTAAAAATACAAGTTAATTGTTGAATTTGTGAGATTAGATCTGTTTCCTGATCACAGCTTCTGTATGAACAATTCATCAAATTAGGTTACATTTAAAGAGTTAAAATATTGTGCATCAACACAAACCTTATAAACAAATACAGCCATTTAGAACAATTTTAAAAGTCATAATATTTGTCATTGCTTAATTTTAATGGTACATTTTAACAAATCAAGATAAACACCCTTTAACCTCCCCTACAAAACTCTTGGATTGAAATCTGAATAACATTTACATAAAATTAGGTAGATTGTGAAAGCCTTATTAAAGCAAATGTATGAGTACTATAAAATTATTTATGTATGGAAATAGTAGCAATAGCCATTTAGAAGATGATGCTGAACATCAGAATATTCATAGGTATTTGCTAGATTTTAACCTAAAGTTTATTATTTTTCATAAATACATTTTAAGCAGCAAAGTAATGTTTAAAAAAAAGTAGTAATTGCAAATATACCTAAAAGCTTAAGCTTTGAAATTTTGTTCCACTTTGGGAGTGAAAAAAAAAGAAAAAAAAACTTTTTCTGAGAAAGAATGTTCTGGTTTTGTTTTCACTTTTGTTTAGAATTGTTTTAAACACATTTTCATCCAAAGTGTTGATTTCTTTATTCTGACTACAAACCCATGTTACTCTAAAACTGTGGTGCAGTGGCTGGGAAAGGGAAGGGATATATACAATCGGCATTCTTTCCAGTTACTGCAGACCCTGGGAAGAGAACTACTAGCAAGTGATAAAAGCACATGGTTTGAGTGGGGAAAATTGCAACAGAACCAGGGTTTTGGTGAACGCATTCTCCACCGCCTTCCAGTCCTGCCTGTTACCTGCGCTCTTGGGTCATTTCCTTTCATTTGCTGATGGGCTAAGGCTGCTGGAATTCTGTTTTCCAGAAGCTTGTGTTCCACAAAGGAAAGAAAACTGTGGCAGCATCTCTCACCCACTCCATCCTGGCCAGTTTGGGCACCCAGGGTCCCCGCGCTGGGGTCCCCATGCAGCAGGACAGCATCTAGGGGCAGGGTGAGGACAGGCCAGCTCACAGCACACGGACCATTATCACTTTGATGACAGAACCGGCCTTGTCTCACACAAACACAGACACAACCAGCTCAGGTTCAGCCCCCAAACAACTGCACCTGATGACACCTCTCTGTAAACATGTTTGGAATCCGGGTGAGGATGAGTGAATCACGCGCGTGTTGCTCGTCATTCCCTAGCACAGAGGGTGGGAGCCAGGGCCGCATCCTGCACAGGGCTTTTAGTGGGGACTTTTATTTGCTTTGGTTTTGTCTTGTCTTCTCTTCTGCCTAATCAAAAGGCCGTCTGCATGGCTTAGTGCCTACTTGAGAGAGAGAGAGAGAGAGAAAGAGAGAAGAAAGTTGCTTGTATTGCTAAAGTAAATTGTAAAATCAGGCCGGATCAAATGAACCTTAAAGAGGTACATTTTAGTGTCATTTTTTTTCCACATTTATTCCTACAAGACACTCAAACCAACAATTATAAATGTCACATTCGGTGACCAAAAATGTCCATAAAGTGCATTTACTAGGTTGCCACAGAAAAGTAGATACTGGGTTTCCACAAAGATGAATATAAACCAGCTCAAAACCAACATTACTTCTAATATTTTCTAAGGCACATTTTAAATGTATCTTAAAGTATCTGGCATATTAATGCAGTGTGTAAGACGCTTTTGATTCTCAGTCTACCTTACTTTTTCAGTGCAGTCCAGTCCGTCACCTGCTTCCTGGGGACGGAGTTACTGCCATCTGCCTGTCACGCTTTCTGTGCACAAAGGGTGCAACCAGTTGACAAATTCAGGCTTGGAAATAATAACAGTTCTTTATAACGAACCGGTATAATTAGGCTGAAAGTTTCATGCACGTTCATCAGCAAGCAGTAATCAGATAGGAGGCTTCTCTGAAACTTTTCTGATACATAAATAATATAGTATTTACAAAGAGGAAATTGTGGGAAGCTGCAGTAAACAGTCTCACCATCCATCTGTTATTATGAAATCCAGAAGAGCTGAATCAGAATCCACGTTGTTTAGGATAGAAAAGATGCTTAGGAAATGTTGCTGAAATAATTATTAACCAAAAATGTCATGTTTTCACTTTGTAGGAGACTCAGTCATATGTGGTTGGTATGAAATGCATCCACCTGCGCGGAGGAGCGCAGAGAATGTACCTGGATTAATAATTCAATAGGATCCCAAGCGCGGTGTTTTAAACGCACGGCAGCATGCGTCTTTGGTCTGTAATCACTGGTTAATTTTACGAAGTTGCACTCAACTGTGTTCCTAACTTTTAGGAAAGTTGCCTTCGGAGACCCACTTAATCGAAGCGCGAGCCTGGGCGCGGGACGGAGCGCGCGTGGAAACCGAAGCCAGCGCCTCCGCCCCGCCCGCCCCGCTCGCGCGCGGCCGCCTGCGGCTCCCTGGGCGGAGGAATCGCTCCTCCCGCCGAAGCCGCCCGACGCGCATCTAATCGTTTAAAATTCTGCAAAGAACCGAGAAACGCGTCGCTCCACGGGCACCTCGAGCGGGAGCCACGCTTCGCGCCGGACTCGCTCCGAGCCAGGCCGCGGCGTCTCCGCGGGGCGAGCTCGGCGGCCGCCGGGACGGGGCCGGGGGCCGGGGCTGCGGGGCCGGGCGGCGGCTCCTCCTCGCCCCGCGCCGCGCCCCGCCCCGCTGGAAACCCGGCCGCGCCGTGGACGCCGCCGCGCCGCCCCGGGCCGCCGAGCCGCTCGCCGTGGGCCGCGCCGCGGCTCGGGAGACGCCGGCAACAGCGCCACCTGCCGGCGCCGGGCGCAGCCGCCCCGCGAGCGCCCCGCCCGCCCGCTGCAAACGCTCCGCGGAGCCGGCGCCTCGGCTGGGTTTCCGGCGGGGTCGCGCGGGTCAGTAAGGGCGCCGCGGGCCTGGGTGAGCAGGGCCGGACACCTCGACTCTGATGTCGCGTCCCGCGGCTCGGTTTCTAGTCGCCGTTTCTCTTTCCACCCTCGATGCCCCGCACCCGGGCCTGCGCCGTCCACCTGCTCCCCGCTGCCCGCTGCCCGCTCCCCGCGGGGGCTGCGCGTCCCTCGGCTCACGGCCGACCCCCGCCTGTGCGCGGCTCCCTGCTCCCGGGCGTGCACGTTAGGAATTCATTTCATAGTTTCATTCTGGGCTTCCCCCTCATACCTCCTCTTTCCCCGACTGTCTCCTCACGGTTCCCTGTCTAAAGCACCATATTATCTTTCTAACGTTGTCCAAACACGTAAAATTTAACAATATGTAAAATGTAAATGAATGGCTGCAATTGCTTTGAAAATCTCTCTAGCCATAAAACCCTGTCTGCTGTAGACGAACACTGGAAGAAAAGCCCCAGCTTGTCATGTACATTCAGCAACAGATAAATAACCAAAACAGTAATGTCTCCTTCAACCTTTCAATATGCTCAGCGCGGTTAAACACCAAATGGAGTAATGGTAACGTGCGACGGGATTCTGTCTTCACCACGGCTTCCGGACGTCACGGAAAGGACCAGCCGAGCCGCGGCCAGGCTGGGCGCCCGCGGAGTCGCCCGGGGACAGGCAGGGGAACAGGCCCAGCAAGGGCCCAGGAAACGGCTCCCCGCAGAGGAGCAGGATTTTACAGGAAGGATGGCAGGACGAGAGTAAATTCCCAGTCAAATGAGTGCACCAAAGACATTTGAGCCTTTGTTCTTCGAAAACAAAAAACAAGGTTTTTCTTCTTTAGGTACTGAGCTTGTAAAATTTTAATCAGGGAGATAGATGAGTGACAGGCAAAGCCTAGTAAATAATGAGAGAATGTAAGCAAGCAAAAAAAGAAACCAGTGAAAAAGGAGAACAAAATTTTACAGAGGAGGGCCTGGGCGGGGAGGAGACCCCAAGGGAGGAGGCGCCAGGCCACCTCCACACCAGGCGGCCAGCGTCTTCCTCCGACCTGGTGCTGGGAAAAAGGAAGCCAAGCACCAGGTGCTCCCGGGAGCTCTGCAGTGAAAGGAGTAGCGAGGGAACAAAGCCCGCAGAGGGAGCTGAGGGCCACTGCCCTCACATCAGTGGCGCAGGGCTGCTGAGAATCCGGTGGCGCAGGCGACAGCCACACGCCATCAAGTGGATTCACCTCTGTCCTGCTGCACAATCCACGCGGCACAGCGGACTCCGTGGCCAGACCAGCGGGTCCCAGACCGGGGTCCGCTGGAATCCCTGGGGGAGTTTCCAGAACCCTGGATGCCCGGGTCAGAGCGCACCCCGGAAACACGGAACCTGGGGCCCAGCGGGCCAGGCGACCCTGCACACGTGAACGTGTTCACAGGCCCTGGGTGATGCAGTTCCAGAGCAGAGGGGGACACTGAGCCGGACCAGAAGACCCCCGAGCAGGGTGCCTGGCCTCGCCCACCGCGCTCCTCCTCCACCAAGTGACCTTGGCTCTCCGACCTCCACCCCTGCGTGTGTCTCGGCCCCAGGCTTCCTTCCACCCCAATTCCGTTCCCCTGCACTTGAGTGCGCGCTTCTGCTCCCTCGTTCTGTGACCGAGGACAAGCTACTCAGCTCCCCAGCTTTAGCTCTTCTTTTGTGAAGTGGGCTTTCTCACAAAGCCGCTGAGAGGATCAAGTGAGATAATGCGAGCAAATCCCTCGGCTCGGTGCCTGCCAAACAGCGCTCCAAAAATGTCAGCCGTTATTATTATCCATTTATTCATGAGTTAATTCCCTGCCAACAGAAAGGATTTTCAGAAAGTCTTGTGAGAAAGAAAGTATCAAGAACTCGATCGAGGTAGCCTGAAAGGGGACATCCGAGAGACAAGGAAAAGGGAGGTCTCTCTGAAGGCGGGGAGAAAGTTGACACGAGGCTGGAAGAATGAAGCATGGGCTTCAAGTCCAAAGGCATTCAGTGTCCTGTCATTTAGCCCTTGGCCCCAATTAAAACTGGAGATTTTAAAAATCAGTAGACAGTAGGAAACAGGGAGAGAGATCTTTTGCAAGAGGGAAGGGGACCAAGAGATGGAGGAAGGGAAGGGAAGGGGATTGAAAAGGAATGAAGATGTGCTATGTGCACACACCAACGCTCCACGAGGAATAGGACCATTTATGTCCTGCAAACATGGACTAATAAAAATAAACATTTTAAAAAATAATTAGATAAAAAATAAAAATTAGTAGAAAATCAGCAGCAGGAGAAACAGAAACCCGCTTCCGGGGAGGAATACTATTGCAGTGGCCAGCATGCCAAGGGCCAGTCCTTGTCCCCACATGGTCACAAATGCTTCCCCAAGCCCCAGAGCCGCTCCTGGAACAGGAGGCCCTGGTTTGCAGCCGCCCCTGCTGCAAGCTGACCAGTTATGAGGAACCCAGTTATTGCACCCGAAGTAAAGGGTGGGCACAGTAGGAGAACTTCGGGGTGGGGCTGCCGGGCTGAAGAAAGTGTGCTGTGAACGCGAGGGACGCTTCTAATTGGGTTAAGTGTATTATCTGTGAGCCGCTAAAGTCTGAAAGGCAAATTAACCTCTGAAGCCCTTGATAACCATTATGACAGGGTAGAAAGCCGTCTCTCTGGGTAGGAAGGATTTCATCCAAGGTCAGGAACGCTAGATGATTGGCCATTGTGTGTAAATTGGAATCTGTTTTCCCAATCATCAACTTGTTAATTTTCAATGAAATTATTTCAAGGAAATTTTAGCATTTCCTGAACTCTCTTTATTTGCCTCTCTCCTTCTCTTTCACCAGACGGACATAATATCAGTGCTGAAAAGGAAGTATTTATGCCTTTCCTTCAGCAGTTAATTACTACCTGTCACGAGGCTGCAGGTTCCAGGCAGCCAAATGAGGGACACGCGGAGCCTTTCAAGCAGAGCCCGCGCCTTCCGCGAGCACAGCTTATGGCTGCGCCATGCTGGTTGTTTCACCGGAAGTCAGTCGACAAACACGCTGAGATGCAGGGGGCCGTCACCCCCGCTATCCCGGCTTCTGCACACAGGGAACCACGGTGTTGTGGGCTGGAGGGCCACAGCCTCCCCCGCCCAGAATGCCTCTGTTGGCCTGAGGGCCTCAATGAAGCGGTTCAGTTAAATTCGGGCCTCCAGGGTGGGGCCTCCTCCAGTCTGCCTCGTGTCCCTAAGAGGAGGGGATCCGGTCGCGGGAGGAGACCCCGAGGGCGCGGTCACTCATGTGGTCATGAACAACGGGCCCAGGAGGAGGAAGGAGGCCTCAGGAGAGACCGCCAGGCCGGCGCCTTGGCCTTGGAGCTCAGTGCCAGCTCTGCCGCTGGGAGGCCCCGGGCCGAGCCGCGGGTGCTGCTCTCTGTCCTCCTCCTCCCAGGAGCCTCGGCCCACTTGGGCCCAATCCCCCGGGCACAAATGCACCACCCTTCGCCTGCAGCAAGGAGTGTGAGTGTGTGTGTGTGTGTGTGTGTGTGTGTGTGTGTGTGTGTGTGTGTGTGTATGTGTGTGTGTGTGTGTGTGAACATTTCATGACCAAAACTATTTGCTAGCGAGTTACAGAGACCAAATGCTTGCAGAAGTGTGTGGCGACTTGTTGCACTCTCCTAACTCCCTGCAGAGCGAGTCCAACAAAGTAAAACTTCATTATATCAGAAAACATAGTTTGAACAGAATAGTGCTACTCTACGTTGAAAGATTAGTTCTGCCTGGATCCAGTACACATGTCATATTTCTGGAAAGTCATTTGACACAAATCAGTCTGAAAAATAAAACAAGCAGGTGCATAATGTATTACTCAGAATAAAATAAACATGGCTCCTTTTTTGAGTGCCAGAGTTTATTCCGTCCCTTAAACCTCCGCCGGCTCCTGTGTGCTGGGCGCCCTCTTGTGTACACTTGGGGAAAGGTCCGTTCTCCAAATCAGCAACTCCCCTCGGGGCCATCTTTCATTCCACCCCTGAAAACTGCAGAGGATGCAACAGAAAACAGGCTCCTCTTCTCTGCATAAGTTATACCAGTTATAAAAGCATTATTTGTTAAAATACATACTGGGTTTCAAAATTTCAAATAACAGTCCTATGCGCTCTGACTACCTGCATATTGTAGCTATCTTTTCTGCAGACTCCTGGACAAAAGCTTTTTCCTCTGCATTCATAGGTACTAGACATTCACATTGATGTGATAATGCCTAAAATTTTAGTTCTACAATGTCTCTTCCCAGCTAGTCTTTAAAAAAATATTTTTGTTCAGATTTCTACAGAACAATACATACAATGTTTTTGCAAATCAAACCATAAATCACATTCTAGGCAATGCCTGGATTGGTATATTTTGCCAGAGATACCGATTGTTAATGCTGCTGTTGCTCTTCCCATCAAAAAGATGAATGGATGCAGGCAAATTGCTGAAACATAACCTCGCACCGACTAGCTTCATGTGTAGGTAATTACAGTATGAAAGGTCACTTTGCACATTAAAGTCAATTTCCCCAATTCAGACCTAATAAGGCATTCACCTCAGCTATTTCCTTGTTTGGTGTAGATATCATAAAATATGGATTGGCATCTCTATCACAAACCATCCGAGCCTATCCCTATCTCTCATTACTGAAATTTAGTCCAAGTAGCATACCTCAAAATTTAACCACCCTGTTTGTATTTGCACAGTTCTCAAATACTTAGCTGTGCTCAGCTGGGGCCCGGGCTTTATTCCTTCTACGATGGTCATGAAACGGCCGGTGTGAACGCACCCAACTTAACTCCCACAGTAGGATTTGCAAGCTAGCAAGTAAGGGCTATGGCAGAAGCTCGCAGAAGATAAGAAAGCCAAGTAAGCAGCAGAAATAACGTCAAGTTGTAAGAGAGTGACAGAGAGTGACAACTGTCAAGCACAAAGCTGGCTGGACTCAGTAGGCATGGCCACGGGGCTGAGCAAGAGCACTGGGCAGGAGGTGCAGGGCCAGGCCTCAAGGAAGTAGAGCGGGCGCGGCCTCCTCTCCTCCAGGAGCTCAGATCTGAGGGACGGCGTCAGACACAGCTCAGGAGGGGACGTGGGGGACCACCAGTGCGGCGCTGACATTTACCATCGGCGGCTGGAAGTAACCTCCCCGTCTTCGGAAAGCATTTTCATTCTTTCAGACTCTGGGAGTTAGTGTGAAATTGAAAATAAGTGCAGTTATCAAGATAAATCCAGTGTCCGAAGTTCACCAGGGAAAGCAGTCCTAGGCCATTCCTTCGCCCCCGTGAGACTCTCACTCACACTCCCACGCGTGCACACACAGCACATTCGGTTTTAATGGCACCGAGCACTGTGACACACACATTACCTTCCACGGATGCCCTCTCCTCATTTTTTAAACCATGTTTTAGGCACTCAAAGGAGGGCTCATGCAGATTTCACTCAACATCGATTCCCCTCCTTCCCCTGCATTCCTCCCACACGGGAGCTTCCGGCCCCAGATCTTAACATTAAACCTTCACCCTCTGAATGAATAATACCGCGGCCAGCGAGTGCTACAGAGCCATGGCGGTGGCCTGGGGACAGGGCGCTGCCCGTCCCAGCGCGGCGCTGCCTAAGCAGCACTCCCCAGCCCCGGCTCCCGGGGTCATCCTGAGTTTGTGAGATCCTGCTCTGGCCTTTATGGATTTGAAGATTTCTTTTTCAATACTGGGGATTGGACCCACGGCCTTCACACTGGGCAGCATCTCCAGCCCTTTGTTTATTTTTTTATTTTGAGACGGGGTCTCTCTAAGTCATTAAACTGCCCAGGCTGAGCTCAAATTTGTAATCCTCCTGCCTCAGCCTCCCAGAGTGCTGGGATTACAGGCACACCTTACCACCACCAGCTTGGAGTCAGATTGTTTTTAGTTTCTTGAGGAGAGACACTGTGTCCTAATCGTTTTAACTCCCAAGGGCCTGGAGCAAGGCCTCAGCCCAGGAAGGGTGGAGAAAGGCCTGGCTAGGGAACCCGAGTTCTGGCTGAAAGTCCCAGTGCCTCCCCCAGGGCAAGTCCACCCTCACCCGGCCCATCCTCCTCGGAAAGTGGGTTCCTAGAAACTTCATGGCTCAAACTAGTTGCGATCAGATCTGACCAAGTGAGCAAACTGTAAACCGCATGGCACTGGAAAAGGCCTCTGTCGTCCGATACCCTCTCGCGCAGTGAGCAGCTTTGCCACGCGACTTCCCGGGTTCAATGCCAGGCTTGGGCACCCAGGCCTGGCTGATGCCGGTCAGGCTTTTGCCGTGAGCTGCATGCGAATCCGCGGGCTCTGAAGAAAGCGATCATGCTCAGTGCTGAGGGTGGCCTTGTCTCACGAGTTGAGGACAAGAAGATGGGGCACCCAGCAGGAGGAGTTTGCAGCCAGCATCCTTCATGGCAAGAGCCATCCTTAGATAAGTCCCCTCCTCCTCCTCTGTCCACACACGCACACACACACACACACACACACACACACGTCCGCTTGGTTCTGCTCCTCGGTGGGATAGTGATGTTCACGCGCACACATTTTGCGTGGCTTTACATACATGATGCGTGTAACTGCATGTATGCTGCCGCATGCATCTCGCAGCCAGATCCTCGGTGCCTTTGGCGTGGGCTGGGAGGTCAGAGCTGGGAAGCAGGCCCGGGTGGAGACTGGCATCTGGTCCTGGACTACTTGCTGGGATGGGGACAGTGTCACCTTGTCAGCTCCTCCAGCCCCTGGCTCCCCCCTCCACCGGCCCCCAGAGTCCTCACCGCCAGCACAGCTTCCACCCTTCCCAGAGGAGCCAGAGCACAGCCTGCCCACCCTCACACCTGTGGGGCCGATGCTGAGCCCCCTCCTGTCACCACTTCCTTGGTGAGGACGCTGCAGATCACACCTAAGGCCTTTGCACTGAACTGCATCCCCGGCCCTTTTTAAAAATTATTTTTTATTTAAATCAGTGTCTCACTAAGTTGCCACGGCAGGGCTTGAACTTGCAATCCTCTTGCCTCAGCCTCCCAGCATGCTGGGATGACAGGAGTGCTATATCACTGGAATCTTTTAAAACAGAAACGCAGTTGTCCTGGGCTCCTCAGGGCTGGATTTCGGGATCCCTGTTGGTAGCAGAACCCACGGGTGCTCGAGTGCCTCACACAGAGCAGCACGGTACCCACACCTGCCCCCATCCGTACTCCTGAGAGCGCTTTAAATCATCTGTGTGACTTCGGACACTCACACAGGGGATGTGCTCGGCGAACCATTATTATACTGTGTTTTAATTCACAGCAGTAACTGTTGTGTCCTTACTGACTTTCTGTTTCTTGAATCTTTGACGGACATCAAATACACATCTCGAGGGGCTGCAGCGTGCTCTTCGGCAAGCGTGTCAGCAGGTACTGAGGACTGGGCCTGTCAGCATTCCTGTCTCTTGTTATTTCTTGATGCTTTGAGCTGTGGAGCTCCTCCCTCCTAGTGCTTCCGAAAACAGCAGCTATCGCGCCCAGCCACCGTGAGCTGCAGGCCCAGGAGCCCACCCTCCGCTTGGTCGTGGACCTGAGACACCGCCCTTCCCAACCTCTGCTGTCACCGCTGTGACTGAGCGAAGACCGGAGTGGGTCTTCCTGCGTCTGGCTTATTTCACACAACGTAAGTCATCCGGTTCCATTCCTTTTGCTGTGAAGGGCAGAATTTCCTGCTTTCTGTGGCTGAGCAATACTCCATGGTGTATCGAAGCCGTATCATCCTTGACCATCTGCCCACGGGGCACCGAGGCTGCCCTGTCTTGGTCATTATGATCGTTATCTCTTCCTCTTGGATTGTTCCCTTTACAAGGATGTAATGACCGTCTTTATCTCTCTGAATCCTTCTTGGCTTGAAGTTCACTTTGTCTGCAAAAAGAATAGCTACCCCTGCTTTTTTCTGGGTTCCTGTTGCATGGAGTATTGTTTTCCATCCTTTGACTTTCAGTCTATGAATTTCTTTTTGAATTAAATGTGTTTCTTGTATACAGCATATTGTTGGATCTTGCTTCTTGATCCATTTTGCCAATCGGTGCCTTTTGATTGGTGAATTGAGACCGTTAACATTGATGGTTAAAACTGATATGTATTGACTTATACTTGTCATGATATTTTCCTGCTGTTGGTTCCCACTCTTTGTTTTTCCCCTTTCCTGCTATTTAATTATCTGCCCTGCCTGGTGGATTCCTTCTGTTGGGGTTCCTATCTCTTTCTAGAATGTCTTTCAGAACATTTTGGAGTGCTGGTTTGGTGGTCATAAATTTTCTTAGATGTTCTTTGTCATGAAAGTATTTTATTTCTCCATCAATTTTGAAAGATAGTTTTGCGGGGTACATCAATCTGGGTTGAAAATTATTTTCCTTTAGAGCTTGAAATACGTCATTCCAAGCTCTTCTTGAATTGAGGGTTTGTGCTGAAAAGTCAGCTGTGATTCTGATGGGTTTTCCTTTGTGAAGTTTGATGTGACATAAAGTTATGTTTGTTGAAAGATTCGTATAAAAGTTATACAAGTTGTAATTCTGATGTGTTAGGCCGAACTATGCGATGGCCATTAGGGCTCTAACTTATTGGGCTCTAACCTATTAGACTAAGTTTCTGTTACTCTGTCTCAGGGCAAATTCCTGGAAGTCATGTGACTTGGCTGGTTGCCAAGCCCGCGCACGGGCTACATTCCCGCGCCCGGGCTCCTTTGTCTCCTTTGTTAGCCTTTCCTCCAAACTGATTGGTTGCCCGTTTGCTAAGCTCCCCTATCTATAGGTTCCCCTAAGTAACCAATGAATGTATTAATTACCCTTTAACTCTTTGCGATTGGCTTCTGTAAAACTTCGCTTGCCTATCCCTCATTACCATACCCAACCCTATAGAAACCCCTTGCTCCTGCCCTTCGTGGTCACCTTAGCACATTCGCTGGGTGACCCTACGCTAGTGTAGCCTTTCAATAAACCCCGTGCCTTTTACATAAGAGCCTGTGTGGTTCTTGGAGCGTCTCCCTTCTCGGACCCCTCTTCCACAGACGTTACATTTGGGGGCTCGTCTGGGATTAAAGAGGGGCCAGGGGAGAGGCTTCAACGGCCGACACTGCGCCTCTTGGGGTAAGTACGGCCGTTTCTTTATATTTCCGCCTCTCGACTATACCTTGTTCTTTTGTTCTGACTTCACTCGTGACTCCATTTGCCTGACGCTGCAGTGTCGTTTGGGAGAGAATTTCCTTTTCCTTCTCTCTCCGTTCGTTTGGGGTGGCCCTTAATTGGGCCCCAACTCCGCGGAGTAACTTTGGGGTTTCAGACCCGTTAGTTTCAGCAGTCACTGCTGAGTGTGTTTCGTATCGGAGTCATTTTGCTCTTTTGTTCTCTCTTTCACTCCCTGGCGCAAGCGTTATCATTACATTCTCTCCACAGAACAATGGGACAAACCATCTCCGGACCATTAGACCTCACACTGGCCCACTGGTCAGAGGTCAAACAAGCTGCTCACAATTTATCTCTCCTAGTGAATAAGGGGAAGTGGATAACTTTTTGCCGCTCTGAGTGGCCTCCTTTTCAGGTTGACTGGCCGCCTGAAGGCTCCTTCAATCCAAACCTGATCCAAGCAGTTAAAGAAGTTATCTTCAGAGAAGGCCCTCAGGGGCACCCTGACCAGCAAGCTTATATCCTAGTTTGGCAAGATCTCAGTGAAAATCCGCCCGCTTGGGTAAAACCCTTTCTGTCCCCCCTGCCGGCAGAGGGACCTAAGGCGCTTCCCGCCCATACACGCCCTGCGGTTTTGCCCGAGTCACAGGGTGACTTGATTGGCTGGGACATGGACCCCCCCCCCAATTATGTCCTGCCGAGGAGGGCTCCTCCACCCCCTGTGGCTGATCCGCCTCCATCAGCCCCTCCTTTTCCAGCCTCACCACCGTCGGATTCCGATGACGAAGGACCGGCGCGAAGAACACGCTCCCGAGATAGAGACGTAGCCGTTACCCTACCCCTCCGGCCCTATGGGCCACCTATAGATGATGGTAATGGGGGAGAAATGCCAGCTCTCCAATACTGGCCTTTCTCCACCTCCAACCTTTATAATTGGAAAAATAATAATCCTCCTTTCTCCGAGGATCCATCTAAGTTAACTAATCTTATGGATTCTTTGATGTTTTCTCATCAGCCCACCTGGGACGATTGTCAACAACTCCTAGGTACCCTTTTTATGACAGAAGAGCACGGACGTATCCTGGTTGAGGCACGCAAACTCGTTCCAGGACCCCATGGTCAACCTACGCCGCTACAGAATCTCATTGATGATCTCTTTCCCCTGAATCACCCGACCTGGGACCCTAACTCGCCTCAAGGTAGGGAGCATCTGTCCATTTATCGCCGGACTCTAATGGCGGGTCTCCGGGCGGCTGCTCGCCGCCCTACTAATTTGGCTAAGGTAAGAGAGGTAATTCAGGGGCCTACAGAGACCCCTGCGGCATTTCTAGAGAGAGTAATGGAGGCTTATCGCAGGTATTCGCCGTTTGATCCTCAGAGTGAGCAAATGCAAGGAACGGTGGCTATGACTTTTATCGGGCAGTCGGCCCCTGATATTAGAAAAAAGCTGCAATGCTCTGAAGGGTTACCTACTTTTAATCTACAGGATTTAGTTAAAGAAGCAGAAAAAGTGTATTTTAAAAGGGAGACAGAAGAGGAAAAAGAAATTAAGAAAGAAAAAAGACAAGCTAGAGAGTTTGGAAAAATCTTGGCCACTGTAGTTACTAAGGCAGCTCAGAGTGAGGAACAGGAAGATAAGAAAAAACCACGACGCCCTCCTTTAGACCCTGACCAATGTGCATATTGCAAAGAAAAGGGACACTGCATTAGAGAATGTATCAAATTAATGAGAAAACAGGAGAGAGAAAAGTCAAAAACTTCCAAGCACACTTTGCTAGCCCTGGAAGAAGAAGATGATTAGGGGCGACGGGGTTCGGATCCCCTCCCCGAACTCAGGGTAACTTTCAATGTGGAGGGGACCCCTGTCAACTTTGAAGTAGACACAGGGGCTGTATATTCTGCTTTGCAAGCACCACTTGGAGCTCTTTCTCCCAAGAGGTCTTTAGTTCAGGGGGCCAATGGTAGCAGATATCGATCATGGACAACTCAGAGAACAGTAAACGTAGGAAAAGGAACTGTACAGCACTCCTTCCTAGTGATACCTGAATGTCCTGCTCCTTTAATGGGCAGAGATCTATTGACTAAACTCCGGGCTAAGATAACGTTCGAACCTACGGGTCCACAGGTTGTTTTTCAAAACCCTCCGGTGGACCAGCCATTGACAACCATGTTAACCTTGTCATTAGAGGATGAATATCGACTTCATGACCAACCCCAGGTGCTTGCCCTAGCCCAGAATTGGATGAGTGACTTTCCTGAGGCCTGGGCCGAGACGGCTGGGTTAGGGCTAGCTGCCTTACAACCCCCGGTGGCAATCACATTAAAGGCCACCGCCAGCCCAGTCCGGGTCAAACAATATCCTATTAATAAAGAAGCCCATCAAGGCATAAAGGTGCATATCCAAAGATTTCTGGATTTAGGAGTCTTAAGACCCTGCAAATCCGCCTGGAACACCCCATTGCTGCCCGTTAAAAAGCCAGGCACAAATGACTATCGGCCTGTTCAAGATTTGAGAGAAGTAAATAATAGAATAGAAGACTTACACCCTACAGTGCCTAACCCATATAACCTGCTTAGCATGCTCAGTCCCACAAAAACTTGGTATACTGTTCTGGATTTGAAAGATGCTTTCTTCTGTTTGCCTCTCCATAAAGACAGTCAATTGATATTTGCTTTTGAGTGGACTGATCCCGACGGAGGCACATCTGGACAACTCACTTGGACACGCCTCCCTCAGGGTTTCAAGAACTCTCCGACGATATTTGACGAGGCACTCCATAGAGACTTGATGGGTTTTCGAACCTGACACCCAGAGGTAACCCTCCTTCAATATATCGATGACCTCCTGCTGGCGGCTGAGACAAAATCGAGCTGCCTATCTGGGACCAGGGGCCTACTACGGGAGCTGGGTAAGATGGGATATCGAGCCTCTGCAAAAAAGGCTCAAATTTGTCAAAAGGAAGTCCACTTCCTGGGGTATTTGCTTAAAGATGGTAAGAGATGGCTCACAGACGCCAGAAAACAAACTGTTGCTCAGATTCCCATCCCCAAAAGACGCAAAGAACTACG
Source organism: Erethizon dorsatum (assembly GCA_028451465.1). Lineage (NCBI taxonomy): Eukaryota > Metazoa > Chordata > Mammalia > Rodentia > Erethizontidae > Erethizon > Erethizon dorsatum. The sequence goes on along the minus strand of CM051826.1, from coordinate 137,860,162 downwards.
CGAGTTCCTAGGAACGGCAGGCTTCTGCTGTCTCTGGATTCCAGGATTTGCATCCCTGGCAGCGCCACTCTACCCACTCCTTAAAGAAGGGACTCCTTTTGTGTGGGATAAAGAACAACAACTGGCTTTTGATAATATTAAAAGGGCTTTGCTGTCCGCTCCGGCTTTGGCCTTACCAAACATAGACAAACCTTTCACTCTCTACATAGAGGAAAGAGAAAATGTTGCCCGAGGGGTTTTAACTCAGACATTGGGACCCTGGAAACGACCAGTGGCTTACTTATCAAAAAGACTGGACCCAGTGGCAAGCGGATGGCCCTCCTGTTTAAAAGCCATAGCTGCAGCCGCCCTATTAACTAAAGATGCGGACAAACTGACTCTGGGGCAAAACCTCACTATTGTGGCCCCTCATGCATTAGAGAGCATAATTCGTCAGCCACCCGATAGATGGCTCTCTAATGCTAGGATCACTCATTATCAAAGCCTCTTGCTAAACAAGGACCGAATAACCTTTGGTTCGCCAGCCGCTCTCAATCCGGCCACCCTGCTCCCCGCTACCTCCGCCGACCACATCCTCCATACCTGCCAAGACATTCTGGCTGAAGAATCTGGGATCCGGTGCGACTTGATGGACCAACCTCTTCCAGACGCAGAGGTAACCTGGTACACTGATGGCAGCAGTTACATATTAAATGGTAAGAGACATGCGGGGGCGGCGGTAGTGTCAAAGGACAAAGTCATTTGGTCCTCGGGACTCAGAGAAAACACCTCTGCCCAGAGGGCAGAATTGATTGCCCTCACAACAGCCCTAGAACTGGCCAAGGGCAAAAAGGCGACAATTTATACTGACAGCCGTTATGCCTTTGCCACTGCCCATGTTCATGGAGCCATTTACCAACAAAGAGGGTTGCTGACTTCGGCGGGAAAAGAGATTAAAAATAAACAGGAGATATTAAGACTCTTGTCCGCTATCCTGTTACCCCAAAAATTAGCTATTGTACATTGCAATGGCCATCAGAAGGGAGATAATCCAGTGGTGAGAGGAAATAACTTTGCAGACAAAACGGCTAAGCAAGCCGCATTGTCGGGGCCTACTGAACTTCTTTTAAAAACTCCTGATTCTACAGAGGGAGAGTTGGCCAAAGCTGATCCACTTCCACTCATAAAAGAATCCGACCTGAGAGAATTTCTACAAAAGGCCCACCGCCTAACTCATCTGGGGGCTAAGAAACTTACACTGGTGGCCAAACAATATGCCAACCATTTCCCATTGTTCAAAATCTCGGAGTTGGCCAAACAAGTGGCCACCTCCTGCAAAGCTTGCCAACTGATTAATGCTCACCCCTCTCCCGTAACACGAGGAAAAAGATTACGAGGGACTAAACCTGGACAATTCTGGGAAGTGGATTTCACTGAGATTAAGTTCACAAAATGTAGATTCAAATATTTACTAGTGTTCGTAGACACCTTTTCTGGATGGACTGAAGCATTTCCTACGAAGACCGAAACAGCCCAAGTAGTAGTAAAAAAGTTAATAGAAGAAATATTTCCTCGATTCGGACTGCCTAAGGTAATCGGGTCAGACAATGGGCCGGCGTTCGTGTCCAAGGTAAGTCAGGGAGTGGCCAAGATCCTGGGGATAAATTGGAAATTACATTGTGCATATAGACCCCAGAGTTCAGGACAAGTAGAAAGAATGAATAGGACGATTAAAGAGACCTTAACAAAATTGGCTCTAGAGACCGGTCATAAAGATTGGACCATGCTCCTACCTTTTGCCCTATTTAGAGCTAGAAATACCCCCTATTCTGTATCCCCACACCTAACTCCCTTTGAAATCCTGTTCGGGACGCCTCCACCAATACAGGACCTCAACAACTGGCCTTATAATGCTGCCCTGCCTACCCCCCTCGCTGATAGACTCTTGCTTCTTGACCAGGTCCGACGGACGCTGTGCACGCAACTCTCCCAGGCTTATCAACCGGGAGACACCCTTGTTCCCCATCCATACCAGGTTGGAGACTGGGTGCTTGTCCGTCGACACCAGGTTGAAACTCTCCAACCACGCTGGAAGGGACCATACCAGGTGCTGTTGACAACCCCCACAGCTGTTAAAGTGGACGGCATTGCTTCCTGGATACACGCTTCACACCTCAAGCCCACAGCTCCCCCGTCGGAGACCGACTCCTGGATCCTCCAAAAGACTCAAGACCCTCTTAAGATCAAGCTTACCCGCAATCCGTAAGACTGCTCCATGCATTGTTATCCGTTGGCATTTATAATTGTATTTGCTCTTCTGATTCTAATTTTTGCTATAGCCTTTTGGACTGTTTTACAAGAACAACACTGGGAATTCCCCCAAAAAGTTGTTTTCATCCTAACTTACCTGATTACTGTAACCGGATTGAGTGTCCTTAATTGTCTAAGATGTACTGGTTAATACTAAATGGGTTGCTGTCCCTCTGTATGGGACATAATATACACCAACTGTGGAAATGGACAATATTTAGCTGGGAAGACCACCGCACCCTTCTAGCCTGGGAGGGCCCCGGAGAGCCTAATCTGTGCATGTCACCTTGTCACTTCCTTCGTGGCCCCTATACAGTTAAGCCTGACTGTCGCGACAGCCATATATACATGTGTCCCGCCTCTAACCCTGGCAGGGGCTATTGCAACGACATACGGTCCTATTATTGTCCCTATTGGGGTTGTGAGACAATAGCCACAGGCTGGAAACCCCCATCTCCTGATCGATATCTACAGGGGGAATGGAAAAAAGGGACTTCTGGGTCCTGCCTGTTCAATTGTAACTTCTGCCTCAAGCCCCGAAGTTTAAATGACCCTGGCTGGTTAACAGGGCGAACATGGGGCTTTAGACTATGGAAACAACACCATTACGGGCATAACTGGGGAAGCCTTATTCTCATAAAAAAAGAAGACATAAAACCGAAGGTTGCAATTGGCCCAAATCCAGTCCTAAAGCCCAAGACTCAACCCAAACTCACTCGAGCCCCTAAATTGGCCACAACCACTCCCACTCCTATGCCCATGAACACTGCCTCATTTAATGTGTCCAGCTTTGCTATGGCATTATCCTCACAGACTGAGTCCGACTTTATACGCCAGCCAGACCAGCTCCCAACCAGGCAGCCAGCTGAAACAGTAGATAGATTATATAATCTTATATTGGGAGCCTATTCGATGTTAAATTATACCCAGAGTGACCTAACACAATCTTGCTGGCTATGCTTATCTGCGGCACCCCCATACTATGAGGGCATTGCAATTAATGGCACTTACCAAAGCCTACAGACAGATGATTCCTGTGATTGGAATGGCAATCACCGCCTCACCCTTTCTGAAGTCTCAGGGAAAGGGATCTGCATAGGGACACCTCCAAAAAGTACAAGACAGTTGTGCCTACAGACTCGTAATGTCTCTACATCAACAGGATATTTACTCCCCCTAGACGGGACCCGCTGGGCCTGTAACACTGGAATCACCCACTGTGTCTCTACCAAGGTGTTTAACAATTCAGCTCACTATTGTGTAATGGTAAAATTGTTTCCTCGGATCATATATTACTCTAGCGAGTCTTTTGAAAAAATCATGGATAAGGCAACAACCAGGTACCAGAGAGAACCCATATCTTTAACTTTAGCTCTTCTAGCTGGCCTGGGAATCGCCACCGGTGTGGGTACAGGGACCGCAGCGCTCATTCAGGGCACTAAATATATAGATTCAATGCAAAAAGTAATTGATCAAGATCTTCAGGAATTAGAAATGTCCATAAAAGCCCTCCAGGACTCTCTAACCTCCCTGTCTGAAGTGGTATTACAAAATAGACGCGGACTAGACCTCCTTTTTATGAAAGAAGGGGGACTATGCGCTGCCTTACAAGAAAAATGTTGTTTTTATGCCGACAATTCAGGGGTGGTCAAGGAGTCCATGGACAGATTAAACCAACGTCTAAAACAACGACAGAGAGAAAGGGAAACCAGAACGCCCTATGGAGGTTTATGGGATGGCGTCCTCCCTTACTTGATACCGCTGGCGGGCCCCCTTTTAGTAATACTCCTCCTGGTCACTATAGGACCATGTGTGCTAAATCGAGTAACTACCTTCATTAGACAACAAATATCAACAGTCAAACTTATGGTTATTAGACAACAATACCAATCCCTCCAACAAGACTCCCATCTTTAAGATTAAAGATTCTCCTAAGAAAAGGGGGGAATGTGAAGTTTGATGTGACATAAAGTTATGTTTGTTGAAAGATTCGTATAAAAGTTATACAAGTTGTAATTCTGATGTGTTAGGCTGAACTATGCGATGGCCATTAGGGCTCTAACTTATTGGGCTCTAACCTATTAGACTAAGTTTCTGTTACTCTGTCTCAGGGCAAATTCCTGGAAGTCATGTGACTTGGCTGGTTGCCAAGCCCGCGCACGGGCTCCTTTGTCTCCTTTGTTAGCCTTTCCTCCAAACTGATTGGTTGCCCGTTTGCTAAGCTCCCCTATCTATAGGTTCCCCTAAGTAACCAATGAATGTATTAATTACCCTTTAACTCTTTGCGATTGGCTTCTGTAAAACTTCGCTTGCCTATCCCTCATTACCATACCCAACCCTATAGAAACCCCTTGCTCCTGCCCTTCGTGGTCACCTTAGCACATTCGCTGGGTGACCCTACGCTAGTGTAGCCTTTCAATAAACCCCGTGCCTTTTACATAAGAGCCTGTGTGGTTCTTGGAGCGTCTCCCTTCTCGGACCCCTCTTCAGCGGACGTTACACCTTCATAGGTGATTTGTCTCTTCTCCCTAACAGCTTTTAAGATTCTGCCCTTCTGTTGAATTTCTGGGATCTTGACTATGATATGTCTGGCTGAAGTTTTTTTTTTGATCATGTCTAGTTGGTGTTCTAAAAGCTTCACTTATTGGGGGGTCAAATTCTTTTTCTCTTCTAGGAAAGTTCTCCCTAATAATGTCTTTGAACAAGGTTTTAATGTCATTTATGCTATCTCCTGCTTTTTCATTTATTCCAATTATTCTTAAGTTGTTTATCTTTGAGTCATCTAGCAGCTGCTGAATTGATTTTTCATGGTCCCTTGCTGTTTTTAAGAATTCTTTCTTTTCCTGATCACTAATTGCAAGCCTGTCTTCTATATCTGATATCCTGTCCTCACATTGGCTTAATCTGCTACAAATACTTTCAATGGAATTTTTGTTTTCTTGGATATCTGCTTGAATCTGCCTTATGGATTCCATTTCTTTCCTATGCTGAGCATTCATGGTTTCTATAGTTTTCTTAAGCTCATCAATTTTTTTGTCTGTATCAGCTATACTGTCCTTAAGCATGGTCTTCATTGTGGACATTATCTCTGCAGTTATCTGTGAAATTATTTCTGTTTTAATTTTTTCCAGAGCCTCATTCAGTTGTTTTGTTGTTACCCCTTCAGATAGGCCAGGTGGGTGGCTTTCGGATTGTCCCACCTCGTTGCCCCCTAGGTTTGCCTTTGGTGAATTGGATGTGTGGGGTTGCATCTTGTTTAAGTGTCGTCTCATCTTTTCTTTCTTTAATTCCTGGGGTGATGTTTGTAAATTACCTATGATAGGTTACTTTATTGCTAGTGTTCAAGATCCTTAGAAGATGACTACTTCTCTGCAGTATCTTCCAAGTGGAGCTTGCTTTTGGGTTTTGAGCTTTCTGCCAGATCCTACCTCTTCAATTCGTTGGATGTGAGAAGTTGCTACCTGTTTGGCCCAGTCCTTGATTCTTTGGTACTGTGCCACTGTATTTTCTGTGTCCCTTAGTCAATATCAATCATGAAATATCAGGAAGGAAAGCTGTTTAGAACAATTATTTTACATTTGGCTATAATGGTAACTGAAGCATCAAACACAGCCTAGAAAATGACAGACTGAGCTAACCAGTTATTTACCACTTTTAGCTGTATAAAGTAGAGTTGTGGTTATATAACAAAGTCTAAAACACACCAGAAAAATTATATGCAGTATACAAGTCCTTAGTATGTCAATTTTTCCCCTCAGGAGTTTAAATTTAAAATGAGTTAAGGAGGAAATAGAGTATTGTGAGAAGAGGAAGGAATTAGATGTAAGGTTAGAGGACCAAGAGGGATCCCTGGTGGATCCTGGTGCAGAGGACTGGTGGGAAAAAGAGAAGGAAAGGATAAAAGGAAGAACAGATCACAACCACAATCACAAAGAGGTTAGAGGCACTGTTTACATTCATATAAAAGCCAGAGAGAATAATGAAGGAAAGAGCAAATAGACAAGCAGAAACAAAAATGAAGACAAAAACAACAAAGCAAAGAGATAAAACAGAAATAAAACCCCACAAAAGAAAAAAATAAAAACAAAATAAAAATAAAACAAAAATAAAAACAAAAATAAAAACCCCTTCACCAGAACAAAAAACTAATGAGAGAGAAAAAAAAAAATAAAAAAATATAAAAAAAATAAAAATAATCAGTTCCAGGCGTTGACTCTGCTGTAGGCAGGCACCGTGTGATGAGAGTCCTGTTCCGTGCAGGTCCGTCCCAGCGAGCCAGGAGCGCCCCCTGGCGGGGCGGTGAGCAGAGCGAGGACGTTCAGGCGGAGCCCGGTCTCCTTCCCCCGCCGCTGTCAGCGCACTGCTTTCGAGCCGCTCTGATTTTCACCGCACCCCCCACAATGGCGCCCGGCCAGTCGCTCTCTGGCGCGGGGCAGGTGTGGCTGAGAGACCAGTCTCCTTCACCCGCCGCTCTCAGCGCACTTTCGTGGGGCTGAGAGGCACCGTGCTGCCCTGTCCGGAGCACAAGTTCCCAGAGCAGTTTTCCAGCCGCTCTGATTTTCGCCACACCCCCCACAATGGCACCCGGCCGGTCGCTCTCTGGCGCGGGACAGCTGTGGCTGAGAGACACTCACTCACCGCCGGCCAGCGCCGTTCTCCGCCGCTCCCCTGCCCCGCCGCTGTCTTGCGATCCTCCGTGGGGGCTCCCTGGGCGCCAGCTGTCACCGTGTGTCCGCAGCTTTGAGCTTCTGTCCCGCCGTGATTCCTGGGATGGCAGAAGGTGCGTGCGCAGTCTTTTCCTTCTTTGTTGAAAAGTACCCTTCACTGGTGCCGGGGGTTCCAAGCTGCGCTTCAGAACTTTTCTGGGTCCCGGGGAGGCATCTGCCCCCCTCCTGCGCTCTCCCGGTCACTATATTCCCGTAGTCCAATGGCAACTTTTAGAGAGTTTCTCTGCGTGCTTCTTACTCATCCGCCATCTTTTTTTCCTTCTGTCTTGGTCATTAGGAGTAGCGCTGCAACAAATGAGGCTGTGCAGGGTCTCTCTGATATGCTGATTTCACTTCCTTTAGGCATACATATTTTTCCTTTTTTTTTTTTTTTTTAGAAGTAAAACAGCTAGACCTTGCGTTATATGGATTTCTGAGACGCACCTACCATTCTGCACAAGGGCTGAAATAATTGCGTGCGCACCAGCAGCGCTGAAGGCTTCCACTTCCCCCGGTGCATTCGCTGCCGTCTTTCTGAGCAGAGCCCTTCCGACTGGGGTGATGATGTGTCCCTGTGGTCTTGACTCGCATCTCCCTGATGCCTAATGATTCTGCGAATTTTCATGTGTCTGTTAGCCATTTTCATTTTTTCTTTTGAGAAATTTCCACTCAACCCCACCCCACCCACCCCCATTTAACTGGGTTCTTGTTTTTGGTAAGTTTTTTAGTTCCTTCTGTACTCTGGATGTCAACCCTTTGTCAGACAAATAGTGGGCAAACATGTTCCATCCCGTAGGTCTTCCCTTCACTCAACTGCTTCCCCTGCTGCGCAGAATCCCCTTAGTTTGATATAACCCCTTTATCTATTATTGCTTTTGTTGCTGTGCTTTTGGGGTCTTACCCAAAAATCATTGTGTACACTGAAGTTTTGATGTTTGCTCTCTGCTTTCATCCATGAGTTTCTTGATTTTAGCTCTTGCATTTAGGGCTGTGGCCCATCTGAGCTGCTGTTTGCGTGGGGTGTGCACGAGGGGACCAGTTTCATTCTTCCGGACGTAGAATCCAGCTTTCCCAGTGCAGCCGTACTTGGAGGCCCTACTTTCTCCAAGGCATGTTTGTGTACCTTTGTCAAGACTCTGTTGGCTGTGGTTGTGTAGGTTCATCTCTGGGATCTCCGTCCAGCTCCACTGTCTATGCGTCTGTTTTACCCAGTACTGTGCCGTTATGGTTAGGAAGGCTCCATGATATGTCTTGGAACCAGTACTGATGCTTCCAGCTTTGCTCCTTTTCCTTGGGGTTACTTTGGCTCTTGGGGGTCTTCCATGCTTCCATACAAATCTAGGATGATTTCCTCCAGGTCCGTGGTAGATCGCATTGGTCTCCTGAGGGAGGGTACCTAGCTCTGTGATGTTGAAGTTTTCTCCCTCAGTTGGTTGAATCTGCAGAGGTGGAACCTGCTTTCACGGAGCCCAGCTGTGCCTGTGATTCCTCGGCTGCATCCACCCACAGAGATGGATGAGGGCGGTGGACACCTGGGCACCAGCTTCTGTCCTGTTGCTGGAGGAAGGTGCGTGTCCGTCTTGGCTTCCCTCACCGCAGCTCTGCTATGGTTCCTTTAGAGGAGGTCAGGAGACCAGAGCTTGTGACCGGTGACAAAGGCCCCAGGAAAGCAGTGCCCAGGCAGGGTGTAGGGCTGGAAAACACATGGCTGGGAAAGAGGACAGAATGCCATGGACTGAGAAGCTCGTGTGTCCAAGGGACAGAGGCCATATATGAATTTCTGAGGTGGCTTCCAGGGTCAGAGGCAGGAGAGCCCACAATGACCGCCTGCACACTGCAGAGCCAAGGGACCTAGGAGCTGTTTGGTCCAAGAAGCTGGACGCCGCAGAACAAGAGGGACCCAGGATGCAGCTCCAACCCCAGGCCGAAGGCTGGAGCTCCCTGGGAGTCGCTGGTGTGAGTCTGTGACGGCTGAAGAAACTGGAGTCTGATGCTCCCCGGTGATGGCAGCAAAAAACACACCTGCTCCAACAGAATGGAGTTTTTTCAAACATGAGCCAACTTCCTCCTTCTTCCACCTTATTCCATCTGAGCTGCAATCCTGCAATTGGTTGAGGCCATCACATCCGGGGTGGGTCTTCCCCTCAGTTTGCTGGTCTGCACATCAGTCATCCCTGGACACACCCACGGCACACCCCTTTCCCAAACTGCTAAAGGGTGACCTAACACGTCACAGTGGCAACTCTGGGACAGCAGGAACAGAGAGAATGAGCAGATGAAACAGACAGCCTTAGATGCGGGAATACTGCGCCAGCCAGCGGAGACAGGTGACAGGTGAGGCGTGTTTGTTTATAAATCATAACCTGCCTGGAAATGACAACAGAAGTTGCTGTTCATTGTATTTAGAAAAACATGAAGAGCCCTCGCATGATGTAACAGGATGTTTTCTCTGAAGTTTCCGTGAGGTTTTCACGGCTGCCAACGTTAATTATGTTGTTTGTTCTGATTTCCCTCTTAGGGAAAATGCTTCAGAATGTGGTCATGAGGTTTTTAAAAATTACATTATCTCAAGTTAATAGGGAGGAAGAAAGAACATTCAGAAAATACCAAAGAGGAAATTAAATTCAAATTTTTCCAGGTAATTTTAACAAATCCTAATAAAAAGAATGATTTGTAAAATCATTAATCTCTTTCTCCCTTGACTGTAGAATCAAAGTGGTTCAAAAAACAAAAAAAAGACAGCAAACTTTTTACATTAAGAACAACTGGCATGCTAAAATAATTATTTATAAGTAATAACATGCGAGTCTGGAACATTAGATTTTCCAGCCCTACTCTCAGGACGGGAGAGCATGCTCAGCCACACTCAGCAGCCTCTGAATCGCAGTGCCTGGCAGACCCCGCCAGCCCCAGCCCTCTGCCATTTGAATTCATTTATTGTTGGCAAAATAGAACTTCCTGCCCCTAAGAAAAAAGATCTTTAGAGTCTCGTAAAAATGACTCCAAAGTTTTCTTGGACTTCAAAGGACTTTTACAAAACAACACTGTTATTAGTTAAATTTATGGAATATGGTGCATACGGAGTACATTTCCTTGTGTCTTAAATAAGGAGCAACTAGGGCTGAACCAGTAGGAGGTCGAGGTGGGAAAGGGGTGGCAGAGGAGAAATGCACCATGGCCACTTTACTGACCAGGAGTTTCTGGAAAGGGCAGAACCTGCGAAGCCCGGCTGCATCCGCCCAGCAACTCAGGGTCAGTGCAGGTCGAGCCGAGCGCAGCGTCCGGGGCTGGGACACAAAGCCATGCAGCACCCGCAGAGCTTGGGGGAGCAGGGTGCTGTGCAGGGTCCCTCTCATTAATCAGGAACCTTCCTCCTGCCACAGCCCCTGCTCGAGGGACGAAGGGTCTCCGGACTAACTCCCGTCAGCCGATCCCATACCAGGAGACCAAAGACGCTGACACTCCTGCCTCTGACATCTGATTCTCTCTAGGAGGAGAAGTGGGGCGCCCCCTTCGGCAGTACTGGGAGCACCACCAGCAGGAAGGGCCGCAGTGTGGATGGGAGTTGGAGGGTCCTCAGCCTCCCCAGGACGTGATCCAAACACTGTCACGCCTGCCCACGTGGGCAATCCAGTTGACGGTTAATTTTGTGTACTAGGTTGAAAGCCTCAGAGTTTAGTTCACAGGATTTATTTTATGCAATAGAGCGTTTGTCACCCAAGCGCTAATTGTGTGATTTCCTGAAGACACTGGATGCTTAGGACAGGAAGAGCAGCTCAGCATTTGTCGTCCCTCTAACCTGGCGACTACAGAGCTTACCTGCGCCAGCCTCCTGCCAAGGCCCAGGGTGGTCGGGTCTCCTCACCGGGTTCCCCGCCCGTGGGTGGGACTGCAGCAATGCGGCATCAGCACCACGGGTTCAGTACACAGGACAATGTGTGTCTGGCAAAGACGCGGGCTTTCGTGGATCAGGGAAAGAGGCTTTGGAGACCTGCAGCTTCCACATCCTGCCCGGAAGACAACCAGACAGACAGGGCCACTGCGAGTCAGGTGGGAGGAGAGAGCTGTGGTGGACAGAGACGCCGCTGGGCTGGCGACATGCTGCCCAGACAGCCAGGGGATGGAGGCGTCACTGGGACAGAGAAGAGAACTCAGAGACCCCCACAAAGAGCTGTGAGAATTCAAATATTAGCTAATGCGATCATTATTAGTGTAATGGTCCACTGGAAAGGTTTGATCTATATAAAATCACGAGTTCAAATTCAGAGTCCAGAGGAAAAAGTTAAATAAAAATAGCGCAAGATGGAACTCATCACACAAAAGAAGGACGAACACAAGAGTCACGCTGAAGTCCCTGGCTTCCATTCTGTAAGAGATGTCTGTGTCCACCCACGCGTCTCTCGCCGCACAGGTACACACGCGTGTGGGTGCACACCTGTGTTTTGCGGCTCTGTTAATTTATATACATGTGTGCATGACTTGTATGTGCTGGGTTGGGAGGGACACAAGTGACAGTGGGGACATGAGTGACTCCGTGGTGAGTGAGCTGAACAGCAAAGAAATAGAGAGCTGTCCCCAGGCAGCATCCTGGACAGGTGTGACAACAGGGACGGCATCTCATGCGGCTGGCGACAGGCACATCGCTGCAGAGAAGATGAACAGGGAGGCTGCCGTAGACAGTGAGACCCAGAGATGCGACGGGGCGGGGCGCTTCGTCATCCTGGGTGACCAGGCGTGGTTTCTAGTGGTGCTGTACGACTGCATCCAGGGATGGCAGCCCTGGGACCTCAGTCCTGTGCTCCACCGTGCGAAGCTGACAGGACGCCTTCTCTGTGGGGACGACATCAAGTCCAGAACCAACATCTCCATGTGTTGCTCATCGCGGAGCTGCGCAGGAAGGATTCACTGCTTGGCGGATGATCAGGGTGCAGGCATGGAGCCTCTGGACCAGACAAGCAGATCCACACCCCGCCACGGCTCAGTGCGGTGGCCCAATCCTGTCACCTCTGGATGCAGGGTCTGCCGAGACCGGAATCTTAGCCGGGAGCCTCGGGAATGAACAGGCTGGGCACGTTTGTAACCAGGAAGGTGGTTGAAGCTTAAAGGTGTTTAAAGCTTAAAGGTGCGCTGATCTTGAAAGCTGTGATTACCTGTACGCTGTTATTCAAATGTCCACAGAAATTTATTTTTAAAATTTAAAATATGTAACACAGTTGCCTGATTTTTCACACGCAAGTCTGAGTAGTGAAGCTGCTCAGAGCACTGCCTAGAGCAACGCAGGGGAGTAGATCCCGCCCCTTCTCTGTTCATTCTAAAGCCGGCATAGTGCCGTGGTCATCGTGCATTGCACCAAAGAGAACTTACTCTGACCGTGGGGACTCCTTCAGAGGCAAGGTCGTGTGTAACTCGGCCTCGACCCTCACACGTCAGGGCCCAAGCGCAGCCACTCAGGCCAGATCCTCCCCCGAGTCCAGTCCCAGTACTTCCCAAATCCATACCTTTTAGGGCAGTAAGTGAGGAAGGACAACCAGAGGTCTTTGGGTTGGGGGAGGCAGAGCTGAGGAAAGTTGTTGAGTGGAATGGATACTGCTTAGAACAGAGCCCGAGTGCTGAGCCTACGAAAGCAGGAATGCTGAAAGCTGTCGTCCAAATCACCAGCAATAACACAGCACCAACAGGCCCCTAATAGTGCTGCTGTGGCACCAGCCCTTCAGTCAAGAGTCCCTTCCAGTAGGCCAATGTCCAGAAAACTGGGCTGTTGTTGAGGAATTTCTAGCCAGTTCTTTCACTTCTTCTCTGTTTATAGAAAATAAACTAGCAACAATACTTCTTTGTTGTGAAGATTTAAAAGGGTGTGATACGGTTTAAGGAAGTTAGAGGTTACAGATTTCCCTGAGGAGGCCGGGCGACTCTGTCCTCTGTGGTGGGGAAGCACCGGCCCAGCCTGACCTCCCATGCAGCAGTGAGCACGGTGAGCAGCCGACCTCCTGCCTCACCTGGATGACGTCCATGGTGGTGACAGCCAGGGGACCAGAGCCCAGCCCAGGGCTTCGGGGTGCACAGTAAACCAGCCTCGCCCAGCTCCTCCAGGGGCTCCTCCAGCAGCCCCGCCCTGCCTCAGCCTCCTGCTCAGTCCAGCACCCTCCTGCCTCACCCTCCTCAGTGGGTCCAGCCCCTTTGCCCTGGGGAACAACTGGCCTGGCCCTCAGTCACCACGGCCTGCAAGTCCACACCCCTCTCTGACCGTAGCTTTTCACCCAGGACCCGGCCTAGAAAAGTTTAGTCTCCTCCGCTACCCGCACACCTGCTGCAGGTTAGACAGCCATAGGCGCGGAGCGGAACTGGACTGGGGAGCAGGGCACGCATGGTCAGGGCACCGCCTGTAGCCCCACGGGATGCACCCCTGCGATTGCTGACTCCGCTGTCAACCTGAACAGGCCACAGTCACCACTCCGGGTGTCTGAGAGGTGCTGGGACAAACTGAACACTCCTGTAGAAGCCTGGGGGCGCCGGTGCCCTCTCTGGCATGGTGGGCCTCACCCAATCAGGTGCAGACTGGAACACAGCAAAGGGCTGCACCTCCCGAGACCATAGAGAAGGAATGAACGCTGCTGCGTGCGTCCAGCTCATCCGGACTCCCCGGGGCCGCGCCTCGCAGGGCTCCCGACCCCGCCCGTGTCCAGCCCGTGTCACCCACGGTTCCTGGGTCTCAGGACTTGGCAGCTTCGATGCTGAGCATGGCCAGCTGCTCCCTCCTCTTCTGTTTCTGTGTGTTCAGGAGATTCCTGACCAGCAGAGAAAGACGAAGCTCTGGGATTTGCTTGAAGTCTTTAGGAGAGAAAGGAGAGAGTGGCGCAATGAATGAAGTCACAGAGCCCTGCACACGAGGGTGGCAGTGAGGGCCGGGGACAGGTGCACAGGCTGTGCAGGCATGGTGACCTGGAGGACACTGCCCACGAGGAAGCCAAGCACAGTGCGTCCATGTGCGGCAGCTGGCCCTGGCTGAGCGTGGCTTCTGCTCCCTCAGTAGGTGCCACTTTGGCAGGAGCGGGGTCCTCATGGGCCTGGGGACCTGGGGCTGTGCCTGCAGTGGGGACACGACTTCGGGGACGTGGCTTCGGGGGCAGAAGGAGGAAGACAGGGAGCCATGCGGGGCTTTGCAGCCACAGGCAGGAGCCATATGTCCCAGCGAGTCGCAGCTCCCCTCCTCTGCTGTAGCCCCCTCAGAAAACGCCAGGGCGCTGGTGCTGCTCGCCTGTGCCTCAGAGAAGCCCAGCAAGGGGCGCTCCACCCAGCCCTCCTGAGCCAGGACCAGCTCCAGGGCTTGGCCCGCCCCAAAGGCCAGGCCTCCTCAGGTGCCAGGCAGCGGGGCCGACGGAGCCACGCACTGGGGTCCAGCCTTCCTCACGGTGACCGGAGCTGGGCAGGCTCCTGTCCTCGCCTCTCTCCTTCGTGACAAACTGGGGCGGTGGCTGAAGGGGACAGAGACTTGCCATGCACATCACCATCCACTCCCCGAACCCGAACCCAGCTCACTTCCCTGCACGCGGGGTCCCACTTGGATCTGATAATGGGGAGAAGATAGAGTAGCACGTAACCGGTTAGGCTGGAGCACAACTCCAAGAGTTTGTGCAGGGAAGAGCTTCCGATGGCTGTCCATCTCCTTGTCCTTGATCTTTTCAGGTTCAGTCACTTTTGCCCTCAAAAGCAGAGCTGGATGCAGTGGTGCACAGTTGTAATCCCAGCCCTCTGGGAGGCTGAGGCAGGAGGATCACAAGTTGGAGCTCAGTTTGGGAAACTTAACAAGAACCTGTCTCAAAAGAGAGAATGGGGGGAGGCAGGGAGGGAAGGAGGGAGGAAGGAAGGAAATGCGACGGATGCAGTTCCCTGCAAAGGCTCTGAGCTGGATCCCAGAGCCACAAGAGAAACTGCAGAAACGGGCGCTGGGCTGCAATGTGGCCGCCAGGGGGCAGCAGGACCCCAGCACAGAGCCTCCCTGGAGCTCAGCACCAGCTCCTGTCCCTGAGCCCGGAGGACTGGACTCGGGAGCCCAGAGCCTTCTCTGGCCTGGGAGCCCAGGCGTCCCGTTGCTTCGCCCTAGGAGAGCGAAAATGTCTTTACCTGATGTTCGGTGTTTGCATCGTGGGTTTTTGCATTCACTTGGATGTTTGAAAAGTTTCACGTTAACATTTCATTTTCCTTGGAAACTGAGCGATGTGTCTTGCTGTCCCCCCTCATGCTTGGGAACATGACTGTTCCGATGGCCACAAGACCCTTGGGGACAGCGGGCACAGGCAGGGGACACTGAGTGTTCGGGTCACAAGCACTGGATGGGAAGAGGGCACGGTGGGAAGGGACCGGGGCTGCCTCGGTTTACCCTCCCTGGCTCCTGCTCCCTTCTCCTGGCCTTGTGTCCCCCTGGTCCTGGCAGAGCCCCCTTCCCGGTCTGGAGTCTCAGCCCTGGGTCCCAGGACGTCCCTTAGTGCCGTCCCCGTCCCATCCAACCTCCTCTCCAAGCTGAGGGAGAGAAAGCGGGGAGACGGGGAGACAGAGGTGCAAGAGTTCTTCAAAAAATAAACAAAACAGACCAGCCCTAGCCAAGCTCACCAAGAAGAGCAAAGAAAAGAGCCAAATCAGTGTGACTAGGAACAAAAAGGGTGAGATCAAAACAGACACCCCAAAATCAAGCGACACCCCCGAAATCAAGCCCACTTTCCTGTGCCCTTTTCGGGGCGGCAGCATGCGCTGCGTTCACAGGTTGACTCTCCGACCGCAGAGCCGCCTGGGAGGGAAGAGGTGCAGCTGCGGCCCAGCTCGCCTGCTCCTGAGCCAGACTCCGCAGCCAGAGGGAAGCGCTGAGCTGCATGTGACGAAGTGACAAACAGGCAGCTGTCTCACAGGACCCCGGGGAGCCCGCACCGTGAACTAGAAGGGGTGCTGAGACTCCGGGCCCCCTAGCTCCTGAGCGTTCCCGCTGTTTGCACACCAGCCAGGCTGGCCGAGTCCTCACGAGTCCACACTGCCACCCCCATGGAAGAGGTGGCCGGAGAGTGTCCCAGAAGCCCCACGTCGTGACCTAGGAAGCCCCAGAGAAAGAACCTCAGCAGCATAATGAGCGAACCCTAAAAACAGGAATCTGGATGTCCTCTCAGTCCCAAATTGCCCACGTTTACTTAAAAGCAAAATCCCCCCCCAAAACTTCCTCTGCCGCTTTCAATTTTTTTAATGGTACTGGGGATTGAACCTAGGGCCATGCGGATGTTAGGCAAGGGTTCTGCCCCTGAGCTACATCCCCAGCTCTTTTTACTTTTTGATTTTGAAACAGGGTCTTCTTGAGTTTTCCAGTCTGGTTTCAAACTTGCAATCTTCCTGCTTCAGCCTCCTGAGTAGCTGGGTTAGCCGACGTGTACCCCCATGTTCAGCTCCGCCATCTATAATATTGTCCCCTACAAATCTACTCTGAGCTATTTCGCCATACAAACGCTTCAGTTTATTTTTAACTTAACCCCACTACTGTTTGTATGTTGTTTTATTCCATTTAGGACTTCTTTAGCCAAGGTGTGTGTGCCTGTGTGTGTGTGTGTGTGTGTGTGTGTAAAAAGCGACGTCTTACTCCCGCGGCCACCTCCTCTGGTCCGTCCTCCTGTTCACCGAGGCCCCGACTTCGCAGCTGTAGTCTTCGAGCTCACTTTCGTCTCTGAGGAGAAACACACCCCGCGCCGCGCCACCTCTGATCTCCCAGTCCCCGTGCCCGCGAGGACTCCGCTCACCAGCGGTGCTGGGGGGACAGATGCCTGCTCCGTGCATGGGGACTCAGGACCTCCATCCGCAGCCCCGATGTGATACGCCTTGAGGCCCACCACACCAGAGCCCGGATCGTTCCAGAGCGGGGGGGGGGGCGTATTTCTTTCTACAATGACTTACAAATGAGAAAGAAGAACGCACAAGGTTTTCTCCCTGACCAAGTCTATTCCTGCATACCATTGAGGGCAAACTTTATTTTCCTACCTTGCTGAGCAGTACAGTACGCCTAAGTGGTGTTTTATGTCTTCATGTGGCTGAGGTTAAATTGTTAACTGCAGCAAACACACCGTTCTCTCAGGACCCTGAGAAGGGAAATGAGTGACGGGACGAAAGCGAAGACCACCGCTTGCCCCTCGTGTCCCGGCTTCCTGGGTCACAGTGAGACAGGTCACCTCCAGGGACCCAAACCAAGGCCCAGCGCAGGCGCAGGGTGTGGACAGAGGTCGCACGCAGCGCCAGGCCAGGCTCCCCACTGCCAAATGCCGGCGAACAGCCACGCACGATCACACCTGCAGGGACACCGGGCGCGCAGGCCCCACACGGGCTGCCTGCGGCTCTGCTTCACAGTGGCGGGGAAGCCGCAAGCACGCATGGGAAACTGCTTTCCGAGCTCTGCCACGCTGAGCCACCTGCTGCCGTGCCTGAGGCCTTGGCCCGCGGTGGTGCCCTGCAGGAGGCAGGAGGTTCACCGAGCTAAGCTTCCGGGGGCGGGGGCCGTGCGCTCCCCTTTAATCAGGGGGATCACCGACTCCCGATGGGTTTACTGGGACCGACCCCACCGTGACCTGGGAACCAGCTGGATGCACTGCTATGTACTTAAAGGAACTGGCTTACGAGGCTGCAGAGGACACAAGTCCAAAATCTGCCGGGCGGGCCAGTAGGCTGGAGACCCAGGAAAGATCTGAGGCCGGCTGCACTCCAAGACCCTGTGGCAGAAGGGTCCCTCCCAGGGGAGGCTGTCCTTGCTGTCCTCACTGCCTGATGACTTTAGCTGATGGGTGGGGCCCATCCGCATTACAGAGACAGGATAACCTGTTCTGGTTTAGGTCTAGAACGTCCCCCAAAGTGGCCCAGGCTGGCCTCAAACTCACAGCAATCTGGCAATCCTCCTGCCTCAGCCTCCCAAGTGCTGGGATCACAGGCCTGTACTACCACCCTCAGCTCCAGAAGTCAGGTTTTTAAAGGAGTTTGGATCATGGGTGCCATACTCATCAGTGGATTTACCCATGGATTAGCTCGGAGGTAAGCGTGCTGTTGGTGGTGGGGCTAGAAGAGCGGTCACTGGAGTGTGACCTGGAAGGGGTCCTCTCCCTCCCTGGGTCCTCCCTGCTCTCTCTGCTTCCTGGCTGCGTTGATGTGAGCAGCGTTTTTCCACCAGACCTTTCCATCACACCATTTCTGCATTTGAGCCACTGACCACAGACGGAAACTTCTGAATCTGCGAGCCAAAATAAACTGCTCCTCCTTTAAATTGTGGGTTTTGGGTATTGCCTCTCAGTGGTAGGAAATTGACTTAGACATCTGCTCTTCTTAAAGTCTATTGGTTTGAATAATAACCTCACCTTTAAAAAATGCCTTTGTGGAACATCTAGAATAATGTTTGAGCAAATATGGGGGTACCAATGGTAAATGTTTAGACTTTTTTAAATGAGTATAGTAAAAATACTTTGCCATTAATCCCCCTCGAAACCCTCCCCCTCGCTTTGAACACACTCATCCCACCGTCCTTGCCACTGTCTGCAGCAGCTCTGGCGTCCTCTACTGAGTGTCTTTAGCTGTGCTGTCCTGGCTGCCTTGATGTCCTGAATGGATTCAAAACGTTTATCTTTCATGTTCATTTTGACTTTGGTGAAGAGCCAGAAGTTGCCCGATTCAGTGAATAAGGAGGATGAGGACACAGTGTCATGTTTTGACCAGCCAGCTTTCTGTTGGATGGCACTCAGCAGCAGCATTCACCATATTTTTTATCTCATCTTGTAAAGACACTCAGGGAAGAGGACTTCCAGAACTGCTTCAGAAAGCAGCAAGATTGATGGGATGAGTGCATCCGAAGCAAAGAGGAGTATTTTGAGGGGCATTAATGGCAATGTGTCTTTTACTGTAATACTATTTTTTTTGTAACAGGAATCGAACTCAGGACCCTGCACTTGCCAGGCAGGCGCTGTGCCGCAGAGCTATATCCCCAGCTGTAATACACTTGATTTAAACATCCACCTTCGTTTTGATCAGCCCTGTATTCCTGGACCAAGGATAGATATAACAGCAATAAGAAAGACATTTTCAGAACAAAGGACCATTCCACACGGAGCAGGACCAGTAAAGACTCATGTCCGGATACGGCGAGGACGCGTGCGCAGAGGCAGCGCTAACGGGCCGTGGAGCTCGCTTCGCCCGCTCGGCGGCTCCCAGCAGCTCACCCCCCTTCCGATGCGTGAAGCCAGTGACTGCAGCTGGTCCTTCTAGGACCCCACCCGACACGAGTAACCTGGAATTAAAAGGAGGAAAGATTTAAACTTCCCAATTTCCCTCTCACCTAACTCTCCACGTTTTAAAACCTGTTTTGGTGAATTAATTGGTGTTTTCATATTTATTGTACAACACTAAAATAAAACAGGGGTGATTTCAGATAAAAACGATGACAGAGGGCTGGGGGTGTAGCTCAGTGGCTGGGCAATCGCCGACACATACTAGGCCCTGGCTGCACACTGTACAATGAAAAAAGTGTTTTGAGTGATAATTTTTTTGTTGTTGTTGAAGCAAAAGTGCCTCAATTAAATGGTATTTGTATTCTGTTACCTTAAAATGTATCAAACAGACTTTTGAAAAAAATATATAATTTTAACCTCCAGTTGTTCGGGAGAAGAAATCTTGCTGCAATTTGCTCAGCAGTTTTGCGCCTAGGGATGTAAATATTAAACTGTGTACTTTACTTAGTATTAAACACGTATACGCCACAAAAATATTGTAGGACTTTAGACAATAAATGGGGTCTCCGAAGGCTTCTGTTTTAGTGAACCAGAGAAATGGAGCCCGTGTGATTTGTAGAAGGAAGTAGTGACATACATGGGGAAGTGTGTGGCCTTTCAGGATTTGGTTGTTAGCACATAAGCTGGGGTCCCAGGTCCCTGAGCACGTGTCACGGCCGAGCAGGCTCTGCGCAGGCATTGAGGAGGAGCGGCTGCAGGTGCCCCTGTGGAGGACCCAGGCTGAGGACAGCACTCAGGAAACGGGCAAAGGATGCGCCCACCCTGGGGGTGACAGCGTGACCAGGGCAGTGAGCAGGACACTGGGGAGAGGCTGGGAGCAGCCCTTGTGGAGGAAGAGACCCCTAGGCGAGGAGCAGGTATGCAGGCAAAGGGAGAATGCCACCCACACAGGGGAGGGGAGGTGCAGAAGCCCCTGCGAGGGGAAGGGGCCCAGGTGGCCCGGGACATGCAGGGCCCACGAGGCGGCCAGGAGAAGCAGGGGTCAGGTACACACAGGCCTGGAGACATGGGAAGGAACTCGAGAAAACCATGTGGAGCTTTAAGAGGAGGACACATGATTTCATTCTGGGCTTAAAAATGTCACTCTGCTCAGTGATTGGGACGACTATTAAAACCAAAAAGCAACACAGATCAGCCAGGATGTGGAGAACTGAAATCGGGCGTCCAGCTGGTGGGAACGTAAAATGTGCAGCTCCTGGGAGAAACAGTGTGACAGTTTCCCCAAAATATTACAAATTGAGTTATCCCAGGATCCAGCAACACTGCTTCTGGCGTGCACTCTGAAGAACTGGGAGCGCACGGGCACGTCGACAGGAGGGTCAACGCAGGTCATTCACAGGGGCCGAGAGGGAAGCCACCGCAGGTCCACAGTGTTGGAACAAAACGTGCTCTGTACACGAACAGGAAGTCACTCAGCTGTGAAAAGGAAAGGAATTCTAACACCGGCTGAAGCAGGGAGGAACTCTGCAGACCTCAGGACGAGTGTAGCGGGAGTCCAGGTCCGTGGTGAGATTCGGAGGAGACAAACAGTGAGAGGGTGCTGCCGGTGGGGAGGGAGGGAGGGACAGCCACCCACTGCCGAGGGGACAGAGGCCCAGGCGGGAAGATGATCAGTCCCAAAGGTGGAGGGTGGTGATGTCCGTGCCACAGTAGGAATGTGAATGCACTGTGAGTGCCGTGGGCTTCAAGGGCCAGGCACTTTATATTAGGTCATTTCACTACAATGAAAACACTGGTGAACTTCAAAACCGCACACCCTCCAGCTGTCCTGTGCCGAACGGACGAGGAATGGTGACAAAGACAGCAGCAGGTGACAGGGACTCAGCCTGGAGAGGCCCCTGGTGAGAGCATTTTAGTCACTGATTCTGCAGGGATGCAGGACACAGGTGCCTTCTGTTTCTACCACCGCCAGGAGGGTGAAGAGGGACGATGGCTGTCCCCGTTGTGGGTGCTGCGTGAGTCAGCTGAGCTGATGGACAGAGGCAGCCGGGGCCAGCAGTGCTCTAGGTGTGTGTGCGTGTGCGTGTGCGTGTGTGTGTGTGCAGGGGGTAACCACGCGGCCCTGTGGCACTGCACCCTTCGAAGGGGACTGTCCTTCCTGAAGTCCACGTGGAAGATTTGCTCTGATTTCCAGCCACCTCTTGGTGTAAATAATTCTTTCAAATCACAAAGAAATTAGAGAAAAATTCAGGTTCCACCAATTCTAAACTTGAACACTGAGATGAGTGTTGAAATACTCCTGAAAGTCAGGTTCTTATTTTAACAAACACCAGTGTTAATGGCCTCTGTGAATTTCGCCTAATGAACTTGCTTACGGTATAAATGGAAGGACTTCTCATTTGAACTGCATGAAAGACATAAAAACTGGTGGTTATTACTATTTTAAATCTTATTTGTGGAAAAGGCACTTCGAGTTGACTATCAGGAAACGTATTTATCTCTTTCTAGACTCTTTTGGTTTAATCTCAGGTTAAATTCCTTTGCTTTCTACAGTACAGGTAGAGCATCCCTTATCCAAAATGCTTGGGACCAGAAGTGCTTTGGATTTTGGAGTATTTTTGGATTTTGGAACATTCACGTGTATACAATGAGGGACCCTGGGGATGGGACCAAGTCTGAAGATGAAATTCACTTATATCTCATATGCACCTTGCATACAGAGTCTGGCAGTAATTTTAAACAATATTTTTAGTATACAGAAGTCAAGCATGGAACTTCCCATTGTGGTGTGATGCTGGCACTCAAGACATGTCAGATTTTGGAGCGCTCTGCAGTTTTGGATTAAGGGTGCCTGACCTGTGTAACCCTCTCCCGGATATCTCATCCAAATGTAGAGCAGCATCCACACCCCACACCCCCGGG
Source organism: Erethizon dorsatum (assembly GCA_028451465.1). Lineage (NCBI taxonomy): Eukaryota > Metazoa > Chordata > Mammalia > Rodentia > Erethizontidae > Erethizon > Erethizon dorsatum. The sequence continues at coordinate 137,838,015 of CM051826.1, read as the reverse complement.
CCAGTGTTTTAGAGTGGTGTGCACGCTATTGCAACACAGAAGTGCTTTTGTGAGAGCATGTGTAACACACCGGTGTCGAGGCGCGGACGGCCTGCCTTTGTCTGATATCCGTGTGGGGAACTTGTCCATCTTTCTGTCCTCCTGAACTGCTCAGGGGTGATTTTAGGTTACAGTTGAGGAGGTGTACTGTGTTTTTGCTTTGGTTTTCCTCTCCTCCAGCTACTGAAAACATGTAAGCGTGTTACTTGGTGAACCTTTCCAGAGTGCATTGTTCCATTCTGTTCTTTCGGGAAAGGAACACCGGAAAGCAATTCTCAGGGGCGCACGAATAAATCACTTCCCTTTGTGAAACAATACCTTTCTGGTTTGTAACTCTTGGACTTCCTGGAACTTATTTATTTCCAAAGAAACAATTCTGAAAATCTGCGTTCTCTTTGTTTTAGATGCAATGGCTACTTACTAATGAGTAAACATTTTTCTAAATTTCTAGGTCTACATCTTGTCTAAGCAGCACACATCTTGCAAACTCTGTGAAACAGCATCAGAAAATGAGTGGCCAGCGCTGGAAATTCTCCACTGTGCTCTGGGGAGCACTGTGAAACCTCACCTCAGACAGAGCACGAGGAAGTCTGGCGGGAAGTCTGCAGTCACACACTGCAGGCTTCGGCCACCTGGGAAATGGAAACTGCAAACGTGAGCAGAAAGACACGAGGTAATGCTTCAGTCGAGGGCTTTGAAAACTGACATTGTCACGGGCTACTCCTGCACAGCAAATTGCTTACTAAATTAACAATTTTAAGAAAATGAAACAAATTAGAGGTAATTCAGGAAGTGAAGTTCTGATTTGTTTTCAATGAAAAATCAGCTCATTCTTTATAATCTTCTGCAACAAGAAAATCAGGAGTGGAGCTGTATTTTTCCTGTATTTCCTTGGGATTCCGAATCAAATGGTTTCACACTTTTTAGCTTGATCTGGACCCTTAGCAGATAACACCCTTGCAATGAGTAATAGTAATCCCTCTTCAGAGAGCCCGAATAAACTATGTTCTTCAGGAATCAAAAGCAAAAGATATCTGTCTTAAATATAAATATACTTATACATGTGTATTTACATGTGTATGGTATTTATGATATGCACACAGAGGAAAGATTTGGAAAAATATATAACAAAATGTCTAAGTATATACAGTATATACACATATACAGATATATTTCAGTTGCTTAGAAAACTTTCTAAGTGAGAATTTTATAGTAGATATTTGGAAAGACAAGAAGAGATGATTCTATATTAAATTCGAAAACCACTCAATTGCTCTCTGAACTTCCTATAAAAATGTAATGTGAAGCTCACGGCCTCTTACTTCAGCCAGGGCAGAGGAGAGCTCCCGAAGGCGCCCTAGTGCGGAGGAGCATTTCACATTTTGGCCCCCATGGCTATTTAATAAATAAAGCCAGCTGATTCAAAGCACCAATTGAATAGCTGTATAAAGGTCCAGAATTACCTTTTATAGGTTTTCCAATGAAAACATTTGCTCTTTGCTTCTTATCGAAGCCATATAATGTCCGTCCTCCGTGATTCTCAGACTTCGGCACAGATGCGCGGGTTCAGCCTGGCCGCAGCCGAGAATCTGCATTCCTGGGAGCCGGGCAGGCCACGCTGTCCTCCCTGGTCCGTGGAGGATGTCCTTGCTCACGTCTTCCACATGTTGTACACGTCCTCATAGAGAGGATGCTCTCCACTGGTTTTTAAGTGAACAAAGCCGATTTTTAAGCAGTAAATACCGTATGAAACCATTTCAGGGAAGGAATACAAAGCGTTTCCATGTGCCAAGCAGAGCGGAAGCTGCTGCTGGAAACAACCACTGAGCCACACTGTTCCTGCCACTGCGGGAAGGGCAGGCTTCCCTCCAGCCTAGAGTGCCTATTGCCTGGGAAAGACGCCTGAGTAGCCTCCGCGTGGAAACTGAGAGCCTCCAGAAAGGGGCTGGAAAGAGCCCAGGCACAGACCGAACACCGAGTCCCTCGCTAGCAGGAGTCACAGCCCTGTGGCACCGGCCGCCCCCCTTGGACACCGAGGCATCCTCTGGACGAGACAAAGCATCTAAAGGGTTTCGAAATCGGAGATTTCTTAAGAGCATGCCGTTCTCTTCCATGACATTGTCCAGCCCTGAGCCCCACCCTTCGCAAGAGGAAGCCCAGGCCCAGGGATGGGGAGCTGTTCCATACCTGAGTGGACACAAGAGATGAGCATGGGGACCGCAGGACTTTTCTGTAAGACGTCACCAGCAGAACCATTTCTAGTGCCCCAGGAACCCCAGAGACATCGCAAGGTGACAAAGGAGTCCCGGTGCGGATTGGATATAAAATGTGCAGCACAGGACTCCCACTGTTATGGGACCTGTGGTCATCGAAACAGCTGCTGCCTGTGCTTTGTCCACAGAGAAAAGCTTCGTAAAGACGTTAACTGTATTCATCCTGAGTGGTGGGTGGTGGATGATGTTTTGGGTTTATCTATATTTCCTAATTTAATTAATAAATTGTATTACCGTAGAACTGAACAAGAAGGTTAAATCCCACTCCACCAGCACCACCACCAAAGGATGCCACATTTGAGCAGAAGTGATTTTTAAGCTGAGCCTACAGAGAAAGCATTAGCCTGGTTAGAAGTGGGACTGGTGGAGAGGACTCTGGGTACCAAGATCCACATAGCTATGTCAGCAGAGGTCAGAGATGCAGCTGTGGAGTGGGGTGCGAAGTAGCAGAAAGACCCGGGCTGACCCCCAGCAGTGACCAGAGACAGGGCAATAGTGATGCCCTGAAGCCAAGGCATTGTGGCCTCCCTCTGCGGGCCATGGCGAGCTGCAGAGGTTTTCCAGCAAGCAGTGGGGGCTGACTTGTGTTTCTAGAGTGCCAGAGCTGGAGAATGGCCAGGCTGAGAGAGCCAGGCAAGAGGAAGAGCCAGGAGCCAGCTAAGAGCCTTGGCACAGGAGATAGTGGCTTTGACATTATGTGCCACAACGGAGTTGGGACTGACGAGTCTCAGAGGTGATGGGCTAAGGAGCAGGGGATTTCAAGCCAAACAGACAGCAAAAGCAGGCATGCAAGCCAACGTCCCTGGGGTTTAGAGCTGGAGCAAACACGCTGGAGCAGGACCGCTTTCTGAGAGGGAGACTGTAGGGAAATGAGCCTCCACAGAAAAGGAAAAGTCCAACTTTAGAAATGGTTAGGTGTGAAGGAAAGATGATTGGTAGAAGATCTGATGAGTGGAAGTTGTGGATGAACTGGAAGCCCCTGGAGTCTAAGCAGGAGGATACAAAATCTATCATCCATGCTGGGATGCTTCTGGCTTGAAGGCGGCCTGACTGAGAGTGCCCCTGCAGCCACAGCTACCAACAGGGCCACCTGTGGGAAAGCAGGAGGGACAAGAGACATAGAACTCACCCCTGACAAATTCTAGTGTGGACCTTTATGTAGTAAGTGGGGGAGAAAGAGCTAAAATGCAGATAGAAAGAAAGAAAATCCAAGAGAAGGTCGGGGCATGGAAGCCAAAAGGAGAAAGGGGTTTAAGGAGGAAAAAGCTCTCCGCTGACTCCACTGCAGCCAATGGCTCTGGGTCTGCGGGGAAAGGTCCACTGCACGCAGCGGTGTGGAAATCCCTGGAGCAGAAGCAGTGTGGGTGGAGTATCGGTGTGGGAGCGGAGATTGTGCTGAAGAGAATTGGAAATTGAGACAGCAGAGGCACTGCACGTAGAACTCTGACAGACTCGGCTGGAAAGAAAATTAGATATCTGATGGTAGCAGCAGGAGAGTGTGGAGTAAGTGAGCGGAGGGTGGATTACCTTAGAGCGTGTTTAAATGCTGATGAGAATTCTCCGGGAAAAATGCTTTCTTGTGGTAGAATGAATCTATCAGGATGCTCATAGTGGCATTGCTCACATAGCAAAAACCTAGAAATAACCCCAGTGTCCATCCACAGAAGGTGAATCCACTCTGCCACAGTCACACGCTGGAGAATTACACAGAAGTAAAAGTGAATCTTCCCCAGCAACACACATCGACACAGATGGGTGTGGGCAACAGAAGAGGAAAAGCAAAGACCTGACAATCACCCAGACTGTGATATTCTTTATAAAGGTAAAATATAAGTATTAGGATCCTAAATAAGTGCAATAAAACAGAGAAAATGATCAGCCTGAACGATAGCCCATGCTTGGCCTCTCATGTTGGAGATGCAGGGTGACAGGGTGACAGAGGAACTTGGGACCTGCGATTGCGATGGCATTATCTCAGATTCCCAGTTTTGCTTCAAATGAGGGACTTGCAGGGGTTACTGCCTTGTAGGAAACATAGAGAGCCATGAAGGAGTCCACGTTGGGAATATGTTAGCAATCACACTCATGATCAATCCAGGTCTGGCGCCCTATGGCAGGGTGAGGGAATGCTTTTGATCAGCTGTACGGTGACCTTACGAGATCACAGAAGACTTACACTGGCGACACACCTACCCCACGGAGCTGCGCAGCCGGGACAGGCTGCCGCAAAGGCGGAACCGGAGGCTGAGGAGGGAAGCCCTCCGGCCCCACGCGTGAGACAGCCCGGGGCGCTTCGGGTTGAGGGGCACCCAGAGCGCGCGCGGCGTCCTCGGGTCTGGTATTTCTTCTGCCTCTTTCTGGGCACCAGAGATACTCAGCCCACCACTAGGAGTTGTTTGGGGCTGTTCTGTTTTCCAAATCTTCTTGCTTCGACCCAGCGCCCACTTCATCGTCTCATGTGAAAATGATGAAATGGTATTTCTGGAGTGATTTTACTTGTGCTAGTCTATTGATGTAGAACTGAACAGCTATTGTCAGTTTAACACATTCACATGACTCATAATGATCATCGAGTTATTAGCCAAATCCCGGAAGCCTGCTCAGCACTGTATGGAAGCCAGATTTGACCCAGCTGAATACGATGTTTTTATTTTCCCTACATGAACTACTTTATTAGGTTTCCTTTTGGTGATTTCAGCCCGAGTCCCTCATTCATGAAGATCAAACTGCCCTTTCAGACCATCTCCTCACCACTTTGCACTTCCTCCCCGGTGTTTCATCCTCCAGTCGTGTTCCATTACAGGGCCTTCCAAGTCAGTTTCCCAGTGCCCCGGAAACACAGCAGGGCAGGGAGACAGAGCTTCTGTGGGAAGCCACCACCACCTGGCTCCAGATGGGAGCCCAAGCAGAGGGCAGCCTCAAGGGCTGCTGCCTGGGGAACCACCTCAAGGGTCCCTGCAGAACACCCTGGGGCCTGGGCGTTGTTCGTGCCCAAATCACAACCCCTCTGTGGCTAGGGGCCGAACCCCAAGCCCCCAGGGGTTGCATTAACCAAGTATTCTCCCTACAAGAAGGCTTGGCCCTGTGCTGTCCCCCTGGGTCCTCCTGTGAGGAGAACCCGGGCTTGGGAGGCAGGGCTTTAATCCACCCCAGTGCCCACTCTCAGCAGCAGGCTGAGGCAGGACAGCTGGCAGCCAGATTTCCCCTCTTCCCTCTGGGTTGTGACTAATTCATTAATTTGTTGATTGATTAGTCTTTTTGGGTATTTAAGTGATGATCGCTTCTAGTTGGCCTGCAGCCTCCCTCGGGCTTGGGTCCAGGAGAGCCCAGTGAGCTGGCTCCTGCCTGCAGAGCTCCCTGAGGTCCCCAAGTGAGTCAGTGTCACCTTCCGTCCCTGGCTGATCTCCTCTCCCACAACAAGGGGATGATCCTGCGAGCCAAGACTTGGATTTGCAAGATCCAGTATGCTGGAAGCAAAAAGGCTACAGAGGTAAAGGAAGTTAGGTCCCGAGTTCCTGCCATAACAGAAGATTGGGAGGAGCAAGAGACAAACCAGACCAGCCTGGCCCCCACACCCAGTGTGTCCACGCTGGGGCACAACTGTCAGCGAGGCCAAGTGCGCAGGACGAGAAGCATCTCAGATGACAGTCAGGGCCTCACCTTACTTCCTTCAGGAGATCAGGGGAACGGAGCCCCTGTACCTGCAGTGCTGGGAACAAACCCTCTCCCTGGGGCTTGCAGGAGCAGCAACCTCGTGGAACTCTCCCCATGCAACACAGGGGAGATGGTGGCATGGAGCCACCTGCAAAGTCCCCATGTGCACCCCCCGACCCCCGTGACTGACGGGGTGGGAAGAGGCAGCCAAACACTCCCCCTCCTCTGGGCAGCGCAGAAGAGGCAGTGGAGTGGGTCTTGCATTGCTGGTGAGAGGCCACGGACACCAGGGGAAGACGCAGCCCAAATGGCAAGTGGGCACTTGAGGTGGGCTCAAGGGGGGCATGGCTGCCTCCGCAGGTGGCGGGGGGGTGGGTCACTGCTGACCTCCCCAACCAGGGGGACCACTTGTGCTGCCAGAAGGTGGCAGAGGACTGCCGGTCCCAAAGGCCTTGCCCACCAACGTGTGACCGGAAGCCCCTTCCCTTGCAGGAGAGTAAGAGAGTGAGGAGCCCAGACTGATGGAGACTACCTTAAATTTGAATGAGAAAAATCACTGAAATGACAAAGTTTAGCTGGAAGTAGGAGAATGGGTTCCTACAGCAAAAATAATCTCAAACTAGAGCTTAAGTTGTTATAGAGAATTCAAAGTAAATTCTTTTTTTTTTTTTTTGTGGGTACCGGGGGGTCGACCTCAGGACCTCGCGCGCCAGCAGGCGCCCGTGCCGCTGAGCGATATCACCGGCCCCTTTTTCGTATGTGGGTTCCGGGAGTCGAACTCGGGCCCTCGCCCTTGCCGGGCAGGCGCTTAAGCCACTGAGCCATCTCACCAGCCCTTCAAAGTAAATTCTACTCCCACCCTTCTGGCTTCTGGCCCACAAAAGAGCGCCTGTTACCTAGAGAAGAGAAGGAACGTTCCCTGTCCCGAGGCACCCGCAGCCTGGCGGAGGCGAGAATGCGCTTTGTAACCACGGTATCATCAGTAACACAGCTGATCAGTCTCATTCCTGAGCATCCCGCCTGGGATCTACACAAACTGGCCCTGGGAGCCACTGCGGCCCACCCAGAGCACTGTCCCCAACGGAGTAGCTGCTCGGCAGTGATCAATCGTATTCACTAAGGCACCATTTGTTAGTTATGTTGGTGAACATTAATCACTAATAATGACATAGGGAAATAACTAGTATTTTAAGTGACTTTCCTATGCCGAGCATCACACCAACCCCCCCACACACACGTCCCTGCATACCTGCGCGTAAGTGAACAGAAGCTGAGGAAGGACACAACCGTGGCACCCCACTTCCTGTCCGTGACGCTCTGTGCCCTGGAAGGCTGTCCTGGCATGGCTCTGCCCTAGGCCCTCCATGGAGTCTGAGCCTTGGAGAGTCCCAGGAGGGACCCTCACACCCATACAGGTCACCTAGCTCCTGTCACGCAGCCGTTGCTGCAGGCCTCCCAGGCTGGGCTCGTGCAGCAGCTCTGTCCCTGGGAACCAAGCTGTGCAGCCGCCTGTGGTTTACTCAGAAAAGGCGTTTGTCTGGCACAGGACCCTCGGTGAAGCCCTCCCCAGCCTGTCCGATTGCAATGCTGTCTCTTTCAAAGCGGAATCTGGGCTGATACAGAGCCATTTGGCTGACGGTCACCCAGCTAGCAAGGGACAGCACTAGAACCAAAGCCTCAGCACCGCCCCGCCACAGACCTTGTGCTAAATAACTGAGCAGGCGCCACAGCCCGGGTCACCTCTCGTCCGCAGGTTGCCAAGAGTCTGCACTGCGGGAGGGACGAGAGAGAAAGAAGACAAGAAAGAGAGGGGATGGTGCCCTGGGAAAAGACAAAGGAACCCGGGAATTGGGAATAAAGACGTGTGGGAAGGAACTAAGAGAACAAGGGCCCCATAATTTATAATCAAAGAGCTGCAGGGCCGCGAGGTAGGCGACTGGAGCGGGAGAAGGTGAAGTCTGGGCGAGAGGGCGGGTCACAGTTCCGTGGGCATCGGAAGTGTGGTCAGGGCTGTGGCAATCGGGGGGGGACATCCTGCTCTCTGCCACCCCAAGCCAATCTCGCCTGAAAATTCCTCCTCTACCAGTTCTTTCCCTGGCTCCCTTTGTGTGTCAGGACGGTTTTCTTCACAAAATTTTAAGCCACCCCATAAAAGATGACATAATCAATGTAAAAAGGTCCACTTCGCACAAATTATACTATAGATCTCCTCACCTATAAATTTATAGCCTCCCAAACTAATATTACCAGCAGTCATCTTTCTGATACTATGGAAAGACTGAGTACAGGGTGGAAAATACCACCAGACAGGTGAATAATCTTGTCTTTAGTGCTGGGCGCATGGAAATGAAACTGGAAGACACAGCAGGCTTTGACCCGCACTGATCCCCGGGTTCCCGGTCTCTCGTTTGCCTCCTGTACTGCACACCACCGTCGTGATCGTCTTCCTCAAGTGCACAGCTCACTGCACTCGCACACTTTCCGTCGGTGTCACAGAATGCCCCTGACTGGATAAATTACCAGCAACGGAAGTTGATTTTGCTCATGGTCTGGGAAGCTGGGAAGCCTGGTTTCTGGTGAGGCCCTCCGGCCATGTCACAGGACCGAGAGGAGGCAGTGACTTTGGTCCCCTGGACGGCATTTCCAATGGGGGCACAGCACTCAGGACTCGGTCACCTCTCGCAGGTCTGCCGCAGGACACTGCTACCCTGGCCATTCCTTCCACTGCAACAGTTTTGGCGGAGACGCTACAGCACTGAGCATGACCTGTACAGGCTTCAGATGGACAGGAAATATCTTGTGTCCGTAGAGAAGCTTAAATTTCACTCTGAGCCCACAGCCAGACATATCTCAGAGAAGTTCAATTGCAGTCGTGAATGTCGCTGCCCCTTCCTTAGAGTCACGCAAAGGCCTTGCCACTTCTTTGGGTTTCAGCCCACGGTGTGTCCCTGCTGCTCCCCAAGCACTCTGGTCTCAGCCTTCCCCAAACTTGGACACTTTCCTCTCTCCCTGCAGGCCTCACCGGCTCTCCCCTCTGCTGTAAGACAGAGGTACCAGCTCTTCCGGGAGCTTCACTTCTACAAAATCTAGAGATCCCTGTGGTCCTGCGACAGCTTGTCCTTCACCTGCCTCCCATCCCCACCAAAATTCCAAGGCTGGAAAACACAAATGACCAGGATGCCAAAATTGTTGAAGAAAGGAGAAAATAGAGAAAAAAATGGAAGATTATCTTACTACTTTGATGACATCGCTCCCTTGTTTAAAATCCTTCCAAGATTTTTCACTACCCCTAAGATAAGGTCCAAACCCCTCTGCAAGTCTGATGACACCCACCCGACCCAAAGCGTGACGGTGCTACCGACTGCTGCATTAAAGACCTGATGTTCCAGTGTCATTCTTCGAGCCTAATGGGCCACCCACGAGGCAGGATAAGAAATGGAAAATGGTGGCGTTAATGGAGTCTCAGCACATATCCCGTCAGATCGTTCCAGAGTCTGTAGCAAAATCATGAACTCTAAAGTCACCCAAATGAATGCAGCACACAGATAAAGTGATATATGGGGTAGGAGCCTTTCTTCCCCCGACACATTTAAAGTGGTACAGACAACAGATTTATGTCCTAATCACATAATCTGGCTCACTGTTAAAAATAACACAAAATACATTGCAAAACTAGGTCTCTTTAATAGCACGTTCTGCCTTGCAGCACTTTGCAGGAATGAAAATATTTGATTGGTAATTAGTTGATTGGTAATTTTCTCTTAAAATGTCTGTTTTCTTCACTGATAGAGACCCGCATTCCATGTGACCTTCCTTTGTGCATCAGCACCCCCTTTTCACTGGCTCTGCAACATACCCCACTGCAGCTGCTGGTCCAGCCCTCCTTGCATCTGGGCACAACAGGGCCAATCGGCAGTCAGAGATGTAAGCCTAATCCCATGTGGAACTTCTGTGAAGGCCTGTCACGGTTTACATCAAAAATGACCCCCAAAACTCATGTGCTCAGAAGCAAGGATTTGGGGAGGGGATTGGATTATCGGGCGCTATTACTGGCTTGCTATTAGGGGTGGTCATGCCTGGAGGCAGCTCTCTGAGGTATGGCTGGAAAGGCATATCTCCCTTCCTTCTCTGCTTCCTGGTCACCATGCTGTGAGCGGCTTTCCTCACCAAGACCTTCCCCTACACCGGTGGTGGCGAACCTGGGGCACGTGCGCTGCGGCAAGCCGTTTGTACCATTGAAACCTCTGAAAGGTTCACCGTCGCTGCCCTAGGCCCTTCCTGCATGGTAGCTGGCCCACCAGGGACTGAAACCCCTAAAGACCTTGAGCCAAAGTAAACCTCTCCTCTTTTCAGTGTCAGGTATTGTGTCTGAGAGACAAGAAGAGCGACCAAGTAAAGGCTGCCTGGGGGAACTGCCTGAGCCAGGATGAGGAATATTTTATCCTTCCTCCCCTCCCTGCAGCGGGTCGGTCACTTAGATGGGTAGACCACAGCTAGGAGATGGGCACAAAGGAAGGACATGTGGGTGCTGGCAACGAGGGAGCTACTAGGCAGCCCCAAGTCCCTGACACCAGACTCCGTATTCCTGAGAGGTAAAGAAACCCTCCTTTGTCTAAACTACTGCTCTCAGTCACCACCACCACAGCACATCCAGCTGGCGTGGTATTGGAGGCAACACTCAAACCGTGCCAGTGACCATTGTTCATAAGAACTTATAGCCGTAAACCCAGGTGGACCAGAAACATCTTGTTGCTTTACATAAGCTTAAATTTCATTTGCAACCCACAGAATGACCTTAAGCTCCAGAATTAAAAATCAAATATAAGTAAGAATACTTGTTTGTTTGTTTTTTTACTTTTTTGATCATTTTAAGATCATCACAATCCCTTTATTTGACATGCTGAAATCTCACCACAAATACAGTATTAGCTTTGTAAATTATAGGAGACTAATTCAGCAGAGTGGACAGAAAAGCCATCTCCTTCCTCAAAGCATGAACCAAGTTTCTTCCTTGTCCCTGCACTGATTTCTTTTTTTTTTTTTTTTTTTTTTTTTGTGGGTACCGGGGGTCGATGTCAGGACCTTGTGCGCCAGAAGGTGCCCATGCTGCTGAGCAATATCACCGACCCTTTTTTTGTATGTGGGTTCCGGGAGTCGAACTCGGACCCTTGCGCTTTCCAGGCAGGTGCTTACGCCGCTGAGCCATCTCACCAGCCCCCTGCACTGATTTCTGACAAAACAAAATGAAAGGATACAAATAAACAAAATAAAACAAACCCAGACATTAGAAAATCCTGGGAGCAGAATCTCTGTGGGTTTCTCCATCAGCAGGTAAATCTGCCAATAGCACTTTCTGATTCAGACTCTTCAAATTTTTGTTTTGTTATGTTTTATTTTTGTTTTTTGTTTTTTGTTTTTGGTACCAGGAATCGGACTCAGGACATCACGCCTGCCAGGCAGGCGCTGTGCCACTGAGTTATATCACTGGCCCTTGAATTTTATAAAACCGCAGATTTGTAATGTTCAGATATGAACATAGTCTTCCTAAAGTCAAATTATTTAAAATATTACATAATTTAGGAACAGACTCTTTAAAATCAAGACTGGGTCAGAAAAACCTACACTGGTTTTGGCTGATGAGCTTTGCGAAGTGTCATCTAGCTGGCTCCACCCCAGGGCTTTCCTGTGGTTTAGGAGTTAGAGTCTTAACTCGGGACCCTTGTTCATTTTCTTTACACTCAGGTCTGTTAGTGTCCTGCGCTTTGTCCTGCAGAAGCAGAAGGCGCCTGTGGTCTGGTTTTTGTGCCTTCAGTGACACTCAGTTGATCACAGAGTTCAGTTCTCCATGGACACCACCGAATGGTGTGGCCATCTGCTGCTGGCCATTACGGGCGTCAGGCATTTCAGGAGAGCTGGCACAACGGTATTTCCTTCCACTTCTATTACTCCTTCTGCACTCATTAGCGGAAATACAGAGAACCTTTCTCTTATCTGCCATGTCACCTAATTTCCCTGAAAAACAGTTCATGCCAGAAAGCCAAGACGAATGCTAGTCCTTTCCCTGTCCTTACCGGCCTCCCTTGTAATGAGCAGAACCTGGCTCCTCTGCTCCGCGCCCCGGATGGGCCCTGAGTCCGCACCGCCCCGCTGGTCCTCCACACACATGTGCTCCACTCCCTGCTTCCTGACCCACAGAGCTTTGCTTTGGGCTTGGGGAGCATGTGGGAGAAAAACAAAGGGAAATCTGAGTCGGGGCCAATCTGAGGTAAAATCGCACTTCCTGCTCTTGCTCATCATGCTGCCCGGTCACCCCCATAATTCTCAGCCTCCTTAAAATGCCACCTGGCTGCCCAGAACCGTCTTAGACCTGCTTCACTCCGATGCCTAATGCTTCCAAGCTACTCCTCTCCCTGCCTGGGGGAAAGCTCCTATGACTCTCACCTTCTTTCAGTTGTCAACTCAAAAACTAACACACCACATAGTTTCCGAACACTGAGGAAACATCGTCCTACCACTTTAGAATGTATCGGTGAGAACAGGCGGTGCTAGCTGCTGTAAAGCGTCCCCGCGGTCCTTTCGCATCGCCTCGTAGTTGTGACCCGTCTGTGTTTTACACTGTCTACACTGGGGCGTCGCAGCAAAGGACTTCACCTTACTCACCTTCCTCTCCTCGAGAATCTGGCATGCCTCCTGGCTCATCGCAGGTGCTCCGGAAATCTGATGAATGAGGAGAGTAAATGTTTTTCCACTGATAGAAGTTGTTCTCTGCACCCTACACGCACGAGTCTGTACCAGAACCCGGAAAGGGAAATAAGAGAGAAGCCTCTCCCTTCTGCTCACATTCGTGAGCAGAGCCTCAGCCTTGCAGGCCTGGGCCCCTCAGGCTCCGCATGTCACAGACTCAGCAGTGGAATCGTAGCTGTCTGAGGGTGCGGTTGCCCAGCACTGTGAGGGGCACTTTCGTAGAAAGAAATGGTGTTAGCGTTAGCTCGCACGTTAATAACCAGAACCCTGGGGACATTCAAACCAGGCGTGCATCATTTCTTTAATTTCATTATTATTTCAGATTTATTATCCCCCAGACTTCCCAGACTAGGGCAACAACTAAAACAGACACAGGAAATTCAGTCAGGTGAAGTCCCAGGAATCGATTTTCTTAAACCTAGGCCATAAGCATATTTCCTGGCAAGGCAGTGTCAGAAATTTTTAAGTGATTTGGGAAACGTCTAACATTTTTATACCAACACTTCCATTGTTGAGATCCATTGTTTAGGTTCATTTTCAATGACACTTGAAAACATAATCATCATTGCTAAATTAACTTTATTTCAATTTCTGGATGTTTGAGTCAGTATCACAGTATTTCAGTTTTAGTCAAGGTTGGCTGTTGTTGTCTGTTGTAATATCTTACAAATATTTTTCTAAGCACAGCAAATCTAGATACTCAGTTCACTACCAAAACAAGTATGATGGGGTTAATATCGCCACACAAAAGTTGTACTTTTTATTTTTAACTATGCAGAGAAAATGGTTTTTCTAGTATGTGTGCCACTTTAAATCCTTGATAAATAAGCTTCAATTCCAGTTTTGGTTGAAAACAAGTATTTTTAGCTAATCGTGCCTTGGTAATACAAACACACAATATTTCAAATATTGCTTAATCTCTAGCAACTTGAACATATTTACAAAACAAAGCCTTGTAGGCCTTAACTTTGCAATGGACGAATAGGTAACTTAGGTTTCCGCCTGTCACTTTCAGTTCCACAGTGACCCGCCCCGCGGTGCTCACACAGAACTCAGCAGCGGTGCCCAACCTGTCACCGTGCACCTGCAGCCCGGTGCTCCCGAAGGTGGAATTCTCTCAGCCGTCACAGGCCCCGACCTGGGGGAGTCACTGGGGGAGGAGGTGGCCGCGATGTGCGCTGAGCCTGTGCAAGCACAGAGCCCTGGGCACCGCTCCCGGCGAGGAGGGGGAGCTGTTCTGACGCCTTTCGTTCCTCCCATGGGGGGACACTGCGACCCCAGCATGACACCCCATCACTCCACTGAAGCCACTGGATGGGGGGGGAGAACAGGCTTCCTTTTTAGAAACGTGAACAGTGAATGAGCATGACTCCTAAACAACGTGAGAGGGTTAGACAGAAACCAGCTGAAGTCACAGCGTCCTCCTGCACACAGGCCTGACCCGAGTGTGGAAGAGGACACGGGCGAGGAGACCGCCTCCATCATCAGCTGTTCCATTGCAGTAGAAGCTGAGCGTCCACAAGGTGATGCCAGGAAACGCGGGCCCCCGGAGGTGACCTTTCGAGTGTCCTCTGTGGAACCTCACAGATTTCCCTGGCTGCAGAGGCCAGCACTGTGTCACCTGTGCCCTGGACTCTAAATATTTTGTGAGGAGAAGACAGTCCATCCCTTCTCAAAGATTTCCCCAGACAGCTAATTATCAACATCACCTGGGGAGCTTTCCACAAACCGCGAGTCCCGAGCCCCCCCACCCACCCAGCAGGGATCTCTGGGGCTTGGCTCAGGCGAGCGATGGTCAGAACCTGCCTGGAGCTCGCCCTTCCTTATCACATCAATTCTCTAGGCTGTCTCTCTGCAATGTTTGAGAAAGATCAATCTTTGAGAACTTCTGACCAATACCTATATTTACAAATAAATCATTTTGTTAAATGATTTCATGACGTGACACTCATTAGCATGTGACGCGATGGGGCAGCTGGTGGCATTATAGCAAACTCTCCTCGCGACCACGTGAGGCACTGCTTTCCGCTCAGGGATTTTCCTGCACGAACAGGATGGAAGTCAAGGCTAAAAACTGGGTTACTGTGCAAGTCGGGAAAGTGATGAGCACGTGACTTATAATCCTATTTTTAGTTTCCCTGCTTTCCACACTGCTGCCAGAGTTTCATCTGAAACACAGAAGGGACTGTGTCATTCTACAGCTTGATCATTCTCAAATGGCTCCTCGCCACCTAGGAAACGTCCATGACCCTTAACGAGCCTGAGGTCTGCTTGCTGAAGGCACTGTGCTTCCGGTGTCTGCTTTTTCCACATGCAGCTCCCATGGCTGGGCGACCTTCCTTACCTGACAGACACCCGCTCCACTGACACGCTGTCTGTATCCCCTTTCCTGCCACTGCGTCTCTCGCTGGCTTCCAGGGAGAGCTAATCATGTCCTCCTTGATCAGTAAAAGCCTCGTCTCAAGTACTGTGATGGGAAGTGAAAACAGACATCACCCTGCTGCTGTGGGATGTAGGGGTCTAACGGGAAGCCGGATATTAACATCCCACATACACAATAAAGCTACGATGAGAAGAGGAACGTAGTCTGCCACAAGATCATTTAGGAATTGTGAAAAGCCTTTTTGAAAAGATACAGAGAACCCTTTGCTTTGCAGTAAATTAAGTGAAGAGGGACAGGGCGAGAATGCTCATGAGGGAAGGTCATGTGCAAAGACCCTGTGGCAGGAAAGAGCATCAAGGTGCCAGGGCGGGAAGACCAGAGGATGGAATCTAACAATCGTTGAGACACCTGGAGTTGGTTGGCTCTGGAGAACCACACAAAAGCCACAAAATAACCCTGTCCATCATCAAAAGGAAGGTAATGTGAGATTTGAAGAAAGTTCAATACCCTGTTGATATTGAAAGCCACCCCTAAACCCTGCTCCTTCCAGCATCCGTATGTGAAATTTACTCTGTTCGTGTTAGTTCTTCAATACCGCTCCAACATGGAGCTGTCGCCGCTCAGGAAATCAAGACATTCACCGGGCATTGCCGGTTGCAGCACCGGTCATGGGCATGCCAGGGCCAGCAGGGATGGAAGAGAGGAGTCCAGGATCGAAGCATCCGCCACTTGGGATAGGATCTGAACAAAAGTTTCCATGTGAATTAGGTTGCAGGGTAGAGCAAAAATGTAACAAGTCTCTCTCAATCTAAAATTAGGATTTTCGTGTGTCTACTAACTGCCATGCAGGACAATGAGTTCCACAGGGGCAAGAGGATGGAGTCGTGACAGACAGAGCTTGGCCTAGAGGTTCTGGTAACCCTGCTCCTTCCTATAAAAGGAGCCGGCTCTGTGCACCCGAGGCAGAGGATCTGCAGCCGGACAGCACCCCCTGTCCTGTGCTCCCCGCAACCCTTAGAGGAAGCCCTGCGTGACCACTGCTCAATAGCAAAGCCTCCAACAGCCTCAGAGCTCAGACTACTGTCTCCCGCTGTCAGCTCTTAGGTCGCTGTACTATCGAACACTCAACCTGGAATTTACGAGTGTGGGGAAAATTAATTCCTCCCACACAGAAGTAAGAGGCATGGCAATATCTTTTTCCTCTCTTAAATCACTGTTTTGCAAATAGTTGCCTTCGTGATTTTGGAGAACACAAACTGAGTATTTAATCTTCAACCACGGTTCATCTATTCTTTTTTTGTGTGTGTGGGTACCAAGAGTTGAACTCAGGCCCTCGCGCTTGCCAGGCAGGCGCTTATGCCGCTGAGCTATCTCACCGGCCCCCAGGTTCATCTATTCTTGCATTCCTGTGTGGTTAGATTAACTTATTGAAAATAGTTTGTGGGAAACAAGACAACCCATTTAAAACCAGATCCTTGGGAATTTCATAACTCTGTGGATAGAAGCTGTAAAGAAATCAAAAACTGGCCATTAAAAACCTCTACGCGCATCCCATGTCAAAAGATCCAGGAACTGTAGTTTTCTTCTGAAACTTGTTATTTCTTTGTTCTTGATTGTGAGTGAATGGCCACCTTAGCTACAGAAGTAAAAGCAGGGCCAGTGAGATGGCTCAGCGGTGTAAGCGCCTGCCCCGCAAGTGCGAGGGCCCGAGTTCGACTCCCAGAACCCACATACGAAGAAAGGGCTGGTGATATCGCTCAGCAGCATGGGCGCCTGCTGGCGCATGAGGTCCTGAGGTCGACCCCCGGTACCCACAAGAAAAAAAAAAAAGAAGTAAAAGCAAATACTAACCCTTTGTCTCTGAGGACAATGACAATGCTACAAACCTGCTGCTGGCGTCAGGAACAAACAGAGGCTGTCGGTCAGGTGCCACCGGCCCCATGGGGTCTCTGGTGGCAAAGTTTCTCCCTCTTCTGGAACTTCCCATGTGCTCTGCAGAGGAGCCGCTGGGAGCTGGACATCAGACGCCCATTTCTTGCCTGCGGCCCTTCCTGACAGGCCCAATGGGAACTGGCTCTGTTGCCTCCCCAGTGATCGGGCTGAGTCATTGCCAGCCACGCGGGGCAGGCTGGGGAGAGCCACACGCGGGAACACGGGAATCCGGACCTGTGCGTTTGACAGTCGCTCCATCCACACGCAGCTCTACATTTTTTGATAGTAAACTTTCTTAGATTATATCCCAAATTACAGAAAAGTAACAGTAAGTATAATAAAATAATAACTGCAATGAAAAATTCACTAAACTCACAGAAAAAAGAATCAGTAAACTTTAAGATTACCCAGTTTAAAGATCATTAAGGAAAAATGGTAAAGATGCGTGTTTAGAGCTCCATAGGTTTGTGGGACACAATCCAATCAGCCAACGTATGCATCATGGGCTGTCCTGGGGGAGAAAAAAAAAGGATAAAGAATATTCAAAATATAATGGTCAAAACTTCCCAAACCAGCCGGGCATGGTGGCACACGCCTGTGATCCCAGCACTCGGGAGGCTGAGGCAGGAGAATCACCACAAGTTCTAGGCCAGCCTGGGTTACACAGTGAGACCCTGTCTCAAAAAAACAAAAACAAAAACAAAAAACTTCCCAAACCAGTCTGTATACCTATGAAACTTAAAAAACTCCAAGTAGAAGAAGCTCAAAGAGGTCCACACCTAGATACAATACGCTGCTAGATTAAACTACGCGTGGCCTGCATCTGTTTCCGTATCTTGGGGTCCCACATAAAGAACTGCAAAGCACTTGGTATTAACAAACTGAACACCTACTTCCGAGTACATATTTTTTGTAACAACTGGCTGCGCCTCAGCCAATCACAAGCAGCCAGGCTGCAGCCAATTATAGGCTGGCAACATCAGACCAGGCTCAAATAAGGCAAAACGCCTGGACAGCCAGTCACGCCTGGGCATCTGCACCTCACTTGTTTCCGGTCCATAATGCTTCCTGCTCGCCTCCTGCACCAGGCTGTCTCTCCTGGGTCTGACCGGCTGCCCAATTCATGAATCATGCTTTGCTCCATTAAACTCTGTTAAATTTGTCTACAGTTTTGCTTTCAATAGTGCCCAAACTGTCAAAAAGCAAAAGCAGAGAATGTTGAAAGCAGAAGGAGGAAGGCGACTCATAAACACACAGTAATGTCTGTAAGATTAACAGCAGATTTCTGGTCAGGAATCGTGGAGGCCAATGGCAGGGGGACGGGATTCACGGAATGAAAGAAGACATCTGCCAAGCAAGGATTCACACCCAAGAAAACTGTTCTCAGAAATGAAGCAGAAGTTGATACATTACAGAATAAAATGAAACAAAAACTTTGAGTGTAATTGGCAGTTGACTTGTGGCCATAACCTACCCCTCTTAACCTCGGCCCGACAATTGATTGACTCTGTTCCCGTGATTGCTCTTTTTACCTTAGGCTTTAAGCCCTTGATTCTGACTTTTTAACTTCAAATTAAACTTGGAACTGTATCTCTGAATGTATGTTATACATCCATGGGAACTGATGCTTACTAAGATTCGATGTAATCAAACAGACTCAAAAGGAAAACTTCTGCTGTTTTGACTTGAAATGTGGACACAATTCTGCCTCCCTGACTCTAAGAGTACGCCCCTAATGTAATTCATGTTCTTTCTCTAATTTACTCATGTACCTAGGAAGCAAGAATCAAGATAGCTCACTAGAAAGGTGAAAAGAAGACATTATCTATAACCATCTTCCAAAATCCACTTACAACTTCTCGTAACTCTTAAAAGTTGAGAGGCTAATGCACATTTTTTAAAATGTTCTTGATTTGAGAGCTCTGCGCATGGACTCTGTTCACCTTTAGCAAAGATTCCACCTGCCTATCCAGGGATACGCTAACCTGAGCCTCATGATCTTTGACTGTTGTTTGAAAAACCAGCCTCATCCCCTTCCACAAACCCCTGCCAAGGGGCTCTCCCCATGCATAGTTTTTTTGAACTCAGTGGCTCCTTAGCCCACTTAGATTTTTTTGTCTTATAGGAACAAAATACCCCTCCATGTTGTCTTTTCTTTGAAATGCTGAAAATCAGTCAGTCTGTCCTTGGCAATTCCACTTCTACTTTTATTTCTGGAAAGAATTTGTCAGATCAAGCAGCAATCATCTGCCTTGGGCTGCCACCGCTGCTACTCTCTGACCTCCTCCAGAAATAGTCACCTCCTGGACCTCTGTGTCCCCACATCCCACCGCAGTAACCTGCAAAGAGATGGGGCTCCCCAAAAGCTGGCTTAGTGTCCTCTCCTCCGGGATCACCTTTGAATTGTATAGTTACCCTTCTGTCAGTGGTCAAAGAGATTTCGGTGTAATCAAGACATTGAAAGGTAAGTGCTCCTTTGCACTCTTTGAAATGATAGGGCATTTGGGAAGAATTGTGTCTGTTCTGTGAGAAGTAATTCTAAATATACATTTCTCCATGGATCATTTTATATGGATTCATGTTGGTGGGAAACCAGTTTCTAACTCTATTAGTCTCCGGAGAGTGCTACACCACATACCATAAACTAAGCTGTTTTAACAACAAATGTTTATTCCCACAGTGCTGGAGGCTGATCTGTCCAAGATCAAGTTTCCTGGTGAGGCCTCTCTGTGACTTGCAGATGGCTGCTGTCCCCTGGGGTCCTCACATGGGTACAGAGGGGTGCAAGCTGTCTGCTGTCTCTTCCTACAAGGGCACTAATCTCATCATGAAGGTCCCACCCCAAGCTCTCATCTACACTAATCATGTCCCAAAGATATCTCCAAATGTCGTCACTGGGGTTAGGGCTTTCCATGGGAACTTCGAGATGACACCATTCAGCCTGTGGCACTAACACGACCCCATGAAAAGCAGTAAGTTACAGGTCAAACTCAGCTAACCCATTCTTCCTTTAGAGTATATATCTTTACGATTCTAATTAAAATTTCTGAAATGTTATATTTTTTAAATAATTGAGAATATGATGATAATTGATGGTAATGGATGGATTCATTTTATTGTAAGGCATTGCTTTTGTGAATTTCATTGTAATTTACCTGGACTGTCAAGATTTCACTGTTGAAAAAAACCAAGGGTCTCACACCTGCCAGAATGGTTGAAATTAGAAAGTGACAATACAAAGTGGGGCGTGAGCTACAGAGCAACTGGAGTTCTCTGTGGCTGCTGACCCTGTGGTAGCAGAATGAATAGAGAGGCCTTGGAGAGTCATGCAATGAATTACTGCTCAGCAAGAAAAAAACGAACGGATGCACTCAGCAAATTAGACCAGTTCTGTAGACACAGTCCACAAGCAAAAGAAGCTAGACACGAAAGTACGTATTGACTTCATTTATGTGCATTTGAAGAACGAGCAAAGTCACTGTTGACAGCACCCAAGCAGTTGCCTTCTGTGGGAAGGATTATGGGGAGGCACAAGGGAGCAGGGGGCACGTGAGTGTGTTAGAGGCTAAAATTCCCCAGGGCGCACACTTAAGATGCAAGGACTGCATGGTGTGTGTACAGCGCCTCGACATTAAAAGTCACTTCCAAGGAGGCTTTAAAAATGTGATGAAAAGCCTGAGCCACACACCCTGACAAAGCCCCCAACGGCGGCGAGCTCGTGTTCCTGAAGATGAACTCACTGTTTTGCCACTGGCTCTTCCCGAAGCAGTTCTCATAAACTTGTAGACACACTGGCGCCAGAGCCAGGCTTTCTGGGAGCCTTCATCTAATGATGGCAATAATTCCCTTTTCACACAACGCTCAGTCTCCACTCTGCTGCCCAGTGTCAAAGCTACCTAGCAGGCTGGGTAGGAATCCATCCATTCATACTGTGTCCCTGTAATTTAGAGTTCCCAAATAGGGTGGCATGTGACAGTAAAGAGGAACACCATTAGTATTACTCAGAAACTGCAGGCTCCACTCGAGACCGTCTCGGTGAATTGGACATGTGGGACAGTGGAATCGGATGTGCAGGGAAACTATGAAGAAAGGTGGGGAAGTTACTAACACAGATTTCAAAATGCAATTAACTCAGCCAAGAGTAGGTTGGCCACTTCTCAGTTTCTCTCTTGCAACCTGGATGGGGGGGTGTCTTCTACAATTACTTTTTAAGGCATTACTACACAGATACACTTATGTATTAATTTCTCTGTACAAAAATTTGTCATTTTTCAAAATTTATGGTTAGAAGCAATCACAAAACTCAGAATTAAGGTAACAGATATGGAGTGTAGTGTAGGGTTATGCTTGTCATTTTGGTAGAGTTTGAGTCACTGATTAGCCTTTAGCTATATCCATATATTTAGTAATGTCTTTGGGAAGAAATATCATTACACAAAACCAAACGCAGCCAAACAAAAAATGTGAGGGTATCCTTTTATAGGGGGGTAGCCCACTTGAAAATTAAAGCAGATGCTCTTTGGCATACATGAAGAAACTTCGGTTTCTAATCTATACAAACAAGATAATATTCCAAGAAGATACTTAGCTGACATACAAAAGTATGATCCTGGTTTTTCTCTTCTTCCCTTCCATTCCCTTGAAGATGGTGGCATGGTCAGGAGCCAAGAAAGTGGTGGGATCGAGAAGGGCAGTGTGCTTCGGAGTCTGGTGACACAGAGGTGGTCGAGCGAGTCTGAGCATGTATTGATCATACCTGGAAGGGTTCTCAGTGTTGGATAAGGGAGCAACATATGGAAGAGGCGACAGCTAAAAAGAACCTGAGGTTTCAGATAGAAATGAGGTTCTAATTTAAAAGTCATGTTTAAGTAGATAAAGAGACGAGTTAACAGAAATAGATGTATACCTGCGTGTACGTATCTGTTTGTGTGTGCATATATTTCTCAGTTCCATCTATGGTAAAGGCCTGGGAGAAAATAACCAACCAGTGACAAGGGATGCATCGGTTGTTGATTCAAGCAAGAGTGAGTGACGGATGCTCATGGTATGGCAGGAGGTGTAACAGGGAAGGGACTTGAGTAGTTTCAGACTGGTCCCCCACGGAACACGTGGAGTCCCACTGCACAGGCTGATCAGTGTCGGAACGGTAGGCTGTGTGCTTTCTAATGAGCGGTGGGAAGAGCATGGCTTCAGTTCTGGAGTGCTGCTGCTAAGCACGGCATGACTGCTACAAGGACACAGGCATGAACCCTTGTTCCAGGTGAGCCCAAGTTGAAGGCTACCCTACGGAGTGACAGACCTGCATGTGCAGGATTATGAAAGACAGTGAAAGATTGGGGACCACTTCCAGATAAGAGGAGACTAAAAGCATCACAGTGAAATGCCACAGGGATCCTGAAGTGAATTCAAGGAACACTCGATAGAGCCCTGTGTCTTTGGGGTCTTTGGAGGCAGCACAACTCCCTGGCATTCGTCTTTTATAAAGTCCTCCTGGCCAGCGGAGGGATATCTAGTAAGCATTTTCCCTTTGAAAGTCCAATTTAGAGATTTCAACTTTGCTTTATCCACTGTGCTATTTCTAACAGCCAAAGGCCACGAGTATTACTTCAACTGCCAAGTACGTCGATCCCCGTTACACCTTCAGAGTCGGGAAATCACCACTGCGCGAGGCTGCGGGCTGCGAGCCTGACTGCAGCCAAAACTGAGTTTCCGATTGTTGGTGAGGCCTCTGCTGGACCGGGGGGTCGGGGGGTATTTAGTCTCCAGAGACAAAGGTCGATGCAGACCCCGTGTCTGCTTTTCAGGAGCATCCACTTTTCTGTGTCAGGAGATAGAAACATCCTCGTAATCTCCCAAAAAGCTTCTGGCTCCCACTTACATTTTAACTGCTTGTTGACCTCAGTTCCTGATCCCTCTGCTAGGGAGCGACAAAACATCAGCAATAACCAGCTGTCCCCCCAGTCCTTGTAGGTTCTGTTGCCCTCTTATCTTTCAACTGCCTGAATCACTGCACCTGCGAAGATATTCTCTTTCCAAGGGAAACCTCAGGTCACCTCAGTGCCTGTCTTAGTTGCTTTTCTCTCCTTGCTGAGATGGATACCCAACACCCAAAGCTAAAGGAGCAAAGGTTTATTCAACTCACAGTTTGTGGAGATTTCAGTCCATAATCAGTGGCTCCAAGGCAGGGGGGCTTGGCAGAGGGCAACAGTTCGTGGCAGTGGAAGACAGCAAAAGCAACAATGGAGGGGAGACCGCAATGGAGAGAAGAAAACCTCTTTTTTCCCTCATACTGTATGCAGGCTACCTGCCCTAGGGCGGGTGTAGCGCTCACACCCTTAATCCCACCTCCCTTAATCCCCGCATTGTACTACGAATCGGTCACACACTCTAGATTCAGCCACCTCCAAAAGGAACTCTATGACCACGTGAGGCTTTTGGGGGGACATCTAGACACAAACTGTATCAGTGACCTCCTTAACAGTCGGAACACCACCACACGCCAGGAAAGGTCCACGCCCCGCGCATCCTTGCGTTATGGGTGATGACTTGGTCTCAAATGCCTATCTGATGTTCTGTTTTCTTGGATCTCCCTGCTTCTGGTAACATCGTTTTAGTCTGAATCCTCCCTAGGCAGTTGGTTCATGGTTCTCAGAAATTTTTGGCTGCAATACAGGGTCTCACTCCAGTCACTCATTAGAGGAAGCTGGGGTCTTGGCAGGCTAATCTCGCATAACGTCACGAGAAGATGTCCAGTCACTCATTAGAGGAAGCTGGGGCCTTGGCAGGCTAATCTCGCATAACGTCACGAGAAGATGTCCAGTCACTCATTAGAGGAGGCTGGGGCCTTGGCAGGCTATCTCGCATAACGTCACGAGAAGATGTCCAGTCACTCATTAGAGGAAGCTGGGGCCTTGGCAGGCTAATCTCGCATAACGTCACGAGAAGATGTCCAGTCACTCATTAGAGGAAGCTGGGGTCTTGGCAGGCTAATCTCGCATAACGTCGCGAGAAGATGTCCAGTCACTCATTAGAGGAAGCTGGGGCCTTGGCAGGCTAATCTCGCATAACGTCGCAAGAAGATGTCCAGTCACTCATTAGAGGAAGCTGGGGCCTTGGCAGGCTAATCTCGCATAACGTCGCGAGAAGATGTCCAGTCACTCTAATATTAGAGGAAGCTGGGGTCTTTGCAGGCTAATCTCACATAACGTCGCGAGAAGATGTCCAGTCACTCATTAGAGGAAGCTGGGGTCTTTGCAGGCTAATCTCGCATAACGTCGCGAGAAGATGTCCAGTCACTCATTAGAGGAAGCTGGGGTCTTTGCAGGCTAATCTCGCATAACGTCGCGAGAAGATGTCCAGTCACTCATTAGAGGAAGCTGGGGCCTTGGCAGGCTATCTCGCATAACGTCGCGAGAAGATGTCCAGTCACTCATTAGAGGAAGCTGGGGTCTTGGCAGGCTAATCTCGCATAACGTCGCGAGAAGATGTCCAGTCACTCATTAGAGGAAGCTGGGGCCTTGGCAGGCTATCTCGCATAACGTCGCGAGAAGATGTCCAGTCACTCATTAGAGGAAGCTGGGGTCTTGGCAGGCTAATCTCGCATAACGTCACGAGAAGATGTCCAGTCACAGACTGGAAGCAGCTGAGGCTACGCAGGGAGTCGGTAAGAATATGGTAGTAAATCAGCTGGGCAGGCAGCAGGCGTTCTGAGTATACTTTTCTGTGCTTATTGCAGGAGCACAGGGTCTTTATCTGGGGAAATGCACGCTGGCGTGTTTAGGAGTAGTGGGCATTCCGTGTACAGCTTGCTCTCAGATGTTTCAGGAAAAAAGAAAAATGATAAGGAAGAGAGTGAGGTGATAGAATCTCAACTATTGGGGAATGCGGTAAAGGGTATATGTGAGGTCTTTATACTCTTCTTGCAACTTCTCTGAAGGCTTAAACTATTTAAACTTTTTATATCTAGGCTATTTTCTTAACCAAACTCAAAAGAGAAATGGTGTTCCATAGTGAAGTTTAATGACATTAAACAGAAATGAGTCTTGATTACCTTCAGATATAAATTAAGTTAGAGGATGATACAAAAGGAAAGGAAGACTTTTTAATTTGAAAGTATTAAAGTATATTTTTATGCTAAAGGAAGAGACCCTCTAGGAAGGAGGGAGGAAGATAATACTAGAGAGAGAGAAGAAGCCTTCAAAAGGCAAGAGGGGAGTGAGTCCAGATCTGGGGAGAGGCGCGTCTCTTACGGAGGATGGAGACTGTACCACTGGAGATGAAGCAAACACAGGAAGTTACCGCGGTGGTGTCGGGTGGGTGGCAGTTCCTAGAACGCGCCTATGTTTTCAAGTGAATGTGAGGTCATGGCAGCTGCTAAGGTAGGGACACATGGTATAGGAGATTTGGAGAAACTGTCCCTGACATAGCCACTTTGCAGAGTAGAGAAGCGAGCATTCCAGGCGGTATAGCACGATTATGAGATGGCATTCGGTGATTTGAGGTTTGTTCCACATTTTGGTTTCCTGTTGGTGCTGTAACAAGTTATCATATATGTGGTGACTTAAAACAGCAACGTTTAGCACCTGGCAGTTCTGGAGGTCGTGCTCTGACATGGGTCCCGTGGTGTAAGCAGGGCGCGCTCCCTCTGCAGGGAGGCGCTGCCTCCGGGGGCCACCAGCGCTGCTGCATTGTACGGAATCCCTTCCTCCTCCTCAGAGCCAGCAGTGAGGGCTTTTCAGTCTCTCTCTGTCTTTGTCTCTCTGTCTTTCTCTCTGTTTCTGTCTCTGTCTGTCTCTCTCTCCTCTGCCTCCTTTTTTTTTTTTTTTTGGTACCAGGAATCGAACTCAGGACCTTGCACTTGCCAAGCAGGTGCTTGTGCCGCTGAGCTATATCCCTGGCCCTCTGCCTCCCCTGCTTTGCTTCTGCCCTCACACACCTTCTCTGAATTTGAAACTCCTACCTTGCTTTTCCAAAGATCCTGTATACTTGGAGTACATCTGATAACCCAAGATGATCTGGGATTTCAGAATCCTAGGGGTCAGGACCTTAGCGTCTGTGGGGAGGGGGCATAATTCTGTGTAGCATCCTAAGACTCTCAACTGAGCGGAGCCAAGCAAGTTGTGTACTTTTTTGCAGCTGATGGGGGAAAGGCATGGGGAGTGGGGCCTCTGGGAGGTGACTGGATCGTGGGGGTGCGATGCTGGATCATAGGTGCGAGGTACTAGATTCGCGCACTGATGGGTTTATAGCTGGCTGTGATGTTGGGAGGGGGAGCCTGGTAGGAAGAGGTGGGTCACTGCGGGTGTGGCTGGAACTGTAACTCTCCCTCCTCCTCCCTCCATCACACTCTGCTTCCTACCTGCCAGGCCCCTCTGCCTGCCACCCTGCCTTGGAGCCAGCCAACCGGTGGCTGAAACCGCTACAAACTGTGAGCCAAAATAAAACTTTTCTCCTTTAAATTGTGCATGTCGGGTACTATGTCTCAGCAACAAGAAAGGAAGTATGACAGGGTCCTAGGTCTCAGTGCCTGAAGCAGGCCGGTGGGTGTCAGGGGTCAGGGTGTCAGAAGTGTGCAGTCCTGAAGGCAGTGGTAAGACCCTGCAGAGGGCTTGGGCCAGGCACCCTCATGGGTGGCTAATAATTTGTATTATTAGTGTTTTGCCCCTGTGACTCATGTGTTGAAGCTGTGACCCCCCCAGTACTCCAGAAAGTGAATGTGTTTGCAGATAGAGGCTTTAAGAAGGTGATTTAGTTAAAATGAGGCCAGCGGTGGGCTCTAATCTTACCAGACTGGTGCTCTTAGAAAAGGAAATTCACACACACAGAGACGCCACAGGCCCACACAGCAGGGAAGGGTCACGTGAGGGGACCATGGGAAGGCGGCCACCCACAGCTCTTTGGTTTCTACCATCCAGAACTGTGAAAATGACATTTCTGTTGTTTAAGCCTCCCGACCTGCAGTGTTTGCCCTGACAGCCCTGGAAGACTAACACACCCAGTTTGTTTTAGACAAGGTTCCTGGAATTGTTGGTTTGTGCTTTAGCTCAATGGTAGAACATTTGCCTGACGTGTGCAAGCCCCTGGATCTGAGGCACAGGCAAAAGAGAGGGAAGGGGATTGTTCTTAAATGCAGTACACTCTATGAAGCTCTTCCTACCTGGAATGGCCTGAGTCCTGAATCTTAGCAAGGAGGGGATTGAGGGGGTTTGTGGGAGCAAACAGCTGCAGGTGACTTCTCGTTACCCTCTGCACACCCCTCCTGGACTCAGGGAGGCAGCTTGGACTACGGAGATTACACTGCAAAAAGCTCATCAGCGGGACACACAAGCACATCTTTTCCACAGGCTGTGCCTGGAAAGTCTGAGAGCAAGCTGGCAGTAATCTTAGAGCAATCTAGGAGTCCAAGCTCTTTCCTGCCAGCGTCCACCACCACGTGTTTTCCCTACAGCCGCCGATTTTCCTTTGGCAGACAGACAGGGAGGGTTTGTTGGTTTTGAATGGAGGTGTTTCTGCTAAAACATCAGGAAATCAGAGGGGTGGAAAGAGGGGTCATATAATCCCAAGAAGCAAGAAGTGGAACATGAAAACTACGGCACCTCGTGCAGGAGAGCTTGGCGAAGTGACAGATTATGCTACAACAGGCACTAGAGTGGCGATTGTCCATCCGAAAAGGGATTGGTGGGACCTAGTGTGTCCTTGTGTCGTGCAAGTTTGCTTTTTGGCTACACAATACTGGTTTGTGAATAGCTTTCAACTCTTTCTGATCTTGAAGTATTTATGGAAACCAAGCTTTTGGCCACTAAGCGTCTTGTAGAGATTCGGGGGGTGGGAGACGAGAGCGGATATTGGTCATGAAGCACAAGCCGGGTAAGTCTTGGCGGTGCGTATTTCCCATGTCTCCACTCTGACTCGTCCTTGGCAGCAGAGGCCTTTTGTAAAAGTCTACACCTGGGGTGCTGTTTCTGATGCACGCCACCTGCTCCAGAGGAGCCGGGCCAGTGTGCCTGCCTCGGGGACCCACAGCACCCATCAAGAGCACATTGCGTCTTCAGCTCGTCCCAAGATGCCTCCTACTGTCCCATCAGCTGAACAGGCCTGGGCTCGGTGACGTTGCATTTGATGCAAGCGGCTCCGTATAAAGTGATCCTGCGCCACTAACGAGCCTGTCCTGTCACTGCCAAGACCACGACAAGAGGACCTGTGGAGGTTCACAGCACAAAGGGAGATGCGCAGACATTTAAAACAAACAGCAGAGGGCCGGTGAGATGGCTCAGCGGCTTAAGCGCCTGCCCGGCAAGCGCAAGGGCCCGAGTTCGACTCCCGGAACCCACATACGAAAAAGGGGCCGGTGATATCGCTCAGCGGCACGGGCGCCTGCTGGCGCGCGAGGTCCTGAGGTCGACCCCCCAGTACCCACAAAAAAAAAAAAAAAAAAACAAACAGCAGAGCCAAAGGCATAGCTGTGGCTTGTGCCTCTTCACATTAGGACCCCACGCTGTGAGAAATGGCCAATTGTGATGGGTTTTCTAAAATCACAGGAGTCAAGTGCATCTTTTCACAAAAAGAAGGCTTTGCTCAAGGCCACATGGAAGATCAGTTTCTGATTATTTGACATAAAATGCTTGGTCCACAGGTTCTGATTCAGTGGCCTGGGCTGCAGCCCAGGAATCTGTATTTTAACCGTGCCCCCCCGCCTCCGTGATTGGAATGCGGGGTAGAAATCCTGGGATGACAACAGCAGCAGGCTCTAATCACAGTCTCTCCAGCGGCAGCGAGCTACTTCTTGTCTCAAATCATCGCCACATCTCTGAAACTCATGTTAAGCCGCACCTGCTACAGCCTGGCCCAGAGGCAGCCAGAAAGTTTGTAATTGTTTATTCAGAAAACAGTGAAAGAAGATTACAGCTATTCAATAGTAAAATGCGGAGCACTCGGATGATCGAGAGTGACCACCTCAGAAACGGACACAACCGGAGCTGAGAAGTATTTCTCTGCCTTCCCTCAGCCCCAGCTTGGCCCAGCGTCCTCCACTCCACATGGGAAAGCGCTCATGACAGGGACGGTGGAGCTAAGGGCATGTGACAGTGGCAGAACACTAACCTGGGGGTGGGAGATGTGGTCGCTAGTTTCAGCTGTGCCAGGAAAGAGGCCGACAGCATCAGTGAAGTCACTGAAATTGGTTAAATCATGGTTTCCTGTCTGTAAACACCAAGCTGCAGTGGCTGCCCACCTGGCAGCCCCTGACAGTCCCCCAGGGACAGGTGTTTGGCCCCACTCCCAGAGACATCGACTTGGCAGGTCTGTTCCCTCATAAACAGAGCTGGGACACGGTACGCTCCAGGGTAACTGCGCCCCGCTCCAACATTCCCATTTTCCCCCCCGAGTCCCGGCAGAGGCACAGGAACCGCGCCTGTGAATTCAGCTCCACTCCTAGCGGAGAGCAGCCTGATCCAGGGGGCTCAGCTTTGGAAAGCGCTGCTGCCTTTGCTAGGAATCCTAAACCCAGGATCTGCGCGCCTACGGATATCCAATTTATGCTGGCAATTAGTCAGTAGCTGTCCTTAGATGTGTGGGTGTTACTGCGTCCCACAGCACAGCCCATCTGAAGCTTCTCTCTTGAACACAATTCAAGAGCATTCAGACCTGATCCTCCTCCAAATTAACTAGTTCCTAATCACAAGTGGATTGCAAATGAATTAAGCCACTTTACCTCACTTTTCTGAGAAAAATTAAATACAGCTATTACAATTTCCATGAGTGAGAAGAGCTGATGCTTAGGCATACACAAAATTATAATGGTCAAAGAAACATACACAAAGAGCCAGAAGATGCTTCAAATACATGAAACTTGTCGCCCCCTAATTATCTCACCATCATCTACACTTTGGGGGTGATTTGTGACCACTTACCTGTGCACTCTACATCTCTTTCCAGCCTTGAAATCAGCAGCCTCACACTGGCGGCCTGAGCTCAGCTGTAGTCACACCACAGAAAACAGCAAAGCCGGGCTTGATTTGTTGAGTTGATTGTGGAGATGAGAGGGCAGCCAGCATTTTCTGTGAAGGGGAGATGAGCAGTCCAGGTTTGGTGGGCCAGACAGTTTCCACCGCAGCTCCTGAGGCCACCGTGGCAGGGAGAAAGCATTTGGCAGACAGGACAAAGGATGCCAGGACTTTGTTTCAGTACAATTTTATTTATATAAACAGGTGAACAGGCCATAGGTGTTGACCTGTGGCCTGAACGCAACGAAGTGATGAAGAAACTGTTAAATCACCTCTAATTTAAAAGCATGCTGTAATATACTGCAGCCATTAAAATGGGAAGAGCACAAAAAATGTTAATACTCTTCCAGTATCCTAAAACTATTTTCCAACTCAGCAAACGGGTGTCACCTCACTGATGAACCAGGGAAGTTCAAACATCACAGCTATTTCACTCTCATCTTACTTAACATAAAAAAAATAGCGACAAACATTTATGTCCTAACTAATTTTTTTAAAATATTCATTTCTAAAATCATCACCGCGCCTCCAGGTTTTTGGTCAGGTAACTGCTTAGATGTAAAAATGTTTACACATTGGCTCAGTATCCCCTAGGAGGTGTGACTGTTATCTGCGTTATGTCGACACCCTGCAGCGCTAGGGCAGGTTCTCCACTAGCAAAATTTCTGCTTCCCGTTCCGTGCCTGCAGGCTCTGCTGGCCTAGAAGTCTCAGTTCCCCAGGGGGGAGGCTTCTTCCAGGGGCACAGCAATAATTCCATGGAGCTGGAAGCTGAGACTTCATACTGGCCATTTGGGGTTCCTCAGGCCTGTGAGTCAGCAAGTTAAGAGAGTTACAGAATTGCTGGAGTAATTGACCGGACTGCCAAGGGGGAAATGGGCCCCTGCTCCGCAGTGGCGGGAAGGAAGAACGTGTCTGGAGTGCGGGAGGTCCCTTAGGGCGCCTCCTAATGCTACCGTGCCCTGTTATCCAGGTCAATAGGAAACTACAATGACCTAACCCAGGCAGAATGACAAATGGTCCAGAGCCTTCAGGAATGAAGGGTGGGTCACCCTACCTGGGAAAGAACCAAGACCTGCTGAGGTGCTGGCAGAAGGCCAAGGGAATACAGAATGGGCAGTGGAAGAAGGTAGTGATAAATACCAGCTACAACCCTGTGATCAGCGACAGAAATGAAGACTGTAATTGTCATGAGTATTGTGTTAATATGCTTAATATATACACATATATAAAGCAGGTATTTTTGTTTTCTTTCTTTGTAACATAATGTTGATAGACTTATTATTGTTGCTGCGGTGTTGCTAAATCTATATTATAGCATTTAAGTTATGGAATACTAGGAGAAGAGTAAGGGTCATCCAAAGATAAATGTTGCCTTCTATTCTGGGGAGGGAATTAGTGCATTTCCATTTGTCCATAGGGTAGGGTTGTATCATGCTAGTGTAATTATGAACTTTGTATTGTATTGGAGATTAAGTATGGTTTAAGGAGAGGTGGCTGGTTATCAAGTTGACAAGGGGTGGATTAATAGATATTAATTATATCAATAGATATTAATAATAGATTAAACGCTATCATTTTGCTAATTTGTCATATAAATTATGATGCTTTGTGCTACAGATAAAAAAAACCTAAATCAACCTGCCTTCACCAATATCATTTTCTAGTTTACAAAGCTGGACTAAAATCTAGCAGGTCTCACAGGGGACATTAGCTCCTGCTCTGGCTCTGGGTCCCAGACCTTCTCTCCCTTGGGGTGTGGCTTCCTGCTTGGGCCCTAAGTGATCACACTACTTCCGGCCACACAGGGACTCAAGACAACATCCACAGGAAGATGGAGGAACTTCCAGATGAGGAAGGATGAACTTTTTCCCTCAGCCCTAGCAAAACTCTTCTTGATGCTTCTTGACAAACTCAGAGTCATGTGGGAACCCCCGAACAGTCCCTGCCTCCCCACGAGCCCACCCTTAGTTCTCAGGTACAGTCAGCCACCCGAGACAGTGGACCACGCGGGACAGGGGTAGACGCCTGAACACGGAGGGGTGGGGAAGACCGACCATGAGAAGACCACGAAGATGTCCACTTTTGCTTATTTTTCACTCAGCTTTTCTATGAACTCATATTTCCTCTGCAGCTTGAATGTCAAATGAGAAGTCACTTGAAAACTATACTGAAGAGCTGTGCAGAAAGTTTACAATTTGAAGAAAATAATAGAAAATATTTTCAGGTAGTTACCTCTAAGGGTATTAATCACAGTAAGTAAATAATTTAGAAACTAAATATCTATCAAGAGACTACAGAAATTGTGGAATTGGAATATTATAGGTACACTTGAGTTGGTAAGATTTTCATGAAATGTCGTATAGAGAAAAAAGCACCCTGTGAAATACTATTTAGTGTCAAACAAAACAGACTACCAGAGATTTAAAAATATGTATGCCTATTATTTTGCCAAGCAGGGGGATTTAAGCCCATGCAGACATCTTTGGGCAGTTGCTAAAGGAAGAAAAATAAGTGCTTTAGATGCTAAAAAGGGGTATTCATGGTGGCTATGCTAATTCCACATTGAAATCTGCCTCCCAGCTGATGGAATGCCTCCACTGGTGTGTAAACAAGCCTCACAGCTCACTGATTAGAGCTTCAGTCAGCTCTGGCAAGAGCGGAAGTTCATAGTCCATCATCAACTCCAATCCCTTAGAAGCAGTTGTGATTAAAGGCAACAATCAGTTTTGATAGCTCCGATGCACTGTAAAATTTTCTTTTATACATCACTGAGAACCTGCATGATCAGGGTTCAGCTAGTGGTGCAGGAACCACACTTGCATTTAAACAGTAGGAATTTAAATCAGAGAGTTGGAAATGTAGGAGACTAAAGAGTTGAAAAATAGGAGGAAGACAAAATGTGAGATTACTCAGCAGCTACTGCCCCAACCCTAAGCTGCAGGGACAATGGTTAATGTGCTGACCATGGAGCCCAAAGGCTGAGGTCAGCAACAGAAATTAGGACCTTGACAAGGGCTGGAAGAGTTGTCCCTCCAGGTGGGAATTGAGAGACAGAAATACCCTGGCTTCTCACCTCCTCCACGTCTCCAGCCTCCTGACCAAGGCTTCCCATTGGTAGATCTTAATGGAAGCCAGGTGATGGGGTGACAGGAGAGCAGGAAGCAGGCTCTGCAAGAGTCAACCACCCCCCTCCTCTGCATGTAGAGCAGAGCAGGAAATGGATCCATCGGCAAATAGGTCAAGGCCTGGTGCAGAGCTTTTGTCAATGAAGGGATGTGTATGGGTTAGCGCACCTCAAGAGAGACTCCTAGAAACCCCTTTACACAGAAGATGGTGTCATTTTTCTCTGATGTGTAATAGTTTTTTATTTTTAATTGCATTTTATGATTTTTCTTCAGCGAATTATATATATATATATATATATATATATATATATATATGAACTGATACATATATACATCAGTTAGGCTTGATTGTGTCAACTTTTTTGGCTTGGAACCTGCCCACAGGATTGGTGGAGCAGACTTTTGGGTGTGTCTGGGTGGTTATGGAAGTGTGATCCATAGTTATAAGCCATAGTTATAACTCCAAAACCCGTGGTTATAACTCTATAACTCACCCATAGTTAGGTGGGCTAGGGAGGCATGGCCTTGGAGTCTGTATCTGGTCCCTCACCCTTCTTCTCTGGAACTATTCTCCTGCTGTGCTTCCTGGTGCTCACAAACTAAGCAGCTTTGTTCCACCACACCCTTCTGCTATGATGTCTCTACCTTGGAGCCAGCTGCCCATGAACTGAATTCCCTGCAAACACAAACCAAACTATACCTCTCTGGGTATTGTGTCCAGCACTGGGAAAGCTGACTAATAAAGAAAATTGGTAGAGTGGGATCATTGCTGTGACGGTATCTGACCACGTGATTTAGAAGTCTTAGAAAGTGGTCAGTAGAAGGAGTTTGGAGATCCAGGCTAGAAAATTCTCACAGAGCAGTAAGCAAAGCCTGATGAGTAATTCCGGTCAGAGCTCAGAAGACCAGCATGAGGACAGGAATGCAGAAAATAAGCGCCAGGGTCTGGAGGATTCAGCTGGGAACAAGGACTCCATTGACATTTGGGCTGCAGGTCCTGTGTGTTACACTCTGGCAGAAAATTTGCCCTGCTGGTTTTTAGTATTTTGCCCATCGCCTGAGACTTTCCAAGAGAATTAAATTAAGGATGGTAGACTAATTGATCTGGTGGAAAGAATTTCAAAGCAGCCCAATGTTTGTGGCATAGGTACTTCTTGGTATTTTTAGCCAATTTATAATGAGAATTGGAAGCAAAAAAGCAGAGCAAAAATTTTTGAAAAACTTAAATTTTGGCAGAAAAGGAACCATGTTGGGGCTAAAGGAGGTGCAGCAGCTGAGTAGATTAGTGCTATTAAAAATTAACTAAGTACTTTGCACAGGGACACAAGAAAGATCCTTTGAGGACATTTAGGAACTCAGCAAGACCCTACCTACTGCACTGAAAAGCACAAACATGTAAACGTTTCATTGAGAGGCCCTGGGTCGCCTGCTCGGGAAGGGCCTCCTAGGGAGTTCACCGGGATCCATCTCGCCATGTGCAGACATCCAGGCACTCAGAGATTCCTGCAGCTGTGGTCCAAGGAGGCCTGTCTGCTGCTTCAACAGATAGCAGACACTGGTATCATCCACATGATGCTGGTTTTACTGGCATGCAGAATGCAAACTATTTTTCTTAAAGATTTCATGGTGTTTTCAAGAATTCTGTTATTTTTGTTTTAAAAAAAAAAAGTAAAATACAAAAGCTTTTGGTCAGTCAATAAACCACTGCTGCTTTCTCAAAATCTTCTGCTATCCATGCCTGTGTCGCCCAGCTACAATCCATCTACAATCCATCATAAGAAATAAAGTCGGTTCTTCATGGTGGAGCATTTACAGGCACCGACGAGTCTTTCTTGTGCTACTATTAGCTGCCGTTAGCATTAACAGAAAGATGCTGATGGACAAAGATCCCCTTAGTGTGCATGAGGACCACAGCTCACCGCACACAAATGCGCGATCGGGAGGGCTCTGCAGACACAGGCAGACTCTCCCAAAGCCCCGTTAGTGCACCCCGACACTGTGGGCAGGAGGGCAGGCAGCAGGATAGGGTTCCTTGGGGAAGCTCTCTTTTGCCATTCGAACTCTCTGCAGCCCCCTGCTTGCCTGTCTAGCAGATATAAGTAACTGCTAACAGAGCAACGTGTCCCCAAATGCCTGCAGAAGTCAGAGGCTGGGTGAACTGAAAGCCAGTTTTCCTGGCAGACTAAATGTGCATCAACCTGGACTGCCCATTAAAAAACCAAGGAAGCTTTTCTTAAATACCAGCCCCAGCAGCTCATGCCTTAGAAATTGTGACCTAATCCATCTGGGGTGGACACGGATCACCCACCATTCCAAGCACTTGTCGGCTGCAGCCGAGTTGGGACTGGTGTCCTCCAAGGTCAAGTTTCTGCAGTGTTTCTCGATCCACGCACGAGTCTCCGCTGGCAACGGCAGCGCAGTCCCCTGCCGCTCCTGCCCGAAGCTAAGTCGAAATGGAATTTCCGGTCATTAACTGCAGACACTGCAAAAGCCATTCTGCTTAAGTATCTCTGCTGCCCCAAAGGAGGGCTGAAGGAAGCCAGCTCTATTCAGCCTGCAGCTGGATCCTTTCCCTTGCAGAGCGGAGGGCAGCACTGAAAGAGGTAAACCCCTTACCCGCATCTCCACAGTGGTCTGGCTTATTGCAGCCCTGTTAATTTTTAGTTCATGGTAAGCCATGTCCACGTTACAATGTAGACGCCCAGTGACAAACAGAAACAGCAGAAAAATCTGCTGGCCTTAGCCCATCTTGTTTTTAACAATGGTCACTCACTTCATTTCAGTGATGAAGAAACTGGAAAGAGGGTCCTTGGGTTCCAGCTTAAATGTCTTCTCCAGGAAAGGGTCTCCACTGTCCCAAGTGAAGACCCTCGCTCCATGGCACCAACGCCAGGTCCCTGTCCATCGCGTGTTTCTCATTTCACCGCCTGCCTCGCTCCTGGCTGCCGGGACTCCAGTCTCTCCTTCCTCTCCGCCTGCCCGGGCCAGGCACCCATGGAGTTTCAGAGGCACCATGTGACGGTCACGGTCAGGACAGGGCCACGAGCCCCTTCACATCTGTGTCACCGTCGTCACAGAATAACAACAAGATGGGCTTGGAGTCCAGACCAGATCTAATCGTTCAAATTCAAAAGTCCTGGGCCGGTGAGACGGCTCAGCGGCTTAAGCGCCTGCCTTGCAAGCGCGAAGGCCCGAGTTCGACTCCCGGAACCCACATACGAAAAAGGGGCCGGTGATATCGCTCAGCGGCACGGGTGCCTGTTGGTGCGCGAGGTCCTGAGGTCGTCCCCCCGGTACCCACAAAAAAAAAAAAAAAAAAAAAATTCGAAAGTCCTGACAGATACTAAGTAAGGCTTAGGGAGTCACCCAGGGAGGGCTGGGCTCTGATTCAGGGGAAGGGAGTGGGAAGTGAGGCGCGAGGGAGCCGCAGGCCAGGGAAGGGGCATCTCGGGCGACTGCACGCTGCCATCTATGCACTGACAGGTTTAGAAGTAAGCGCTTGGGGGAAAACCAGAAATTGGTTATGACTTCAAAAGTGAAGTGGTGAGGTGTGAGCCAGCCGCCCAAGACACGGTGTGCAGTACCTGGAAGCCTGCCTGATGTTCTGTCACTGTGGGGCTGCAGTAACTGGAGCCAGGGTGCACTGAAGCCATCGTTTTACAGCAAAATCTCTTCCTGGTACAAGAGCGCATCTTCTCAGCTTCTATATCAACTTCTAGAACCTTGAGGAAGCAAAGTCCGGCTGTCGTTTCTCCCTCCCCTCCTTCCTTCCTTCCTTTTCTTTCTTTCCTTTCTTTCTTTCTCTTTCTTTCTTTTTCTTTCTTCCTTCCTTCCTTCTTTCTTTCTTCTTTTTCTTTCTTCCTTCTTTCTTCCTTCCTTCCTTCCTTCTTTCTATCTTCTTTTTCTTTCTTCCTTTCTGACAATTATATTATGTTTTTAGGTATGTGGGGTTTCAGCTAAAAGATCTGTGTCTTCAAAACCCTTTTCCCCTTTCAGGTGACATTATAGGGGTAAAGGAAGCTAAGATCTCTTTCAGAAAACTCTAGAATTTTCTTTTTCTCGTGTTCCCTGCTTTGGGAGCTCGTGGTTCCCACCAGTAGCTCTGTCTGCCCTGCACAAATGAAATGAAGGTGTGGAGCATCACGCCTCTGCTAGATGTCTTCACAAGCTCACTCCCTGTCCTCCGCACTCTCTTGGGAGGGATGGAGGTGCAGGTTATATTTATTTCCTAAAAGAAGCAAGGGTAGTTTCTGTAACTGCAGCATTTGATTGGAAAGAAAAGCAGTAAGCAAAAGCCCCTTGGTGATACGGGAGGAAATGCTGTCAGAAACGCTTGCTTGGGCCAGTGAGATGGCTCAGTGGCATAAGCGCCTGCCTGGCAAGCACGAGGGCCCAAGTTCGACTCCCAGAACCCACATACGAAGAAAGGGCCGGTGATATCGTTCAGTGGCATGGGCGCCTGCTGGCACGCGAGGTCCTGAGGTGGACCATCGGTACCCACAAAAAAAAAAGAAACCCTTGCTTAAGAATAAAAATAAGGGCCAGTGAGATAGCTCAGCAGCATAAGCGCCTGTCTGGCAAGCACAAGGTCCTGAGTTCAACTCCCGGTACACACATAAAGGGAAAAAAGGGGCCGGTGATATCACTCAGTGGCACAAGCGCCTGCTGGCAAAGCGCGAGGTCTTGAGTTCGAATCCCAGTACCCACATTAAAAAAAAAAAGAAGAATAAAAATGAAATGAATTCAAGCATGGGGCACCAGGAGACAAGTCACTGGATCTGGGGCCAAGCTCAGCCGGGAGCTAAAGATTCAGAAGACCGCGATGGGCAGTGCGCTGCTCAGCCTAAGCTGTTCAGCGGTCACCGCTGCTGTGGTGACTCAGGACAGCATCCATTTGTCATCAGCTTGGACACCACAGTCTTTGTTTAAAGCTGAGACCGGGCTCACTATCTGCCCTGGGAGCTCCGCCCTGGCGCACAGCACGTCAGCTCTTCTCACTGGCCCGCTCCCACCCTGTGGCGCGCATCCTGCCTTTTCTCTTTCAAATAAGTCATTGATCCTGCTGCCACCCTTGGGTGTCCCACTCAGTTCTTTCTTTGTACCTAAGATTCTGGACAAGACCCTCAGCTGCTCAGGCTGCTGGCTTGCCCTCCCTCCATGCAGGAGCCCAGCGGGGAGGTCCAATCCTTGAAGAACTGTCCCTCACCAGACACGGGCTCTATCAGTGCCTTGAACTTGAACTTCCTGGCCTCCAGAACTGTAAGCAATAAATTCTGCTATTTCTAAATTCCTTAGTCTACTGTCTCTTGTGATAGCAGCTCGAATGGAATAAAACAGAGAATGTGACTTATAGTTTCACTTTTTGGAGTTAGTTTTGTCAGGTTTTGGGGTCAATTGTAGATTGAAATCTATGTAAATTTCAGGGAAATTTTAAGCCACACTTTGGAAAAGTCTAAATACTCAGCATGCAGCCCTGGGGCCTCGTGAGGGATGCCCCTTGATTCCTTGATTTCCCTTTTGTTCTCTGCCAATTGATCTACTTGGGTTTTCCATATCTACTGGCAAATTATATTAGACCATAAAATCATTTACTTCAAATTTATTTGCTGCAAGTTGTACAAAATAGTTTCTTATAAGTTTATTTTATTTTATTCTATTTATTTATTTATTTATTGTCTTTTTGAGACAGGATCTCATTATGTAGTTCAGGCTGGCCTTGAACTCACTTCGTAGCCCAGGCTGGCCTCAAACTCGCAGCGATCCTCCTGCCTCAGCCTCCTGAGTGCTGGGATTACAGGCAAGCGCCACCACACCCAGCTTCTTACAATTTGAAAAGCTTTCTCTCTTGTGAACTTCCTTATTTCTAAGCTGCATATTTGTGTTTCCTCTTTATTCATTAGTTTGGCCCTTGGGCTGCATATTTTGTTTTTACCCATAGAGCCAGAGTTTGGACTTCTTCATTAGCACTTCCTTTTCACTTACCAAATTTCACTATTTCTTGGTTTTATCTTTATCGATTCCTTTCTTCTTTTTTATTTCCATTTGTTTCTAGATTTGGGGGGTAAGAGGCGCATTCATTTATTTCATTTTGTTAGCACAGCTACTTAATTCCCTCTGTGCTTCTGTTCTGAGGTAGTGATGGCAAAGGGATCATGCTCTGACACAGACATGCGACATGTCACAGCATCACTCCTGGGGGCCAGTGGAATCCACGGTGCTATGTCCATACCAGCACACAGCCTTGAAAATGCACGCGTTAGCTCTCTCTCTCTCCTTGCTTGTTGCTTTTGCTGTCTTCCACTGCCATGAACTGTTGCCCCCCTGTCATGTGACACTCTGCCTTGGAGCCAGCCGAGTATGGACTGAAACCTCCACAAACTGTGAGCTAAATAAACCTTTTCTCCTTTAACTTTGGGTGTCGGGTATTTTTAAAAAATAATAAAAAAGAAAAAAGAAAATACATGCATTAAATCTACACCAGCTGCCTACCAAATATTTCTACAAAGTCTTGCTTAATGAGAAAAGCATGCTGCATGAAAGATGGCATAATTTTTTTCTAAAAACAATGGCAAGTCTTTAATTACATATTTGAATGTGATTAAAAGAACTGAAAGGGTAAATATACTAGTTACCTGGAGGAGGAAGGAGACTAAACGAAGAAAAGAATACATACAGAAAAAGCATATTTAAAATATGACCGATAAAATGATGATATGATCACATGTAAGGTAAATTATAAGTATGTGAAAGTAAATATACTGAGAAACACAAAATGATGGTTATTAAAATGTGAAAGCCTGACACTTCAAAATGATGTGACTTCAAGTGTTTAGAACTTCTCTATTTTAGAAAAAGGAAAGAAGAGGATAACAACAACAAAAAAAGTAAAATACAGGGAAAGCCTTTTACAGTTACATTTACCCTAATTGATCCTTGTTTCCATCAATGTATATTTACACATTCCCTAATGTCACCTCTTATTTTTCATATGGTTTACAAACCTCTCAATGAGAAGCTGGTCGTCTGAGTTGAAAGCCCATGGCTTGGTACAGAATGGAGACTGATGGCTTTTACTTTCTGTCAGCAGGACCATGAAGATTTAGAAGGTGAGTTAATGATATTTCCTATGAATACTGTGCAAGAATAAGTAATTTTTCTGTTAACCTCAAAAATATTTAGAAATGTACCAGAGTTCCAAAAAGGCTGGAATCTCTCAATTTTACAGCAGTACAGTAAGCTTGCAAGGGATTCAGAGAAGTGGCAAAAAGATACTAACTAAGGGGCCTGAAACATAGAATGTAAGGGGCAAAGCTACAGAAAGGTGCTGTTTGGCAGAGTCAGTGAGAACTGAACACTCATGGTCACATCTGTAAAGGTCTTCCAGAGAGGGCGAGGCAGCTGGTTCTGATCTCCTTTCGTGATGTAACCGGAAAGGGGGTCGGGGGGGAGGCGCACGCAGGAGATGAGATGCAGACCAACTACGGTGGCAACTTTGTCAAATCCGCGATGAGTTAGTAGGAGGCTGTGGGATCGCCTTGTCCCTCTCCTCGTCTGCCTGGAACGGTTCAAATGCAATCCAGCTTCCAGAGGGGTGAATGCCTGCCTGGCTCCCAGGCTCTCCTTGAGGCATCTGCAAAAGACAAATCTGGATAAGAGTACATTTAAAGCTAACGCAGTGACGTCCCCTCCTCATCCCCATCAGTGTCCGGTAACGGGACATTTGCTGTTAAAGTTCGCATGCCCCATGGCAGGGACAGGCTCCAGACAGCAGTTCAGCCAAGAGAACAACCACAGAGCCGCAGAAACTGGCTCCACCATGCTTGGATTTCAACAAAGAAAACCTCATTGTGTCCTGGAAACCTGATTAAATGTTTCCGCTGGTTTCCTGAACCATTTGTTTTACTTTGAACCATCCTATTAATACAGAATTCTGAAAGAGGCCAGAAGATGCAACTTTTTGCAAGATGACCACATATTATTTTGCAATCATATTTCATAGTTTCTTCTTTTATCATCTAGATTCTGAATATTAAGCATTCAATTAACACCTGTCACAAAATAACAATGAAAGACAGATCGAGGATTATCCTGAAGAAGGAAACAAAGCAACATGGAGAAATCTCTGGAATTCTAAAATGTCACAGAAATAGCCAGTGCCTAGGAGTCCTAATGTTTTACAGTTTTTACATGTTATTTAAAAACCCCCACAAACATGAATTTAACATCTGAGCCATTTGAGCATACAGTCCAGTGTGAATATCAAGAATGTCCAGTGTTGCACAAGAGATTTCCAGACCTTTTCATCTTGCAACACTCAAGCTCTACACATTACACAACGTCCATTATCCTGGCTACCAGGGCTATCTGCTGTCCTTCCTTCCACTCGTTTTATAACAGAAAATAATTTCAATACAGTATTCTGTTAGACTACAGATTTATATTCTATTTAAAGAAATCCAATATTTAAGAAACAAAAAATGTTGTGTACTTTTTAAATAGAAATTGACTCTGCCATGAAAGCTGAGAGAATCTATTCATATTTTATAATGATAATATATATATATATATATGAATATAAAATTATTTTTGCACTAAACTTTTGGGAGTTAATCTGCCAGAGCCATTCTGGCAATATTAAGTCAAAAATGTGTGCATCCCCCACGACCCTCCACCCCACTGGTGGGTATACATGCCACAGGAAATACCACCCAGTCCTGAAGAATCTTCGTGGCAGTTTTTGCAGCAGACAATGAGCAACCATTCTAGGGAAACAGATATGCAAATAAATGGTGGTGGATGCATATTGCTGAGTTCTAGCTAGAAAGCTAACAACTGCATTTCCCAGAACCATCTGAGGGTATGGAAGCTGCTCTACTAGCCGTCCTTGCCTGTCAAGGTGGCTTCCTGATCCCACGGCCCGGGCAGCTTGGTTCTGCGACCAGCGGCTTCCCCATTGCAGCAGCTTCTCTCTGGCCTTGGGCCAGTAAAGCAGCTCTTGAAGGCTGTCTTTAACCTTCCCAACCATTCTGTACTTCAGATGCCCTTAGATAAACCCTCTTCCACCCAAACTGAGCGGAAGAGTTCCATCCCCTGCCCCGCCAAAACCACGCATCGTTGTCCATCTTGGAAAGGATGCCATGGCCAGGACTTGTCAGGACCTGCATCTCTGTAGCAGGGTAAGCAGTGCTCTGGCTTGTTTTCTCTTTTGCTAAAAATAAGATGTTAGTGTCTAGCATGTTCCATGGCCAGTAAATAATGTAAAAGATAATATGCTTTTAAGTAAATATGCAATGGCATTATCTACCACCTCTATACACACAGCGCTGAGAAATATAACCTGGCCACAGCACCAGGCACAAATAAGACTTTATTTAGACTAATACTCTGTGTGCAAGACTTGCAGGCACCTCCAGGGAAGCCTTGAATCATGTTCTGTTTATTTTTGTTTTACTTTATAGTCTTAGCTAAAATTGAATACACTTTCTTCGTCCTGTTTTACTTTAGCTTGTGCAGAACTAACTGGAATGTGAGGGCTCTGAGGAAGCTTCTTAGCAGCCCCTGCAGCAAGACCACAGGGCTCCCACTGTGTGGCGTGCATGCTGTCCCTGGTCCGTATAGTGCGTGTGTGCATGCGTGTGTGCGTGTGCATATGTGTGTGTGTGTGTGGTTCTGGGAAATAAACCTGTGGCTGCTCTGTCACTAAGCCATTTCCTCAGCCCCTATGTATGCATTTATTTCTTTAGACGGGGGTCTTCCTAAGTTGTCAAGGCAGGACTTGAACTGGCGATCCCCCTGCCTCAGCCACACCCCTATCCACAGTTTCCTGAAGCGCCTTCCAGCTAGAAATAGCCAGGTCAATGCCTAAGGAGGGAGCAACATTTAATGCTAGTTGTACAGAGGGCACCCAGCTTTGCAGAAGCAGCACGTTCTTGTCGGGTTGTCTGTGCCAGGATTGTCACTGGAACTCAGAGAGAGGACAGGAACGCCAGGAAGGGAGCCTCCTGGGAGAGGCCACATCTCCCTGTCCACTGCCACAGACACCATGCCTGCGACAAGCAGAGCGCAGCTGACCTCCACCTCCAGTCTCCAGCCAGCTGCGCCTGGGAGAAGGAGTGGGAAGCAAACCCTGCTCTCTTTACATCTGGAGACACAGAAACTTTGCTCTCTCACCGTTCTAGAAAGGGAAAGGGTAACACTGAGCCCTAGGAGTGTTGCTTTGTCATTTGTTTTAATGATTAAATGCTGACCTTGAGAAAGAAAAACCTGCGTGTCAGTGGCCACCATTCTCAATAGCTCCGAACCTGGGGGAGCCCTCCAGAGCGGTTCTGTTGCGCCCCTGGGGATAACTTCCCTCTGGTTGGACCCCAGGATTAGGACACAAAATACTGCACATGAAGCCTCTTTAAGAACTTGGGGAAAATCATACCTTTCTCAGGAGTTAGTGCAAA
This sequence comes from Erethizon dorsatum, assembly GCA_028451465.1. Lineage (NCBI taxonomy): Eukaryota > Metazoa > Chordata > Mammalia > Rodentia > Erethizontidae > Erethizon > Erethizon dorsatum. The sequence continues at coordinate 137,794,414 of CM051826.1, read as the reverse complement.
AACCTGCTATGTGCTCCTCATCCACATAATGGCTACTGAGTGCCAGAACAGCAACTGCTCCGGAAATTGCGGCTCAGAGGCGGGGAAGCCCACGCTTCTTTAGCAGATAGTTGCAGGCAGAGGGTCAGCTGGCAGCGCGTGCTCGGGCTCCAGTGTGCACGGGGCTGGGGGATTAAGGTCGTAGCGTGGTGCCCAGCTCAGAGCCAGAAAGGAGGAGGGAGAGAGGAGAGGGAGGGAGGGCTGCTCCTCTGCTTCCTCCTCCGTTTCTCCCTGAAGATGCGGAATCTGAACTGTAGCCACTTCCAGAAGCCCTGGCAGGCATTTTCCTTGCCTCCTTTTCCTGTGTTCCAAGGACTTTCCACATTCTGGAATCTGGTACCAACAGATAATGGTGGCGACAGAAATGAAATTAGGAAAGGAAGGAAATGTGTGTCGTGGCTGCTCTGAACGACTGCAAGCCATAAATCTTGCTTTTGTGATGGTAGAGTTATTCAGCAGCAGACGCCGGGCAGCACCCTGTGTCTGGACAGACACTGATGTCCTTTCCTGGCCGGGTGTCTGTGTCAGAAACTGTCATCGCTGACACACAGACAGCAATCGTTGGCAGGGCTGGGGCTGCACGGAGACTCTGAAGACAGAAGGGATTCAGAAGGTCTGGATGGAGCAGCCCCTTCTTCTTTTCCTAGAGATACTAGGACATTCAGCTCCGATGCAGAAGATCCTCAAATTACCCTAAGTAGGAAACCAACAACCGGCTTCAAAGTCGTCAGAAATCACGGTTCAGTTCATTGCAAGAGTGACTGTTTATATGTGCAAACACAAGGCCTCGATTTTTCTTCTAAATTTGTAAAACAGTGAAGCTCATGAGGTTATTTCCCCTCTAATCTTTGATACAAGTTTTATTACAGCTTTACCATCTCAGAGCCACTGACACCAGGAGTGAGAAATCTTGCTGAATTTAGAACCTCAGTACAGCTGTTCCTTGGGCATCACGGGGTGTCCCGGGACCCCCGTGGGTGCTCAGTTCATTAAATAAATAGGCGTGGTGTTTGCATGTAGTCTACAAACGTCCCCTTGTGCTTTAACTCATCTCTTGATTACTTATAATATCTGATGCAACCCACACACCATGTGAACGGTTGTTAACGGAACTTCTCAAGGAAAACACTGTGCAGTCGAGTACAGGTGCCTTTTAAACCATTCTTCTCACCTGTGGATGCTGGAACCCACAGGTGTGGGGCCCGCAGATGCGGAGCCAGCTGCATTTCGATGCAGCCAAGCCAGCTGTCTGGAAAGTGTCCTCCAAGGCTTGTGTGAAATATAAGCTCCTCCACAGACCTTTTCTTAATGCATTTACCAGTCCTTAAGGAGAAATCACTTTTTACAAACACTTTCCTCCAGTAATAGCATGTTCCTGGGCCCTACCTAGACCTCCTAAGTCCGTGCCTCTGTGGGCTGCCGAGGACACCCTCCTCTCTCTGGCTTCTGCCGGCCTGAGAAGCCCATGCCTAACGCGTTCTAGGGATGGACACTGCCGGCCTCTAGAGCCGCGCTTCTGTTTGTTTCTTTTCTGGTACTGGAAACTGAACCCAGGGCCTTTGTACTGAGCTACATCCCCAGCTCCTCTTCGTTAATTTTTTGTTTGAGGCAGGGTCTTGCTAAGTCTCTGGGTCCCCTGGGTCGGGCTACTTTGCCGTATTTTCAAGTCCTCCCTTATTGTAAGAGTCTGGCCAGGCAAAAGAGGTCTCCTCAAGTTATTTGACTAAAATTATGAATTGTTGAAAAGTCTCTTTGTAGCTTTTGCTCCCTTCATAGACATGGTGAACAGGGCTACAAGGCCACATTGTGTCACCGCCAGAAAGCGCCAGTGGATACTTCCCTAGTACTGTGCTTCCATGAACAGCCTGGGTCTGACCCAGTTGTCTGTGCCCCATTGCCACTGGGTGTCTAGGGACGACCCTTGGAGATGCCTGCAGCTGTCTGGAGACTCCCAGAGCCAGAGGACCCCAGAATCCTCCTCCTGGAAAGAGGGTCGCTCAGAGCAAGGACGCCCAAGTGCTGCATCCAGGACAAGCCCACAGTCACACCCTGAAAACGTCCTTTCTAGTGCCTTGTTCCATTAGGAGCAGAAAGCCGGGTGGAGGGCCCCCCACACTGAGAAGCGCAGGAACTGAAGAAGATAGTCTCTCGGACCTAGCGCACAGCTGGCATATGAGTTATACCAGAAGCATGTGTCCAAATGTCTTGATAAAAATAAATGTTTGGGGCCGGTGAGATAGCTCAGCACCATAAGCACCTGCCTGGCAAGCACGAGGTCCTGAGTTCGACTCCCAGTACCCACATAAAGGAAAAGAAAGGGCCGGTGATATCGCTCAGCAGCACAAGCGCCTGCTGGCAAGTGAGAGGTCCTGAATTCGACTCCCGGTACCCACATAAAAATAAATAAATAAATAAATGTTTGCACTATATAAGAAAAATTAAACTTAGTTTTCTTATGTTCACTTTAACTTACATTTTCTGATGAAAATATATTCAGATGGTATATGTTCAGATACATTATGAATATAGCTTTAGCTCTTTTTATTCTATAGATCAGTAAAAACAAAAACCCTCCTTATGACAACATCATTAATGAATTTGTGGGCAAGAAAAATAACTTAGAACATAATTAATACATTTTATTACTGGTTCACACATCTCTAAAACACCTAAAAATGAGCTATAATATTTAAACTCAGTTGTCTTTGATATTCTGATGGCTTCCATTCATTAAAAAATAGCTTTATGTAAGTTTATCATCATTATCATTACTATTGATATTGTTTTGGGTGCTCGCTGGTCAAGGCAGGAGGATGGCAGCATTTGTTAGCTTGAATCATAATCTCTGAGCATTAGGTTTATGGTACACGGGCTGCCATTTGTATCTGTGGTGGGCCAGGGCAGACCTGAACCATTATTCACCAGACATTTTAGGAAAGCCTCAATGGTGAAATGAAGACACAGTCAGAAGTGAACAAAAAATAAGAAAGGAAAGAAGGAAGGAAGGAAGGAAGGAAGAAAGAAAAGAAAGAAAGAAGAAAAAGATACAAAACCAATGCAGATGTCAGAAGAAAACTCCCTAAATTTTTTGTGACTAATAATCTTGGAAAGATAAGAAAACCTGTTGTACCCCTGAAAAACCAGATCAGAATCTTTTAAAATTTATTTTTTGGAATTCAGAGAATGAAAACTATCTCATAGAAATACAGATAGCCAAGCTAAAAATTTCAAAATATGTTCTGATCAAGACTCAACATTAAAAATAAATAAATAAATTTCAGTTGAAGAATAAGCAAAAGATGCAAACTGACATCTCACTAAAAAGGATATGCCAATAGCGGACAAATAAACAGATGCTCAGCATCATTAGACACTTATTTTATGTTAATTCAAACACAAAACCACAGTGAGAGCGCACCACACACCTCTCAAAATGGGTTAAATAAAAGGTGATGTCAAAAATCAAATGCTGGGCAAGTGATATGGCTCAGCAGCACAAGTGCCTGCCTGGCAAGCATGAGGTCCTGAGTTCGACTCCCGGTACCCACATAAAAAAAATCAAATGCTGGGGAAGATCCAGAAAAAAGGCCCTGTGCAGTGCTCATGGGAGTAAACAATGGAGCACTGGTTTCTTATAAAACTTATAAAACTAACCGTGTCCCTACCATACAATACAGCAATCAAGTTCTTGGGAAATTTACTCTATCTCAGAAATATGAGAAAGTGATGCCCATGCAAAACTCTATAAAAGAACCTTATAGCAGCTTTACTCCTAGTGGTCAAAAACTGAAACAACCCAGATGTCCTTCAGCAGTTGAATGGTTAAACTATGGGACATCCATGCTGTGGAGTAATACACAACCATAAAAAGGAAAATGATCAACAGAACAGCCTGTTGAATCTCCAGGAAATTATACTGGATGACAACAGCAAGACCAGCAGTTCGCCTACTGCATGATTCCATTTACTACATTAAACCAAAGTCCTAGAGGTACACATAGGACACTGCAAATGAGAAATTTGTTTATTTTTTCTTTTTTGCAAATGAGAAATTTAAGCGGGGGCTATGCACATTTCTGGCAGCACTGTTGCTACTGTGCGGATACCGAGCCAGAAGCGAGGTGGTGGGGAAGGGTACAACTCACTCGGGGTCCGAAAGGAGGAAGGCGGTCTGCTCTGCGGAGGCGCAGGAGGCCAGTGGAGAGAGGGCTGGCAGTTCCTGAACGTCGTTCAGCTCCCAGGAGCCCCTGGGTCCCCGCGAGGCCTCAGCCCTGGACTCAGCGCGGCCTCCTGGCCGGCCTGCTTCACACGTTCAGGGCAAACCCTGGCCGGAGCGAGCGAGCCTCCGCCTCGGGCGCCTCCTAGGAGGGTTCGTGTGAGCGAACTTTCTAATGCTTGCGTGAGGAGTCTGATTATCCTGAGCCTTTCATTTTCATTTACAATTCGTGTAATTTTTTTATGAATCCAATAACTTTATATTGTTAACCTGAAGTTCTCTCATTACTTTGACATCGTGCAAAAGGAACCACAATCTAACTTAGCACACAACCATAAAACCTCAAGGAGAGTACAAGCAGCTGAACCTCACCCAATCACAGGCATCCCAGCTCCAGCCAACCACAAATATCCCAACTCCAGCCAATCACAGGCATCCCAACTCCAGCCAACCACAAATATCTCAACTCCAGCCAATCACAGGCATCCCAACTCCAGCCAATCATAGGCATCCCAACTCTAGCCAACCACAAATGTCCCAACTCCAGCCAATCACAGACATCCCAATTCCAGCCAGTCACAAGCGTCCAAGCTCCAGCCAGTCACAGGCAGCCAGTCATCAAACCCTGTCCTTTTAAGGCAAAAGCCCAGCTCTGGGATAGAGCTGCTTCTGTCCTCTGCTTCCTGTTCTGTTCATCTCGCCTCCTCTTCTGCAGAACGGAGCTCTCTGAATCTCTTCTGCTATGAGTGCTGCTCAATTCATGAAATTTAATGTCTCAAAATGTTAAATTTCATTCGTCAGGTTTGTTTTCTTTAAACAATATTAAAGTTTCATATTTCATCAATGATAAATTAACATATGAAAATTAATTAACTCAACATACTTACAGTTGTAATGGCGTTTGTAAATGTGACACTCCTGATTTTCTCAGGCATTTCACAGTTAATTCAGGGGGAGCCAGAACAAACACAGCAGACAAAATCAGCTGACTCCTGAAACGCTAACAAAGTAAACTTATGATGGAGTTTAAAATTTTCAATTTTTTAATGAACATATAAAATCATATCTCTTTAAAAGTAAATGCATGACTCTAATATTACTTACGCTTTCTATTGAAACCGTAGGTTAGGCAAGGAACATCCCAATCTCAAAACCCCAATTCAAAATGTTGCGAAATCCAAACATTTTTGAGTGTTACCCTGGTGCTCAAAACACTTCAAACTTTAGAGCATTTCAGATTTTACATTTTTGGATTAGGGATGCTCAGCCTGTAAAGTCTTCATAAATATTCAAACTCTTAAAAATGTGGACTCTGTGATGCTTCTGGTTCCAAGTACTGCAGACGAGGGATTCTTAGCCTGTGTGCTAGATTTCCTTAGGCATCAAAAACAGTTTAAACACACGCGTGCGCGCACACATACACACACACTCCTGCTGGTTACAAAACCTATTCCCAACTTAATACGAATGTACTAAGATGTAAGCCTTAGTTCCTCAGTACACCTCGTCACACTGCTGTCGCCCGGGCTGGGGAGGATGTACCACCGTGGCAACCTAGGCCAGCGGGGACCTGTGAAGCCTGTGGCACCCACTTATAAACCAGCGCAGTCCTCAGGAACTCTAGCGGGCATCTACCCCGGCCTCAGGGAGCCCACCGAGCCTTTCCTCCTGGGTGTTCACTGTAAAGTCGGGGAACAAACCTGAGCCCCAGAGACCGCATTTGGCTAAATTTTACTGTGCCATCCAGGTGAAGGTATCTGTCAAGGCATCTTTCGAGCTTTATCCTACCTATGCTTGCTGTTCCCTTAGGGTAGAGTTCTGAATTCCTCTGTATTGCAAATTGATTTTCCCATTGTCTATTAAATGTCTGAATTTAAAAATTTGTGTTTGAAGGAGAAGCAGAGGATATCTGGGAGTAACTTCTCTAGAGTGTGTGTGCACACGCGCCTGTCTGTGTGTCGGCACACGTGTGTGTGTCTGTGTGTGTAATGAACTTCTGCCACACCACAGCCCCATGCTGTGATGTTTCTTGTGGTCCCAGCCTACCAAAGTGCTCCTCACTTGTGCAAGCTCAGTCCAAGGAAAATGCCCTGATGATTTATTCAAACCGTAAGCATCCCTCTTGTCTGAGACACAGAGGCACAAATATGTTAAAAATTATGGTAACTAATAAAAGAGCTAAAACAAGGGTGTGAAACTGAATCAGGATTAAAAAAAACAAATGTTACAGTTTATTTTATGCATTATATGTAATTTTCCCGTGGTCAGTTTTTATGGTACATATAATGAAATGCTCTGTGACAATCCCACCAGCCCTGTTTTGCTCATGGTTTTATCCCTAGTGTTTGCTAAACAGGTGGAAGATTGGGATGGATGGACAGATGGATGGATGGATAGACTGACGGATGGACGGACGGATGGACAGATGGACAGATGGATGGATGGACAAATAATGAGTGACCCATAAAATTAAATAATTTAAATGAATGGTTAAATCTCCCGATCAACATGAAAATATGTCATATTAGCGTGTGTTGGCTCCCAGGCCCCTGCAGCTGGCCTCAGCACAGAAGCCTCTCGAGCTGGCTGCACGTCACAGACCCCTCCGAGAGCTCCGGTCAGAGCTCCGGTAGGCATGTTCATCAGAGGAGCGGCCTCTTCCACGGGTCACTTCTCAAACACAAAGAACCCTCCCTGTGCTCGCCGCCCTTCATGTCTCGCTGGCGTTGTGAACCCATTCCCGTGTCGGTTGCAGGGAAACGTGTGGACTCGCCCTCACGCTGGTGACCCTGGTCCCGCGGACCCGGCAGAGCACTGCAGTGAAATCAGCATCTGCATTAAGGGGACAGGGGACGTGGCCTGTGCCTGCACCACAGTGGCACTTGCCACAGACGTCTATAGTGGGTGAGCAGAAGAAATGACTTCCAAAAAATTAGGCAATGTGATTCCCTTGGTGTATTTCATAAAATATTATTACATAAATCTGTTATGTATTTAGATATATGTGCATTCTACATCCCTTCTAATATATGGATACAGTGAACACATACTGTCATATGGTAAAATAATTTGTTACAAAATCTAAAATCTTTAATGCTTAATATTTACTACTCCTGTATGTGGTCTATTTGGGGGGAAAGTTACTTTCTATGTGTTTGTTGTTTGTATACTCCGGAAAGAGCTCAGGAATCTTCCTGCTTCTGTTCTGTAATCCCCCAAACATTCTGCTACATAATGAAGCGTAGCTTTCACCTCTGACCGCTCTTGCCAAGCAAGGACTCCGCCTTAGCCATACCTTACACTCTGCACAAGGCTTCGGTTGATGACCGTTTCTCCTCTTCCTCCCTTAGCTTCCCTGACTCTACACTCCCACCCTCCTGCTCCCCTGCTCAGGTTCTGCGGTGAGTTCTCTTCCCCTGTTCCTGAGCTTTGTCTTCCTCAACACATTTGTCCTAAGCCCTCATTCTGCACATTGCTCGTGGCCACCTTTCCTGCATCCACATGTTAAACGCCACATATAACACATGCCTACCAACTGTGCATCTCCCTGTTCCTTCTCATTGGGTTCAGAAACGGGGCCCGAAGCTGTGGATGGCCACCAATGTTTGTATTCTCCTCTTGGTGCACAGACTAGAATGTATTTTTCAGCCACCTTCACGGTTCAGAGTGACCATGTGATGCATTCTGGGAGTGAGAGGAAGTCACGCTTTACTACTTCCGGGGCTGGCCCACAAGACCCCTGAGCCATGTTCATCTCTCCATGTGGACTACAGAAAGTCTGGAAGAAAGCCCTGCATGGAGGGAGCCTGAATATGGAGTAGATTTCCATCCACCACCCCAAAGCATGAGTGAGAGAGAAACTTTGACTGTGTTAAACTGCTAAAAAATCATCTGTTTCAGCAGACTTTGCCAAAGTCAAGCACCTTCCTCTCCCCATTACCCCACCAGAACTCCTCCCATAGCTCCATGTGTCTGTAGGATGAAGGCATCTCCTGTCTGCCAATCCCGAGCCCCTCTCCCCCGCCACCTGGCGTCACTAGGGGCTGACCACCAGTTATCTGTGGAATCCGGCCTCCCTTCCTGATGCCCGCTGGCTCACAATGATGGCCTCCCACGTGCTTTCCCTGACTTTCTCCAATCCATCCTCCAACTGCAACCAGACTGATCTCAGAAAAATGCACAGTAACCATGCTACCGGTCTCATTGTTCACTAAACCCAAGCATCTTAGCCTGGTTTACAGTGCCCTGTCTCCTGTCCTTTGCTGTCTGTCCAGCCTCATCCCCTGCGACAATTCCTCATACTCAGTTCCCCAACTTGCTGAATGTTTTTCTGTCTCTTAGACATGTTATGAATTTTTTATTTCCTTCTGCTACTTCCTGTTAGTGTAATAGTGTAAGTAACGTCATTACCTCTGCAAACTTCTGTAATCCTGGTAAATGCACTGAGTCAGCGTGGTACCAGTGACATTCCACCACCTACCGTAAACAATTGACAACTTCTGATTCTAGCAATGATCTAAGAGAGAATGACAAACAGCGAATTAGCTTGGCTACCTAAGCCAGTGAGGTTGAATCATGGAAGAGCAGAATTCCTGCCTCCTGTAAGGGCCCAAGAGTACAGTGGCCCTCGGGCTGGAGGTGGGGGCAGACTCGGCCCACTTCTCTTAGCAGCTTTGTTTCACGTTTCTTATTTCTTCCTTTTTTAACCCATAGCCATGGCCCTGGAACAACCTCTCAGACACCTTGCCATTCATTTTCTCCAGTTCTTGCTCTTCCTAAAATCTAATTTTTATCAGAAAAGAAAGAAAGCAGGGGACATGGGCTGGCTTTCCTTCCTTCCTGCTCTGATCACCCACAAACAGCACTCCCAGCATTGCACAAGGTAAGTGGACTCCATGCTGGCGAGGGGCCATTCTCAGTCCCCTCCTGTCACTCCAGAGTCCTAAAACATTCTGTGTGCTCACAAATCCCAGTTACTCTTCAGGTGCATCCCATGCCCAAATGAGGTGAAAGGTAAGAGGAATCCAGATAAGACGGCGCGTCCATGCTCCAGATTCATCAAAGTGACATCAGAGTGATGGCAGAACAAAGTTACAGCCTGTCCCTTACTAAGAGAACCTTCAAGCTTTTATAAACAGCCTGTCCTCCTCTCCTCCAGGTCTGTCTCCAGATTGGGAAGAAGGAAGGTCAGAATGAGGCTAGATAAGATGCATGTTAATAGGGCCGGTGATATCGCTCAGTGGCATAAGCACCTGCCTGGCAAGCGCGAGGTCCTGAGTTCGACTCCCGGTACCCACATAGGAAAAAAAAAAGGGCCAGTGATATCGCTTAGCGGCATGGATGCCTGAGGCATCCTGAGGTCCTGAGTTTGACCCCCAGTACCCACACACACACAAAAAAAGATGCCTGTTAAAAAAACTTAGTTATCTGTTTAGAAAAAATACACAGCTGGTACAGCCATCTTGAACTATCACAGTGAGTTCTCCATGGACACCAGGAGTCTTAGCTTTCCAGTCCAGCCTGTGATAACACTTTACATTTATGAAAAGATTCTCTACTCCAAAAAGCTAATTATGGAGGGTAAATATGATTAGCTCTGATTTTCAAATAATAAAATCCAAGCGGAGAGAGATGGATTAATTGAAGACCAAACTGCTAACACATAGCAGAGTCAGCGTCTTAGCTGTGCTCTTTCTGCCCTACAGAAGACCCTGAGTTATCAGGAAGATTAGAGGATGCGTTAGTCAGTTCCAGCTGCTGTGACAAAGATACCACAGACCGAGGGACAGGAACAGTGGACATTCACCGCTCACAGTTCTGAAGACGGGAGTCTAAGACCCAGGAGTCAGCAGGTCCAGTGTCCGGTGCCGGCTGCTTCTGGAGCTGCAGACGTCCATCTCCCGTGTCCTCACAAGGAAGGTGCGCAGGGCAGAGGCACAGAGAAGCGCTGTCTTTCCCGAAGGACTCCGACCCCATTCGTGAGGGCGCCACCTTCACAATCCAGTGACCTCCCAACAGCCCTTCCTCCTGACATCGTCATACTGCAGAAATTAACACGTGAATTTGGGAAGGACAGGAACATTCGGCCAATAGCAGCCAATAGCAAAAATAGGAAAAATAAAGGTACAGATCATTAAAGATTTTAGTAATCACTGAGAGCTCCTGACTACAAAATATATTTTCTGAAGATTTCAAAAATGCTTGGATAAAGAAAGTTGAGAGATAGATTGGAGAGCAAGGACACAGGGCAAAGAAAAGAGGAGGAAGGAAGGGAACTAGAGCTGTTTTATCTTTGGCATCTACAGAGTTTGTCTGAAGTTAGTTTTAACGAGGATTAAAATAGATTCCTAACATAATCAGAGCCAATGGGTCTTAAATTACAAATAAGCTAGATTCTTTTAGAGATCCACGATGTTTTAAAACATTTATTTGTATTTATTTTTATTTCTCCATGCTAAGTGTACCCTTTAAACCATTATTGCAAAATAAATAATTACCAGGCCGGTGAGATAGCTCAGCAGCATAAGTGCCTGCCTGGCAAGTGCAAGGTCCTGAGTTCGACTCCTGGTACCCACATAAAAAGGAAAAAAGGGCCGGTGATATCACTCAGTGGCACAAGCGCCTGCTGGCAATCGCAAGGTCCTGAGTTTGACCCCTGGTACCCACAAAAAAAAAAAATAATAATAATAAACAAAAAATAAAAAAATAAATAATTACCACTTTTTAGTGATTTTGATCTAAATTCTGGTTGCTCTGTGCTTAGATCACCTGGTACCCCATCTACAAAGACAGCACCAAACCACCAGACTGCCTCCTTCAATGTATTTTTTCATGTATCTGGGATGTTTTATACGGATATCAATAGCATCTACTGGGATGCCTGAGATATAAATAGCATCAAATAAATATGAACAGCACCTAATGAGAATCAATAACAATGGACGGGAGTGAAGAAGAAAAAGAAAAGGAGAAGGGAAAAGGAGAAGAGAGGAGAAGACAGAGAATACCGATTGGCTTCCTTGAAGACAGAGAGTTTGCTCGACACCAAAAGCACAGTCTTTGCCCATGAAGCACTCCCATCGTGGAGGAGAGCAACCGCGTCGTTACCACCGGTGTCATCAATTACGCACCTGCTGTGTGTCAGGTCCTACTCTCTGTGGAGCTATTATTCTTCACATCGTTACAGATGAGGACTCTGAGAAACAGAGGTTATGCAACTAGCATAATCAGTCTTTAACTGTCACAGCCAGTCAACCACGAAGCCATCATCGAAACCTGGGCAACCCAAGTCCAGATCCCATCTCACAGTCTCCCAAATAAACAGGCAAGTTCAGTGCTCCATCAAGAGAGAGCCCTGCTGCAAAAGTGCCAAAGGAGCAGAGAAGGAGCCCTCTGCCAGGGGGCGTCCACGCAGAGTGAGGGGGTCGGCTGGGGAAAGGTACTCAAAGAAGAGGCGACATCTGGGCTTTGTCCTGAATTATGTCCTATTGTAATCACACATGCTTATTGAAGCTTAAATTCAAGAAAATAGACCTAAATGTTAGTTGACAAAATCAAGTGCTATTTAATAATCAAATGTGAAAAAATGGACTGTCAAGAAAAGATTTTATGGTCTTCAGTCCCAGAATTTGGACAACCTTAGATCCTGATGATTTACATGCTGAGCAGCTAGAGGGAGAAGAACCCGTTAGATGCAAAGTGAGCTGCCTCACAGACAGGAAAGCACTTTAGTCCCTGCCTAGTGGCCTTCGTCCCTAATGAGCCGCCGATGCTTAATCTTGATTGTCAACTTGATTGGCTGGAAAGGTTAGTAAAGGACACTTGAGTGAGCCATGGAGGCATGGTCCTGGGGACTGTTCTGGCTCCTTCTTCTCCATGATCTCCCCCTATTCTGCTTCCTGGCTGCCATGAGTTAAGCAATTTTGCTCCACCATGCCTTTCTGCCATGATGTTCTTGCCTTGGAGGCAACTGACCATGAACTGAAACCCCAGAAACCATGAGCCAAGTCAACTTCTCCTTTAAGTTGAATGTGTCAGTTTTTGCATCCATCTGTAGGAAAGCTGACCAATACTAAGCCTTCATTTTGTTCATTTTCTCCTGAGGCAACATATTCTTCCTCTGAGGTTGCTCTGGGCCCAGGGACTGAATCATGACAGCCATTCCTGCTAGTTTCATCTCCTGCCAAGCTTCCGGTTTAGTTCTAGATGTGCAATACAATTCTGTCCAGCATAAGGGAGGGGCGATTAACTAGCCCACTGCCAAGGAGGCCTTCATTGCTATTAAAATTAAAAAATAAAGCAAAGACCTTTCCTTTTCTTTACCTCTGGACCTTCTTGTCTTCATAATACCACCTGGAACTGGGCAGCCATCATGGGAATCAGCAAAAGAGCATGGCAGAGAGAAAGGACGGAGGGTCACTCTTAGCACTGAGCAAAGCCTCAGCCTGCCTACCCTCAACCTCCAGCCTTCTAGGCAGACAGCACAATCAGTGTTCTTCTGACCTAAGCCACGTGTGGGTGTGTTTCCCGTGACTCCCAGCCTGATACCACAGGTTCCTGTCTTCTTCTGCTGAGTGGTGTGGTCAAATCCCTCTCCCCTTGCATCTACAGTGCCTCCAGTGACTTGCTTGGTCAATAAAATACAATGGACAACTTAGGAAGTGGATCATAAAAGTCCCTGAGCTCCCACCTTGGAAGATCACCCTGATGGTCAATAGAGCAATGCACCAGCTCAGGGACCCTGAGATGGCCATACTGGGAGGGGACATGCAGGTGCTGCGACTGAGGCATCACTGAGTTCCCAGCCAGCTGCCAGGTACATTGCAAAGAGGGTAAAACAGGAAAGGACTGTGTTCAAGACTTCTGTGACAGGGAAGGAGCCAGGACCGAGCTGTGGACACCGTCAGAGCAGCTGGGCAGGTACAGCCAATGGGCAGTGTAAGGAGCCCACAGAGAGAAAACCAATCAGATGCACTTGGTTAGGAGTCGAGGGAGAGGGATCTCTCTAGAGCCAGGCTGGGTGGGCCAAGGACACAGCCCAGCAGAGCGCACAGGGAATTGTGACCGAGCTGGGCGCGGGAGGATGTCCTCGTCACCGCAGTCTGTGTCAACGCTGTCCTGCCCAGCCGAGCCTCCTGTGAGTCCAAGCTGTCATCTCGCTGGACCACCCGAAGGAGCCCAAGCAGAACTGGCTGCTGAGCCACGCAGTTAATAGAACCGTGAAATCCAAAGCATTGTCTTGAGCCACAGTTTTACCATCGTTGTTCGCAGTGGAGAGCCAGAAGCCCCCAGGGACAAAAAGAGCTGGAAGCTGAGGACAGGTCTTTGCTCTGAGTGACTTCTGAGGAATCCAAGTGTGAAGCGACCCGGGGGAAAGATGCCAGAAGCAAAGGACCCGTGCTCCACACAGCAAAGAGAGGACTACCATGACTCCAAACAGGAGCAGGAAACGAGCTGGGGAGGAACCGAAACCAGACCTGCTTGGGAGCCCTTCCTGGTATTGGAAAGAATCTGAGTGCTATGATGACAGCTACAAAACTCACTGAATCACTCATGCTACAGGCACGAGATACCTAATGAGAAATTTACAGAGGAGGGGACATATAATAAATAGATGATGCAAAAATGACATACTATAAACAGAGCAGGAAACTGGAATCCATGGCAGTTATCATTATCACTGTCGCTCCCTTTGTGGCCAGCACTGCTACATGGTACCTGCCTGTCACTGTCCCTCAAGCACTGCGGTCCAGGCCTCCTACAGGCCTCCGTCCATGGTTGGTTCCTCAACGTCAGCTTGGCCATGGACCCACACTGCTGTCCTCAGATCCCCGTCCCTGTGGCACCCCGTGCCACAGCCATGGCCCAGCCATCCCTCACTGGACAGCCACGTGCCAAGTGAGCAGGACACCCCAGTGTCTGAAGGTAACCTGTCTCTTGGGTCTGTCCACGTGTGCCTTCTCTGACCCCCAAGCCATCAACCTGTGGGAAAATCCCACTAATCCGTCTCAGCGAACCCCATGTGAACTGCTGGCTCCTCCCCGAGGGCAGCGAAGAGGGCAGCTGAGGAGGGAGAGGAGCTCGGCCTGAGGGAACAAGACCGCACTTCTCTCCTGCACCAGGTGGGTCAAGAGACAATGAGTCCACAGAAGGACACAAGTAAGTTTTGTTTTCCTTTGTCGAATATCCTGTCACATGTGGATTTGATGAGGGAGAATTCGGCACCCTACTCCATGAGGGAAAATCATTATGAACAAAAATGATGTGAGGCTGTTTCAGAGGAAAGATTAGAAGGTAGGAAGTTCGCAGAAATGACTTCCCTTATTCATAGCTCAACCTCCCTTGGAAGAAAAGTACTGCAGGTCCTGTCAGGATAATGAATAGACCTGAGAAAGCAGCATTCCCGCAAGGTGACACCTAAATGTGCCTATTGTATTGAGAAGTAAAATGTGCTACCCAGTGCAAAATTGCCCCACGTGTCCATTTCACAAAGGCGGTCTTCCCAGAGATAAAAACATCTGAAACCTCAGTACCTTCAAATTAAATGCAGTCAGCTAAACCTGAAAGTAGGTTTCAATGCTGGTAGATGACAGTGCCAGGTTGAAGCAATAACACTGGACAGAAACTGGTAGTGATTTAAAAGGGGTCATTACCAGAAGGGTCACAATCAGACCACAGTTCTTGCAATACAGAGGGAACAAAATAAGGGGGCGTTATGACTCCTGCTTCTGTCACCAAGGAAACGGCCCACAGGGAAGTGCTGGCCCCAGTTCTGCAGACACCCTGGGCAAGCCGGGCCCAGAAGCTCATCTGCTCCCCGGGCTGTGGCAGGAGAAGGGTGGAAACAGGCACAGCGCCTCTCGGAGCCATGTTCAAGCGCCAGCTGCCACTGCTGTGACAGTGTCAGAGCCAGCCGTGCAGCAGTGGAGACGCAGCCTCCAACGTGGCAGAGGCGACTGCGCACACAGGACTCAGAGCCGAGGGTTACAGGAGCCCGGTGCGGTCAGCAGGTCACTGAGGGACAAGGTACAGGGAAGCAACACCATCATGAGGGACTGGACAAAGAAACACGTCAGCAGACTTTTTGTCCAACTTAGTCCAAGTCCCTTAGTCATCTCTAGTATTCGCTTCATTCTCCCACTGTGATAAAGTTCAAGCACAGCACAAAAGTAAAGAGAGCTCCACGATGAACTCTCAGTGTCCATCAGCGAGTGACAGCGAGCTACCTTCCATTACCAGGGCTGAGCGCATGGTGCCCAAGCTCCAGTGTCTCCGCCCTGCCCTCCAGAGCGCCACAGGTGACTGTGTGGGACACCTTGGTCCCTCATGAAGTAACGAAGCTCAGGCGAGGCTGTGGGCGGCCCTGCTCGCATCTGACCAGTGCCCATGTGAGGAGGTGAGGCCACAGGAGTGAGTGGGACGTGTGTACACGTGGTGCAAGTGCCATGCAGGGACACAACCACAGATGGCCATCCACAAGACAAGGAGGGCAGCCTCGGGACCTGCCCTCAGCTCCATCTTGGGCTCCCAGCCTCCAGGAGGTACATTTCCGCTGTGTAACCTGCAGCTCTTTATGACCTCGGCGCTAGCAGGCGAGTACATGTTAGACAGGAGTGGCCTGGAGACGCGAGGCTGAGGCTCTGTAAAACCAAAGAAGCCACCACCATAATTTGTTCCTTTTTCTTTCATTTTCTTAATTGTAAGCTGTAGAATAAAAGCCAAACAAGCTTATGGCTTCAAGTGCTGTGCCAAGAGAAGATAGATAACCTCTCAGCATGCTAATAAGGGCCAGGGCCAAAGGACGCAAAGTCCAAAAGGGTTGGCAAAGCTTCAGAATCTCAAATCGATCTCCAGGGAAACATCCCACCTCGAAAGCAAGCAGAAATCTTCTTCCCTCTAAACTTGGTTCAAACAACCCCATTTTCTGTGCAAAAGAACGATGACCCCCGAGGAAGGGAATGACATTTCTTAAAGACCCATTATCACACCCAGGTACCCTGAGCCTGCACTCGGAGAAGTGGCCAGGTCGGTGTTTGCCGCTTTCACACGGAAGGTGTTTCACTCTCACTGTTGCTCTGAAAACTGACGACTTAAAGTGAACCCCGCCTCTGCCGTCCGGCTGCCCACATTCCTGTCTGTGTCTTTCATGGAGGACTCGAGAACTGAGGAGTGGTGCCAGGCCCGTGGGGTGTCAGGACCCTGGCTCCTGGTGACACACAGCTGCTCCTGTTTCTTCCCCTACCCTCCTGTTCACTTCTGTCTTGCTGGAGCTCTGAAGTGGCACTGACAGGTGCCCAATGCTCTGACCTGAAGCAGGAGTTAGGACCAAGTCCAGAAGGCATCATCCTGAGCCTTGAGCAAGGGGCAGTGTCCACCAGGGAGGAACTGAGTTTGGGACTGGGGAGGAGGGAAGCTCGGCCACTGGGTCACCCACGGGTACAGGGTTTAGAGTCACTGACTTGTACACCAGGGACAGCAATGTCATGTTCCTACTCCAAACTCTAGCTCTTACTATTATAAGCCAATTTTTGCGAATTTATTCCTGCAGTTTTTGAGATATATCATGGCCAAGTGAGGGTGCCCTTCAGTTATCTACATAGTAAGCATTATTTAAATATTTACATGAAAATAGCAGGTAGAACTTTACATCTCAATAAATAAATGAAACATGACTGACAACCAGAGCCTGCCTACTTCCAGGGCCACCAATGTACAGGAGCGTGCCTGAGTCAGCCTGGCAGCCAGGACTGAGGCCCAGCATCTGCTCGATGGAGCTTAAGGTCAAGGTCAGAACCCAAAGTATAAGCCATAGAAGGGTCTGCGCTCACCAAATGTGGACCTTATGATTCAACCGAACACAGCTCCTGGGGCCGGGGCAGCTTCCACAAAGTTCACAGTCTCACTGCTGAGAGACAGTAGGATTCAAGACGTGGGCGATGAAAAGTGAGAACACAGCAGGGGCGAGCAGCCCAAACCTTCATCCTTGACTTCCAATCAAGAAGTGAACAGATCCACTGTCCTTGATGAATCATAAGCAAAGTATGTGAAAGGACACCTTGTGTGATGTCGCGTGCCAGGCAACAGAGCAGTCACCTCTGGAGAATCCCTGGGTCCATGAGAAGCGCCCCGGTGCCCAGCTCACTGCCCAGGGCGTCCAGCTGCGAGGCAGGGAGCAGGAGACCCCGCAGAGACCAGCCCTATCCTCCCACCGGGGACACGGCCAGGAGCTGGTTAGGATGCCGAGGGCAGAGTGACAGAGCAGTGACAGCTACACACACAGCGAAGACATGGGTCCCCCACACTCACTTGGGTTTGGCCCACACACATTGGAGGGTTCTCCGTGAGGCTGCAAAGGACTGGAGGGGACAGCACCCAAAGAGCAAACACACAGGCTCAACGACAGCACCCAGAAAACCTCTTCCTTCATGGAGAATCTGAGAGAAAACTGAGAAGCCTCTTGACTACATAGCAGGGAAAATTTAACCTCCATCCAAACACTCTAATGATACGAAAAAGATCAATCTGTTTGCAAGAAACTTAACTGTATTGAAGATATTTCAGGATATTTAAAGGAACAAAATACCCACAGAGGTATAAAACAAACCACATCTAGGATCCAACCAAAAGATGCCACCCAGGGGAAAGAATGTAACCCACGATGAGGAGAAAATGAATGACTGAAAACTGACTCAGAAGTTACATAGGTGATAAAATTAATAAAGTCATAAAACATTATTATTTTATTATTGTAACTTTAATTATAACCATATTCCACAGGCTCAGTAATTTAAACACAAGATTAAGCAAGTGATCATAGCAGCCTTTTTCATGATTGAAAAAAAACTGCAAACAACCCCGACGTCCTTCAGTGAGCAAATGGATAAACAAATTTCGGAAAATCCACAGGATGGAATTTTATTCAGTGCTAACAAGGAGTGAATAACTGATACGCACAGCCTAAGGGAATCTCAACGTAATTTTGCTGAGCAAAAGAAGGCAAAGGAGCACAAGTTGAATATGTCCAATTATGTTCTAGAGAAACGGCAAATAACAACAGAGAGAAAGTCAGCTTGACGACGAGATGAGCTGTGAAGCAGGGAGGGGAAGAGGGAGAAACGGGACGGTGAGCGATTTCGGGGCTCCTAGAATTGTCACCTCCTAGAAGTAGGCGACCCGTGTATACGCAGTGACCATGTGGCACACAGTAAAAGCGGGTACACACGAGCCTCTGGTGTCTTCTGCGCCGCGCGTCCCTCCACGGCCTCTTGTGGGCTGTGGTCCTTGGTGGCCTGGGCCCCGCCCCTCTGCGCTGGGCCCCGCCCCTCTGCGCTGCCTTCTCTGCTCAGCCCGATCACCACCCTGCCGGACACCTGCAGTGACCTTCGTAGCCCTCACAACCAGGGCCTCTTTCCAAATCCGAACTTAACAATGCTAACGTGTGCGATCCTTCTAAAGCATTCGGATCAAAACAAAAACAAGACGGTTTCCTGCGTGTCTGGCAGGGAGGCACCTTGGGCTGTTTCAATTCAATTGAAATTCTCATCAGAAGGCAAGATCGGTCAGGAGAAAAGATACCAGGCATTAGAGACAAGGTGGATGTGCTAGAACATTCCATCAATCATAATGGAAAAATAACAAAACTATCAAAAGAATATCCGAGTTCCTAGACACCTCTCAAAGAACAAATTTAAGCATCATCGTATAGCCTCCTTCACAACAGGGGCCGGGAAAACTGGAGTGCCGCATGCAGAGGACTGAAACTAGGTCTTTCTCTCAATCAGAACTAAAAAAACAGAAACACTGAAATGGCTGGAAGATAACACAGGGGAAACACTTAAAGCCATAAACACGGAATCCTGAATCGGACTCCAGTAGCCTAGAAAATAACATCGAGAATCACTAAACAGGACTCCATCAAACTCAAAGCTTCTCCACAGCGGAGGAAACAACAGAGAAAAAGAGAAATCTACAGGATGGGAGAAAGTTTTTGCCAGCTACTCTTCTGAGAGAGGACTACTATTTAGACAGTATAAAGAACTCAAAAAATTACTTCTGAAAAACTTCTGAAAAACAAAAGATCCAGTCAAAACAGGCAAATAAATTGACAGCACGAATGGTCAATACGTGCGTGGAAAAAAGGTTCAACTTCTTTAGCCACTGGGGAAATGCAAATCCAAAAAACTCTGCACCTCGCCCAAGTCGTCATGGCTGCCACCAAGAACTCAGGAAGCAACAGATGCTCACAAGGACCTGGGAAAAGGAAGCTCCGCATTGCTGGTGGGAATGCGAATAGTACAACCACTGTGGAAATCATGTGGAGTTTCCTCGAAACCAAAACCAGAAATTCCACCTGACCCAGCTCGCTCTCTCCTGGGTATAGGACGGTGATCCTTGCATACTCAGCAGCTCAATTCACAGCGGCCTGGAAACAGCCTAGACGCCCATCCACGGGTGAATGGATAGAGAAAGCAGGCAATAAACGCAGTGGAACGTGATTCAGCCATAAAGAAGAATGAAATCATGTCACTGGCAGGAAGAATGGATGGAAATTGAAACCATCATGCTAAGCGACATAAGCCAGACACAGAAAGTTATATCTCGTGGTTTTTCTTATAGGAGAAACTCAAACATACATACATACGAGAAAATAAAATAAAGGATGGTCACAGGAAACAAGGACTCACACGCCTGGACGTGGGAAAGAAATCGGGGTGGGGGGATGAAGGGATTGAAAACAACCAAGATATGTTCTATGCATGTATTGATTCCTCAAACAAACATCTCTATTCTGCACTGCAAATATATGTGAAGAAAAGAAAAGAGCTTACTTCTCCCATCAGGAGAGAGGGCTCCATCTCGCCTCAGTTTTCTGTATTCTGACTCTTGTCCCTTTTTCCCATCCTCTCACTGTCCTCACCCAGGGACCTGCAAGAGCTACACGGGATGCAGCATCTCAGGACACGAGCAACACGCAGACAAACTTCCTGCTGAGCAGATTTCTATCAGCCTTCTCTGAGCTCGGACCGGGATCTCCCGTACAAAACAGCCTAAGGCGTTCCAGCTCTACTCTTTCAGGCGACATCTCCGAACCTTTCCAAACTCTTCCCACAAGCCATTCCCAAAGACTCCTGAACCACACGGTCAGGTACAGTCACAGCAACGACCCCACTTCACCGGTACCAAATTCTGTGCTGGTTACTTTTCTCTTGTTGCTGAGACAAAATACCTGACCATCAAGGTTAAAGGAGGAAAGGTTTATTTAGTTAACAGTTTGTGGAGGTTTCAGTCCATAATCTACTGGGTCCAAGGCAGGGTGGCACATGGCAGAGGGCAAAAGTTCATGGTGGTAGAAAACAGCAAAAGCCACAACAGCAAAAGTGAAGGGGGAACAAGCCTCTTTCTGCTCCTTTTATCTTATCCAGACTGCTGGGAGTAGGATGGTGCCAATCCAAAAGAAAAGAAAAAGAAAAGAAAAGAAAATTCTATTTATTTATTTATTTATTTATTTATTTATTTTGAGACAGGGTCTCACTATGTAGCCCAGGCTGACCTCAAACTCATGGTGATCCTCCTGCCTCAGCCTCCTGAGTGCTGGGATTACAGCTGTGCACCACCACGCCAGCTAAATTTAATTTAAAAAGAAAAGAATCAAAGACCTGATTTTCAGCTATTCTAAGTTTCTTGTGATTCAAAATTTAACTTGGCTTCAGATACTACCAACATCTAGAAGATTAAACATATTATTTTTAAGTTTAAAGGTCTATTAACTTTTTGTTTTAGTAATGTTTTAAATATGAAAATATCAAATATTGGACAAATTGCTGAGGTCAGGACATTTTTATACACACTCAGACCTTACAGCAAAAGTAACTTTGGATGAAGGAAGTCACGCCCATACCAGTCTGTAAACTCTAACCAAGCTTCGGCTCCCAGAGGAAAAGCCACACCGCTGGTGCGGCCCTGCCGTGTGTGACACTGTGACCGCCTGACGTCTGTGCCCATAACCAAGTCCCCCCATGTTCCCAAACGAAACCCTCCTGGAGCAGGCCCAGAAGGCAATGGGGAGGAGACGTGAGGCAGTGGGGAGCCCATGCAGGTGAGATTTTCATCAGGTAAAACCGAAGAGTCTCGTCTGCTTTGGACTCACCATCGGCCCACGCGAGCACACGTGCCAGGAGTGGCCGTGGGGAGGCCGGGAGGTGTCGAGGAGGAGAGGAGGAGAGGAGAGACGCCTCAGTCTGTCTGGGAGACATGGCTAGGCCCGGGGTTGCCGTAACTGTGAGTGACTTTACACTGTGGGGAATCTGACGGGTATACAGAAACATGCTGTTTGCTTGACTTGTACATAATGAAAAATGTACATAATGAAAGAATGAGACTTTTCTGGGGGAGAAAAAGTTTTTTTTTTTATAAAAATTTGAGTAAGCAAAATTAATGTGAATCAGCAAGAGGTTTTGAGAGGCGGAATCGCATGTGCACACTTCTCTCCACAGCAGAGTGGAGAAGGCACCCGCCCCCTCGGGTGACTGGACTCTCCCGGGGGCTCAGCACCTACTGTTACTCAGCCCTGCCTGACCAGGGGTGAGATCCGGCCTCTGCGGACCTGTCCCGTATCAGCCTCGGCCTCCAGGTAGCCAAGGCAATCACCACTCTCCTCCACCACCTTGCAGATCTCACTGTGCGAGGTCACTCTGCCATGGGGGACAGGAATAGGCTCCTTGGCACCCATCAATGCCTTGCGACCCTCTGTGTCACAGAAACAAGGACTTCCCTTCTCCTTGTGCCTGTGGGAAGGACCTTCTGTAACCGTGGAGCTGAGGATCTGCCACACCTTCACACTGGTTTTTGCCTGGTCAAAGTCTTCGCCTGTTTGCTTTGTGAATTATTTGTGTTGCTAAAAACCCATGCTGTCAGCTGACAACTAAGTGGGATTCCCATCGTCTTTAGGCGCCTCTGGCGGGAGATGAGCTCACCTCTCCTCCAGGTGGCGAAGTCCTCCAGAGCAGAGCCCGTAGCTTGTCCATAATGCCTCAGTCTTGATTAATGCCTCTGAAACCTACAGCCATTAGCCGTGTTGAGACAGCCAGCACGAAGAGGAAGCCAGCCTTCTTCCCGAGGTGTCTGTGCCCAGCTCCTCGAGCGCGCAGTCTCCAGAGCTTCTGTTTCTCCCTCGGGATCCTTCAGAGATGTCCCCCGGGACCTGCCCGTGTCCCCAGGGCTCCTGGCCTTCACACTCCTCCCACCCCGCGCAAGTCTCACACATGCAACACAGGAGCTGCGCTTCCTCCTGCGGACGGATTGAAGTCCCCAGCGTCCGTGACAAAGCATGGGGGGTTGAGCAGTGCGCCCCCAAAATGCATGTCCACCTGGAAGCTCAGAAGGTGACCTTATTGGAATTAGGGCCTTCGCAGGTGTAATTAGCATAGACTCTCGAGACAATACCACCTCAGACCGACGGTGAGCCCCGAACCCAGTGACTTGCAGGGAAACTCGGAACAGAGGCACGGAAAGGCAGAAAGGAGCAGTGATGGGAAGAAGAAAGCAGAGACGGAGAGATGCGGCTGCAAGCCGAGGATGCCCGGGACCCGCCCGGAGACCTGCTGTCCAGCTTCCGGCCCCCGGAACCATGCAGGAATGGCTTCTGTCATCCCGAGCACCCCGACCGCAGTGCCACGCTACAGTAGCTTTAGGAATCAGCAGCCTTCCCCTGCCCACACCTGCCGGGCACAGGCCACCGTCCCCTCCTCCTGCGAGGTGGCCGCTAGGTTTGTGGAGTGCGCTCAGCTTGACAGATGTGGACGAGGGGTGGGGATCTCAATGAAGAACATCAGCCCCAGATCAGGGTGAGCCCCACGCGTGTGGCAGGGCCACCATGTCACATGACACCTGCCCGCTTCCTCTCTCTATCTCTAAGACATTGCCCATGAGCGAGCTGATTCGGATCTCTTCCTGAGCGCACAGGAGTCTCTTGAAACATTTAAAAATGACCAAGCGTACCTTGAGCAACACTGGGATGCAGGCTGGCGTGTCAAAGCGATAGCTTCAGTGACACAGAAGGAGACGCTTGTTCTGTTAAAACTCAGGGTCTCCAAGGAGCCTGCGCTTCTCCGTCCTGGTCCCACACTAAAATCGTGAGTCTGGGGCTGGGCAGGTGCTTTGGTACATTTTTAGAAGACTCTCCTTGGTGCAGCCTTTGATATTTGACTCCCTTTCACAAGACATGTTTCCTTTCATAGATGCTATCTCGCGGTGTCTCCAATAATTTGTTTCCTTCACATTGTAGCACAGAAAGTGTGATGAAAGGCAGACGTCACGGCCTTCTAATCCCTCACGGCACAGCCATGTGGTGCGGAAGACACCCCAATGAAGGTTGTCATCAGCGCAACAACTTCACAGTCGCCGTGGCTGAAGACAAACCCTTCCACAGCAGGCTAGGTCTGCAGCGTCTCCTCTGCTTTGCTGTCAGTCCAAGTGTGTGTGTGCGTGTGTGCAGGTGTGTGCAGGTATGTGCAGGTGTGTGTGCAGAGTTTATTTGCAGGTAGCGATACCTAATTTGTTACCTTCTATCTCTCTTCATTGTGTGACCTTCCCTGAGCCTGGCCATAAAGACTTCCCATAAGGCAGCTTTGCAAAGTCCCTTAGCATGAGCCACGTTTCATTTCGTTTCCCTGGTGAAGAGGCATTGATTGCCTTCCGGTCTCAAGCATATGTGACAAATGTCATTTCTGTAGTCACAGTGCATCACAATGCATCCAAAAATAAATATTAGGAAAGAAGACAGCTTTGAATCTCAAACAGTGCAGCCCGTCTTCAGGAGCAAAGTGGCCAGGGTCATTGTTGGCGGACTCTCCTGTTGCCATGGGAATGAATCCAACGCCTTGATGCCGTTTCCTGGATCACGTGAGCTAAGTGGAAGGCAGCTGTTCAGACACAAAGCCCACCTTCGCATGTTTACCTGGTGAAACGGCAGGGAAGGAAAGCATAAGAGAACAGGCATTTGTAAGTGGTCAGTTGTGTGACTCGGGCATTGCAAGATTTCTACTTGAGAAAATGTATCTTTAACTCTGTTTTACAAGCTGCAGAAAAGCAAAATGAGACAAAATAACAGCAGATTGCCTAAATTTTACTCCCATTAAACCCTGAAGAATAACATGCGGAATAACGCAGCCCCTGCGGGAGACCCCCGCAGATGTCTCGTCTCCTCCAATGCAGAGCGCCAGCTCTACGGCTCAGCAACCGGGGCTTCAGGCTCACGGGCAGCTGCACGTGGGTGCCTTGGCTCAACCTGGGTCAAGGAAGCACCCTCAGAACCTAGCTGGATGGTTCTGCTGCGGCAGAAGCCCAACCAGGGCCTTGCCGGCTTGCTGTCCCTGCACCGTTCCATGGGACAGGTCAGGAAGCCAGGAGAGAGGCTGGCCTGCTCAGCAAGGTTGCCTCGCTCTCAACCCGAGGGCCTGGGTCCCACCTGGCCACACCCTGCCAGCCCACACCCTAAGATGCTCATCCCTTCCCCGGATATGCTGCTTTCTGGATATTAGGTTAAAAACATTAAACTGCTAATCTTCAGCCATTTTAACTTATAAAAATGGCAAGTTCTTATAGTTGACCCGAAATAGAATGCAGATATTGAATATATACTTCTGATACTAAACATCCTCTCTGTTTTAAAAATCTATTTAAATCTGTATAAATATAACTGCATCACCAATCCATGTCTAACCTGGCTAAAGGAATTTAGCTTTATATTTCTGTAAGTTTTGAGCTATTCCCTTTCTAGGTATTTTCCAGAAAGAGTTAAAGACAATGGGCCGGTGAGATGGCTCAGCAGCTTAAGCGCCTGCGCAGCAAGCACGAGGGCCCAAGTTCAACTCCCGGAACCCACATACGAAAAAGGGGCCGGTGATATCGCTCAGCGGCACGGGCACGCAGGCGCCCGAGGTCCTGAGGTCGACCCCCCGGTACCCACAAAAAAAAAAAAAATAATAAAGACATTGTATTACAGTGACCCATGCATACCCATGTTTACAGCAGCACAATTCATAATAGCTAAATCATGGAAGTGGCCCATATGTCCATCAGCAGGTGAATGGGTAAAGAAAATGTGGCATTTACATACAATGGAGTACTACTCTGACATAAAAAAGGATAAACTTGAGTCATGCATAGGAAAATGAATGCAACCTGAGACTATAATGTGAAATGAAATAAATCAGACACACAAGCTTAAATATCATGTGATTTCTCTTATATGAGAAACCCAAAATATAAATAAAGAGCAAAATAAAAGATAGCTAATAGGAAATAGAGAGATCTTTTTCAAATGGGAAGGGGAACAAGAGATGGAGGAAGGGAAAGGAAGGGAGGGTGAATGGAAAAAAAAAGAATTAAAGGGGAAAAAATGGAAATAGAGCCTTTGCAAATAGGAAAGGGACCAAGAGATGGAAGGAGCAGTGAAGGAAGTGAGGGATCCCAGGCGATGGAAAAACATTGAGACGTGTTATGTCCATGTACCAGCTCCCTGAGATAAATGCAATTGTTAGGCAGCGCAAACATGGCCTAATAAAAGTTTTTTAACTTAAATATAAGTTTTGAGCATTCACCGTGAGCTAGGCATTGTGCTAAGAACCATGCCTTACAATGTACCTGACTCCGCAGGTCAGCCCGAGGCCACAGCTGGCGAAGTTTCTTATTCTAGGCCTCAGGGCCCAGCAGGGGTGAGGCCTGACTCACCGTGGGGACGGACGTAGACTCCAGAATCGTGCAGCCAGGGCTTCTCGCTGGGCTGGAGGGAGGACTGAGGCGAGGGCAGCCGGAGGCCAGGCCCGTGTCCCGGGGCGTCTTCCTCAGGTCTTGCGTCCAAGGGTCTCTGGGGAGCGAGGCTGCTCCTGCCGACCCCGTGAGCTCAGAAGAAGCTGGAGGTGCCGGGGTTTGGGGTCACCCATCCCAGGGCCCCATCTTTTGCCTTCCTCATCAGGCCTTCTCATCTCCCTCGTGCTCCCCGGCGCTCCCCTGGCACCAGCTGCGGCTGCCCTGCCCTTCCCAGAGCAGACGCAGGCCTCCGCGGGCACCTGCAGACTTCCCGCTTCTCTCTGCCCCACCTCAGTTGGCTGCACCGAGCTTCCTTTCTTGAGGACTTCTGCAGCCACCGGCACAACCTTTAAATCACCGTTCTTCCCAGATGACTGGGTGCTAGAGTGGGTGTCGGGGTGACTCCTTTACCTGCACCCCATCCTCATCTCCCCAGGCCAGTCTCCTCTGAGGACGCCTCGGGGGCTGCTGGTTGTCAGCAGAAATCATCCACTCCACCCGCGCTGGGCGCTGCTTGCTTGGGGGCTGTTTGTCCCCCAAAATGGGTGCTCCGGAACCTCCCCTGCTCCAGAGAATCACTCCCAGCACCAACGCCCTCAGCGCCTAAGCAAAAGGCCTGTGCAGGCAGGTCGTGTAAGACCTGGTTCCGGCGGGAGGAGGAAGAGAAAGGGCAACACGAAACGACCAACAGTGTAGGTGATCTGTGGACACTGCAACTGCGGACAACCAGGGTTGGGTTTCACCAGCACCCCAGGCAACACAGAAGGTGCTGCCAAATTCCCCCAGGAGAACTAGCAATGGAAGCACTTATTTACAAATTCCCACCCCCACGGGTGGAGTTTGTCCCCAGAGCTGCTAGCCTCACGTTTAAAATTGTGTGACAAACTTCCCTAAAAATCCCACGCCCCTCTGGGGGCACTGGGGGACTAAAGATGGCCTTGCCTGCCCTGTGGCAAGTCTCCTGCAGAATGAGCCACACACAGCAAGCATGGGCCTGTGCATCCGCAGCTGAAACCAGTGCGATGCCAAGATGCCCGAGGTAGAGCTTCAGGGAGCACCTGCCGCACGCAAGCAGCATTTTTGGTTGGAAGCAAGAGGTGCTAAGAGTTAAAGATGAAAGAGCAGGAAGACTGCAGCTGAATCTGGGGGCATCTGCTGATGGGTTTGGAACAGGCTTGCTATGGGGGCACACGGGGAAGTGGGCTCTCGACAGCTCCTGGGATTTTGAATGAGATTCTGGGGCCACAAGATGCTGTTTAGGAGGAAGGTGGTTAGGTTAGGGGAGGAACAGGCAGGGAGATCAGGGTGGAGATGGGAAGACGTTTTTTACATAATGATTTGATTTCGAACCTGTCCTGGCCACAATGGCAGAGAATGCTGCTGGCCGATTGTAACTTTAGACACGAAGCATTACTGTGTAGACTGTGGCAAAGTTACCGCCGTGTCATTACGTCTCCGCACACACCTTAAACACAGAGCACAACGTACGCATCGCTAACTCACCAGCTCGTGATCCATAAAGCACTGTCCCAGCTGTGGAGTACCATCCTCCATGATTATTTAGGAACTGTTCAAGGAGAGGATTCGGGAAAGAGTATTTTCTTACTCAGAAATTTATTTTAAATTGGAGGTGTCAAAATGTTCTCTGCAACAATGTCGGGGTAAAATCTGACACTATTAACAAATGAACAGACAGAGAAAACAATTTTAATAGCATTTTCTTTTACCATTTTATTTTTTAAATAGCAGAATTAAAATTTGTTAAATTATCTTGTTGATTTCATCCTCAAAAGTAAATTAAATTAATGACTCAGAGAAACCTAAGGAAGAGTAATGAAATCCATTGTGATGCTCCAACTGAAAGAGGGAAAAAGGAAACTAAAAACAGCCTGATTTGATGATCGTCACAACACACAGCTTCAGGACAAAAGCCCTTCGTCTTCACAAGGAAGGGTGCTCTGCCGTGCAACGCCTGACCACAGGACAGGCTCAGAAAAGTTCCTCATGAGAAACGGAAAAGCAGGAATCAACCAGGTACAAGTCGGAGCCAGAGATGTGCGCAGGAGTCAGAGCCAGCAGGAGGCCACCCGCGTGCTGGGGGATGGAGGTGGCAGAGCGGACTCACAGCATCGCCTGACGTATCTTTGCATGGTGGTCCGTGATAGGGACTCGTACATTTTTCCAGCAAGCCTGGTATTTCTCTGGCTGAAAATACGAGATGAGGGGCAGTCAGTGAACATCTAGATCATGTACATGAAGAACAGCATCCCATGTGGCGGGTGATGGCAGGAAGATACCATGGAAAGAGGGACAAGCAGATGTGACCCTAACCGTGACCCTGGGCCTTTCGCCATGCGTCTCAGCAAGGCTGTGCCCAAGGCCTCAAAGCACCAATGGGCACTGCCCACTGAAATCGGCCCAAGCCCCACGGCAAGGAATTAGAACACTGCAAATCCTCCTTACCTGAGCACTGTGGTTTATGTGCGCTCCTGGCCGTGTCAGGCAGGACAAGTTGTATTCCTGGAAAGAAAACGCAGAATTCATGGGGTCTCAAATACGGATGTACTGATGTAGAAAATCGAAAGTCCGACTGTTCAGCTTGCAAGGTCAAATTACTTCCGCACACTGACCAGCCACAGCCACATCTTCTAAGTAAAGCCAATAAAGAGGACGTTAACACAGGACGTTAGCATTAGCTACTGAGCGAAGGGTGGCATCACTCCCTTGGGACTGTATGTGAAAAACTCTCTGTTCCATGGGTCTGTGTGTCATTATTTCCTTTAGAGATAAGAGGTGCTGTACAGTATTCCTGAGGAAGCTTTCATTATCCTTTCCTGTGTCCATGGTTTGTTCTACCAATCAAGTAATTGTGAATTCCTTGTTGAAAAACTTGCAGCGTAGAGAAAAATCAGATAGAGGGACTTCTCAGCAGTGTGCCAGGATCTGGGTGCTTGTCTTAGCAACCCTAAAACCTAAACATTTATATATTATATTTTTTAAGAGATTGTATAGAAGATATGATATTTATGTGGCACATTTGGAAATGGATAAATGCAGACACAAAAAGTACAGCAGCATCAAATTTACCCAACAACAGCCAAGCTATTTCTTGCTTGTGTATTCGTATGTATATTCCTATATGTGCTCATATATAAACATATATTCTAACATATATTCTAGTCAAGGTCTGTAAAGATTGAAAGAAGTTAAAAAGAATTTAGAGCCTACAAATCCATTCATGCCTGATTCCACAAGGCTGGCGGTAAATGCTCGCCGTGACAAACAAAGGTAAGAACAGAATGCAGAGGCCCGCTGCTGCATTCTGGAACCTCCATGACTTCAAGCTTACACCAACTATGACAAAACATGTTTTGAATGGCTTGCTCTTCTGGTTCCTTTTATCTTGACAAGATACCACTAAAATTCTGTGGAGGAAGGAAAGATCTCCAAATTACCAGCCAGCAAGCATAACCTCTGGGCCAGCAGGCAATGAAAAACCCCTTGGCTTCCCCAAGATCCAAAATGAGGATTGCAAAACCTGTTGTAACACATAAGAATGTCGCAAAACAAAACACTCCGTCACTCACTTAGGAATGAAATTAATAAAAACTGTAAAAGCATTCCTTTTTCGAGCACAAAGCTGTTTCTTTATAAGGAGCTGGAACACAGAGGACCACTTCCCCTAAGACAAAAACTTCACCAAAGGGGTGACCTCAGGCCCTGCAGCTTAAGACCGAAGATTCGCTTCTTCACTGCAATTTTAAAAAAGACTTTTAGCAACATCCAAGCTGGAAGAGAGAAATCTAACAAGAATAAGCTCATGCTATTAAAAAAAAAAAAGATTTGAATAAAACATTAGAAAAGTAATCAGCAAAGAAAAGCAGAATGGACTCATGGAAGTATTTTTGTAACATAAAGGAAGCGACCATAATACAAGACCTTTGTAACATAAAGGAGCACAAGAGAATGTAAGGGCAGAATTATAACATTTTAACAAAATTTTAGGTAATATTTCTTTTATATCCAATAATATCTGAGACCTGGATTCTATAAATAAGAAATTCTACCTCCATTATTATCAAGTGAATGTAGGAAAACTGCTTCCTTTAACAGTAAGAGGACCAGAACTTAAGAGTAGACCAGCAACATACCTGGTTTTCCATGCTTTTCCAGAACCTTAAACATCTCACCAAAACGTGAAACCTATTGCTGTCCTCCCCCTCGAGAGTGACCAGAACTCTGCAGCTGTGTCAGCGACTGCAGTGTGGCACAGATGATGCCGTGTGACCGCATGGCCGTGTACATCGTGAAGGATGATCAATTTGGCTCTTCCCGGCGTACTGTCTTCAGGGATGCTCATTCTTGAGCCCCGAGCACCACGCTGTGACAAAGCCGAGGACGTGTGCAGGTGCTAGGGACAGGTCCCCCAGCCAGGGGCTCAGCCAGCACCAGCAACCACCACTGCCGGGCAGGACTGGGTCTCCATGTGACTTCAGTCCCTGGGCTTCAGGACACCCCACCTGATGCCAAGCGGGGTAGACCTTGGTAACCCTCGGGCCCCTGCCTAAATTGCAGATTTCTGAGTAAAATCAGTGGGCTTGGGGTTTTAGAGTGATTTAACCCTTTCAAGCTGCAGCTTCCTCTTCTGCAATGGGGATTAAATCGATCTCTAAGACCGGGTTGCGAGCTGACTGAGGGCACACGGTACGTGGCACAGATGCACAGTAGACGTCAACTATGAGAGATGAGGTCAGACAGCAAAAACAGAGAACTAGACGAGACAGGGAGATGCTCTGAAGTGAAAAGTATCAAAAAGCAAAAGTGACATTGTGTAAAATTGAATATTTATTGTAAAACAAAGGTACAAGAAAATCTCCTAGGATACAAATAAAAATGAAGAAAAATAAGATGATTGCAGAAAACCGAGGAAAGGCTATAATGATCTGGCCAACTGCTGTTCTGAGGCATTCAGAACAACTACGGTGAAAGTAAACGCATCTCTAAACACTTACGCACCCTGGAACAATGCAAAAATACAAAAAGAGGAAGTTTCATAAACTAAAATCCAACCCTACCATTCACTATCTACCAGACAAACTATCCAAATTTAAATGATCTGAAGACACACAGAGGTAAAGTACTAAACAGCAAGGAAAAAAAGAAACTGCAAATGTAACCCTCAGAGAAGAGGTTACCCTACTGGAAAAAGCGGAGCTGCGCAAAATTATGAACACAGAGCATCAGCGCGTGGTTTAGGAGTTTTACGGCGGTGTAATTCGCACAGTAAGCTGTATGTATCCAGAGCATGATCGTGAGGATCAGCCACCACACGCCACCAAGGTAACGAGCACGCGTCCCGCGGGTGACCTGGGGCTGTCACGTCACCTCCCTGTGCTGCCGGTTCCCAGTCGCCACTGCTCTGCTTCCTGTCACCAGTCATTGGGCTGCGTTTGCAAGCGCACATATTCTTTTTTTTTTGTGTGTGTGTGTGTGGGTACTGGGGGTCGACTTCAGGACCTCGCACGCCAGCAGGCGCCCGTGCCGCTGAGCGATATCACCGGCCCCTTTTTTGTATGTGGGTTCCGGGAGTCGAACTCGGGCCCTCGTGCTTGCCGGGCAGGCGCTTAAGCCACTGAGCCATCTCACCGGCCCGACATTTTTGACACATAAGTTTAAAATACTTTCTAATTTCCTTCTTTGTTTTTTTCTGTGACTCATGAGTTATTTAGTTTTCAAGTATTTGAAAATTTTCCGAAGATCTTCCTGTTATTAATCTCTAATTCCCTTACGGCTTCAGAACACACTTTGTATGTAACTTTCATCCTTTTAAATTGACTGGGACTTGTTTTCTGACCCAGAATACGGCCTATCTTGGTAACTCTTTTGAGTGCACTTAAAAAATAATATGTATTCTGCTGTTGTTGGGTACGGTGTTCTATAAATGTCAATGCTGTCCAGGGTTTTGATCGTAGTATTTAAACCTTACATATCCTTAATGAGCTCTCTGTCTAGTTGTCTTATCGGTTATTGAGAAAGGGTATTAAAACTGATTGTAACTGTGTGATTGCGTGTTTCTCCTGGAGAGTCTATCGGTTTTGTTTCTGGTTCGTGTCTGGAAGCTCTGAAATGAGCCGCGTGCATGTTTAGGATTGTTACACCTTCCTGATGCACCTTCATCACTTTCCGCAGCATTCTTCGCCTCTGCTAGTGCGCGTGGACCTGAGATCTGCTTTCTCTGATGTTAACACAGCCGCACTGCAGCTGCAGGAGGCATCTTTTCCCGCCTTTACTTTTAAACTGTTTTGTGTTCTTATATTTGAAGGATGCTACTGGTAAGTAGCATATTGTTCATTCTTTTATTTGATCCAATCTGACGTTTCTGCCGTTTAAGTGCAGTATTTCTATTTTACATGTAATGCTGTTATCGATACGATTATATCTTAAAACAATCACCTTGATTTTATTTTTATTTTCTCATTTGTATTTTTCCCTTTGTTCTCTCTCTCTCTCTTATTTTGGATTAATCGAATACATGTCTCATTTATTATGATTTAACTTTACTGCCTTTACCGGTTTGTGACTTACATCTCTTTGTTGTTCTAGTCGTAGTAGTCTTAGAGCTCGATCTTACTAACCACAGTCTCCCTCCGGTGACATCGAGTATTGGAACTTCCTCTCTCACCAGGCTGGTGCTATTCTTACCACATATTTTATTTTCTGTTATGTACTACAAATTTCATATTGCTAATTCCACATCTTTAAGGACGTTAAACAATACGATTTTAATACGCTTTCACCACAGTTACTATTCCTAGTCCTCTTCATCTCTGTACAGATCCCTGTTTTGATCCGGCATTATTTCCTTCAGCCCGAAGCATTTCCCTGTAGAGTAGGGCACTGGTGACGCAGTCAGCTTTCGAATTTTTTTGATGTTCATTTTTGAACGTTCTTACTCTGGGTACAGAAGTCTAGGATTACAATGTTTGCTTTTCAGTAGTTTCGAGAACGCCCTCACTGCTGTCTCACCTGCTCGCTTATTTTCTCTATCTACTTATCTTTCTCTGTCTGCAGTGTCTTTTTTCACTACCTACTTTCAGGATTGTCTCACATTCACTCTTTTTGAACAATTTGTGATGTGCCTTGAGACTACAGTGATAGTTTTTCTCATGCTGTCATTGGATTTTTAGATTCTTAAATGTGTGGTTTACAGTTTTGATAAAAATGAGAAGATTTTAGCATTATTTCTTTACCTATTTTTCCTTTCCTCTCCTCGCTCCAATTTCACATGTAGTGGACTCCTGGAAATCAGTTCACGGTGCAGTTCACTGACACTGCTCATGATATCAGTTCTCGTTTCTCCGTTTCCTTTTAATGATACTTTTTCTGAAATATCCTTTACATACCATCGAAGTCACCCTTTTAAAGCATACAACTCAGTAACTTGCAGTACATCCCCTCAGTTGGGAACCCTTCGTCATCTGACTCCAGAACACTTTCATCACCCCGAAAAGAGAACTCACCCCATTACCAGGTGCCCACCCTCCTCCCACGCCCGGCAAACGTTCTTCTGCTTTCTGCCTGCTTAGACTGTTTTGGACGTCGAATAAAGATTGACTTGCCTGGCAGAATGTTCTCGAGTCTCACGGGGAGGCACGCATTGCTTCATTCCTTTTCCTTGTTGGGTAATCCAGTGCCTGGATGTACGTTTCGGCTACCCTTCCATAAGCTAATGGCTATCCAGTTGCGTCTACGTTTTGCCTGTGAATGATGCTGCTGCGAACATTTGTGTGCAAGGTTTTGTGTGGACACAGATTTTCATTTCCCTTGAGCACAGCTCTAGGAGAATCGCTGGATCGTGCGGTGACTCTGTCTAATCTTTCGGGGAAGTGCCAGGGTGTTTTCCAAACCAGCTGCTCCACTTTTGGGTCCCAGCCTCCCTGGCAGGCGTTAGTGGCTCCTAAGCCACCCTGGTGCCAGGGCGGACCCACCTTGGCCCTGACCCGAGCGCCCTAGTGGTGACCGGAGCCGAGCATCTGTCCATGGCCTCGTCCCCTGCGAATCGCCCCGAGGAAAAGCCTATTCAGATCCTTGTCCGTTTTACAAAATTGTGCTGTTTTGAGTGCAATAGATTCTTATACATCATGAGTCCCAGTCTCTCATCAAGATATATGACTTGGAAACCCGCACCTTTTCATTTTCTTGACAGCCCTTGGGAGTACAAAAGTTAATTTTGGTGAGTTAATTTATAGCCAGTGAACATATTAACATGTGTTCAATCTCATTAGAGAGTAAAAATAAGGAGTTATATGGCTTTTAACCAAGTAGATTTGAGAGATGAAAATCTGAACATTAAATGTATCATTAGCGAAGGTTTGAGCCCTTTCATAACGCCTGTAGGAATTTAAATTGGACAAGTTTTCCAGAGACGATTCAGCAATATATCTCAAAGTCCCTGAAGTCCTACGTATACTTCGACCCAATAATCCTACTTCTAAAAATTCATCCTAAAGAAAAAGTTGAATAATTTTACAAAATTGGATTTTTTTCACCGCTGTATATATACACTGATAAATTAGAAAGGCCAAGCAAAGGGGTTCTACTAAACACACCGAAGTACAGCAAATCTCACAGGACACAGTGTGACCACTGTGACGAGGGTGCGGATCCGGATCGCCACTCTGAGACGCAGCGCAATGAGGGGCGCTCCTGACACCGGGCAGCAGAAGCCCCCAGAGAGCAGATCCAGCGACAAACGGACCCCAGGCACGTGGTGTGTGGTGATGGGGAGGCCAGAACACCTTAGGCCGTCAGAATAGATCCAATACTTCAAAAGAAACAAGAAGGGGGTCCGGTGAGATGGCTCAGCGGTGTAAGCGCCTGCCTGGCAAGTGCGAGGGCCGGAGTTCGACTCCCGGATCCCACATATGAGAAAAGGGCCGGTGATATCGCTCAGTGGCACGGGTGCCTGCTGGCGTGCGAGGTCCTGAGGTCTACCCCCGGTACCCACCAAGAAAAAAAAAAGAAACGAGAAATTGAACCTTACATGAAACTGCTTTTCAAAAGTTGTCTACTGCTTCAGCATCTTAGAAAAAGATTCAGTTGTCAAACAAAACGCATCATTTGTGGACTAGAATCCAGCAGAGAAGCCAGGAGCGCCAGCTTACATTTATTCTCACTGATGTAAATATCCGCGAGATGCTGCTAAAGTTTAAAAAATCCTGTTATAAAGTTTGTATCACGTGAAGTCATTTTTATTAAAAATGAAAGCTAATTTACATATAAGAATAAGCTCTATGTTAATAGTGGGTGATTTTTATTTCCATTTTTATACATTTTTCTATTTTTGTATTTTTCTATAGATCATTAATATTTTATTTCACAAAAAAGATATATCTTTGTGCTTATACAGAAAAGGATTCGTGCTCTAGTTTAAAATTTTGAGAATGAAAATCCCCAGATAAACACTGGGGCGCAGTCCCGAGATCCGGTCAGCCCTCGCGCTCTCAGCGGCGTCGCCCAGCCCAGCCCAGCTGTGCACGGCCTCGGCGGTGCGGGCTCCGGGGCTCCGTCCCGCGCCACAGCTGGCGGCGCCGCCCGCATGGAGCAGAGGTGGCGCACGGCCCGCTGCGGACACCACGCGCCCGCGGCCGGTTCTAGCACAGACGGGATAAGGAGGCCAGGTCCTGCCAAGGTCATCGCGACGTCCTCGGAAGTTCGCCCCCCCCCCCCGCCTCCCACCCGGCCACATCGCAGCTGGCTCCCCTGCGGGAGGTGGGCCTTGTGCCTGTGTCACCTCTTCCTCACCGCAGGGACTCAGGTGCCTGCACTTTGCTGTCCCTTCTCCCAGCAGGGAAGCATACCGTGGGGGGGGGCACAGAAATGTTTTCTGGACATTGTGCAACGACGACGGGAAGCTGAGCGAGTTCAGCTACCTCCGCCCGAAGAGTCCCGCTCTAAACCCACAAGGAATTTTCTAACATCTGGCCCACGGGAATAGCATAACCTTCAAGATTTCTTAAATATTTCTTTTCATTTCTCGTCTTTTCTTTTTGTGCAGGGGATTGAACCCAGGGCTTTTGCACTGAGCTATATCCCCAGCCCTTTTATATTTTTTTATTTTGAGACAGGGTCTTGCTAGGTCACTCTATTGCCCAAGTGGGACTCAAGCTTGCAATCC
Organism: Erethizon dorsatum; assembly: GCA_028451465.1. Lineage (NCBI taxonomy): Eukaryota > Metazoa > Chordata > Mammalia > Rodentia > Erethizontidae > Erethizon > Erethizon dorsatum. The sequence continues at coordinate 137,758,175 of CM051826.1, read as the reverse complement.
TCCTGCCTCAGCCTCCCAGAGTGCTGGGATTACAGATGTGTGCCACCATGCTGGCTTCAACATATTTTTAATATACTAACCCACTTTCGTTATGTATCCTTTTTCAGTTAATTCACAATGAAAAAGAACAAGAGAAGAGCTTTTCACTGTCTTTACTCTCTCAGAAATGTGCAACATAAACATAATAGTGTTAAGAAGTTAGAAACAACACAGTAGCTAAAGAAGTTTATATTTGCAAAATTTCAACAATTATCTTCTCTAGATTTCCCCCCAATTAGCATATTTGTTAATCAAATTAATTAAGAAGCTTTTCAAAATAAAAGCAATGTTTTAAATAAATACATTCTTTCATAACCATAGAACATTGAGTTCTGTCGGAGGTAATGAACATCATACTCAAGTACTTTATGAAGACATTAGGGTAAAAATAATCTAGATGTAATTATATATGTACCCTAATTAATCATTTGTTTCTTTTTGCATGTGTTTTTCTGTATGTGTTAAAATTACAGATGTTTTAAAGCATTCAGGTAGTTCTGAAATCATGGTGAAGATGTTAACTGACCCACAAACTTTACATCAGCTCATCATGATGGTAGGCAGCTTCTCAGCAGAGCTTAGATGTAAATTTAGTTTCCTGCACTGAATCTCATCGAAGCCAAGACCCCCTCGGTGCTTGTGTCTGTGGTAGGAAATGAATGCTTAGACTCCCAGTTCGGAGAAACGAAACCTTCCTCCAAATCCTGAAACTCCATAACTGAATGTTACTGTCACGTCAAAAGGCTGCTACTGTGGCGCTTTCAGTGTGTTTCTGAGTACTACACGAGTGGGTATAAATTCACTAATGACCGCTGAAATTGCATGTTTAGTAAATGACTACAGGAAACTTCCTAAACATTTATTTTATTTAACATTTTAAAGAGTTTGCTAACTGAAGAAATGACTGTTGTTAATCTTTCCAGTACTTCTGAACATTTGTTTAATCTTTCATTTTTTAAAATTTCTACTGCGATTCTTAAGAATTTTTAATCTATATTTAATCTATCAAAACACCTATGCTTTGGCAAATTTGGCTTTCTTCAATAATAAGCTATACTAAGATCTCTAAAGTAATGACAAAGGCAGAGATGTAAAATTCAGCACAGCGTCAGGTTACAGGAAGTGCTCATTAGAATTTCAGATTAACAAATTTGTCCCAAAATGATGATAAAGACAAAAGAATAATTTACTAAATGAATAATATGAATAATGCAACACACAATGGATTTCAATATCGCTCTCTCTCTGTCACACACACACAGACACACACACGGGTGAGTTCACACATCTCAGGATTTAAAACACTGCTTCTAAAGGTTTTAACTTAGATAAATTAACTACATTGAAATACTGACATTGTGAAAATATGTTTCTGTCCGACACCCCACAGAGGACATATTTGTGTGAACTCCTAAAAACGTGAAGAAAGAAAGCGTGGAGCGGCGTGGCGCTGGCCGGTCAGGGCCGCCCGTTGTCCTCGCCGCCCTCCTTCTCCTCGATGGCCTCCAGGCTGCGCTTGCCCTTGGCCTCGGTCCCTCCGCCGGGCGCCCTGCTCAGCCCACACGACAGGCAGGCCAGCTGGACCTGCTTCATGTTCTCCAGGGCCTCGTGCTTGGCGCTCTTCAGCAGGTCTCCTTGTCCCTGCAGACAGGCGACAGACAGCAGGAAAGTTATGTGGCCTCTGTGGCCTGGTATCGTGGCTCTGTGCCCTCCCAGACATGGCTCTGTGCCCTCCCACGGACGTGGCTCTGTGCCCTCTGTACTGCTGCCGAGGGAGAAAACAGCGCCCTGTGTGCCAGCTCTCATCTCCAGCTTCAGCCTGATTTATGGTGCACAGCAACCACGCTTGCGTGTAGGGACACTTTCTCCTAGGTGCCTTGAAATACGCAACTCCTCAAAATCCCTGCAAGCCCTTGGCAGGTCTAGCCTCGGTAGTGAGAACTAAGTCCTCTGAATAACAGCCTGTAGTTTTACAGCTGGCACAGTCCAGGACCTCTGGTCCTAACCATTTCACCACATGGCATCTTTCAAAGGCAAATCAAGAACTCCCTTCAAAGCACCCTAAAACCATCATTCACTGCTATCCACGGCAACCATGGAGAGAGAAAAGAAAAGCATTCTCACGTGACACCACTTGACAGAACTCAGAGAAGGGATCTGGGGCCAGGAAGACCCGTGCAGCAGGAACACGCTGGCAGGGACAAAAGTCATGTACAAGGAGTCATAGAAATAAACAGTGAATTTTGAATTTTAAAAATTTATTAAAAACACACTGCCATTAGTCCCTCTCAGAATCCTCCCTCTCGCTTTGAACACACTCATCCCATTGTTCTCGCTGCTTTCTGAAGCCGTTCTGGAGTCTTCTTTCCTGAGTGTCTTTACTAGATGAGATTGAAAATACGGTGACCACAGCTGCCAAGCGCCCGCCAATGGACAGGCAGCTCATAAAAACACGACGCTGCGTCCTCACTTGCCTCACTCAGCAGCTCTGGCTCCCTGTGACTTTGGGCTCTTCCCAAAAGTCAACTCGACCCTAAAAAGGAAACATTTTGAACCAATTCAGGATATTGAGGCAGCCATGACAGCACAACTAAAGACACCAAGAAAGAGAACTCCAGAGCTGCTTCAGAAATGGGTAAAAATGTGTGTTCAAAGTGAGTATGTTTTGTACTATAATAAATTTTTAAAAATATTTTAAACATTCACCATATGTTTTGATCACACCTTGTATCCATTCATGTCAACCTGGCCTACGTCCTTTACTATAAAAATGATGAGGATGTATTTGACCCCGCCTCCAAGATGAAAGAGAACACGTCGGAAAGCTGCTTGTGACTTAATGATTACAATGCTGTAAGATGATCTGGATATTTTCATAACTTCCTTCCCGTCAAGTTCATTATTGGTGTACACAAATCCTAAAATTAAAGACCCCATTGAGAAAGGGGCAAGAGAAGTGAAGAGACTCTTCACAGAGGAAGAAACACAAACGGTCAGCAAGTATGCGAAAAAAATCTCGGCCATTAGAGAAACGCAAATTAAAACAAGCCTAAGATTCCATCTCAGTCCAGAAAGAATGGCAATCATGAAGAAATCAAACAATAACAAACGCTGGCGTGGCTGTGGTGAAGAAGGAACCGTCCCGCGTTGCTGGTGGGATATGAACTGTGTGACCATCATGAAAATCAGTATGGAGACTTCCCAAGGAACTGAAATTAGAAATTCCATGACCAGTGAACCCCTGCTAGGTATCTTCCCCAAAGAGCACAAGTCATCACACCCCAGATCTCCTGCAGTAGGGGAGGGGTCCAAGGGAACAAGGGCGAGGGTGAGGAGGAGGGGAAGGGGAAAACAGGTAGAATAAAGATGAGCCATGTACAGGAACCTAATCACCTCAATGAATGTAAGCACGGTCATAACAGGAGCTAAGGTTAATAAAACCAACAAGAATGAAAAATAGGGGAGGGGGAATTAGAGGAGGGAGGAGAGGGGGGAAGAAGGGGAAGGGGATTAAAAAGAAAGAAACAAGCTGCGGTATGTACATGTCCCCACTACCCTAGATGATTGTAAACTGCATGTACTACAAACACGTACTAATAAAATCTTAAAAAGTAATAATAAATAAAATAACTTGAAATCTGAAAAAAAGATGATTTGGAAAGCAGTTCAGTTTTCTACTACTCTCATGCAGATCTCGCTACCATGGGCGATTTAAATGCAAATGTGACTAACTCGTTTGAAATGCAGCGCGGCGAGGGTTGCATTAATAACAAGATCACAGTCACGGTTGTCCTCAGAGCGTCACTTGTAAGCGTTCTCTTTTCACCTAGTTTTGAAATTATCATCAAGCATTTTTAAAGCAAGCTGGCATCCTCCCTAACTGTAAGAGACCAGGGGAGCCCACAGAAATATCCACCTGGTACCCACCAAAAAATCCAGTTTGATACCATCGATGCACAGGGCTGTCACCTCCTGTGCCCTACAGAGGGTTGCAAAACACACCGCCACAGCCCAAACGCCATCTCGCCTGCTCCGAGAAGTGGCATCCAAGCTAAATGCCAGACGGTGCCAGCTCTGGTACACAGAAGTCAGTCTCTCTGGAAAACAATGGCCAGTTGGTGGAAACACTTTGTACCAGCGCATGAGACGCGTTCCATCATCTCCCATTAACCGGCGACAACCCGGGCCGGCTGCACAACACAGGCAGGAAAACCAACAACCCGGAAAGTTCAGGCGTGAAACTTAAATCACAGCGGAAGCAACAAATGAACAGCTTGGAAGAGCTTACGCTGAAACTTTTAAGTAAATTTTTGGTTTTTATTTTTTTTAAGAAGGGGCCACGGGATGATCTTCTGCCCCCTGGCTCACAGAATCGCACGCTGTGCATCCCCCACACAGGACCCCACCTCCGTCCGGCCACACAGAGAACGTGAAGGTGCAGAGAGCCCGGCGCTGTGCCTCGCTGCTGTCCTCTCCCGTCTCGCGGGCATCAGTTCCTCCAGCCGTCGAGCAGCCTCTTTGCCCACTGTGTCGGGAGCACGAGCCAGCCCACCTCACCGCAGCTCCCTCCAGCATCTCGTCCTGGGCCATTTCTCCCCGGATGCATTAGGTAAAGTCTCCATGTGCATTTAAGGTGTATTCTGAGACTTTTTCTTTTTTCTTTTTCTGTACAGGGCCTTTTCACTGAGCCTTTGCACCGAGCTACATCCCCAGCCCTTTCTAATTTTTTTTTTTTTTTTTTTTTTTTTTTTGAGACAGGATCTCGTTAAGTCACTAAGTTGTCCAGATGGGGCTGAAATTTATTATCCTCCTGCTTCAGCCTCCCTAAGTGGTGGGATTACAGGGCATCCTTAAGCATGTTTTAAATCTGTTCCCCACAGAGATCTCAGAAGAGGAAGAGGGAAGCCAGGAGGACTCATTTTACTTGGTGGTACACAAATTGCAACACATCTTGTATACTAAAATAAATCCGGGCAGCTTAGAATGCCCGTCATAGCTTGGAATGCAGAATTAATGTACAATTTGACCAAGGAACACTCAACTTGAAAGAAGTGTCAAGCTGCTGCTGGCTTTTTTAGACTCACAGGAGCTTGGAGTTTCAAGAAAGGAGGGGAGGGCTGCATTCAGCAAAGGGAAGTGCGGGCACCGTGCAGCCTCCAGGTGGCCCGCGGCTGAGGGGACAGAGGACTCAGAGTCCTAATCGCAAGGCCACATTCGTCCTCACTGGGACTTGGCTCTGGATGGGAGGTTCCACGGTAATCCCAGCACATTCAGAAAGTAACACTTGCTGTCATGGAAAGCTGCAAAGAGCCATTACAGAAATCCGAATCCAAAAATGAATGATTAATATCTAAAAACACACACATTAAGTGTCCCTTGCCAAATCCTTTCAACTACATTAAATTGTACTGCCTAGAAATCGAGAAATACCTGATGCAAGTTAGACCGTAAACTGCACTGCTGCCGTGCCGCCACAATTTCCGTTGCCTCAATTACTGTCAATAAAACTCGATCACGACACTGAACAGCAGCTGCGTGTACTGAAAACCCAGCACAGTACCCTGAGCTCGAGCCAGCGAGCGTCATTGGCTCATCAGAGCACAGCCAGGAAGAGGCTGACGTTCTAGACACAAATTCTCATTTCTTGTATGCTTTATAATGCATCAGAAGACATTTTAGCATTTTTGTTATTTCCATTCTTGCTAAGAAGTGCAGTCCCTTCCACCGTGTGAAAATAGTTTGGGTGACAATCTTGCTGCCTAACTCACAAAAGACATCGGTGGCTGCTCCTCAACCACTTTTCCCAGGCCTGCCTCTATCCCTTGTGATAGGAGTGCATGAAACAGCAGGACATCGTGTCCTGCATCCTCGTCCCGCGTGCAGGAAATGCGGTGGCCGTCTCCACATGCCACAGTACTTGAAGCAGCTCAGTGGGACTCTGGGAATGGAACGACCCTCGCACGGACACAGCTACACACATAAACAAATGCAGCTCTGTCCCCACACTCGTGGCACACAGCCCGCCGCCAATGGAGCTCCCTGATGCTTGCCACGGGGCTGTCTCCACCCACAGCCAGCAGCACGGCCACAGACGCGGCGACCATCAGAGCGGCTCTTTATCAGTTCCAGGTCCCCTGTGCTGAGCCACCCTCCGGGGGCTGTGCACAACCACGACCTCTCCAGTGCAAAAACCTTGTGTTTTGAGAATCCCTGTATCGGTTCAAGAGCGTAACGGCTTTGCTCCAAAGAAGCAGGGATGACCGTTGAGAAATTAAAATAGCACAGCTAAGGTGTCTGGCATCACGGCAGAGGCTCCCTCTGGCTGTGGCACTTTGAAGGCTGGGCGCGTGGGAGGCTGGGAGGAAGCACCTGAGCGTGGCCTGGGCCCTGCGCTCTGGAATGCAGCTCACAGTGTGCGGAGGCCACGGGTGTGGACAAGGGTCACAGGACGCAAAGGTGTCCCACCAGCAGATTACGTATGAAATACCGAAGCTGCACAGAAATGGAGGTTTCCACTGCCTTGAGTTATCAGTGCTCAGATTTACTACTTTTAACACCTTGCTACTGGAAATCTCTAGTGCTTTCTACTCGCCGCTTAAAAAGTTCAACTTTTACTCTAAGAACTGTCAAGCAATATGGATGACTGGTGATAGAGTAGCCCAGAACAACAGTCTTGGTTTGACAGAGTTTTGTCTGCTGTTCTTCTGAAACTCTTGAGCCCAAAACAAATAAAACACCGCTTTTCAAATCTTTATTCCATAGCCAGGCGTGGTGACATAAATCTAATCCCAGCACTACGGGAGGCTGAGGCAGGAAGATGGCAAGTTTGAGCCCAGAACAGGCAATTTAGTGAGATCCTGTCTTAAAATAAAAATTAAAAATGGCTAGGGATGTAGGTCAGTGCAGAGGCCCTGAGTTCAATCCACATTACCACAGCAAAACTCTTCATTATATAATGCAATTACACAATACAAGTTTTGTAAGAAAATAAATGTAATTCTGTTGTCGGGCATGCTCATCTGAGCCATAGGGCTTTTGAAATTTTAGATAAAGTTCATTTTAAAAAATAAGTTTAGTGACTGATACAATTTAGAATTAGTTATTAGCTCCAGGTAATAGAATATTTCTGAAGATTATGGAACTAGAATTTAAATGAGTCTTTTTAATATCTGACACTCTATGCTCAAGGAAAAATCCAAAGTGTAGAAGATATTTTAAGAACTACTTAGGAAAAAAGTGTCCATATAAAATAACAGAATGCGGCAGACAACAAGTTTAATAAACACAACTGTAGAAAAGGCTACAGAAAATACAAAGTTACACTGTTAACATTCGACAGTAATGAAAATTAAACTTGAAAGTTAAATACAGGGCTGGTGAGATGGCTCAGCAGCATAAGCGCCTGCCTGGCAAGCGCGAGGTCCTGAGTTCGACCCCCGGTACCCACAAAAAAAAAAAAAAAAAAGAAAGAAAAGAAAAAGAAAGTTAAATACGGAAGATCTTTTTTTTTCACATTTCTTTTTCAAATAATCACAACATCTTTCTCATGAGAAAATCTTAGCTAACTTGAAGGAATAAAGGGCCTTAGTAATTTCAAGATGGTAATTAACTGCATTTTCAGTGGAAAATTTGTATTAACTATATTTTTTAAAGGTAGCTTTAAAAATACAGGGGTCCATTTTTATGTCCTGGTGTTAGAGAATACATAAATGGAGTAGTTTAACATTATTTAAATGCCACTCACTAATAGCACCATAACACGATTATTAATATTCCAACACTACTCTTAATGATGCCTTGCATCTGAATTCCTCAATAAAACCCAATGTACTGAAATTACTTGTTGAACAGAGCTTAAAGAAGCATGGGGCTTAGGGTTCCCTGCTCCTGGCGTGCTTTGCGCTAGGCAAGCCTATGGCACGCGTGTCACACCAGGCTGTCTTGTTATCACTGAAAGCTTAAAGGTTCGCCATCTCTGCCCTAGGCAGGCTGCATGTGAGCTGAGATGCTCCCAGCTCCTCCCTTTGCTTTAGGGACAAGATGGTTTCTCTCAGCTGTCAATGGAAACTTAGCCTTTAATTTCTGCTCTATTCATCTACACATCGAACAATTATTTACTAACTCTGACTATGTACCAGACTTTTTCTTTGGCCTGTGATTCTCAAGCATACCCAAACCAAGATCTTTAAAATAAATATTTTTAAGGTTCTCTTTACTAACCTAAAATGAAATTCATAGATAATATAACCTGCTTATTCATTATGAAAAACAAAGCAGCTGCAGCACCCTAGTTATAAAGCAGAACTAAGAGCATGGTCATTTCAAATATCACATGCAGTATTTAAACGCTGCAGCAGAGAAGCCATGATGAAGCAGTAATATGCCCACATTTAACAGGGATGCACTGAGACACAGGGAGGGGACAGGGAGGTCTGATGCCAGCCCCTCCAGGGTACACACAGGAAACTGACGCTGCACATGGGCCAGGAGACTCATTTGCATATCATACATGAAGGAAGGAGAGAACCCCAGTGAAGGTAGGGATAACTTGCAAGACAAGTGCAGGCTCTCACTGTGGAGGAAACAGCTGGTAACCCCACCAGCCAGGAAGGAAACCATGCCCATCCACCACCCCGCACTGCCACACCCTCAAAGCCCCTCAGCGGACAGTGTCCTGGGGTTGGCAGGACCGGCTTCACCCCCGGGCTCCGTGGTATGCCAGTAACAGAGCATCAAGTGAAGGCCATTCTGTCACCTCCCGTGTGTGCCAATATGACACTACACTAAATGTACAACCAGCTGGACAAAATGATGAGAGTGAGGGAATTACCCGGTACCTGGGAAGCAAGGTCTTTATTTCATTTTTGCCTCCTTCCCAGGAACTAACTTTTCCTTATGTCCTGGGCCCTTCGTGTATCTTCTTGTAAAATAATAGCAATAACAATAATATAACGTACTCCAACTTGCACTTGAGAGGGTTCAGTCAGGCCATGCAGGGCCATGCAGAAGGAAGCCCTGCGAGTCACAGGGCTACTCCTCCTCATGCTGCAGTGTCTTCCAGGATGCAGGCTGGACACCAGCACTCCTAGCCGCTCCCACCAAACACAAGGAGCCCCTCCGGTGGCCACCACAGCTTCCCAGCGCACCCCTAGGGGACTGTGACCCACCCACTAAGAGCCACAGGGCTGCACCCTGACAGTGAAATGGGGGCACAAACAAGGCCTCCGCCCCTCAGAACTTAGGTCTAGTGTGAGGTTCAGGTGCCCATCAAATAACCACAAAAACAGAGTCACGTCCAACCCAAGTCAAGCTCCTTGAGGAAAAGGAGTGTGTGGCTCTGAGGACATGTAGCCCAGGGGACACCTGCACGTCTTCCTTGGCACCTTACAATCAGTGACACAGAGTATAAGGCTCTCTTATGTTTGCCATGGGTCCTCGACCCTTACAGTCTTACAGATGAAGAAAGAAGGTACAGGAGAAGGTTCCGGAATGATGGTGCCTATATAGTCCAGCACCAAAACTGCGTAATATATCCCATTTTTCCTTTATTTTCTCTGCTTAGAACTTATTCTGCTTACTTGAAATTTATATCTGAAAGAAGCACTGAAAGTAGAAAATGATAAATCTCACTTAGTGGTACTATCCTTCGGTCAGAGTTCCTACTAATTATTTCTAATGTTTGAGACACTGAAAGGCACATCTACTGTTTTCAAAACTTTACAGATGAAGGAATGGACCCAAGAAAGCTAAAGAAATGTAGGACCCATATTCATACAGGAAATAAGTGTAAAGGAAATAACTAATAATCCCTGCTGATCAGGCCAATTGGTGCGTTTTTATCACTGTACTGTTTTTCTCAGTATTTGGGTTCTACTGTGGAGGGGGTAGGATCTTTTTGGGTAGGAAGGGATTAATGTAGTTCTCATGGGACTGGTTTAGTTCTCAAGAGAGAGTTGTTATAAACAAGTAGGACTGGCCCCTCCCAGTCTCTCTGGCTTCTGGTCTTGCCATATAATGTCACCACTTCACGAACGTCCCTGCCATGATGTCAAGGGCCATGATGGGATGCAGGCAGGGAGACCCTAGCCAGAGCTGTAGCCATGCTCTTGGACCCTGGAAAACACCCAGCCTCGGGTCTTTTGCTATAGCAATGGAAAACAGACTAACAGATACATTACATGATATAGTGTATGTGTCATATAGTAGACCTCAGAAATACAGAGAAGATAAAATAGCTTAAGACTTCTTAAGAAAAAATTCCTTGATCGAACTCCATGAACGTCCCGTGATGATTAAGCTCAGCAGTCAACTCAACTGGCTTGGAGCGATCTAGGTGATCAGTAAAGCACACTCCTGGGCATATCTGGGTGGGTCAGGGAGGCCTGACCTTGGGGTCTATATCTGTTCCCTCGCTCCTTCCACTCTGGTGCTGTCCCCCTGCTCTGCTTCCTGGTCTCCATAAGCTAAGCAGCTTTGCTTCACCATGAGGTTTCTGTCCTGGAACTGGACTGAATCCCCTGAAACTATGAGCCAAATTAAACCATTTCCTCCATTAAATCATGGGTGTCAGGCACTTTAGTCACAGCAACAAAATGCTAACTAATTCAGTCCCAGACATCAGTCCTACCTGTGATGGTTGACTGACTGTGTCAACTTGAGTAAGAGAAGATTAACTAAATCGGCTCAGCAATTCCACACCCTAGGGTGTGGAAGACCCAGCCCAGGGCGGCTCGTTACCCGGACGTATAAAGGGGAAATGGGGAAGGAAAGATCTGCTTCTGTTTCTTCAGAGGAGCTCCAGTCTTTGCTTTCACCTTGGACATCATTTCCTGGCTTCCGTCACAGACCCATCAGCCACCTGACACGGACTCCCACAGGACACTGCAATGAGCTCCATACCTTGGACTGAATCCTTTGGTCTCCAGTGTGCAGACGCCCTCTGCACGCTTCCTTACCCAACTCTGTGGTGGCCATCGTAAGCCAATCTTGTAATTTCTTATATATTTGTATATCTTGTCATGTCCATTTCTCTCGTAAACACTAATACACTACATTTATGCTAATATTTTGATTTCTGACCATTGTCTTTGATGTAGGTATGAGGTTTGGCAACATTTAAAGATTTTAATCTGAGCCAAACTTTCAGAAAACTGAAATATGAAAACAATGGTGAAAGAGTCATGAGTGAGTGAAATGCTGGAGAAAACGAATTGTCTTAGAAAAATCTTCATAAGCCCCAGGAGAGCACATCCAAAGAGATTATTAAAGAATCCAACTCATTATCACCACCAGAGGGACCTCTTAATGGATACCATTAATGCGAGGTCTCAATGGCACAGAACGTTGTGCTGTCAATGTGACAATGGCGCAGATAAGCCTACTGTCCCTTACCTTATAAAAAGTGAGGAAACAAAGAACATCTTTAAATTCAGAAAGGCTTCTTGGCAAAGACACACTGGTGGGCAAGTAAAATGTCACCAAAATTAAAAGCCAGGACTGCATCACCTTGTAGTCGGATGAGAGATTTCATAATGTTTGAAATTTTTAGGAAGTGACAGCTGCACTCAGGTGGAAACTTCCTCGAGGACCCCAGAATGCATCACCCTCCCACTTCCAGAAGCTTCTTTTCATCCTTGGAATTTAAAGGCTATAACACCGGTTAGTATAAAACACCAGTGCTGCTCGCTCCTGGAATAAACATTTTTAAAACACACATTTCATTTAAGCCAGATAAGAAAGTAAAATTGAACTGAAATCAGCTGTCACCAAAAGCCATTAATGACAGCCGTGATCTCTTGTGACAGACCAGTTACGAATCTGAAGATGCCCTAGATGGGCTCCTAAGGGCGCTCTGCTTGAGGACCATCTGTCCGCGGCAGGCAGATGACTGCCAGCCTAATCCACTTATGGAAAATGTCAACAAAATTGCTTCAACACCAGTGAGCTGCATCATGGAGAACTCCGAGCGAAACCTTGGGAACACGATCCAACCCGGAACGCTTTAAGACTCGGGTGTGCACGCTGGCAGCACGGCCCCGAGAATCCCCTGCAGTCGTTTGGACAACAGAACCCAATAAAACAGAAGTCCCTGCCTGTGGAGTCGCACGCACCCACCCCTCCTTCCTTCGCGCGGTCATCCGTCACGATGCGAACGGATCTAATAAGACAAGGCTGAAGATTAATACCCACCTCCGCCAAGGCGACCAAGGGAACTAGCAGCATTTCAAACGACACTTTACCAACGGGTGAGCGCCAGCACCGTGGAGCAGCGCTCTCTCACGTTCCAGGGCCTCGAAAACACTCCCGGCGTGGTAACGCCTGGCGCCCGACCTCACAGCACCCCACACGCGCCCGAGACAAACGCAGACGCCTCCCTCCGAAGCTCAGCGTGGCCAAGGCCGGCGCCATTTCCACTTCACGCAGCGCCCGCAGCAGCTGGGGAGGTGTAGGAGGTGCCGGCCGCAGGGCAGGCAAGGGCTGCAGACGCCCGCGCTAGAAGGGTGCCTTACGATCACATCCGGCGTTGGCTGGGTCTGGTTTCCCATTAAGGGTCTGATTACATGGCTCAAGTTATGGATTCCTCGATCCATCCAAAAAATAATTCTGCGAAACTACCAGGATAAGCGTGAGAAGCAGCACCAATGCTCCGCACTCAGGGGGACCCGATCGTGGGGGCGCCACTCCTCCCCATGCCGTGACTCAGCAGCAGGAGGTGACAGCCGGTCCCGGGTGCCTGAATCCCGGCGTGTATCACACAGCCTCCCACACGCATGGCCCTCCCCGCAGCCCCACGACACTGCTGCATCTGGTCTGGACGTGTCTTTTTACCAAGGACATTTTTGCTTTATTTTCAGCAAAAACATGGTGGTTTTCAGTAGGCTGAATTGTACCCCGTGAGAACTCATCATAGTGAGGATGGCGCTGGCAGCATGGGTTTGTGCTGGCACGGGTTCCAGTGCGGTGACACCGGAGTGCCCACACAGTCATTAGCGGAACGCTGTTAAGGGTCACTGCTCGGACCTCTGCCCGCTGAACTGTTTTTATGAATGAGGCTAAAGCAGCCATCAAAGAAACCTGCTACTTCTTAAGAGTTGAAACAGGATGTGGCCGACTCGGCCTCCTCCGAGATGGCTGGCTGGAGGTCAGGTGTGCCAAACCTAGCTGAGTGTTTGACGAATACCAGACCAGTGGTCACTCCATGGAACTGTCAACCCTGACCCCCAACCTGAGATCCCTCAAATTGCCCTCCTCAAATCCACATCATCCACAACCCCAAAGGCCTAGCAGCATGTTTTGCTCCAACTTTTGTTTATTCACATTGACAGACTAAAATCTGTATTTCTCAAGTGTTAAATCGATGTATCCACCCCCGTCCATGCACATAATGAAAACAAGGACGTTCTACATGACCGTCACACTGTCACCCACCACCGAGATGAACACAGTGCATGTTGAATCTGCCCAACAGCCCCACATCATCTTTTATCCTTTATTGTGTTAATCCAGAACCCAACAGGGCTCTCACATTACCAGCACATTGAAGACAAGGACCAAGCTATACAGAGTCAGAGGACAACTGTGTGCGATAGAGGTGCCCAGGGACCCAGCCTCCGTCCACACCATTCCCTGGAGCGGGTGCAGGCCACGGCTCCACCCTGCTTTATGCAACACACCACCACGCCATCACATACACTTGTCAGAAGCGTCTCCTAAATGTCAGCTGCCATCAGGCTGCCTTCTTATTTTAAGCCAACTTTATAAATATGTGTGCCTGGAAAAATTCGCCATACATTCACCAAACCCACTCAGCCCTGAGAGTGTCATGCTGACGCCCCCCTCATCCCTCGTCCTAACCAGCTTCAAATTCTTCTCAGAATAGATCACTGTGCGAACGGAACTATCAGCAAGCGGGGGAGAGAACATTCATATTTAGTGTTTCATAGAACTTGGATATGTGAATCAAAAACCAAAAATAAAATTTCTGGAAGAACTTTAAATCATTATCATGTAAACTGGGCATGGTGGTACGTGCCTGTCATCACAGCTACTTGGGAGGCTGAGGCAGGAGGATCACAAGTTAGAGGCCAGCCACTGTGGGTAACTTGGCAAGACCCTGTCTCAAAAGGTGGGTGGGGCACTGGGGATACAGCTCAGCGCTTCCTGGGTTCAACAGCCAGCACCCACCCCCAAAGCCACCATGGAGAAGATCCAGAGCTGCATCTGAGGAGCCCGGATGATGCTTTCCTCAGCCACAGAGAGCTGGGAGGAGGCAGCCTCCAGCTGACCTTGAGCTGACCTCTGCAGCCCCAGCTCACACATGGCCCATTAGGTGGCCTCGAGCCAGGCAGGAGTGGTGGTGATCAGTCACACCAGCCAGAGGAACTGTCCAGAGGCGGAATGGGAAATTCAAAGATGCTGCATCAGTTGCCAAAGGAGAGAAGGGCTGGGAATACACAGAGCAGAGAGAGGAAAGTGCGAGCCCTCACCGGCCACAGCCTCAGAGTGACATCCACAAGGCACCATGCCTGAGGAGGAGGATAGGTGCCACCATCCCCAGTGCCTGTTTGAACTGTGTCATCTCCCACCCTGGAGATGGGGGTCCCACAGTGGTGCCTGGAGCGTCACCTGCAAAACCCTGACAGGCTCTGCCCCAGTCACCCAAGCAAGGAAAAAATACATTTTCAATGAGAAATGACAAGCCTGTTACAGCGTTAGCCACACCAATGGACTGGTTAGTAACAGAGGTGACATAAAGTTTAAAGCAGGCCTTTGTCCCAGCCAAGTCTCTCTAGCATCCTACAGAGGGGCCAGCCACAGTCGGGACAGAAGCAGCGGGGCTGAGGCAGATGTCGCCATGAGAAGAGGACTCATAAATAATGAACCAGCTGTGTGGCCCGGAAGCCCCGGCTCCGGGGGCTGCAGCGCCCCGCACCACTGACGCGGGCTCACTGAGCTCTCCTTTGAGTTCACTGCACGCCCAAAGGCTCACTGCTCAGGGCTGGGCTCAAACCTGCTGAGTGAGGATCCGAATTTCTTGTGTTAACTAAGAGGCTGGTACTGGGAAGGGCAGAGGGAGGGCTGGCTTCCATCTCATATCATCCTTTTTGAACTTTTATCTTCCTTAGTCCACGTTTGCAAGGCACATCGATGACACTCACAGTGGGGAGCTGATGCACAAGCAGAACACATCTTAGTGCTTTCCCCCCTCCCCCCATCTCTTCCTCTCCATCTGCAAAAGATCCATCTAAAAAGGAGAGGGCAAGGAAAAGCGGAAAGAATCAGGGTGCGTTACATACACGGACCACCCCCCATTAACGGAATCAGTATGTACAGCAAACGTACTAATACACACAAAAAATAAAGATACATTTTAAAAAAAATGGAGATAAGGAAGCAGCGTCCTAGGGAGTGCACAGCAGGACCCCTAACCCCGTGCAGGCCACCAAGGAGACGAGGGGTGGTGACAGCAAGGGCACCCTGGAGACTAGGCACCTGAGAACCCCACCAGGCACAGGTAGTGCAGCCCACGCGCATGAGGAGCAGAGTGGCTTGGAGTAGGGTCCAAGCCTGAGGGACCACGGGGGAGCATCCCGGTGCCACCCACCAGGGGCAAGTTGGCACCTAGGTCAAGCAGGGGAGAGGAAGGGAAGGGTGGGCATAGAGAGGAAGGGGAGCATCAGGCTGCAGAGCTATTTGTGGGGGGCCATGGAGGTCCTGGTGGGCTGAGGCAGGCCCAGCGCTCTGCCAAGAACACTGCTGTGTCCAATCGGGGGACACCCTGCATGAGCAAGGCAGCCGTGCACGAGCCAGGTGACAAGGCCACACTGGCTGGTGGCGGGGAGAGGGATGTCTCACAGCAGAGGCAGAGGCCAGGCACAAGATGAAGGGTCACTCCCAGGGAGCTGTCACAGTGACTGCGCTGTCATTCATCTGTTGTCAGGTAGGGACAGAGCCGTGTCCCTGGGGAGGTTTCGGGGATGGTGGGGTGCAAGGGTGTGGAGGTCAGGTGAGGGGTCCTCTAGAGAGAGATGCCTGCACAGCGACACATGGCCCAAGGCAGGACCTGAAGCCGTGTGGGGACAGCTGGCATGGGGTGAGGTGGGCTGGGGGCCCAGAAACAGGACAGGCTGCAAAGGACCCTGGAGGGAGGGGACAGGAGGCTGCGCCAGCCATGGGAACAGGGTCGCGGGGGAGCCAGGGATGGGGGCACAGCAGAGCGAGGGTGCTTCATGACCAGGAGGATCCGGCGACCTTGGGAGAAGGCGGGCGAGGAAGGCAGCTGAGGCTGCGGGGAGGAAGTGGACACAGCGAGCATAAACGGCCCCGGTGAGAGACACAGAGGCAGAGAAAGGAGAGGAGCTGGAGGGGCTGAGTCTTGTGTAAGAGCCTTTTCCAAACATTTGAATTATACAGACATTCAGCTAGGCTGAACAACGAATTGTGAAAGGAAAATGGCAAAATCTGAAGAAGAAAAACCCACAGCCTCTGCTTCTAGGACGCAATGACCTTCAGCCTCGACTTTCACAGCACCCTAAGGCTCTTTTCCCCTTGTTTCAGAGCTGCTAGACTTGGGTGGAGTGGAAAATCAGTCATCAGATGAAAACACAAAGCATGCCACCTTAAAGTGAATCTGTCTGTATTTAAAAGCAAAAAGCATGGATTTCCTCGGTTCTACGCATGCACGGCTACGGCTAGAAAATGAATTTTCTGGTTGCCCAGAAGGTGGCGCTGCAGTTCCAGTTTAGGGTGGGAGTGCATGCCAGGGTGGATCCCGCTCTGAAGTCCCCTAAAACAGCTCGGGTTAGTCCTGGGCTTGCACCCCGATTGTTGTAAGAATGCAAAGATAACTTCAAATAAGAGAGCTTACAGAGTCATCAAAAAATATTGGGTAGGATCAGCCAGTTTAAATAAACCTTTAAATTGGAAGTGCACACTATGTACACACATTATATCTTTCATAGCAAAACCTGAAATCCTCCTTCCTTTCTGAAGGCAGAGCCCTTTCTATTAGACTGTTTGCTTTCCCAATTTGGGGAGTGGAGGAAAAATGGGAACCTAAAAATATGTCCTATAAAGTGTGTTTTATCAACTAAAAATCAGTGAGTTAAAACATCCATGCTGCGTATGCGTGTGAGGCAGTGCTTTACTATCCACAGCTGCATCTGACGCGACCGGAGGCGCTCAGCGGTGGGGAGACAGAGTTCTTCCCCTTCTTGACAACTTGGTTTGTCATGTGGAAGAGGTTGTCACCGTGCATTTGCATTCACACTAAGGGAGACATTCGAAGGGACGTTTGATTGGGAGGGAGCGACATGGGGGAAGGTGTGGCTGGTTCCCCAGCACAGTGCGGGCCACGCCCTGTCCAGCCCACAGGGGCTTAAGCGCTTTCTTTCCATCTCCCCCCACTTTCTGAAAAAAAAGATCTAAACATTAGCCACCAAGCACAGTCACCTTAGAAGGAGATGGGTCTTTTCTGTAGCAAAGAGCGATATCCAACCCCAAATGCAGGTCTCACCCAGAGCCCAGCTGGGATACAGGGAGGACCAACGAGGACAGGGGAGGGGACCGAGAGCGTGTCGTGGGGAAAGGACCTTGCCTCCCTACAAACAAGTGAAAGGAGTGAGGTCCACTTAGATAGTGTCCTGAAACCCCGCGGCCCTACCGACCGGAGCAGCCCTGCTCCTCTGAGGGAAACGCACGCTTGCTAACGCTGGGTACCGTCTGGCCAGGCTCATCTCCTGCTTTAGCACCTGTGCCATTGAGACCCAGCACCGGGGGCTCCCGGTGTCGGCCACAGACCCACGGCGACTCCTCCTCACTCTCGAGCGACCTGCATTCATTGTTCAAGCAGCCAGGCTGACACCTGCCACGGACGTCTCAGCTCCAGCGAGAAATCAATGGGTCCTGGCGGTTCTCAGCCCCCTCCGAAGGGTGACCTTTCGGGGTGGCAGCAAAGGCCGGGCCCCACTGTGACCCATTCTTGCTCGTAACTCTCAGCTTCAGGTTGCGGATCTTAATAAAGCCTCCCACCAATGTCAGCTTCAAGGGTCTTCATTAAACCATCACAGCCCTTTCCCTCTCCACCCCGTGAGTCCTCCCCTCTCACCCGCACTTGAGAACGTGCAGACTGGCTGCCCGGAAGTCGGGTCAACTCTCTTAGCAGTGGAAATCCACACGCTGCTCTCGTGTGTCTGTGTACCACACGACACTTAGGTGGTCAGGTTGTTTAAATGAAAGGAAAAATATAAGGATCTCGATGCTCAGAATACGAGGCAGAAAGGAAACCTGTCCCCACTTTAGCACCAACCCCAGGGGTCGCTTTGAAGCCTGGGCCAAGCCGAGCCTGGAGCCGGGCTGAGTCGAGGGTGGGCCATCCTGGCGGATGGGGGCATCTCCTGCCATCTCAGGGGTGGGCACGGAGGACGCTTGCATTTTCCTTCCCAATTCTGGTGTCACACTGTGGCCCAGATAGCGTCCTCAACAACTGTCTGTGTGATGAAGGAAATATTCTGTCCTCTGCAGTCACTTGTGGCTGTACCGCTGAAGGCTGAATGTTTCATTTGATTTCATTCACTGTGTATTTGTCACAAACAGATGCAGTGGCTGGTGTTTTCCACCGGCCAGCACGGAAGACAGCACCAGCCTTCAGCAGCAAGCTGGGGACTAAGTAAACATCTCCCCTCCCCGCGGCCTCTTCGCTGGCACGGCGTCTGCAGTCGGCTAACCCTTGGCACATGGCAGCTCCCACAGGGACACACACCCCCGCGGGCAACGCCACCCCTCTGTCCACTTCACAGCCAGCCCCAAGCAAGGCTGCCTTCTCAGATGAAAGAACAGATCAGGTGCCACTGAATACCTAGGACTCCCCAGGACACTGTCACCCACCCCCAGAAAATTCTCATTTTCCAGCTTCTCCATTCACCCAACACCTCACCACCCTTTCATACCAACTCTGCCACTCTACCTTACACATGGCCTGCTGGTGCAATTATTAAGAGACCAACCACTGTGCTAGCCAGCAACAGTGAGGTCAGCTGGAGTGGGGACAGGGACATGGGGCGGAGGGTCCGCTGGGAGCAGGGGTGACCTGGGGCAGGTGAGTGGAGTTCCTGCCCCCCCAGTCCTGTCTGACGACACTGGGAGAAGCCCTGTGGCCGAAGTCACCCCACTTCACATAAAAGTGCACCCCAATTACAGTGTACTTTCCAGCCAACAATCAGGACAAAGCATGGACTCCCAGCTGCTTCCTCCTGAGGGGTTTCCTATGAGGAAACTCAAACTTGAGCGTCAGGCTTTTCATCCCGGGTCACCAGGGTGCCACCGACAGGGGGCAGGGGCTCACACAGAACTTCCGATTATTGCAGTTAAAGCCAGAAGTCCCTCATCAAGGTGTCTGCAGGGCTGGGCTCTCCTGAGGCCTCTCCTTAGCTGACAAATGTCCCCCTCTCACAGTCCTTTCTCTGGTACCCACATTCCTGGTGTCCATTATGTGCTCTAACTTCCCCCCTTATAAGGACACTGGATATAATGTATTAGGGCCACCCTGGGGACCTCATTTTAATGTCATTACCTCTCCTCAGCCCTCCTTCCAAATACACAGTCGGAGGCGCTGACAGAGGGGACTCTGACACATACATCTGAGGGGCCCGGAACACCTCGCCCATGACAGTCCCCTCCCTCCCTTTCCGTACAAGCTGCCCGTCCACACCTGGCAACTCTCGACCTGTCTTCAGAATCGAGATTTATTTGCCAATTGCTCTGTAACAAACTCTCCTCTGGCATTTGAACACGGACATTTACCTCACTGCATTCAGACATTTGTCCTTCTGTGGCTTAATCATTACAGCCAAGCATGGCTTCACCATTCTTGGTGTGCTTTCCCTCATTGTCCACAATGGAGTCAGGGCGAGGTGGGCAGCTCCTGTCACACTATGGACAAGGCCACCAGGTCCAGCCCGGTCAAGAGTCTCACACCTGGCCCTGTCCTGCTTGGCCAGCTGACCTTGTGAAGGTGACATCCTTCTGTCCCTCAGTATCTTCATGCATAAGATAAATATTAATGGGACCTGACTATCACGTGGTCTCTACTAGAATCAAATGATTTATTAACTACACTGTGCTTGGAACAGTCTAGAAGGAGTGAACATTTTATAACTACTAGCTATTATTTCTTGTTAAAATAAGTAAGTCATATATTAAAATACCTTCAAAAAGAGAATCAAACATCATTGCAGTCAGTCATGGCTGCACTCCAGTTCTATGGGGAATATTCTGGTAGTTTCTAAAATGTCCCATTTCTTTCCAGTGTGCTCGAAATGTTTCTCAGTCATTCTCTAAGTTATTAGATAAAAATAATGATGATGATCTCAAGATAAAAGGATTATTCTAAAAGTGCAACTGTGACCAAAGGGGGAAGGTTTCCCATTTTGGGGCTTAAGTGAATTCTAGGAAAAGGAGCAATTTCTCAAAGCATGGCCATCTATTTATAGCACAAGATGTACAATGATCCCTGGACAGAGACCAAATGTGTGACAGTGACGATGGCGATGTCGCCGAGGGAGGGAAGAGCACAATGACCGAAGTTACCCAGATGCTTTTAAAGAGTATGTTTTTAAAAACCTCTAAGTTCAGCCACATGGATTATTAATAATATCTGAACTATACTGGAAAAAGACAAAAATTGTGAGGAGAATTAAAAACGTCAGTCCTTTTATGACCAACTAAAAGCAATAGTGTCTCAAGTCTTATTCCTCTGGTACAATGTTTGAAATTTTATAGGTTTGCATTCATCTAAGTCCACTCACAAACACACCGTGAGAACATGCCACGTGCTCTATTGCAATGATAAAAATTAAAGGTGGGAGTCAGAGCCCTCAACTGTAGAGTGGGGCCACCAAGAGCCACACCCAATGGGCATTCAGAGTGTGTGCACACACATGTGCGAGCGCACACTCCTGCTCACGGATGGACCCAGGGAAGTGGCCAGAGGGAGCCCACGCTCGGATGTGGAAGCCTGGGCTGCTCTAGACATGATCCTGGGAAGAGTCACCTGTTGACTGCCAGTCAGCAATGGCGCTAGGAGGGAGAGAACCAATAAAGATAGCCTTTCTTTACCTGCTGACAGAAAAAGTGATAGCCACATTCCCAGCCCAGAGCCTATGAAGCCTGCATGCATTCTGCAGAGATGGGAGGACAAAGATGAGACTAGGAAAGAGCAGGCCAGAAAGGGAACTCCACAGAGCAGGAGCAACAGAAGGAGGAGACGCCGGCCCCCTGAGTGCCCTCCCTCCCCAGGGGCTCGCAGGCTCTGATGGGGGCAGCGGACACCAGGACCTGGCTGTGAGCAGCTCTGGAGTGTCCAGGCCAGGTGTGGGTCCCCCTGCACGCAGTCCTGCACCACACCACGCTCCAGACCCCTCGGCTTTCTCCCCTCCAGCTCAGTGTCTGCTGGGGCTCAGTACCCCCAGAAGGAGCTGCATTTAGTGAGAGAAACAAACACAGGAACAAAGCAACACAAAAACTTCTGGAACAAACTCAGACTCCCTGCTGTGGATCCGGTGACTTTTAAGGTGGTGGTTATTACTAAGTAGAGGCTCACAGGACTGTCTGGTTGATAGAGCTGTGAGTTAGTAGCAAAGAACATTTTTTCCGCAATTTGGAATTAGAATTTCTACCTTGATGGTGTTTATAATTATTATATTGTGGGGAGCAGCTGAAGCTGGAGATCAATCACATGTGTGGGGCTAGAGCAAGGCCAGCCCTGAGAACTCAGAGTGCCCGAGGCAAGCCGTGTGAACGAGCTGTTCCAGCTCCAAGAACAAGGAGTGCCTGAGGCAAGGCAGGCAAACAAGTTGTTAGGCAGAGGGGTTTCCCCTGACACCAACCTGCCGAGGGTATAAATAAACGCACTGCAGTCCTTGGGCAGCTCTTTCTCTCCCACTAGGAGAGGAGGCTCCACCTGACCTCAGCTTTCTGCATTCTGACTCTTGTCTCCCTTTCTTCATCCTCCACCATCCTCCCCCTGGGAAATTCAAGAGCTGCACTGGATGCGGCATTATATTGCTTATACATATTTATGTTCTTCAGGGAACAACTGAGAACAGATTTAGATAACCACAGACCCAAAAGAAAACATCACTCTTGGAGAACCGTGGTCTACCACAGACCCACCATGAGAAGGGTTAATACAAGGCTGTTTAACGTAAGACACAGGGCCTCTGCTCTAATGCACATACAGACACCACCTAGTATACACTCAATTGTCCCTTCCCATGGCTCCTGCCTCTGCCAGGCTAAAATGACAGAGATGAAGGGCAGCAGGCAATGGCTGCTTTCCCTCTCTGCTCTCAGACTTCAGGGAAGGACCCTGGGAGCCAACTCAGGACACACAGTACACACGGTTAAGAATCTTCCACACCCCTGTTCGGGCTGGGCATCAGGACACAGCCGCTATGGACATACACTTCTGCTCACACAAGAATTCTCACGCTGGCCTCCTCTTGAGCAGTCTCGGGTCTCAGCTTCCTGCCTAACAGGTGCACTGTGAGGAGGAGGGACACAGCCAGCCACGTTTACCCCCAATCTATGAGCAGCGCTTGAGTGTCTCGGGATGGTTCCAGCACATGCTCAGCCCTGCCAAGCAGTCTGGAAGAAGAAAGTCCCCATCCCAGAACATACAGCCAGAGGACACGAGCAACTCTAATAAAACATTTCATCTTCCCTCTCTTGATTTTTGCTTTAAGAAAAAAAAAAGTGAAGCTCAATTAAAGCTGGGAAAACAGAAAATCATGATGCCACAGACCCATGTTTCTGAACAAAGGCAATTAGACATTTGGCTGAGCCCAGGCTACACGTTTAGGGCATGTAGCTGAGAGAGTCAGTTTTCAGCCTACGTGACAAAATGCCAGCGTGCGGACCATGCCCGTAACCTCAGCACCCGGGCAGGCTGAGGCCGAGGAATCACAAGGTCAGTTCCAGCCTGGGCACCTCAGAGGGCTCCTGTCTCAAAATGAAACATAAAAGGGGCCTGGGGATGTAGCCAGCGTGGAGACCTGGTTCAGTCTTCAGTAATACCAAAATAAAAGAAAAAAAAGGAAAAAAAATTACTATTTAGGTCATGGTCTCAGCCCATACACCTTCGGCCCCACTGTTCTGGGGTCCGAGGCAGCGCAGGACACACGGCAGGAGGGCAGGGTGCTGCTCCCTTGCTAGTGCCCAGGGTCTCCATGCCCCCTCCAGGGCACGCCCCAAGGCCCTGCCACTGCCCAGCAGTGGCACAGCCGGCCCCAAGCCTTCACTGAGCGCCTGCACACATGGTCTTAAGATCCAAACCACCGCAGTGGCCTAAGTTCGATGTATGTGAGAAATGCGTCCCTCGGCATACACTTTGGAGAAGAAGCAGAGCTTTCTAAGACTTCATCTGTTTGTAACTGGGCCCCAGAGATGCTACCTCCCCAACAAAAGGACCCGCAGCACTTCTAGTTCAGCTGAATCCCAAGGCCAGCCAGGCAGCAACAGACAGCTGGAGCATCCAGCTGAGGAAGGGACACCCTGGAGAGACGTGGACAGCAATTATTCCATCCTAGAATACAATGTGAAGCCATCTGAGAACTTCCCATCCCTGAGCAGAACTGACTCGACACTCCCTTGAGAACAATGTCTTTTAAAGAAGTATGCGCAGGGCTGAGCTACTCTTAGGACACACAGCTCTGTCTTGCAGATGTGCAAACCCAGTCATGAGGGGATCTGGATTGCGAGCCGCCCCAGTGAGAAAGCAGCCTGAGCTCCTCCCTGTCTCCTCGGGCTGGGCACCGACAGCCTGCCCCCAAATCACCTCAGGACGCAGCCCTCTGAGGCTCAAGCCTGAAACTCGGCTCTGCAACAGATCGGAGCCTTTTATTCCAGAAGGGACCTTCTTTCAAGACTTTAAGATGATGATTATAAGATGCACGTTTCTCACCTTATTCAAATACCCTTCTGAACAGTTATGTGTGACAAGTTTTACTAATCTAAACTTATTTTTTAAACTCTGAGGGGATTTCTTTTTCAAAGTAATCTTATAATCATCTTATAATGCCACAAATTTTTCTTTAAAAGGAAAATTCAGTTCCTAATTATTCTGTTTTGGTAAATAGGTATCTCCATTTACCACAAACGCTTGAAATATCAACAATATCTGGAGAATAACTAATAACATAAAATTGTTTTATGAACAGTGAGAAGTAAGGATGAAAAGCAGTTTGTCTCATAGCCTGTTACTACAAATATGTCATCTCATGTATGATGCGTATTTCAGCTCCCTGGATCTCCCCACCCTTCTTTAGTAAGAGAAGTCTAAATGGGAAATTTTTTTGCCTTCTATTATGATCTTTCCTTATGGCTTTAAAACAATCACATCTAACCTCACCAATCTTAAACTAAGTTATCCTTCCGGAGCTCAGACGCGCTCACACACACAGCGCTTCGTATGCACACATTCACTCGTGCTGATGCGAGCCTCTACCTGGGCCCTGCGTCCTTGGAAAACAAGGACAGGAAAGAAATCCATCCCTGTAGGGCGCAGCCTCAGGAGGCCCCGGTCACTGACAGGGTCCCATGCAGGGAGACAGGTTCCCAATCCCCCTTTGTCTCCTGAGTGACTGGCAGAGCTGTCTGTCCCCACTATCGAGACAAAACACCTGCTGCTTTGCCTTGGTCAGCCTTTCCTTCAGCTTCCTCCTCCTCCCATGCCCTCACTCTCTGACCAATGCTCTGGGCAGCACCAGCACCCCACATGTACCCCTTAATGGCTTCTCTCAGGAAAAGACTGAACACAGCAAAGCCTTTCCCCCAGCGAAGCATTCACAGTGAGACCTCCCCAGCAGCTGTCACACACACAGATCTTCCTTGCACCCTTGCGTCTCCCTGGCTGCCTGACCTCCGAGCTGCGGCAACGTCAGGAGGGAGCATCGTCCTAGTCAGGAGCCCCCTCCTGCAGTACCCCTTCCCAAGAAAGTCTCTTCCTCAGGCTGGACTTCGCTTTAGTTTACTGTGTATGCACGCACACGTGTGTACCACAGACAGGCACTCAGAGAACTGAGCTCACATTGCTCGAATTTGGTAAATAACAAGGAAATTAGGTAGATGGAGAGGAGCTTATATCTGTAAAACCTAACAGGGTCCTAAGAAACTAGAAAAGAAACAATTTTAGTATCAGTGTTTTCTTTTGTGGAGGACCACGTGGATGGCTCTCCTCGAAAGAAGAGCAATTATCTCCATCTCAGCTGAACCTGGCCCTATTTCCATGTATTCATATGTACAGAGCTGGCTAGGACTTTTCCTTATCCCTTCAATTGGCTTTAAGCAATGCAAATCGGTCCAGCCGAGGTGCTGATGTGTAGTCTTTGAAGCAAGGCGACAGGCCTGTGTTTCCCTGCCCCTTTGGCTCCCAAAACATGGTTGAGCCTGGCGGGATGGAGAGCCGTGCTCCACGCTGTCAGCTGGGATCAGCCTTGAGAAAGAGGCTATGACTTCCCAGGACATAGAAGATTACACATCAGAGCTGAAGCACCAACCCCAAAACATCAGATACTAACTTGAATTGTGTTATGCAGATTACTCCTTCTGCATACCCTTCCCTCTGCATATTGCAAAGGTGATTTCAGGCCACCTACCTAGCCCAGCTCATGGTACTCACGTACTTCCCACCACTCTCACAGTCACTCGTCCTCGAGCCACTCTCCTCCTTGAGAATTAATAAAACCTGGGTTGGCCCTGGGCCGAGGCCTTTGTTCCAGTAACCACCATCTTGGCTGGACTTAGGACCCCTTGATCCTCACAACTATAAATATGCCTTAGCGTCTTTATTCTTGCCGTGGGTTGCACTGGAAGTGGTAGATTGGAATTAACTCGCTAGAATTCCAATAACTTTTCCATGGGATACAAATATAAACTTCCCAGACCACAAGGAGGACCGGGAAGGGCTCTCTATATTCTTTCTGCTTGTATCACTATAGGAAATAATTAGCAGAGTTAAGACATCCAGCTCACCTTAGCCTAACTCCAACCTAAGAGCCAGTGTGTGAAGAACAGGTTTTCTGTAAAGAAAGTTTTCCTGCAAGGAAAGGGGGACTTTCAACACCTCACAAGCACAGCCAAGTCCTGGGGCTGGGACGCTCCCATTCATTAGGGTCCTGCCGCTCCTGAATTATTCAGATTCATTATAAAATGCATCTTTCAGCTGAAAAAAAAAAAGTGTCTCAAAGAGACTCTAAATTTGTTCTCCCACAATCACATCAGCAGCCTGCTTTCACCTCTGCCGGACTCCTGGGCCGTCCAGCCAGTCGGCACCACCCAGGGCAGAAGTCCGCTCACCGGAAACCACCCGCTCACTGTGGCGGAGCCTCCGCCGCGGTCCCTCCGAACATCCCTGCACTGCGGGGTAAGAGCTGCTGCATACGGTGCCCTAAGCTTGTGACTTTTTATTATGGGAGATGCAATCGTTATAATTTTGAAAGAATTTACCCCTTTTCTAACACTAACATTATACAGATCTCCCTGCCCCACATCTGTTTGGCTTTAAGCTAGAGAAATCTATGCAAAACCAACCTTATAATCTCCTCCTCCACAAATATAAGCTGTCGAATGAATTTTATGGATTCACATGGACATAAGCCGATGCCGCAGATTATTTTTTAGGAGGTAGGTGATTAAATTCACTTGCAATTAACAATATGATTCAGGACCAGAGTTGCTAGAATAACAAATTAGCTAGGAGGCTAATGAGTAGTAATTAAATGAGGCAGGCAGAAACTCTAGAACTCCACAGCTCATGTTGAGTCGCAGCATATCCTGATTTGATTTGTTTTGTTTCCACCATTATTCTCAGATTGTTCTGGCAACCACAGTCACACGTAAGATCCGAGCTCGGGCTCTGGCATGCAGGAAAGGCAAAGCTGCCTATCCTCGACTCACCTGTGCTTACTTGTGGAAACCCGCCCCGACCTCTCAGTGAGGTCAGGTCCCGTTGTTCCTTCTCGCGGTGCCACACAACCTCTCTTTAAGGCACTCAACAGTGACACGTTTAACACATGCTGTGTCAGTAAGCTTCACCACAAGCCTGCAGCTCCATGAGACCAGCTCTCACCCAGTACAGAGCGGAGCGCCCAGCAGAACTCTTTCCAATCAGCAGGAACCGCACCTCGGACAAACCTCATCACTACGGTGCTGCCACTGCACCATGCTGCCCAGCAGGAGCTTACGGCTATATTGGCTGTACAGCTAAATGTGATTTCACCCAAAATAAAACTTTTTAAAATTACTATTTGCTAATCTATGGATTAGAAGCCTCTCCTTAGGCTTTGCACCACCACCACCCCCTATTTACAAGTATTGAAGTGGAAATACATCGATTTCTTGAGATGGTAGAGGAGGCTCTTTGGTCTGCACAAGTACGCCAACAATAGCAAGGCCGAAGCACGTGCCCAGGAGCACCTTTCGATCAGCCGGTACAGGCGAGTGTATTAGACACAGCTTAGAAAGTCCCAAGGATGGAGGCTGTATCTCCCAAACAAACACTCTTGGCTTCACATGGCCTTCTGTTTCCCTTGATACATAAAGAGAAGGGGGCTGACACACAGAGTCTCACTTTTAGACATCCATGCTCTCTGTTCCCCACCCACTTCTTCCTGGTGATCAGTGACAGGCACTGTACGGCAGCTGGCTGAGGCCTCAGGCGAGTCCTGGACTTGCCGGGCGGAGTGGGACTAAACCAGCAGCCGCTGGAGTCAGGCCTGCAGACGTGGCCTCACTGCTATTTTGCTCCTCCCATCTGCATTCACCAAATACTTATGGCAGGACAGATGCCACAGCTGCTTGCCAAAATTCCAACTATATTTTTTTAAACATTTGAAAAGAGCAAGAAAAAAAATCAAAATTGATTTTATTTAAAGTAAACATTTAAAAAATAAATGTAGCCTAGAGAAGCTGCAGGCTAGATCAGTACACAACACTCCTTTCACTAGCTATTTGGGACCGTTAAGCTAACAATACTGGAAATCCTGTAGGTTGATGGTGAGTTTTTGAGCAGATGGACAGACAGCTAGCTGGTGAGACAGGTGAAGAGACAAGCAGGTGTGTCCGGAAGTAACAATTACACCCCACTTAGCCTGTGGGGTTCGACAAACCATAATCTACATTTCCAGGACAAAAGAACTTCTCCGAGTTTCAAACTGCACTTGATGATCACCTCTGTGAGGCTGAGTATTCTCAGTGCGGGGCAGCCCTGCAGAATGAAATCAGAAAAGATCACTGTCTGCAAAAATTCCCAACAGGATCGCAAACACAGAGCTCCCCATTTGCAAAGGGACGTGTGGAGAGAAAATAGCCGCGGGAGAGATCACAGCGGAAGCCTGTGACAGCGGAAAAGACACGGGGCCTAACGAGGGTCCAGAGGGGGATTCCGAGTAACCCAAGGTGGCGAGCACCAGATGTAGAAGAGAGGGCCCGTAAGGAGAGAGACTTACACTGCTGGTAAACTTAGTGACAAAAGGGACCAAGGTACTTGAGCAAGCAGAAGTAGCTGAGCTACAGAAAAAGACTGAAAACAATATATTTTGTATAATCATAAATGTAGATAGCTATAAGGACTCTAGGAATCATCGAGTCCAATTTCATACTTAGTTAAGAAAACCTAGCCCCAGAGAAGAAAAGACACTTTTGAAAGGTTATATAGAGGCCTATAGTTATGTTTATATTTATAGTCATAGTTGTAACACATAGCTAGTTACGGATTTCTAGAGTTACACTGGTACCTCAGTTCACTAACTCAATTCTCTCCACAATTCTGTTTGCAAACTGAATTGGACCAGAACCAAATCAAATTTCCTCATAAGGTCAACACTGAACCTAACCCCTAAATTTGATTTCAGTTCTTGTCCAATTTGGCTTGCAACCAAAATCGTGGAAAGGATCAAGTTCCTGAACCAAGGTATCACTGCATGGCCCAATGCAATACATCGTTCAACTTCCTGTATGTCTCAACTCTCAGGTCACGCGAAGATAAAACAGAAGGGCATCTATAGCCCAAGAGTGTGTTCTGTAGGTGTCACTGGAGACAGCTTTCCAGGGTCAGGAAATGCCCTCATGTATCCCAAATCAGCTGAGCTCCTAGAGCAGGATCCCGGGCCTTCTTTGAATAACAAAGCGGAATTGATGATGAAGTAAGAGGCGAAAGCAGTCCCTGAGAATCCCCCGAAGGGGCCTCCTCCACGGGTGAACATTCAAAGGGTTTAAGCAAAACCTTTAATTCCCCTAAGTGTGCTGAGTCACTGAACCCTGGCCTCACAGGAGGACTCAGTTGAAGACCCTATCGCTGCTCGACTGCATCCACCAACGCCTGCTTCCTGCCCTGGGAGGTCACATCCCTGCCCCAAGAAGTCAGACTCCAACATCTGCTGAGCTGTGCCAGCAGAGTGGGGTGGAGAGGATGTGCCAGGCAGCGGCTGATAAAGCCAGCTGGTGTTTTGTCCCCCTGCCCCGGGCGGCAGAGCCACTTACCAGGATGGAGTCCCCACGAGCCCTGTCCCTGAGGACCCATACTGACCTGGGGTGGATACGCAGCACAAACAAGACATAAACCTGGCTTTAAGCCAACCGGGAGCTTTGGATTGTTGCTACCTCGGCACAAGCGCACATATCCAAGCTGACTCAGAAGCACAGAGACACAGGACGTTTCCCACAGCTGCACGGATGGACAGCGCCCGGCTAGTTGCTTTATGTTTCTCAATCATTGGTGTTAATACCAATAGTAAGAACAGCTTACTAGCCAGGCGTGATGGTGCACATTTGTAGCCCCAGCACTCAGAGAGGCTGAGGCAGAAGAATCACACATTCAAACCCAGCCTGGGCAATTTAGGAACTTAGCAAGACTCTGCCTCAAAGTTTTAAAAATAAATAAATTTTTTAAAAGGGGCCAGAGATGTAGCTCATTGCAAAGGTCCTGGGTTCAATCTCCAGCATTAAAAGAATTTATTAATGCACCGTCGTGATTTGGGGCTTTCTAGGCATCATAAACAGCTGTCCTTTTCTGAACGTCAGCTCAGGAGGAGCTTAGCCTTTCCCCCTTCTGCAACAACACCAGCCACTGCTGGAGACCGAGCAAAGGCTCCCCAGGAGCAACGCCATGGGCGCTGGACATGAGGCCCCTTCCTGCACCCTCACAGAGGCCCCCAGGCCCTGTCACCGCCACCTCAGGGGCTCAGCATCTCCCAGAGTGGCTTAGAGTATCTGTGGCCACCTCGGGCACCAAGGCCCTGGACCAGACCTGCGCTCTCCTCGCACCTCTCCTGTCTCTCAGCAATGGCAGAGACCCCGGTGTGTGCGAGCTCTGTCAGAAAGCGGCTGACTACCCTGACACCCACGTCACAAGATTCCCAGAGCTTCGAAGGCCTGAAACCGGGACTGGGGAGGGATTCTGCCTGGCTGGGACCCAGGAAGCCAGGCGGGGAAGTGAGACACGCCGGCCCCTGCTCCTCCCAGGGGACATGAATATTCTCCTAAGATAAAAGCTGGAGGAAAACAGACTTCACAGTGACAAAAAGCCAAAAAGTTAGTGGAAAAGATTAGTCACAAGCTCTGAGCATAAATCTATAAAAGAAGCCCGGTTTTATGGCACACACTGGAGTGCATTAGATTATAAGCCGGAAATCCATCCAGGGAAAAAATAAATACGTGCTTAATAGGAATAACCATTGACAAAGTAATAGTTTTATTCATTTTTTATTTACTCCATGTCATTCAGCTAGTAATCAATGAAATTTCTGAATAAGAAGGCAGCTGCTCTTTAACTCTTTTATTTCTCCTTAATTCTCTAGCAATTGTCTACTTCATTTAAATTTATTATTATTATTATTATTATTATTATTATTACTTGGTTTTTTTGAGGCAGGGTATTGCTAAGTAGTCCAGGTTGACCTTGAACTCACTATGCAGCCCAGGCTGGCCTCAAACTCATGGTGATCCTCCTGCCTCAGCCTCCCAACCACACCCAGCTAGATTTTTCTTTATAATAAAATGTTTACTAATTGTATTTCTTCATTATTTTTAGAGATCTCTACTTGATACTTTTCTAGCTTGTTAAATTGATTTTCTTCATAAATTTTTTTTTTCTTTATCTGGGTGCCGGGAACCGAACTCAGGACCTTGCGCTTGCCAGGCAGGCGCTTATGCCACTGAGCTATCTCACCGGCCCCATAAATTGTTAGAAACATAAAGATAATGGAATTTCATACTGTAAAACAGCTGAAAGGCCAAGTTAGAAAAATATATGTTGGGAAAATTCACTCAAATTCCACTCTCAGACTCTATCTAACTCCAGCTTTATGGATGTGATAACCTCACGAGAAAGTTCCTTTTGTACTTAAAAGAGTCAAACGCTCTGGATGGAGTCTAAACCTCTAAATCAGTCCTTCACAGCAAATAGCACTTGTTAAATCAGTGATATACTGTAAACTCAGATCTTAATCAACAAGTTAAAACGCTCCTGAGTGAAATGCTTGCAAAATTTAAAGAATTTCCCCTAAAATGTTGGCTAGGTGAGGGAAATTGTAGTTATCTTCTTTCAGAACCCTAAAGACGAGAAACGCTCCATCATGCGATGTTAGTATTGTGTTAATAACCAAAGTGCTCTGGCGGCTGTGCTGTGTCCACCCCAGAATTCATGTCACACTCAGTTCCCAAGGCCACAACAGGAAGAGGCAGGGCCTTCGGGGGTATTGTGGCTCGTGTCTAGATGTCCCCCAAAAGCCTCATGCAGTCATAGGGCTTCTTCAGAGATGGCTGGATCTGGAGTGCGTGGTGCTAGGATCAAGGATGTGTGATTAATAAATCAGTCCACTGACTGGTTTGGCATAGTTCTGGCTGGGATTAAAGGTGTGAGTGATACAACTGCCCTAGGGCAGGTAGCCTGCATACAACATAAGGGACAGGACTTGTTGCTTTTGCTATCTTGTGGGTACCATGAACTGTTCCTCTTCTGCGATGCCCCTCTGCTGGCCACCCTGCCTTAGAGCCAGCTGACTATGAACTGAACCCTCTACAAACTGTGAGCTAAATAAACCTTTCCTCCTTTAACTTTGGGTGTCAGGTATTTTGTCTCAGCGATGAGAAAAGTAACTAAGAGGGGGTGAGTAGGCCATGAGTACTTCACCCTCAACATGTGATTCATGCTCTAAAAGGGGCTGGAGGGAACTGGCGAGGCCCTGCAGCCCTGCTTTGTGCTTCCTTCCCTCCTGGCCCACGCCCTGCAGGGCACAGTCAGTGAGGAGGTGCTATTTTGGAACCACACACCAAGCCTGCGGTGCACTGATCTTGGGCTCCTCACCCTCCAGAACCATGAGAAATAGATTTGTTTATAAATTCCTCAGCCTCAGGTGTTTTGTTACAGCATCACGAATAGACTAAGACACAGAACTCACTTCCAAAGGACATCATGGAGCAGAGATGGATGGGAGGGAAGGTTAAGGAGTGAGAGTGAAGTGGGGTGCCAGCGGTCTTGCTCCAGGGAGCATCCTGAGAATGTACTGAGATGCGCATCACCATGATCATCCCAAGTGACATGGCTATTCCAGGAGGTTAATGTTGTGTGTAACATTCAAATGCAAGGAAAGGAGAGAACGTCTGTGACAGCAGGTAGCGACATGGCAAACGTGTAGGGAGATGCAGAGCAAGCCCTGCGTGCACTGGGTTCACGTGGGCCCAGAGTATGAATTAAGAAAAACACACATATAGAAGCTTTCAGGGCCATCCTGATTCAGCCTCCATGCTGGATTCTAAGATGTGACCTCTGGGAAAAATTACAATTTATTCACTATACTGTAGAGCCATCTATCTTTCTGAAAATTGTTCTCTAAGTTTCCTATCACTTATTAATATTGGATTATCATAATTCTGAACTGAAGGAGATAAACTAAAGAATCCATTTCTTAGTCTCAGCTTAGCTGGCTCTAAAGCCAATGCCCCTTCTACCCTTCCACGTGGCCGATGCACCATGTCCCTGAGAGCACATTTCTCGTTTTTCCCACTCTTCCCTTACTTTTTGGAAATTATGCCAGAATTAAATACTTTTAGAAACATGAATGCACATATTTAATGAGTACTGGTAAACTCCCACACCTTCCCCTAGACCAGTGGTGGCGAATCTGTGGCACGTGTGTGTCTTCTCTGTCGGCACACAAGCCAAGTCACCTCAGCCGCTGAGCATCGGATAACAGTTGTTTTTTCTAAACTAAAACCTAAGTATTCAGGTTTAATGGCAGCGTTGGCAGTTAGCAATAAATAAATGGGTCTGGGGGTGCAGTCTGGGCACTCGTTTCTGAGAGGCTCGCCATCACCGCTCTAGACTGTGGCGAATACCTGTCTTAATCATGTGTACGGAAACATTTTCAGTAGAAAACAGGAAGTTTGTGGGTGAGCCCTGCTGTATTTATTAATTCAGTGATTACGTTTTATGGGGTTATTATTCTTTATTTAACCCATTATAACCAGAGCAAATCGATTCTAGTAAACTTTAAACTCAGAGAGTGTGTTCATGAAAGACTCTGAGGAGCTCTAAAGTAACAGCAAGCTAGAGAAGCCAGCAGCAACCGCCGGAGCACTGTGGAAGCAGGACAGGGAATGAAGGAGGGTCTTCCTGAGCAGGCGTCTCCTCCAAGGAGCCTGCTGGAGCATTTATGAAAGGAGGAATCTCCCACTGTGCTAGGCCTTCTTCCTCTTAGTTCAAATTCCAAGGAGGAATTTGTTCAGTTCAGCTCTTGAGGATCAGGTCCATCAAACTCATGGGAGGAGAAATGAAATACTGGGAGTTTGGAAAAGTCCCTACTCTTCCTTAAGATCCCAGTGCTCGAGTTGAAAGGCCACCCGTCAGTATATGATCTATGACAATGGAAGATCAATTGTGTTTTAAAAACTCTGTCTTGAAAGATTTGCACTGCATTTGCTCAGCCACAGGTAGCAGTCAGCTCTTGTCACCAACCAAACAAACACAAAAACAGACTCCAGAAAATTCTCAGCGGGCCTAAGTCAAAGTTAGCAAAGGAACAAACAAGAACAGCAGGGATCCTATTCCTCTACAGGGCACCCTCACCTGGAAAGCAAACAAATAAAAGGACACGGCACGTAGATGTACTCCTGGCTGTGTGCGCTGTGACTTTGACTTCTGTACGTCCTCTCTCACTTAATTCCTCATAGAAGCCAGGCCTTAGACATTATTACTATGCGTAGACGGAATATATGCTTTGGCTAAAATCTCAGCACTACCTGTCTGTTTGCACACAGAACCTGCACTCATGCCTGCATTGGGCTTCCTAAACACACCGATTGAGTTTCAGACAAGGTAGGGCAGCTCAGTGGTCGTCAGCAATGGGCATGAGTTTAAAATCATGTCCTGGCTGTGCGATTCCATGAAACTCAAACATCTCTAAGCCTCAGCGACCTCATCTGTGAGATGGGGAGTGCTATTCTTTACATCCAGATGTCCGCCTAAAGCCTCATGGGTCACAGGTGGGGCTTTTGGAAGGTGAATGGATTATGGGGCCTTAGAGCTGACTTGCCCTTAGGTGGGGTCTGGTCAGAAGAGGCGGGTCACTGGGGGTGTGGCCTCCCCACTCCCCCCTCACTCTCTGCTTCCTGGATGCCACGCCACGAGCAGCTCTTCTCCTTCATGCCCATCATGCTGTCCTGCTGAACCTCTGCAAACTGTGAGCCAAAAATGACCCTCTCCTCCTTTAAGTTGTGAGTGTCAGGTACCGTGTCTCAGTGACAAGAAAGTAACTAAGATAGGGAAAAGCATATCAAGGCCAGCAAGTATTGCTGTGAGGTCACACAGTTTACCAGAGAAGTGGGGCCATTGCTGTGACGGTACCTTATCATGTGGCTTACAAACCTTTGGAACTGGTTTGCACAAGTGGTTTGGAAAGGTCTGGAGATGTCAGCTAGAGAAGTCCTAGAATCATGTAAACAGAGCCTGACGGGTGAGTCTGTTTGGAGCTCAGGAGACGAGAATGCTGAGAGGAATGCAGACAATAAAAGCCAGGCTAAGGAGGTTTCATTTAGGAACAAGGACTCCATTGGCCACCCAGGCCCTATGGAACTCACATTTTATCACCATTTGCCCTGAATGCCAGATATGGAGGTATAAGATATAATGTTTGCCATGCTGGGTTTTGGTCTTGCTTTGGTCTGATTCTTTTCTATGTCCCTATTCCTCCTTTTTGGAATGGGAATGTTTATCTTGTGCCATTGTCCCTTGGGATTATGTTGGGATTTTGTTATTGTTGTTGTTGTTTTTTATAGAAGTTCACAGCTAAGAGTTTGCCTTGAATCTCAGGAGAGAACTGGACTTTTGAAAAATGCCAGAACTGTTGAGACTCTGGGGAAGGGATTATTACATTCTCCATTATACGCAAGGCAGTTGTATCACATCAGGCAGAATTATGAACTTGCTACTGTCTGTATTTGGAGATTAAGTATGGCTTAAACAGATGTGTTAGGGTGTGAAGTTCACAGTGGATGGGTTACGACTGCTAATCCTGATATGCCCACTTCATTAGATTAAGAAATGTCTAGATTAGTGGGCAACATTCCTGTGTGTCTGACTGCGTCATGGGCTATGGTCGTGGGTCCTGTAAATGGTCCCCTCTCTCTTCCTCCCCCGCACTGTTCACTGCTCTGCTTCCAAGCCACCACCAGCTAAGTGGCTTTCCTCCACCTCACCCTTCTGCCGTGGTGTTTCTGCCTTGCAGCCAGATGTCCATACACCGACTCTGCTAAAACAATGAGCTAAATTAAACCTCTCCTCCTTTGAATCATGGGTATTGTATCTCAGCAACAGGAAGCCTGACTAATAAAAGGCAGTAGTGCTTATACCCATGGGCATGAGTTTAAATCTCAGCTCTGCAACATACTGGCTGTGTGACTGCAGGCAAGACACTAAAACATCCCCCACCCTCAATTTCCTCACCGATAAGATCGTGAGCATTCTATCAAGATCAGCAAATATTACTGCAAAGTCACACGGTCATTACAAAGAAGGTGGGGAAAACGCACACAGGTGCCCAGCCTTCCGTGCAGGTCGCACGCTGAGTGGTGAATAACTGATGGCATTATTAGTTCTGCCTCTGTCCCCCTTGAGGCTAGTCCCAGGGGCCCGGGTAACCTTCTTGACTCTTGAAGCCTAGCACCATTCTCAATGATTGGCGCAGCAACAAACTCAAATAAATATCTGCTGAACAGAAAGTGGTATGAGGTTCGGGCTGCCACGTGGTACTGCAGAGTTGTAATAAGCTCCTCAGTCAACGCTACAGCCTTAGCTCATCTCTGTCCCTTAAGCAAACGATGCCTATCTTCCCCCACATCCTCAGACGTTGACTTCATGAGGTTCTCTGTGTACCCTCCGTACCCACACAGATTAAAGAACATCTGTGGACTGAATCTGCAAGAGACACGGGTAGCACCTCTCACAGCTCACCTGGCACCTCACATAGACACGCACAGCATCGCTGCCCAGGGCTTTGGAGCCAGACTGCCTAGGTCCAAACCCCAGCCCCACCACCTACTAGTGGAGTGACCTGGGATGACATCTGAAAGCTTTCAATGCCTCAGTTTTCTCACCTGTAAAATGACAATATTAACAATGTGGGGCATTTGTGTTAAGTTGCTAATTCACACAAATCTCATGAAAGTGCTCTTCAAATGTCAACAATTAGTTTCGTGGCTATTTTTCTCCCATCACACAATCCAAAACAAATTATTCCAACTACTAAGTCATTTCTCCTTTCATGTAAGAAGACATAAAGGCTGGCATCTTTACTCCAAAGTCCTGAAATTAATTTGCAGCACAGAGCAAGTCATAATGTCCCAAAGCTATCTGCATTTCTTTTTTGCAGATAGCTTTGGGACAGTTTTTAAAGCAAAAATCTTAACTGGCCCCAAATATTTTATGGCGTGAGTCTTCTTCCAATCACTTATGTTGGAACCTTCCTGACAGCATTGGGCATTGTTCTTTCCATAGAAACAAAGAGCCATATACACTTGAGCAAGATACACTCGTACACGCACACGTATGTGCGTGCACACACTCACCAGGCGAGGGAACTGGGGCTGACACATGTGGCGTCCTCTGCCTTCCGCCCTATTGTGGCTAAAAGTGGGCCCCTCCCATGGTGCGTCTCCCGGCTCTGAGCAGGCACGTGGTGACAGGCCATGCGCCAGTTAAAGACCCTGTGCGTAAGCAACCACGCAGCACCTCTCTCCACCCGGAGGGGAGCAGCGAAGCGGCCCGCGCACTGCATTACCTTCAACACCGTGATGTTCCAAGCAAAGCTCTCGGCCGCCTTGTTGAGTTTCCTTCCCTTCAAGCCCTCCTTTGCCGCCAGATGATGCAGCTCTTCGTGGAACCCCATCCCTTTGAAAAAAAAGCACAAAGAAACCCTGGCACAAACTTCGGAAAAATGGGCATTTCATTGTAAAAGTGGTATCAGTAAAATATAATTTCACATTCGTGTCTTCTGACAATGTCCACGTCCCTGAATTGAATCCTCCTTCCCACTCTCTTCATCCCGTCAGGCGGCTGCCCACAGGGGAAACGAGCAGTAGTCAGCGCAGGCGAAGTTACGTTTGACAGCCCGGAGCCAGCGATGAGGACTGGACCCGCAGCCACCACCACCCCGCCCCCGTCTCCTGGGTGTCATGGGAGAGGGCGGGCGCAGAATGGTGACACAGGGGAGGGCGCCCAAGGCTCCCTTCTCTTTATGATCCAGCACTGTGGCTTCAACAGCTGCCCTGAAGCCCTCATGGATAACTATCAGGAATTAGTAAATGTTAACCAAAAAGACTTTCAAAAATAATCCCAAGAAATGCCCAAGTGCGCAGACCTGGGAACAGCCCCACCACTGCTGGGTCTGGAGAGCCATGAGACAGCAGCAGCATCTGTCCCTGCAGACGTCGCCTGCCTCGAGGGACAGAACAGTCCTCCGGTGGACAGTTCGCTGTTTCCGGGCAGCCCAGGGCCGACGCAGGCCAACCTCCTGCCCACCAGGAGCGTCTCCTTCCAGTGGCCCTGTCCGGCCGGGTCCAATCGCTTTTCCACAGCACAGCCCTTCGGTACTTGAGGAAAGGGTATGGGATCCACCCCCTGGTGTCCCCCCTGCTCCAGGACAAGCATCTGACATGACTCAGCCTACTATAGACCCTCCTTCAAGGATGACACCCAGGCAGGGCCACCGCACCACCAGCCTCCAGCGTCCAGCAGTGGGGGACGTGGATCTGGAGAGTGGGCAGGACTCACTGGGGTTACTGCACCTCTGTCCTCCAGCCTGCGCCGAGCAGACGCGTGGACTCACACGCAGCCCAGGCTCACGTACTGGTGCCACCACTACTGCTGTGTTCCCGGGAGCCTCGCTGCTAAGCAGAGGAGATGAGAGGGTCATCTTGCGGGACTGCGGAGAAGATGGCACAGGTCGATGCACACACAGGCTCTCTCACAGCAGTGCCTGGCATGGTACTACCCACAGGTGTCAAAAGTTTATGTCTCCTGTCAGCGGAAACATCACAGCCTGCTGGGCGGTGAGGGCCACCATTTGTAAAGTCTGGGTTCAAAGTCAGCCTCAGTGGGGCTGACAGGGACCTTGGATCATTGCCTCCGTCTCTCAGGAGCTCAGCTGCCTCCTCAGAAGCCAGACAGAGCGAGGACCCATTGCAGAGTTGTAATGAGGGTGGAGTGAGACGGGGCCTGTGCTCAGTGTGTCCCATCATGTTTATAAGGCAACAGTCGTCACTGTCGTCTTCCCCACTGTGTTGCTTTGCTGAGGAAGGGGAGCATAAACAGGCAGAGGTGCATACCTGCAGACAGGGGGCCCTTCCCATCCTTGATCTAACATGAAGACTACGAAATGGGGCAAAAACATGGACGAGTAATTAGGGTCATAACTCAAACTGTAAAGATGAAGTGGGTTTAAGCGTGCGTGTAAAACCACAGCTTCCATGCCAGCAGTAAAGATGTCGACAGCTGTGAACCCTCAAAAGTAGATTCAGGAGCCTTCACCTCCACAGACATCTTCGGACGCCGCCCTCCCCTCCTGTGTACACAAATCCGACCCACCATTACCATCCAGAGATCTTCGGCACTAAATGAAGGCTTCTGTAACTTAGAGCATAGTAAAACAATGCCATAAAATATTTTAAGAGAAAGAACAAGAACTTTTTAAAAATCTGCAAAGAATTATCCTGATGGTTTTTATACAAAATAAAAAATTACCTGCTTTCTGACACTGGACAATCTTTTCCTGAACTCCGTCTGCCATTTCTATGAGAAACCGGCTCTCTTGAATCATCTGTCACAAAACAAACATCAAAAAAGTGGTTGTCAGAAATTCTCAAGCTGGATAACTGGGAAGGTGACATTGAGAGAGACCACAGAAACATGCAGGAATGGGAGCCATGGCTCAACCAGCTGAGATGGGAGAGAGAAGGGCAATCTTTGTCCCAGCCCCTGTCTATCCTAACAGAGACTAGCGTCACCATCCTCACCACTGCTCCAGCTG
The DNA here is from genome assembly GCA_028451465.1 of Erethizon dorsatum. Classification (NCBI taxonomy): domain Eukaryota; kingdom Metazoa; phylum Chordata; class Mammalia; order Rodentia; family Erethizontidae; genus Erethizon; species Erethizon dorsatum. The sequence goes on along the minus strand of CM051826.1, from coordinate 137,718,561 downwards.
GATACCATGCCAGGCACACAACAGACACCAAACGAATAGCCACTGAATGAATGGGTATGCACTTTGAAGTCCCAGGTCACGTTCATGAGCACCTCTAGTCTCCTGCCTGGCCTCAAAGGCTACCATAACATCAAGGCGGGTGCTGGTGAAACAACAGGAATGAGAACCCCAAAAGACAGTCACCCAGTGAAGAGCTACAGGGCTACCGAACAACCAGAGAAGCTGGCAGCTTGAAGCTGGTGGCCAACACAGGGCGTCCTGGTTCCTCCTTTGGCAGGGCTCAACCGGCAGGAATGAGGAGCAGGTCAGACTCCAGAGGGCGGAACTCAGCTGAGCTTTAGACGGTAGCACGGCATTGCTTGTGCTTGTGCTCTACATTCGGGTGGTGTGTTAGTTACTCTTCTCTCATTGCTGAGACAAAATACCCGACACCCAAAGTTAAAGGAGGAAAGGTTTATTTAGCTCACAGTCTGTGGAGGTTTCAGTCCATAATCAGCTGGCTCCAAGGCAGGGCGGCTCATGGCAGAGGGCAACAGTTCATGGCGACGGAAAGCAGCAAAAACAACAAGAGCAAAAAGAGAGGAGAGCGAGAGCGAGCACGCTCTTTCCCTCTCTTATATGCAGACTACCCGCCCCAGGGCGGGTGTAGCACTCACGCCCATAATCCCAGCACTGCATAGTGAATCAACCACAAACTCTAGAAGCCTGCCGCCAGGACTGCATGAAGCTTTAAGGGGACATCCAGACACAAACCGTAACAGGTGGAAAGCAAAATGTCCAAAAGCGCAAAAAGACTACTGCTACTGGAGAAGGAAGAACCTGTGTGTGAGGGGGGGATGACAGGGGAGTGTAAAAATGGTAACATAAAGAAGTTGTGACTGGAAAAGGGTCAGGGCTCTTGGGAAATGCAAGAAGTGATTGAAGAAACGCAGCCGACTGGGATCAGTTTCTGAGCTTGCAGCCACTCAAAAACCTTGGCCTGTTTCATCCGGACAGTCCGTTTATGTACCTCTCAGGGATCTGAGGGGCTCAAGGCAGAATCCAAAGGGGACATCAAAGGTCTCGAGTAAGACATTTCTCGCTCTTGTGAACAGATCCATATGAACACACTGTCATCTTTCAGATGTAACAAGGATGATGTCTACAAACATTTAACAGAAAAAGACACTGAGTCACAACTTTTTAGTGCCTTAACAATGCCAGAGGGGTAAATTATATCATTTGTTCATTTAACAAATATCTACTGAGCAGCCACTGTGGGTTCGAGGGGTAAATGCACAAGTGCATTGAGAAGTAAAACAGACACATCTGTACCTCCCTGGCGTTCAGGTCCAATAGAGAAGTCTACGTGAATGAATGAATGGAATGTGCATCGACTCAACCAAAGCACAATTACTCACTGTCTCTGCCCACAGCGATCATTAGGTCGACTATCAAAACCAAACAACCGGATACGATCGTTAGGTCGACTATCAAAACCAAACAACCGGATACGATCGTTAGGTCGACTATCAAAGCCATACAACTGGATACCTATGAATGTCTGCACCGAGAGACACTTCCGAACTGCATTCACTCTCAGCTCCCAAGAGCAAGTGAAAGCTTGTGAACAACACTTCATCAAATGGCCAGCAGGAGCCTGAGTCACGGCAGCTTCCAGGTGAAAAAAACTTAAAGCCAGAGGAAAATTAAACGGACAGCAATCTGATTTAGTCTTTTTCAACATCTACACATGCAACATCAACTGAATGTTTTTCAAAAGTTATCAGATAATACAGTTAGTCAAGTAGCAGACAAAATGTTCTCATGAAGTTCAGGCAAGAGAAACATCTACAAAGTGAGTGTGTCCTAAAACAAAACACATTGCAGCTCTAATTTGGATCCTAAATGTCCCCTAGAGGTCTATGTGTTAAAGGCTTGATCCTCAAGGAAGCGCAAAAATCCTGAAGAGAGGAAGTCTTCAGTCTTTATGCCCTTAAAGGGCAGACTGGGACTCTGGCCCCTCCTCTTCCTCTCTTCCACTTCCTGCCACGAGGGAAACAGTCTGCCATTTTCTCCCTGCCATTATCATCCAACACCCGCCATGATCAATGGGCCCACCTGATCATGGACTGGACCCCCTGAAGCCACGGACAAAATGAACTTTTCTTTTTATGAGTTGATCATTTCAGGTATTATAAGAATGAAAACCCTACTAAAACGTTTTTGTGTGTGTGTGAGTGTGGGTACCAGGAGTCAAACTCAGGACCTCACATGCCAGCAGGTGCCTGTGCCACTGAGAGATATCACTGGCCCTTTATTCATATGTGGGTACCAGGAGGCAAACTCAGGACCTCGCACTTGCCAGGCAGGCACTTATGCCGCTGAGCTATCTCACCGGCCCTAACACGTTTTTAAAAATCTGGATTTTAAGGCTAAAGGAATCTTAGTTGTTATAATCACTTCCTTCATTTTGTTGGAACTAAGAGAGAATAAAATTCCTGTCCAATGAGTGGAATTAGTGATCAAGGTAGAATTAGAATCCCAGTTGCCTGGCAGCCAGCCTATTTCTGTGAAACGCCACCTCTCTGATCTTGTCTGGCCTCGCAGCGGCCCATGAGAGCAGATGCAGGGGCTGCACACACAAGCTGCCATTAGAGTCCAAAACGAAGAGCTGCAGAGTGACCTGGTCCAGCCCGCTGGAACAGACTGAGGACGTGCACATAACCAATCCCTTTCAACCAGAGTCATGTCCATCTTTACAGAGGATGATGGATAATTTCCTTTGATAACATTTGACCTGAGCTGCTATTCATTTCTCTTGGTTTTGCTCTCAGAAGAGAAAATGACACTATTCTCCAGTAAAAAGCTTTTATCTATCGACATGTGGCTGTTTATTTATAGTATTTTACCACTTATTTGTCTGCTCAGTGCAGAGCACAAGAGGAATATGAAAATCCTGCATCTGAAAATCCCAAAGCCTCAATGCAAAGATGAGAGAGGAAGTTAGCCAAAGTCAACTCTTCTATGTAAACTTGCATCCCCTCCTCCCTGCGTATCTTGGGGACCTCATCCTAATGACCTCTTCTCTCTTTCTTTCAACAAGTTCTACCTCTCCCCTGGCTTCTACTCTTCTGCATGGATCATCTCTTAAACGTAGCAAATAAAAGCAGTAACAGAATATCCTATCGACCTTCAAGTGGTTGTGGTCATCTCTCCTTCCTTGAAAACTCAGCCCGTGCTCACTGCTGTGAACTCACCCTCTCTGCAGGACTCCACTGAGCCTCTGAGCTGACCCCTGCTCTCAGCATCAGCTGCTCCCTGCAATCCCTGATCCTCATGGTCTTCGTGGCCCTCATTCTCTCCAGCTCAGCAAGGAACACATCGATCATTCCTCATCCTTGAACTCCCTGACCTGGTTCTTCTCCTGTTTTGCTCTTCCTCTGTCTCCTGTACTCTTTCTTTTCCCTTTTTCATATCCACACACACAGGAATCCCCCAGCCCCCCAGCCTCAGTTCTCCACTCTTTCCTGTCTCTGTCTTCTCCTCTTGGTAATTCCATCCATTCTGAGAGCACCGTGGAATTCCCATGGTCTCCATGGTGAGCAGGCCACACCCAGGCAGGACGGGGTGCCACGGGGCACTGAGGGGTGACGGGAAACATGAGCTCTTCCATTTGTGCTTATTTTATCTGCACAAATAACAAAGAACTGAAGCTCTACAGAGTGATCTTGGCCACCTTGTTAAATGAAGGCCGTATGTTTCCAGCATGGTAAGTAAGGGATGATGAGGAAGGAAGGGGAGTGCAGATACTGATCCCTTCCAGAGCATTTCCACGGACGCACGTCTACAAAGCAGTAAAGCAGCAGCAATTATATTATCTTATATATACTTGTTATAAACAAAATAAGCCTTTCCAGTATGGATTCCTCAAAAGAAAATGAAGATCACAACTCAAGTACAAGCAAACAGCATCTCACACTTCCCTCACCCCGAATTCCCCCAGCCCCCGGTGTGAGGTGAGGACAGGGACACTGATTCAGTCACCCCGGGAGAGCAGGCACAGATGCCACTCATCCCTAAAGGATCGTCCACTCCATTTCATCCTGTTTGCCTCTTCCCTATCCCATCCCCACAAACAACGAAAGAAAGCAAGAAAGAAGGAAGGAAGGAGAACCTCCCATCTCCCAGCTCTCACCACACTCCCTGGGCAGCACCCGGGAAGGTCTGAGTTCCTGCTCAGCGTGGCTCTCGCCCTTCCCCTCTCTCCTTCCAAAAATCTTCCAAAAGCACAGAGCCAGGTCATTCCGGCTTTGCCATTTCCTTCCGGGCTTACTGACTGAGTTCAAATTCTTCTGTCCTTGAGTTTGAGTCCCCCATGCCCTGCCCATTCCCCCACCCATGGGTCCCCATTTCTGGGGTCAACTGAATCTTGCTCCCTATGCAAACCCACCCTACTTTGTCCCTGGGGAAACCCTACCACACCTCCTCGCTCATTTCAGGGCCTCTCTCCCTCAGTATCTGATACCCTCTTCTCTCCCCATCTCACTCGCAAATCCCTAAGCCATTTTATTTTTTTAATCTGTTTGGAGTTTCTTATTTTCTATCTTCAATGATACTTCATCGCATACCTTGACTCTCCTCCACACTGTCGCCTCCTCAGTAAGTTGTGATTCCAGTCTATCTGTAAGTCAGACTGCTGTTACATACGTATTTGCCAACTATAATGAAGACTCCTTTCCTTTAAATTTTTGAGTTCCTTAAGTACTTTAAATAAAACATTTTATTCTAAATAAAACATTTAAATATTTTAGAAAAAAGCATCATCAATAGCTTGGCATATTTATTTTTAAGCAATCAACCCTGTGAAGATAGTTAACTTTCCATGAACAAAAACAAATACAAAGCCAGAATATTTGCAGCTTCTGGGAAGTCCTCCACCACTGGCGTCTGCAAGGAAGTGTTCCCTGTCCTGGGACTGGCCCTGAGTCACCTTCCCAGCCTGACTTAGAGAGGCGCAGGCCAAGGAAACGTGCACAGAGCAGGCCAAAGGACATCCATCTCCACATTCATGGGTGATGGGACCCACTGCAGGGAGCTGCTTTCCACATAAAGGGTCATTGTACCTCCTTCCCTCTCCAGTCGTTCTGTTTCCCAACCAGTCATCAACTGCGTCTTGAAAACTCACTAAAAATGATTGCTTTAATCCAGCTATCATTGTGCTTTAGCTCATTCACAAAGATGCCCAGGGACGAGACTCCACGAGCCTTCTCCCAGATACTCCAGCCAGTCCCACGACCTCCCTGCCTTTGCCTAACAGTGTGGCAGGAACCTGAGGCCTTGGACACAGTGGACATGGAAGGAGCCCACACCACAGTGCACCACGGAGCCAGGCTGAAACGCTGGCTTAGAGATGCTACTCTAATATCCAGGTCCTTCAGACCCTGGGACCAAGGAGAAATTCCGTCACCTCTCAGGATGCTGACAGTCACCTCATCACACAGAAAATGCACTGACTGCCCCAGTGAAGGAAGCTCTGAAGCACTCAGTACCAGATCTTGTTTATAAATTACCAGCTGGGGTTGGGTATGAGCCAGGGGGTGGTTGTTTTTCTGGGTTCCATTACTATACTAGCAACATACTTTTTCAAATGAAAACTAAGCTAATATAAAGTTCCACATAAACCTCACAATGAGAGAGACTGATGAAAGGAGGCTACCTTTGATTTACATAATTTCCATTCACACTGATTTCAAGAAGCAAAACTACACTGAAGAACTGCAGCCATCCCTACACCCGTTTCCCAGCCTGACCGAAATGTACATTGGCAACAGCAGAGAAGTAAGGGACGGCAGCTCATGTGACCCACCGCACTTGGCCTAAGTGGGACACTGGTGCTGGTACCACAGCGAGCACCGCTGGACAGCAATGAACTCCTGCTGAGCTCCTCCTCGTCCCAGCACAATCACACCCCAGCTGAGTTAGTAAAGTGTTTTTTTGTTTTTTGTTTTTGTGGGTACCAGGGGTCGAACTCAGGACCTCACACGCCAGCAGGCGCCCGTGCCGCTGAGCGCTATCACCGGCCCTTTTTCATATGTGGGTACCAGGAGTCGAACTCAGGACCTGGCACTTGCCAGGCAGGCACTTATGCCGCTGAGCTATCTTACTGGCCCATGAGTTAGTAAAATATCAGCCCTCGATTCATGTTCTCTAGGTTGATTTTGATTTCGTTTTATCTTCAGAAAGCCCCGCTGCCCTTACCAGAGTAAACTTTTAACTTTTATGTTAATATTAAGTCGCCTTTGAGGGATGCTTTGGGCTTATTTTTCACAGCTGCAGTGCCCTGTAACGATTCCACCTCTCAAGGATGTATTCGGAGCACCAACTGCCCGAAAGTTTTCATGGTAATTTAAAACACATAAAAGGATTAAATATGTTAGGCAAATATTTCTTCACTGGGCATGGAAAAATTAGGAAGGTGAGAGTGTTAAAAGAGCACAAACCCAGCTATCTGAAGCAAAAACTACACAAACATCAAATCATACTTTTCTTTCAAAATTACTTGCAAATAAAATTCTGCTTGGTTTCGGGTGGGAGGAGGGATGGGGTGCGGTACCAGCCGCTGTGACGTCTCTCCTAGGACTGTGGTTCCTGACTCCTCTCAGGACATGAACGTCACCCAGTGCCTCTCCGGACTGCGTGTGCCCTTGCTCCTTCCCTGTGCTGCCTTCCTAGCAGGGTCACCTATCCTTGGGGACCGCAAGTTCACTTCTGGCCATTTCTTTCCCGTGCAACTGACATGATGCCTGGCACACCACATGCATCCAAAACACGTTCATTCGATGAAAGGCCTGGTGGTGAAAGCAAAATGACAGGTCAACAGGGAAGGGCTCCTTTAAAGAGTTATTCTACCTGTCCCCGCCTCATTTACTACTTCTCTCGAGACATGGAGCATCATGCTTCCCTCACAGCGACCTGTGGTTTCGTCTGTTTATTCATCTCCATGCTGAAAACCCTCTAGGAGAACTCTTTAACCACGGTGTGTGTTGAATGAACACGCACTGTGTAAAGTCCATAAGCGAATGTTTTGTTAACAAGGTCACTTCTGAGAGAGGACAGGAGTCCGGACTTAGCTGACAGAAAGCGAGAGAAGCTGGGCAGGTATCCAGGTGGAGTGGCGTGGAGCAGACGGACGAAGGATGGCACTGGAGAGGGAGGCAGAGAGAGGTCGGGCGTGACTGAGAGAGGCTAGAGCCGCCCCGGGGGCCAAGGCTGTGGTCAGCATCTCACAGCACATCAGCAGCATCGCAAAACGTCACATTCTACACCTTAAATACATAGAATTCTCATTTGTTACCTACACCTCAATAATAATAAAAACCAGATAGTTATTCCACTTGTTGCATTAGAAAGAGGTGGAGACCGAGTGAAGGGTTCTCAGATAATAAAAACTCCAGGCAGAAGATGACAACTAAGCACCTTGGCACGGCCACGGGGACAGCAATGGCTCTACCGGCACTGACCGGGAAATGAGAGACGCGAGCGAGTGAAGAGAGAATGCATCCGAAGCGGTCGGGAGGGATCGGGGCCACTTGCGTGATCCTCTGCAGTGTCAGAAGACTGAGCGACACCCAGGAAATAAAAAGACCTACTCAGCTTCTGTCCCATTAAATTCGTTTGTCTTCGAGGCACGAAGGTGGTGCGGTGGCCTCGAGCCATCTGGTGTGGAAATGTAACTAGAGCGACCCATCAGGACTAGGGTTAAAGATGTGTTTTGAAAACAAGACGACATCTACATGCCTAAAAACACTAACGTAGGACGAGAAAAGTTAAACACGTTCAAACTAACTGCGACAGTGTCCTGCTGAAGTGACCAAGTGTGGCCCACGGTTACCACTTTGTGCCACAGTGGAACGCCGTCTGCGGTCTCTGGCCGGGACTCAACATCGCCTCTGCACCTGTGAGCTCAGGGGCCACAGGGACAGCAGACACAATGCTGCAGCAGGGACACGGGGGTCCCCCAGTCCCTCTAAAATTAAACATCGCACGTCGCTGCTCTCAGCTCCCACACTGGGCAACTCCTACAATAACCAGCTTTCATCGACCACCCCCAAACTATGACTAACCCTAACCTAACATTCTCACTTTTATTTGCAAGCTATAATTATTTGTCACTGACGGTAGAGACAATGGCTCTCTGCGTCTCTCCAAGCCGTGGGGATTTTTCTAGAGAAAATGAGCTTCCAGCAAGCAGAAGTTCTGCTTGGTCTCTCAGACACCTGAGTCAAGCAAATAAAAACAAACCAAAAAAAAAAAAAAAAAAAAAAAACCTTAAAACCACAAGGTAATAAAGGGACAAGTGACTCAGAAATGGCCCTCTGGTTTCTAATTGCGGTCCAGGGACAGTCCTGAAGAACTGTCCTGATGCCCACAGGGCCAGCAGTCTGGGGTCCCCAGCGCCCCTCTTCGTCGTGGCCGGAGCGAAGCCGTCAGTTCCACCTCCGCGTCCCTGGCCGCTCTGCTCGCCTGAGCCGGGTGCGGAGGGTCCCGTCCCTGGGTGTCTTTCCAGGAGCTACAGACACCCACCTCCGGCCACAAGGCCACACTGCGTCCCACCGCGGAAGTCACCTCTTCTTCAGTCACCACCCTAAATAGGACACAGCCCTCTTCCTGGTGTTGGGACCGTGGACAGGACTACTCCCAAGCATACCATGCCCCGCCCCACCTCGCCCACCCCTGGGGACCGTGGGGACCGTGTGTCTCCTGAGCAGGACAGGCCCGGAAGAACAGGCTCCACTCAGTTCATGCAGAAGTCTGAACGAAGTATGTGAGCTGGAACATTGTGGCCCAGATGCTTTCATGTTTTAAAAGAGATAAAAAGTCTGGATGCAAGGACTTGGTTGCAATTTTTTTTTTAATGTGGGTACCGGAAGTCGAACTCAGGACCTCGCGCTTGCCAGCAGGAGCTTGTGCCGCTGAGCGATATCACCGGCCCTTTTTTTCCTTTATGCGGGTACCAGGAGTCAAACTCAGGACCTCGCGCTTGCCAGGCAGGCGCTTACGCCACTGAGCTGTCTCACCGGCCCCTGGTTGCAATTTTGAAATTCCAAGTAGCCCAGAACTCACAGTCAGGAGGCACAAGCCATGCGGGGTGGTGAGGACCGTGTCCACCGGTCATCTCGGACAGAGCACACAAACCGTCCACTCTGCCACAAAACACCAGGCTTCTTATCATTGATATCAACACAGCTTGCTGTAACAGAGTTGAAGTTGCACCTCAAATGTTAAAATGAGTTTTAAGACAGGAGGAAATTTCTAGCGGTTGGTTGAGCAAGTATTTGGTAGTGGCTACCTCAGGTTATTAGCATGAGCTACATTTACAAAAAATCTGCACAGACAAGCTCAGGATCAAAACTTTCTGTTCAGAAAGGCTCTCGAGTCATTTTTCATCCTGAACAGTCTGCAGCTTTTTAGTGGTTGCCCTTGTTCTGCCCGGCTGACATCTGTGCCGTTCTTTACCATGTCTGAGAAGCTGGAGTTCTGCAGGAACGAGGTCTGTGCAGCGCAGCCGCGCTGTGCGCTGGGGAACCCCTGTCCCCCTGTCCCCACCTGGCACTGAGTCCCTGGTTGTTTTCCATCCTATTCCCCCAAACTCACTTCATTAATAATAAAAATTGTTGGCGATTTTAGACTGCTTTTATGAGATGTTCAAAGTGACATAAAAGTTGAGTGGCAAGTACAGAGAGTTCCCACAGGGCCTGTCTCTCCACTGCCTGTCCCACTACTGACAGTGTTCACCACCATCGACAGAGAGTACTGCTGCAGTACTGTTAGCTAAGTCCACAGTGTGCAGAGTCTCAGGGTGGACTCTGCAAGTTCTGATGAGTGTGTAACAATGAGTGTGTGATGAAACACATGCCCACTACAGCACCTCACAGAGCCCCTGCATGGCCTCTCTGTGCCCACCTACTCACCACCCCAGTCCTGAGCTCCTGACAATGACTGACTTCTCTGCTGTCCCCAGTAGTTTGCCAGCAAATGACTCAAATTTATCCTTCTTTAGGGCAGAGTAGTGCTCCACTGTGCGGGAGTATCACAGTTTTTGTTGATGGACACATAGACCACTTCCAAGATTTGGCTATTATGAGTTGTGCTGCTATAAACATGGGTGTGTACGGATCAGTGAAATAGGACGAGTTGACTCTTTCGGGAAGATTCCTAGGAGGAGAAGAGCTGAGTTGAATGGAGTTTCTGTTTTTAGTGTTCTGAGAAGTCTCCACGCTTGTCTCCACAGTGGTTGTTCTAGTTTATATCCCCCAACAGTGCAGAAGGTCCCTCTGTCCCCGCAGCCTCTCCAGCACTTATTATCTTATTTCCTGACGATGACAGTTCCTGCTGGTGTGAGGAAAGTGACAGGATCCGTCTGCTTGTTTTCACGTGATCCCCTGGATCTGCAGAGTAGCTTTGGAGACACCTTGAAAAATAAACACTAACACTAAGGAGCACCAAAGACGCCAACAAATACCCTGCAGACCCTGAACAGTGAACACGGATCCCCCTTCAGGGCTGTCACCCCGGAACCCACCCTGAGGGAACACACGGCGGCTCCTGAGGTGCACGGGGCACGCGCTTGGGTGCAGGGACAGTTACCCTCCCTTCCTTACCAGCGTGAGACCTTGTTTGCGCAGGGAACTCGAAATCCAGGCCTCATTTGAAGGATTTTTGCGATCCACAGCAGCCTATTTTAAATTTTGGAAAACCACATTCTGCCTGCACGGTGCATGTAACAACGCAGATGAGACAAAGGCAAATACTGCTTCGGCTTTAGCAGTCACAGGAGAGGACAAAGCACCGCCAGCAGGTGCGAGCGGAAACGGCCCGCGCCCCGGGTGCTTATTACCCACTGCCACCGGCGGGTCCTTTCTCAGCACACAAGGAATGATTTTGGCTGTCTGTCTCTATGGCAACTGGCACCCTAATTTCACCTCTTAGATGGCAATTATACCTATTCACTGAACAGCTTTCAATGCCCGCTTTTATGATGAAAAAATTGATTTCATGAAAATTGAGACTCAGGCCCAAGGTGAACTTTCCCTGCACCAAGCAGCACAGCAGCCCAGGCCCTCGGGGAAGCTCGCCTTGGGGCGCCTGCCCCACACTTTCAGCCAGCGGCTTTTAATGGTGTATTAGTCTTTTCTTCCTTAGCGTCGTTATTATTCACAACATCGGCAGATTCACTGTAAAGAGCTTGGCAGGCACAGGGACACAGGAGCGGAAACACAGTCTCGCTCCCCCCTCGCACAGAGGCAGCGCACCGGCGCCTCGCTCGCCTGGCGGGCGCGCACCAGACACAAGTCCAGTCCTGCCCTGCCTGGGGTCCGACAGCGGCATTTTCACAAAACACATCACAGTGCTTCTCTGTGTCACTACACACCCCTCCAATGCTGTTTGTGTGACTTCAAAGGCGTATACGGATTATTACATTTGATTTACCTGACACTTTCATGTTGACATTATTAAAAATAAACATTCACATCTCTGTTGTCTTAGAATAAGTCCTAAGAAAGGAAATATACAGATCCAGTTAATAAAGATTTTAACCTATATTGGCAACATTTTCTCTAAAAAAAAGAAGATATATAGATAGATATATCTATATATCTATATATCTAGCCATTTATTTTCCCAGTAGAGGTAGGTGGATGAGAACAGTCCTTTCCTCAAATCCTGCATCACAGGAACCACATTTCTAAAGAAAAGGCAGGGTGCCAGTGCGCTGGAAAGGGGAATGTTTTTACACATTTCTTTCTTTGAACTTTATTAGAGATGGGCCTCGCGATGTGGCCAAGCCCAGGGCCCAGGAAGCCTCTGCCCAGCCATGGAAAGCTAAGATTAGGCTGCGCATGCTCCTGGCTCACTGCACTGCTGCCCCATCTCTACTTAAAAACTTATTCTAAGATCAAATATGTTTTACATGTTTGTGTTTTTTAAAGGGGGAGGGGAGCATATCTGTTTATTGTCTCACCCCTTCTCTCTCTATTTCATAGTAGCAGAAGGGACAGCTTTGAGCATACATCCCCTCGACACGACATCTCTACTTCTTTGTAACTAAGTGTGGCTTTGTGTCAATTCCAGATGATGAAATATAAGCAAAGCGATCTATGTTACTCAGAGAAGTATCCCTAAAGCGAAAAGGTATGTCCTCCTCCTCAAGGTTCCGGATGGCTGGAATGCAGATGTTATGGCTGGAGCCTTGGCAGCGAGCATGGGCCATGAGCACAAGGGTCACACTATGGACGGGGAAGCAGAGAACGGAGGGCCTGGCTTCCTGAGCACTCTGCACAATGCTACCCTGGACGATGGCTCTCCAGACTGTTATGGGGAAGAAAAAAACTTCGTCATCCATGAGTAGGTGTATTTTGTCACAGGCAGAGCGTGTAAGAATCCCCTCATCTTTCTTCTCACTGATTAGCAGGCGGCAGCTGAGTGGGCTGGGCTTACGGTGGTCGCTCTGTGCAGGCCCCAGGCTCCACACGAGAACCCTGCCACCGGGGACGGTGCACACACACAGACAACACCCCGGGGTCACGCTTCCTACCAGGTCGTAAGCAGCCAGCACCTTCTTCTGCACATCAGGAACGGCGCCCAGAGGCTCCAGGTATGGGAAGGTGTCCCTCACCACCAGTGAGACGGAGGGGCTGTTGTCGCCGGTGACGAGCCTCGAGGACAGCGTGAGCAGGCACTGCTTCAGGCTGGCGATGGGCGGCAGCCCACACAGCTCCTTCACGGACACGATGGCGTTCTGGGGGCGGGAGAGCACAGTCACGCGCTGCGCAGGGCCAGCACCCCGCCCGGCACGCAGGCGCAGCCCGCCGGGAGGCCTCCACCAGAGGGCACCCAGGTCCCAGCCACGCCGGCGAGCCCGGAGCCAAGGCCGCGCCATCACACCACAGCTCCACCCGCGGGGGTTTCAGCAGCTGCCGCGGGCGCGCGCCGGAGCAAAGCGGTGGAGACCGCGGCTACGCGGGCTTGGGGAGCGGAGCAGGCGGGGGGCGCACAGCAGCCCGTCTCACCCGTCTGTGCGCCGTGCCGGTGCGCCCTGGAAGACGCCTCCTCCCTCGGGCACCGCCTGCAAGTGGCTGCCGCTGCTCACCCTCTGTGCCCTACCCACCGATGGGCAGCGGTTCCTTGTCACCCCCTGAAACACCACACACACACACACACACACACACACACACACTGAAAATGCGTCTCACACAGAGCTGCTGTGACTCAGAGCTGCTGTGACACAGAGCTGCTGCTGACTCCAGAACAGACAGCCAGGTTAACCCAGAACCTGCGTTCCCTCCACTCAAGCGCATGTATGAGAGAAGGCTGAATCACTTCAGCAAATTTAACTGCTCAATTTTGTTTGTTCTGGTAGGTCCTAATTTATCATTATACATTTAAACAACTAAAAAATAATAGCTATTACATTTGTTTTGATGTCAAATTATTCTCCTTATTCATACCTGCAAATATTTACATGTACACTTGGACTTAGTATGTTTGAATATATTTTATGTTACACGTTTTCATTCTACTTCACGTCACTCCATCTATGTGCACATGTATCAGTTTTGCTGTGTACTAAGGATGTTTACGGATATACAGCGTTTTACTCTGTTGACTCTCCATTTAACTGGCTTAGGTGAGGCTGAACTAACCATGGTGTCCACAATGAGAAACAAAACATATCTCCGTGTCACAGGCAGCACTGGACACACTTCAGCAACCTCGCCGACACAGCACGTGTGAGCACGTCTTGCAAATTGGATCGTTCACACAACGCAATGCACCCTGGCAGGAGAGGAGAGGGGCAGGGCTCGTTCTCCTACCTGCATGTTTTCCCTCATCTCTATGGCTTCTCGTAAGGGATGAACTGCTATTTTGAAGACGTCATCGATGGTTTTGAGACCGATGTTCCTGAGCATGGTGTACTCCCGGACCTTCTTCCCCATTCTCACCGAGAGGCTGCGCTTCTGCCCCTTTCCTCCGCCACTCCGGTTAGTTATTGCTATGTGGACAAACAGGGTCACATGCTCCATGATGTCGCCCACGAAGGAGCGCAGGGGAACATGCCGGTACCCGGGCTGCAGGCATTCAAATGGGATGGTGTACTGCCCTATGAACTCGTCCCCAATGTAGTCGTCATCCAGAACCACAAAGCGGATCATGGCCAGCTCGGGAAGGTTTACTTGGAACTCGAAAGTTTCATCAAAAATAGGATTATCACTGTTTTGCTGTACAGTTTTAGTTCTTTGCTCGGCACAGTCTGCTGGGATTCCATGTATTTCCACGCAAATGTAGGGATCGATGACGTCCCCTTTGGCACATGCTCCCTTGGGCTTTGGGAAATTCTGGCCACTGATGATCTTGATGTGCAGAGCCAGAGGAGACACGCCAGGTACGATGCCCTTTGTGTTGGCGCTGAAGTAAGAAACTTCATCTCGCATGACGGACGGACGGAGGACATAGCCACAGCCCCCGTTCTGAAGGAACCAGCCCGTGTGCAGGTCCATCATCGGACCTGGAGTCTGGAAATTCATTGCCACAATCTGACAGCCACAGTTCCAGAAGTCCTGCGGGTTCAAGTTACTGGAATCGATCCGCATGGCACTTGGATAGACCCTTGATAAAAACTTCTTATTATAATTCACAAAATCCTCTGGGTATTCATTCGCAATCCGGCTGGCCTCTGTTTCACTAAATGAACAAACTTCCCAATAGTTCTGGCTTTTCATAGACAGTTCAAAATCCCTGTACTGAACAGATTTACAAATGGATACCAAATCAGACAGCTCACGACAGAGCCATATCTGCTTCTGCTCACCGCTGTCATCGACGGACATTCTGCGAGACATTTCGGCTTCTTCGTCTTCATCTGTGACTTCTCCTTCCAATGCGTCTGAATCGGAAGGCAGTTTCTTTCCTTTCAAGATGATCATCCTTTTCAACTTTTCTGGCGATGGGAGGTAGGATTCAGATGGCAAGGGGGCTTCCGTGTAGAGCTGATCACCAAATACTTTCTCCATCTGTTGCGCCATGACCTTCTGCTGGGGCAGAGAGCAGTGGTTCCCCAGGCAGAGGATGAGCGGGTACTCGGAAGCAACAAAGGCAAACTTATTAATCACCTCTAGGACACTCTGGAAAGACAGGGGCGTGGTCATGTTATTTCGATTGCAAAGGATCGGTTCATTATCCGGACCATCGCTCACATCCAGCTCGATGCTTCGACAGCCCATTTTCAAAGCTCTGATATAGCCGTTGACATCAGCTGGGCCCCGGAACTGGTCTTCTATTAGGTAGGTGTTATGGGAGGCGTTGATGTAGTAGTGAGATAAGGGCTGGCTCATATCTTGGGCAACCTTCTTTTGCTCAGGATCAAAAATGTCACATTCTGGTGACAGCAAGTACTGAGTAAAGCCATCGATGGCGAGAAACCCCTTCTGACGCCCTTCCTCAGAAAGCTCAAACCTCCTAATGATGTCCAAGCACATACCCTCAGTGATGTGGGCGAACCCTTGCTCCGCTTCCAAAAACAGCATGAGGTCGTCGGCATCCAAATATTCTTTGTTTTTCGATATCTGCACAAGTAAGAAGTACACTTCCGGCCGAGTGCAAAGTTCACAAAAAGCTTCACAAAACTCCTCTTCAGTCACTCGGGTGGTTAATTTTTCTTTGCTCTTCTGGATTTCCTTAAACTTTAACCTGATCTTGGATTCCTTCAGGGTAGGGTTGAGTTGCTTTATTAACTCGACAGCTGTGTCTTCCAACATAATCCCATTCCCATCAATATCCGCGGCTTCAAACATTGTTTTCAACCACAAGAACCGCGGGGTGTTCTGGTTGCCCTCCATAAAATCCAGGGGTTGCTTACTGCGAGACACCAGGTACCGCAGCCCAGACACCCAGATGTTGGCGACGTCAGCGGAGTTGGCCACCAGGTCCAGAGACTCGTAGTTCTCCCCGTGGAGTATGGAGAAGGCGCAGTCCTCGCAGATCTGGTCCGCAAGCCCGTTGTTCCTGAACGTTTCCGTGTTCTTCCCCAGGCGGATCTCCTTGATGGCTGAAATGTCCAGCTTGGCCTTCTCCTGGTCTTTCTTGGAGGGCTCCCAGCGAAGCGCCTGCAGGTCAGCGTCCAGGGTGAAGAAGCGGTTGTAGATGCGCGAGTTGGGCCGTACCTTCTTCAGCTCGCAGCCGGCCTGCATGAAGCTGATGCAGTCGTGGGCGCTGCTGATTTTCTTCTCCGAGGGCATGCTGCTGAAAGACACCGTCTTCTTCCTCCCGCCACATTTCTGGTTTGAAGGATCCTGTAAAGTAATTGGCAAACAATGAATCAAGCTCTTTCAGGAAACAAACACACGCAGAAACACTCTAGGGACTTTTGAGACACCCCTGGGAGAGTGTGGCCATGTGAACAGAGGCCAGCCTAAAATTCACCCTTCACTGTGTCAGAAGAGAGGCACTGCTGACAGATTTGTCGCAATCAGGCTGAAAAAAACTTGTTTTGCAAATGTCCATGAGTCCTTTCAATGAAAAGAAAGCATTAAGCAGACATTGCTGGCCTGTGTTTATACCAGTGGATTTCTCAGGAACCCCTTCCTACAGGACAGCAAAGTCACCTGAGACCAGCGGATCGTACGCAGGTGAAACACGCCAGGTGGCGGTGTGCGTCCTGAGTGAATGTGGGCCTCTCACCCACCGCCCTTCCAAAATCCAGGCCCGGTCTTCTGAGTGCTCAAAATACACTGCGACGGGTTTCCTCTCAGCCTTGGACTGATCGCCGAATATGGCACTGTCAATTCCTTCTCACTGAACATCTGACAGGTGCCACTTCAAACTGCGTATTTCTTTAGACCTTTTACTCAATTTAATAATGCTCCAACCACATTATCAATTCAAATTATTCTCTCACGAATTTCCCCAAAGCATCTTAATGTACACTTACAGCATCCGATTTTATCAGCATTCCAAAGAGGCAGCACAGGGCCTCCAAAGGGCACTGTGCTCAGGTCAAAAATAACTTGTCTCAAAGAAGGGAATTAGGGAGGGTGAGGAGGCAGGGCGGAGAGATCAAAATAGGTTACATGCATGTACGAACACGCCCAGACAAAACCCAGTACTCTGCACGACTACTACGCACTCATTTAAGAAGTAACTCGCTCAAGCTGCTGTTATTCCACTCACTGGAACTGCGACCTTGGGAAGTCACTGAACGTCGCTGAATCTTAGTTTCCGCTTTTCAAACAGGAATTAGTAATCTGTATATATAATACATTGTTACTGTGCGACTCAAAAGAAAAAATGCTCCTGCCCGTTCTTCATAAAATCAAGTGTGTGCAAGGCTACTCTTGAGGAGGAAGAAGAGTATGTCACATGCCTGTGACCATCACTGGGAGAACACAGGCAGATGCTGGCCAGGGTCCGGGGAGCCACAAGAACTGAATTCATCCTGCTCTTCTGAATACTAAAGACAAATCATCAGTGAGGCACTGAAAATACAGTTCCACTGTTACTCTTCGCACAGGGCAGAATCTCTTCTCAGAGGCCCATTTAACTGGGCCTTCCTGTACTGTGATTCGGGAAAGGCAAAGTAATTTATTATTTAATTGGCTAAACTCCTCCCTGTGAAAAGGAAACAAAATTTGCTTTAGTTCTGCGGTGCTGGTGGATGATTCATTGATTCCAATGTATATCAGATCTCCAAGTGACAAAGATATAAATTACCCAATTTAGAGTACAGAATATTGCTTCTCTGTGCCCTGGCATTTGGCAACTTAGCTCCTGCTTTCTCAGAGAACTGCTATCTTTAATTATCGCATAGTGGTCAATTTCCTTACCCTTAAGTTAAAAACAACCATAACTCCTCAGCTGTTTACACACACATGCTCTATTAGAAACCATTTAAATCCATCACAACCACACGCGCAGAAGTATCACGGGTTGTGTGCATTCTTCCACACCCCCAAGGCAGGCACCTAACACCAAGGCTGGAATGGGGTTCACCCACCAAGGAAAACAAAGAGGGAGACTGAAGCGCGAGGATAAATGAGGCCTCGACTCTGCGTCAAAGCTAGCATTCAAAGCATTTGACTTGCCTTTTATGCCGAGAGCTCTCACATTAAAAATTATTTTTGTGTAAGAAGATCATGTTCCACATAGAATTCTTGTCAGCGGAGCTGTAAGACCCCCAGTAGTTCCTCACGAGCTTAAAATAGGAAATGAGGGTCCTGTGTCCCATGTGTCTACCACCACCGTCAATAGCTTTCCCCTCATCCTCTCTGCTTCGTGATATCTTCTTAAATCAAGGCTTCTCCCAGTAAGAGAAACCTTCAATTGAGAAACAAATGCTTTTTATCAAGCCCACCAAAGAACCTGCCTGCCCTCCGATGCTCACATCCTGACTTGACCTGCAATTTCTACATGATTAGAAAACTTTTCCCAAAATGCCTTAAAACCTGGAATCCGGGAGAAAGACAGGATTAAGTTGTCGTCTCACAAAGGACAACATCGAAAGTTACTACAAGGCCCCAAATGAGCGAAAACCTGGCCAAAGCATGTGTGAACAAGTAATTAGCTTGTCTGCTGACGCCGAGCGCCAAGATTATTTATATTAAAATACGCTGGAAAAGGTTCAGGACTTCAGTGTTCCTGCAGTTCTGCCTTAGTAAAAGGAAATTTCTGACTCAGACAGCGATCGCTTTCCATGCTCGTGCTACCCACTGGCTTTGGCAGGCTGGGGAGAGAGGTGAAGATGGGGTTCAGGGGACACGAAGGGTGGGTGACCCCAAACCTTCTGGCCCTCTTCATGGCCATGATCTGTTCATCAGAGCCCTGGTCCCCACACCTGTGCCCCCTTGGGAAGGCCTCGGCAGATTTGCAGGGAGAAAAGAGTGGTTAAGGTGAACAGGCTGAAAACAATACAAGAATCGGTTACAGGTCTCCCTTGTTGATAAATACAAAAAGAAGGAGGAAGGAACAGGAGCGATCCACTGCCACTTTCTGTGTACCAGAGAGGCAGGTGCTGCGGGCACATTCCAAGAGAAGCCAGGTTTATCGTCAGCTCGGATGCACTCATCTCAGCCTCTGGCTAAGCAGACGACCGGACGGGCTCCCGTGGTCCTGACAAACGCCTATCTAGCAGATTTTTATAAAGTAGAAGGATCTGTCAGTTTTTCAAAGCTAAATTTCCTCACTCTGAATGAAGGCAAGAGGCTGAAGACCCCATCCCCTGCCCCTCACCTATCTTTTGCATTTCTCTTGGAACAAGAGCAACAAACCAAGCTCCAGTCCCCAGGGCTGAGCCGTGTACTGTGACACCTCTGTCCCCGAACCTCAAGGTTAGCCTCGTGTCCTGCGCGGCGCAAGGAGTACTCAGGTATCGAGCCCAGCCCTTTCTATTTCCTACCATTCCATGCTTAAGTTTCCAAATTAACATTTCCCACGAAGGGATCACATTTAAATGAGTTAAAATAAACCAAATGGAGCTTGAATGAGCCTGAACATTCCAGATCACACTTCACATTTTGATGTACTGTGTTCTTAAATTAAATACTTTATAAAATGTTTAATCACTAGAATCCAGAAGTTTCATAAATCAGTAAAGTAAGAGATACACATTTTATTCTTTCATTAAAAGAACACAAGATTTACCTACAAGCACTATTGATTTACCTATAAGCACTATTTCTAAAGTATTCAGATCCCAAAGACAATTTCTATCTAATCTCATGTGACAGGCTCATTTTTAATCTTAGAAGTCATTTTCAAATATAAGGCAGAAATGGCCAAATATTGGGGATTTTCTTCATTATTTTCTACAACATTGCTTATCCACTGTTACGAATAAGATACCAATCATAATTAAATGAGACTCTTTCCTATGTAACAGTAAAATGTTTTAGTTCTTTAAATACTTTATTAAACTAAAATTATAAAAATTTACTCACATAAGCTAAATTAATAAACCTGTTTCCATTAATCCCCACTGACATGCTTCTCTCCAAGCCCAAGAAGATTAGATATGCTCCAAATTCCTCAGCAAAACTCAACAAACAAATCATTTTCTTTACAACACACTCATAAGCGAGGGAAAATCTGCTTATTTGGTACAAGCACAGCTTTGGCTCTCATTCATGAAAATATTGAACTATTTCAATATAATAATTGCAGGGAAAAGTATACTGAAGTAACCCAAAAATGCACTTAATGCTGTAGAACTGTACAGGCAGAAATGTGATAAAATGGTAAATGTTATGTTATGTATGTTTTACCACACACACACAAAGTATACTGAAGCATTAAATAAAAATTAAAGGCGACTAAAAGAAACATCATGCCCAAGTTTTCCTACCTCTGACATGATGAACATGTTTAACATCTAGGACACCATCACAATTCCTTTCTTTTTTGGCAAGCTGCTTTAAGCAAACAGTTCTTAGACAATTCTTTGTTAAAACAGAACAAATTTAGAAAGCCTTAAAGAAGAGAAATCAAAACATCAGTTGTTGAACTATGATTACAAGTGATCTTTGCTTCATGAAGCAGAAATCCAGCTGCATAAATCCAGCACATGAAGGTGACATTCTCTTTGTGTAAGAGGTGGAAATAAACTTTATTTTAAAAGAAGTCTCTAAAAATGTCTCACTAAAATTTAGTAAGTTATAACTAAAAGACAAACACAAATACAGGCATGCGAGCCTCATCGTCACAGGGCTATAAATCATGACAGCGTACTACTGATATTCATTCTGGTTTCAGGACCCTCCAAGTCAAACTCAGAAGCAGGAAGTTCAGTTGAAACCCTCAAAAGCTGTGTGCAGCACAGTCTAGAATCCAGAAGAGCTCCAGCGCTGGGCACTGAGAGGCCTCTGGCCTTCAATCATTTGGTGAATAATACTAGGATCTGTTTGCTGGGGATTAGCACACTGGAGAGCCGAGGAAGCGTGAGGTCTGAGTTTCATCAAAGTACATCATCCTGTTAGACTAGATGCAGACCAAACTCGGACAGTGCAATGGCGGCCACTGCACACTAGGAGAGAAGATGCTGAGGAGCTGAGGCAGATTCCTAACGAGAGGGATGACAGCAGGGGAGAACAAGAAACAAGAGAACGTGAGAGGGTCCAGGTTTCTGGTGTGAGGGAGAGGTGAGTGGAAATACCACCAAACGAGACAGAATACATCAGGAGAGGAGAATGGGCACTTGCTTCGGGCCGTGTGGGTGAAGACATCCCGGGGAAAGTTGGACCAAGAGTGGAGCCTCCCGGAGGAACCCGGCTGCAGGTGCGGAGTTGGGAGGCTCAGCTATAAGGCGTGAGCCGAACCTGGAGACGCTAAAGTCACCCACAGGGCAAGAGCAGGGAGAAAGGGGCTGACCCCGAGGAGCACCTGTACTTAGAGGTGGGCAGAGGAGAAGACATGTACGAAGGAAGCCGAGGGGTCCGAGGCCAGAGGCAAGTGCTCACATGGAAGCCGAGACTGGAAGAGTACAGGAGGACAGGTCTCAGGAGAATTTACTGCCAACTTTGACAAGAAAATGTCTTATATTCCCTTCAGGAGGCGAGAACAGAAGAAAGTAGAGCTAAGCGCAGAGAGTTGAGGGGAGGAGAGGAGCGGAGACCATGGCCCCGCGGTAGGGATGAAGGCCAGGATGGCTGCAGTAGAATAAGCAGGGGGGAGAGCAGCCCCGTGAGACCAGGGCAACGGGCAGAGGCAGAGGGGGACCAGCCAGGGGAAGGCGCGCCTTCAAATCCGGGCTCTGTGACACAGGGGCGAAGCGTCTAGCTGTGACACACTCGCCTTGTCCAAGCTGCCCACGCCCAGGCACACACCCACGTCTCGCTGTTGGGTGGTCCTGAGAAAACTGTTGCCCCACCCCGGGCCCGACTCTTCACATGACCGTGAAGCAGAGAGGGAGCGGGATTATCGCCGCAGACCGGGTAGGAGAAGGGTTAGACCACTAACTCCCACTGACATCTCCGAAGTTATTTTCCCATAGTAAACTCCATTACTTAGTGCACAGTCACAACCAGGTAACACAATTTATTTACTGTTAACAGCATGTGACCCAGCCAGTGTCACCGTGTGATGCAGGGGCGTGGAGGGCCTGACAGCTGCCAAGCTCTGTGAGCCTTGAGCTCTCCCCATGGCTCCCTCTGTCTCCCTGGTAAGAAGCTGATTCTCCATAAACAACACGTTCATGTCCACCGCCTCAGAAGTCAACAGAAATGAGGCGCAGCTAAGTGCACGCACGCATCTCTCGACAAATTAAGTGTCTTATATTTCATTTATAAAAGGTGATGCATTTAAAGAAATTTACCAAAGACTTCTCATTTAGGAAGTTGTCTTAGTTACTTTTCCCAATGCTAAGACAAAATACCCAACACCCAAATTTAAAGGAGGAAAGGTTTATTTAGCTCACGGTTTGTAGAGGTTTCAGTTCATCATCGGCTTGCTCCAAGGCAGCCTGGCACAGAGGAGGAACGGTTCATGGCGGGCAGAAGGAGCAAGCAGTGAAGGAGCAAAGCAGCAGCAAGTGGCCAGCAACTCTCTTTCTGTCCCTTACATCCTATCTGGGCTACCACCCACACCCAGGGCGGGGCGGCCTTAATCCTAGCATCGCACCACAAATCAATCCCGGCACTGCATCCTCGATCCCAGCAGCACACACTCTAGACCCAGCCACCTCTGGAAAGCCCCACCTATGACCACTTGAGGCTTTGCGGGGACATCTGGACACAAGCCATAAGAGAAACCCACTCCAATTTATGTACTGCACAGGGATGGGATACTAAGACCATAGGGAATCAGTGACCCTCTAAACTGCACACATCTTCTCTTAAATGATTCTCCTCGCTGAAAGCAAAAATAACTGATGTTCTGCATGCAACGCTGGGGACAGGGTGTAGAAAAAGTCCATTTCAGGGAAGTTTCTTTGTACCATTGATTTGTTCTGTTAAACAGAGGAAGCTTCCGTCCTGCTATATCTCGTGACAGTCATTAGAAACGACACTGGGAATAAAGGCGATTATCTCCAGCCCTTCCTGTGTACGGCTTCCACCCAGAGAGGGTTTTCCAGCAAGGACGCCTCTCGTGCTGCAAGCTCCAGGCATCACTTCAAACACAGCATTCATCTGTACAAAGACTGACTCTGCATATACTACGTGCTAGCATCAGGGAAGTGATTTGTTCTTTTAAAAATCATTAATCCCGCCACACATGGTGGCGTACACCTATAACCCCAGCACTCAGAGGCTGAGGTAGGAGGACTGCAGCAAGTCTGAGGCCAACCTGGGCTACACAGTGAGTTCAAGGCCAGCCTGAGCTACACTGTGAGACCCTGTCTCAAAAAACCAGCAACAAGAACAAAATTATTAATCTCAACAATAGCAATGAGAGAAATAAATGCTTCCCCTCTCCCACCACTCTTTTATTGTTCAGATTTTTATAGCTAAAGAAATGAGTAAATAGTGACAAAAATCATCCAATATATTATTTAGAGCAATGTGTATAAAGAATGCTTCTAAATAAACAATAAAAGCAGCTTTAATTAACATTAAAAAGCTGACGAGGAAGTTAAAAAGTGTCGTGAGTAATTCCATACAGCTCCATGACACTTTTAACACAGGGCCTTAACTGAGAGATTTAAAACCATTCAAGGAGCCAATGAAGCAACAGAGTGTTCAAAACCTATAAAGTTGTCTTAAGAAAAATGATTTCAACAGCGTTGCCATTTAGTAAGAAAACAAAAATGACTTCCTTCCTGTAATGTCATGTCATGGAAAAGATGTTAAATTGGACAGGTTCTCCTGGGACTCCACAATTCCTGGCTGCACGGGGCAGATGTTGGTCCTAAAAGCATGGCACCCTTAGGAGCGTACCGCAGGGACCAGGGATGGTGTCTGAGGATGGGTCACACCACCACCACGCTGTCGCCAGGCCCACCACACAGACACTGCCGACACTAGAAAGCATATCCCTGACCACTACGGTTCTGGGTTTTCCATAGTAATTTGCTAAAACCTAAGATAGCCAGAACAGCAAACTCCGATCAGGAAGCTATGCTCTATCATGGCCAATTTTGAGATAAAAGCTTTCATTGTCCTTTTTTAGGCCATGTTTGTCACAGACTAAAAAGCCTTCAGGTTGAACTTCTAACGAAAAATGAGAAGAAACCAACACAAAGAAATGGTAATCATAGTAAAGGATACAAAAACATCTTTTGAGTCACAATTTGAGGAACAACAGATCTTGATTTATATTTGTAAAATTCTATTTGTTAAATATTCAAAAATGACTTATTTAGCAAGGAGGGAAGGTGAAAAATTGCCCGTCCCTGAGCCCTTCCTATTTGTCTCCTTCTATGATGCATATAAATCTAAAAAACTTACTGGTTTTCTTCGCAGATCAATCTTTGAAGGTAGAATCAAAGACTGTTGCGCTTGTTTGGAATTTTTTCATTTTAATAAGGAAACTGAGGAGACCTTTCTAGAGGAAACAGGTGGACAATGGCCTTGGATGCTCGTGTCCCCAGACATGTAATTTATTCCATCAATTCCTGCCACAGGCCCTGCAGTTGTTTACTGGGAAGCCTCCCTGACCAATGGGCTTTCTGTCCCGGCCTCCTCTTTCCCCTTGGTCTGCGAGCTCAGTGCCCCTTCATGGTGAAACCGCTCTCACAGGAAAGCGATGACTCTCCCTTTGACCTTACCAGCTCTGCTCTCAGCTGTCACAGTCCGCCACTCTGCACATGGTCACAAAGGGCTCCCACACCATGACGGCTGAGTGGTTGTGTCAACTTGACAAGTTTAGTTAAGAGGAGCTCAACTAAATCAGCTCAGCAATTCCACACCCTAGGGTGTAGAGGACCCACCCTAGGGCAGCTCATCACCTGGATGGTATAAAGGGGAAATAAGGAAGGGTGGATCTGCTTGTGTTCTTCAGAGGAGCTCCAGTCTTCACCTTCAGCTTGGACATCATCTCCTGGCTTCCAGTGCACATCCTTCGGCCTCCTGGTGTAGACTCTTCAGCCTTCCATCACAGACCCATCGGCCTCCTGATATGGACTTGCGCGGGACACTGCAGTAAGCTCCAGACCTTGGACTGAATCCTTCAGCCTCCAGTGTGCAGACGCCCTCTGCACACTTCCTCATCCGACTCTGTGGCTGACCATCGTAAGCCAATCTTGTAATTGCTTATACTTTTGTGTATCTTGTGTTATATCTGTTTCTCTAGTAAAACCCTGACTGATACACACACCCTCACTTTCTAGTTAACAGTATGACCTTTCTCACCCATCCAGCTGTTGTGTACAGTGCATCGCTCTGCTAGCACAGTGCATCAGTGGCACCACCCTGAGCAGCATGAAGTGGACACCAGGAAAGTTTGCCTGACAATGACCAGCGGCCTCTGAGGAATGGCTCGCTGCTATCAGCCCTGTGCACCCGAGACAGATGTCTGCCTCATGCTCACAAATACTGCATTAGAATTCATCAGGAGCCTTTCAGCTCATAGCAGAGGTGCCAAGAACCAAGAGGGCTTGGACGGGAGACAGGATCGTGTCCTCCTGGGGGGACCCCACCCGGAACCCTGCGGGGCTTGTGCAGCCAGCTTTGTTGTTTCGTGTGAGGGTTCACTGGAGTGCTCCGTGTCCACAATGGAACGTCGTGTCTCTTCAGAAAGAAAGGCCACATTGACAGATTTCTACATGTACACTTTTCATATCTATGTTACTGATACAGGGTCGTTTGTGTGTTATTATAGATATTAAATGTAATGCCCCAACTATTCCATATAACATGATGCCTAATTAGAGCGCCCATCAGAAACTGATACATAATTGGGTAGGCCTTTATAGATATGTATTTTTTTCATTCTAATATTTCACATTTTCTTAAAATACTTTATTTGAAAAATTAAATATCAACAGAAATGGGACACTATTACATAGAGTTTATTTCACAAATGTTCCGGACAGAATTTCCCATTTCCCTTTATGTGCTAAATTGCCAGTTCACAGAATAATTTCTCCTTCATCATGGCTTTTCAATTTTTTTTTTTTTTTTTTGTGGGTACCAGGGGGACGACCTCAGGACCTCGTGCGCCAACAGGCACCCGTGCCACTGAGCGATATCACCAGCCCCTTTTTCGTATGTGGGTTCCGGGAGTCGAACTCGGGCCCTCGCGCTTGCAAGGCAGGCGCTTACGCCGCTGAGCCATCTCACCGGCCCTTTTCAATTTTTAAAGGTAACATTTTCCCTTAAAAAAGAAATGCCAATATATTATTTACATTGACTTTAGTCACTCTGGAGTTTACACCTATTCTCTGCTCATCTAAATTCGAATAAAGCATATTTAGAACTGGAAACAAAACACCCAATACGTTAAAAAAAAACAAAACAAGCAAAAAAAGCCACTATGCAACTTCTACCATTTGTTATCATAGATGCTATGGGGCTGAGTTTCAGAAACGATGTGGTAAGAAAATCACATACAGTTACACTGGTTTAAGTGGAAATAAGAGAAACATAATCAGCCTTGCTTCCAAGTTTAATATCTGCATTAATGAAATAGCTTGAAAAACAGTCAACTTCCAGAATTCCGTGGTTTTCTGTGCAACATTCGATAAGGACAAGATTCCAAAATCCACGCATCACTTACAGATTCCAATGAGGGCCACACAAGACGTGCAGCACCAGCGCTGGTGTCAGAGGCGGAGTGGGTGAGAAACAGACGCGTGTAGATGCGGGTAGCAAGAGACACATGTGCTCCTTTAGAAAAACTTACAGAATATTTTTAAATGATAAATTTACTTTTAAAAAGCATGTTGTAAATATTTGGGACTTGGGACAAGGAGACTCAGTTTCAATGACATAAAAACCTAATTCTCTTCAAGCTTCAGGAATGATACAATAGCCCACAGCTGCAGCTGCAGCTCAGCGGCACACTTGCCGAGCGTGTGCAAAGCCCTGGCCTCCATCCCCACATGGAGAAAAAAGGAAGGCAGGTCTTCACAGACTTTAAAACTAAGTTATTTTAAACTACTCAATCCAACGTTTCTTCAGTGCTAAACCCTTAAGAGCAGCCTCTGATCCTTCTATCACAGGGATCCCCAAACTGGTGCCGTGTGGAAACATTCTTAATATTTCTTCCCCATATGATGATAAGAGAATATGCTCTTTGGGACCAGCTACCCTAGGGATAACAAAAGCTCTGGATCAATGGCCAACTTGATGTGAACATCAAGATGATCTGATTAAAGGTTCCAGGTCTTACCATCACTTCCGGAATGGGCTAGAAGCATCTAGCACTCTGATCCTGATTGCGTTACCCCGGATTAACTGCGCTTCGGCATCTGTCTGTGTGCAAGCGACAGCTGGCAGATCTCAGGGTGAGCGCGCTCGCCACGGGACTCCTTCGGGGCGGACCCCTCCCCCAGTGATTCTCGGTGAAGACTCCACGGTCAGAGGGGGAGAAAACGCGTTTCTTAATTTAGAAAAATGTAAAATGAAACTATGTAAGGACAGCTACTTAAAAGTCAAAGCCCATAAATACCATACTGACAGAAATTACTGAAGTAATTAAATTCCTTCTACCCCCAAAATTGGATTAGGGGTTAACGAATTTTATACACCATCACCACCTACGTGTGTGATCTGTGCCGAACAAAATTTTATGCCTTTCACTTGTATGTGTCAAAAACAATGTATTTCCTGGCCTAATTCAGAGAGCCATGTCAAGGACAAAAGGAAATGAAGCATGCTAAAGCTTTTAGAAAAGCATAGAACATCAGCTCCATGCAGTTCCAAAACAGTGAGTTACTTATAAACATAAGTAAAATATAGCAATGTGTTAAAAGAGCAATAAATTCTTCAGATAGTAAGGTTTATTCCAGGAATGTAAGAATAGATCAACATTAGACAATCCATAAACAAAATTCAATAAGTAAATAGGTTAAAAGAGAAAACAGATCAAAGAGAAAAGTTTTCAAATAACTAGCTTCTCCAAAGACATTCAGTAAAATAACCTTAGTTCCCAACAAAACTCTCAGTAAACAGGGAAAAGAGAAAAACTTCCTTAATATGATCAAAAATATTTCAGAATCTTAGAGAAAACATCCTACCAATTCATGAAGATTTAGAAGCATTCTCACTAAAATAAAAAATAAAAAGTCTATTATTTATTCACTCTAGATTTAAATATGAATCAATACAGTTAAGTCAAATCAAAAGATGAGGATAAGAAAATTATTGTAAAATATTATAAAAGAGATAGATAATTATATCTAGAAAGTAAAAAAAATCAAATGAAAAAATTATTAGAACTAAAACAAGTAATAGTGGCAAAATACAACATAAGTATAAGAAAATTAATAGTCACCTTATATACCAATCTGTTCTCAAGTGTAATAGCAGGGGTGAGTGGAGAGGGGAATCCCATTCACATTAACAAAAGGTATTGCAAAACTTAACAAGATATGCACAAAACCTATATATAGTTTATTTCACTTAAAGTTGGAAAGGAGGGCTTGACTAAGTAAAGCATTAAAAATTACTAGCAGTATTATATTGGCAAAATTCAAAGACTCCACTAATTGATAGACACTTGCAACAAAATTGTAATGAAAAGCCCTATGAGATTGTTTCAAGAGATGGAAGTAGAAGAGGAATTTCAAATAGCAAAGGAAACCAGATATTTAATTATGATTGTTGAAAAAAATTATTCAGTTGAATGAAAAAACTAGATTTATGTTTCACGTCAGACAAAAAATAGTTTCAGATAGATTACAGATTAAATAATATAGAAGTACTAGAAAAATGTAAGAATACATTTGTATAGTTTTGGGACAGAGATAACTTTTTCTTAACAAATACACAAAGGCCAGAAACCATAGCAGTAGCTGGATAGACTGGAACACATAAAAACTTGAAACTATGTCCAAATTTATTTATTGTCATTATTTTTTTTTATGTGGATACCAGGAGTCAAACTCAGGACCTCATGCTTGCCAGCAGGCACTTGTACCACTGAGCGATATCACTGGCCCTTTTTTTCCTTTTATGTGAGTTCCGGGAGTCGAACTCAGGACCTCATGCCTTGCCAGGCAGGCACTTATCCTGCTGAGCTATCTCACCAGCTCCAAATTTATTTTTTAAAAAACCTTTCTAAATGAGGGGAAGAGAGGTTGAAAAGAGGGGAAGGGAATGGGAAAAAAAAGAATCAAGATATATTATGTACAGGTACAAATTTCCAATGATGAATGCCATCATTATGTGTATCTAAATGTACCAAAAAAATTAATTAATTTTTTAAAAACCTCATACAGGAAAATATTTGATATATGTTCTTTAATTTATAAAAAATGTTCACAAACCAATTTTGGAAAAGACAAATTCACAAAATTATGTAACAGTTTAGAAAATAAATTAAAAGATGCTCAATAATTATATGTATATATAAATACACATACACAATTTTTATTATTTTTATTGATTTTTATTGATGCTTAAAAATATGAGGTTGTAGAAAAATGCGAATTTTCAAACAGTGTTATGTTGAACATAAGCTGGGGCAATCTCTCTGGAAGGGAAGGTGATAGCATGTTTGAAAATGTTAAAGCTGCATCTACAAGGGGTAAATGAAAAATACAGTGAATGCTTAAATCGAAACAAAAAATAAACCTTATTATGCATTATCCAGAATGACGGGGCAGGGCTGGTGAGATGGCTTAGTGGCGTAAGTGCCTGCCTGGCAAGCACGAGGGCCCGAGTTCGACTCCCGGAACCCACAAAAAAAAAAAAAAAAAAAAAACAGAATGACGGGGCAAGTGTGCTCGAAGTGAGGGGGATACTGTGAGCACTGGAAGGGATTAATGGCGAGGTATCTTTCACTGCAGGAGCCCCCAGCCCCAGGGCCAAGGACCAGTACCACAGGGGTCCTCCAGGCACCAGAGCCTGCAGCAGGCGGGGAGGGCGGGTGCTCAGGCCGCCTCTGCACCTGTCCCTGCCCCCATCACAGCCGTCTCCTGTCAGGTCAGCTGGGCCTAGGATGCTCACAGGAGCAGCGACACTGCTGTGACCTGCGTGCCCAGGACCTAGGTTCCAAGCTTCTTTGAATCACCCCAAAACCATACCCCAACCCCAAGCCCATCCACTGAAAAACTGTCTTCCATGAAACCAGTTCCTGGTGCCAAAACAGGTTGGGACCACTGTTTTACTGTAATACATCTTTTTATGTAAACAGTCACTGTAGTTTTTTAATCACATCTTGTACTTTGATCCAGCAAAATCATTTTTGAGAGTTTAATAAAATTTTAGGTGAGGTTGTGAGTTCGATTCCCAGTACCAAAAAACAAACAAACAAAAAAGATTTAGGAAAATATTTGAACAAATGGACCAAGGTACAAGATGGTTCACTGCTACTCTGTTAAAAAAAAATAGGACTAAACTAATTAACTAAACATCTATCCCCAGTAAGGACTGGCAAAATGAATTATACTACATCTATGAAATAGAAATCTACATTCCTTATAAGGTCTGACATAGTTCTACACATCTTAAACTAGATACTCATGAGTGTCTGTCTGCACTTAAAAAGCAGGCAACAAAAGAATACCCATGATATGAAAGACCATTATTTATACATGGCAAGTCTGAGAGGGTAAGTCCAACTGGTAATAGTGTGTTACTCTAGGGGAAAGGAAGCAAAATTATGGAATTTGCTTTCACTATATTGCGCAAATTATTTTAAATTAGCATATATTACCATATATTATGAGAAAACATATGAAAGCTATTTCCGTGTTAAAGCCAATTAAAACCAGTCATATAATTACATCATCAATTATCAGAAAGAGAACCTTGTAGAGATAATGATATCTATTTTGTATGATTTGAGGCATAACTAACAAGTTAAATTTCAAAGCACGTGGGCTATTTTTTAATTACAAGAATTAGGTTGAATTTTTTAAATACAATTTTTAAGAATGTTTATTGTTCCTAGGAACAGCCCTATGTCCCCCTAATACAGTAGGGCAAAGTAACTCTTAAGAATCGTGACAAACCCTTGATTTGGAAATTACTTCAGAATCTTACACTTTAGAACTCCTGACTTTAGGTAGCCTTAGTGAAAAGAATGTCCAAAGCATGATTCATTTTTATAACATAGCTGTACAATTAGTCTCGCGAGTACTTAATCAATGCCAATGACTGCGTAGTACTTCTCCTCCTAATCAAACTCTTCCTACCTCTACGCTTTGCAAGTGGACACAAGGGTGCAAACGTTCCCAGGGGAGGGAAAGGAGATTAAACTGAGATTTCCTCACTAGTTGTTTAAATCAATTTGATTTCAACTAAATGCACTCCACAGACAATGAGATTCAAATCTGCTGTATTAAATCAGGACTTAAATAGGTCTCAAAGAAATGGGACTCAGCAAGAATTCCATCTAGGCCATAAGATCTTTAATCTTTCAGAGTACACATCCTAATTATAAAATTTTTAACCACAGTCCTCAAACAGAGAGTGGAGCCTTTGAAGTTCTCCGCCAGGTAGCCCTCGGCACTCAATTATTTTCATGTCTGTGTCTACCTATGGGACTGAAAATCTGCCTTTGCACTCAGTTCTCTTGACCACACTCCCAAATCTTCAGAAAACACATCATAATGCATGGACAAGGTCTTTCACTGTCTCCTCCTAACCTATGTTCCTTTATTTCTTTGATGATAGCCCCAGAGTCCCTTCTTGAATAGAGGTTCCTTATCTAAACCTGCAAAATAATTTCTTTGCATCCCTGACACTTAAAACACTCTTCTACCAACCATACTTAACTCTCCGCCTTTAACTTGTGAATATTAGGACGTTCAGTTAATGACCCCAATATTCCTCCTGGAATGTTACTCAAATTGCGAGTGTTTTCTAACACGTTCACACTCTCAGGAAGAACACTGGTTGTCGATACTGAAACACACTGAATCTGCTCAACTCCCACCAGGATTATTGCGCCGTGAGAATATAATCTGCAGCAGGAGACTGGAAACACAGGAAGGAACAAGAAACGGTAGCTAGAATAAAAATGCTGTCGCGCCCGCGGAAAGCAGAGCCAAATCCAGCTGAAACAGCAGCAGTCGATCCTGGCTCACGCACCCAAGCGCCGCTCATGCTGTAACAACCTGCCAGGTGTCCGCTTTCTCGGCACCGGGAGAAGTTTCCAAAACCCTGTGCAATCTGCAGTGGTTACACTTGCTTATCGTACTTAGCCGTTTTCAAAATGAGGTGACAATCGCAGGCTTTTGGAGAACTCTGAATGAACACATTCTGATCTCTAAGCTATCGATTTGTTGGAACAAAGATATCTAACACGGGGCCGGTGAGATGGCTCAGTGGCATAAGCGCCTGCCTGGCAAGCGCGAGGTCCTGAGTTCGACTCCCGGAACCCACATACGAAAAAGGGGCCGGTGATATCGCTCAGCGGCACGGGCGCCTGCTGGCGTGCGAGGTCCTGAGGTCGACCCCAGGTACCCACAAAAAAAAAAAAAAAAGATATCTAACACACAATTTGAGTTGTGTGGGGCTTTGTTGTTATACAAGGTCACCAGTTTTAATAAAGGGCTTCAAATTCCCATTTCTGACGAAACTGAGTGGCCCAGCCGCTGAAAGGATAAATTTCTAATACATCTCCTAACATTCTCTGAAAAGGGTAAGACGCTTTTGAATCCTGTGTGAATCCTGCAGTGTAGAAATGAAGAAAAATACTCACATTACAGACTCTTCTTTAGTACTTAATCATAAAAGGATCATGGGCTGCATGGATTCCAAGCCATGCTGGGTCAATTAAATTAAACTTCTTTCAAAATAATGTTTCATCTTCTAGATCTCATTTAAATTATCAGCAGAAAGAATATTAAAGTCATTCATTACTCCAGAACTGGTAGAATGACAGGAAAATAAAGCACTGAATGAAACCATTTATAATTATAATCATTCTCCTAAAATTGCATTTCCACCCAACACTTTACAATGAAAAAGTATAGTAATTTACAAATAGCTTAGACACTAATCTCTAATTAATCTCTTAGAAAAAGAACCTTGACACCTCATCATAGTTAAACCTGCTTAGCACTGCTATCAGGAAGGCTGGGAAGAGCTTAAAGGGAATCATAATGAATTCGCTACACTTATTACTTTCACATTACCGAACCTAGGTGGTTTCTTAGTAATAGCCCGCAGGAACTGAAAGGGACAGCCTACCCTGTCCATGCGAGTGACTGTGTTTATAATCGCTCTAGGAGCCTCCAAGCAAAAGCAAGAAGGGTAAGAGCACCTCACGTTTCTAAGAAATTCTGGACCTTTCAAAGGGCTTCCCCACTTGTTTTCTCATGAGATCTCCATAAGATTTGAAAGATGACAAAATCCGAGACCTCAGGAGACTGAATAATGTGCTGAACACACAGAAGTCAGTGGATATCAAACAATATATTCCTCCTCCTGGCTGAATTTCTTTCTATAAGCTTTCACAACCTCTGCATCTTACCATTACTTTTCTAGTTCCTGCATATTTTCTCACTCTTCACCATGGTAAGAAATGCAATTTCACAGCTATTGCTATTTCCCCTCACTGAATGTTGAATAAAAGGAGCTGCCACTTACTCTGCTAATCTCTTCCCAACAGTGCTACGTCACTTGGCAAAAGGGCACCCTCAAAAGAGATATATTATGGGAAACCCCTCATGATCTGCAATATCTGAAATCCTTTCTAGCTACATTTACAGAGCAGCAGGTGAGGAGCCGGCACTGAGCTGGGCACAGAGCAGACGCACATAAGGGCACTGGGGCTGGAAAGACACATTAAAGACAATCGCCCAAACGCGCCGTCACAAATGGTAAGGACTGCTCTGAAGGAAAATATGTACTCTAGGTAGAGGGGAGCTAACTTAGACTGGGGTAAAGTCTCATGGGTCCCCTTAGGCAGCAGTCCCCAACATTTTGGCACCAGGGACTGGCTTCGTGGAAGGTGATTTTTCCTTGGGTGGGGGACAGGGTTTGGGGATGACTCAAAGCAGTGAGCGCCCAGGCTGCTGACATGCGCAGGTCACAGTAGGACCCCAGCTCCTGCGAGACAACCTAAAGCCCTGCTGACCTGGCAGGAGCGGGGCTCAGGCGGTGCTGCGGGCCCTGGGAGCAGCTGTGAACATGTGGAATCTCGCTGCTGCTCCCCTCTGCTGTGTGGCCGGTGTCCTCACAGGCCAGTCTGTGGCCTCGTGGTGGGGGCCCAGCCCTAAGGAACTTACGTGTAAGGTAAGCAAACTGCCAGGCCAACAGTAAGGGGACATTCCATACAGAAGCACACAGGAAAATCCCGAGGTAACAAGACAAATGGCAAAGTGAGAGGAGGGAACCGCGAAGCTAGAGTCCAAGACATGAAAGACTGGGATACAAAATTGTTAAAGAGGAGACCAAGGCAGGGACTGCAGGAGAGAGCAGTGTGAGCTGAAGGGAGGCAAGAATGGGAGGGAGGTGGGTTTGGCTGAGGACCTCCTGATGAGCTGGGGCATTGGTGGAGGGAGAAGGGACTACAGCGAAAGGTCCCGACCTCTGGCTGGAGCAACTGAGATCTGGAGGCGCCCCCTGCAGTCCTGGAGAAGACTGAGGAGAGGCAGCTTCCGGAGCAGCTCTAAGTATTCAGTGCAAATGAGGAACTCGGTCTCGGGAGAGACATCGGGGTTCAAGAGGTAAATCTGGGACGTAGGAACTGTCAGGTTCTTAGTAGAATGCGAACCCTTGGAACTAGATGAGCTAAGCAGAGGACGCAGAGTGAAAAGAGAAGAGTACCTAGCACTGAACTTTGAGTTTACCTAGGAGAAGAGTCAATAAAGGCTGCAGCGACAGGAGGCACTTGAGATGTCCTCATGACAGCCTGAAGAAGGAGCGCTGCAAGGAGGAAAGGGCACTCAGTGGTGTGAACGCTAGCTGAAAGTCCAATGGGATGAAGAAAGATGTCCACTAGGTGTGACAGGGTGCATGCTCTGTGACCTTACACAGACAGGACTGGCAGAGGGCCGGGGTGTGACATGGACGCAGGAAGTAGACTAAACACTTGCCAGAAGCTTGGCTGAGGAGGAGAGTGAAGAGGGGAAACTGGATGGGAGGGATATGAATCAACAGGAGTTGCTCAACTGTTTTTGCTGTATCCTAAGGGGAAGGAAGGAGGAAGCAAAGACACGGAGGAGGTAACTGAGAGGAGAGAGAGGAGATCCAGGGCTCACCAAGCTTTGACAACAGCTGTCTCCTCTCAATTGTAATGTGAAGTAAAAAGAGGCAAGAGTGAGTGGTGGCAGAGTGGGGAATTCACCTCATGACTGGTGCCTTACTCTAAAGAGTAAGGCGAAGTTGTTGGTTGTGGGTGGAGAAGAAGGTAGCGAAAGCAGGGTTTGACAAGAATGGGGCAGAGGTGGCCTTCGGTTTCTCTGCCGGCTTAGCCTCTGCGCACACACCGCTGGTCCCCTAGGGAATCACCTTTCCCCACTCTCGGTCTATGACCTTGGGACGGGGCAGACAAGAGCCTTCACTCTCTCTCCCTCCCTGATCACTCACATCTCAGAGCTGGACTCTGGGTGAATCTGGCCCAGGCCTGGTCAACCACAGCATCTGCTGCCCCTGTGCTAGTCACTGCTCCAGCCCAGCAGAACCCTGCACCAGAACTCTGGATGCAACCACTGGGGAAAGCGACCCCAGGGAAGGGGCTTCCGTGGGGCGCCCAAGATGGTAGCAGCGAGTCTGCACCTATGGTGAGAAGCAACAGAGAACAGAGGGACAAAAAGTGAAGGGGTGCTGATGGCTTTTCGCCGCCCTGTACTCCTGGGTCATCAGCTACTGAGCCAGGACCACTGCTGCTTGAGAGAGTATGAGTTTGCTGCCATTTGCCAGAAACAGGGCAATTCCATCCTGGAGGACCGCTGGGGAGGGACTTTCTAGACAAATGACCACGAGCGTCCACTTGGCTGCCTTTTGTTGTGAATCTATAGTGACGTTCGGGTTCTCAGACTCTCCACTCAGATTGCATGTTCTTTGCAATTTTTAGTCATAATGCGTAAGTCTCTGATACTTAGCATAATTAGCAATTTGTTATAATTACTACTATTATGTGATAAAAATGAACAAGCTATTTAAAAACAAAGTTGTTCATAGCAATGTTTTCTTTGGTCTCAAGTCTAAAGAAACAAGGGCATCTTATAAAAGCCCTCAGTGCCTAAGTGGGCAAGTGGTAAATTAAAAAGATGTCTGTCTTCTACATTTGTGTTCAGGGTGAGACAGAAGCTGGTATTTGCTCGTGGTCTAATCATGAGAAAACAGGCCCTGTAAATTCTATTAAACTATTTAACAGCCACAAACAGATGCAATCATCTGTTGCTGGTAAAACAAGCCATTTTCTCTCTCCTCTTCCAATGTCAGTAAAGCAAACATTTGCAGGTGCTCAGTCAGCATCTTTGCACAAAGCCAAATAATTCAACGCTGTTGTGAAGACAAAGGAAACCCACGTAAATAGGGAGTCATGAGTCACTGACATGCCAAATGTGTGGAGACATCTGAATAGGAAACTCTTTGAAGGTTATGGAAGAAAAACTTTTTTACTATGATTCTAAATGTAAAAGTCACTTCAGTGAATTAACATTTATCAGGTAATCTTGGAGAAAACACCGTAGGAAGAATTAGATTATCCAGATTTGCAGTGAAATCTTTTGTATTCACTTGGACTAGAAAAATGACTAGTCTTACCCATCCTGGACTGAGAGTACTCTGATAGCATAGAAGCTTTCTAAACCAATGAAAGAAATTTTCTAGTAAAACTTCCTGAAGTTTTCTGGTAAGATGACACCTAAACCAATCCAGAAAGGGCTACCAGTGAAGAAGATGTGAAATTTCTCTTTATAACATTCTGAGTTCCTAAAACTTCCTTAATCCTTCCTATTATTATAGACAGCTAAGCTAGGCAAAAATATTATAGTCAGTCAGATAGGGCTGGGCCCTAGAGAGCCAGGACAAAGGTGAAACACATCTCAACTATGGACGGAGACACATCTGTTGGAGACCAGGCCTCAAGATAAAGACAAGATCACCAGGCCTGTGTACTTCCTCGAAGGACAAACACCAGGCCTAATGAAGCCTAGATAGACATCAGCCACCCCAGTGGGCTGCCAAGACGTCTGGACTTGTCATTTTCTAGAAAAAGTCTTTGTGCTTTCCACACACCCTTATTACATGACTTGCTTCTCCACTGAATCGCTATTACCTAGGTGACTATACTTGTACCCTTACTGGTTAATCATAGCTGTAACTCATGTTGTACCCATGTGGGTATTGCTCTACAAAGTTTCCCGGTAAAGTGGGGTCCTCAGCAACACGTTCGGGCCCCCTCCTACCTCTCAGGGGCTGTATCTCTCCCTCTCAATAAATATTTCCTACTCTTAACCTCTGTTGTTCTCAAAATGCATTCTTTGATTTTTAGAGAACACAAACTCGGCGTATAAGACACCTAACAGGAGGGAGATAGAATGTGGTCATATTTCATCTCCCGCATCACATCCTGTACCACCATGATTACTGAGGTCTCTGTTCTAATCTCGGGATGCCGGGCAGGTCCCTCGTTCTCTACGACACAGCATCTACAGAGCCGGTGTGTCTGGTATCTGCGGGTCTGGTGCCTATGTCCAGTGTGTGTGGATCTGGTCCATGTATTGTGTGCATGTGTCTGGTGTGTGTGTGTGTGTGTGTGTGCATACTGCGTCAGCTGTATTCTTGAAGACTGAATCTTTGCTGCCCTTCAGACCTATTTTGCACTCGGCAAAACCTAACACCTTTCCTTTTCCTCCTGAGTCCTGGGTTTTCTTACTAGCACTATACTACTTTTGCCCCTGGTTTGGTGGCATCTGGGGTTCTCAGTCCATAGGCAAACCCGTCTAAAATACGATAAAAATGCTAAAAGCCACCTGAGTGGGCAGATCTTGAGGCAGGCCCAGTGTTTCCATGTGCTCTATGTCACAGAACAGAATCTCCCAGCCCATTCCGTTTCTGCCTCCGTAGCCTGTGCTCCACCAAGTGGTGCATCCAGGTTATCTGCCTCAGTAGCTCATTTGCCTGAGGACAAAGGAGTGCTCTCTTGGCCACGAAGCACAGACTTCCATTCAGTGTGTGCTTTAAATTAGGTACAGTCTTAGAGAAGGAAGGAAAGTCATAATTGAGCCACGGTTCACAATCAATACAATTTAGCCAACAGTGGCAAGACTAAAATTGGGCTCTCCTTTTGGCCCAAGAAACAAATTTTGCTGAAATTTTCGAACGCAGTGAGACCATAAAAATATGAGGTTGGTAAGAATAGTTTCCTACATTTTGTAGTTGAATCTGTCAACAAAGTGAAAATTATTAAATGACAAATAATAGCATATCTAAGAAATTATAAAATAAACATTAATACATTTTAATTGTGGATATGTTTTTAATTACAGGCATATCACATAGACAATAAAAACAAAGTTTACTGTTATATACACTGGTCATGTGCACAAAATCTATTAATGCGTAAGTGAGGGCAGAAATGAACTTTTTTTTTAAAGTTGCAAACTAGCCTCTGTTAAATCATTGAATTAAAAAGCCCAATCTAAAGGTTAAAGCAGAACATTCTAATTCTAGCCAGGAAATCTAAGTTATATGCTTCCTGTAAGGAGCCTCGTAACAAGAACAAACTTGAATTTAAGGCACTGTACTGAAACATGGAGAAGGTACTGGCTTCATTTTGCTAATTGCTCAATCCTTAGTCCCTAGTATTATTAATTAACTTTTTATCCATAGGGAGTTAAGCGCCATCTCTACAGCTCCCTGAGCACCAATGCCCCCAGCACCCAGGCCTATGAACGGTTCCACACAGGTACCAGATAAAGTTCTGTTGGATAAAAGCTACATTCTGTAATTACTGTTGGCTTCTTGAGTGCTGCTGCAGCCCAGACCTGAACTAAGGGCTCTAGAGGTAGAAGCAAGATTAGAACCCAGGCTTCTGGCTCTCAGGCTCTTCCTCTTCACATGAGAACTGTATCTCCATGTAATCTAGGGTTTCTATATGAATGCTGGATTTTCAAACCCAAATTGGCTTTTATACCTAAATCAGGAGAGAGAAAAAAATAAATCTCAGAGTTTGACTTCCATGAAAATCTAATGGAACAAGGTATATGGTTTTGAACCTAAATGTGGTAGCTATATGTCTTTCTTCACAGACATTTCATCAGTCCTGTGTACGAGGAGAGCAGGTAGCAATGATCTCATCCTAGCCTGACATGGGAAACAGCTCTTGGATAATTGCTTTCTCCATCTCAACATTATTTTGCTCCCTTCCCTATCTGAACTTTCAAATCTCAACAGTAATGATTCAGACAACGCATTCAAATTAATCAATGTTATCCTGCTCAGACAAGCAAGCGAACTTTCTATTCTCACAAAGTTAAGTGAGCTTGACTTTTAATAAATTCACTGCGTGCTCCTGAGCTGGCTCCGGAGCAGATGATTTCTCGGGACTGTCCTCCCAGAACATCACAACATAGGGGGCTGCTCGCCCTTCCTGGCAACCACTGTCAGTCTGTTCTTCCTGCCTCTGCTTCTCACTTTCCATCACTCCTGCGTAATTCCCTAGTGTAGTGTTCACCGCACTGGCTGAGCATAACATGTTCTCAAGTGCCCCCTCCAACCTACTAAGCCAGATGGGTAGGACCTGAAGTATGTCACTTTACTAAGCTCTCTCAGGGGCCTTCATGACCAGGTAGTACTGCAAGCAGCAATGCACCGTTTCAAAACTGTCAGAATCACCCATGTCTTAGAAAACTCCAAATTTCTTAGCCCACGAGCATAATATAGCCCTATTTCCATATAAATTTATTTAAGTATACGTGAAAAAAATTAAAAACAGAAGAAAAACACTCAGGTTGACTGAATAATTATAATAAAGCTTCCCAGAGGAAACTGTGAGTGGGACACGAGTGTATCTGGTCTATACTCTTCCCACACATCAGTGGGCCTCAAGGAGATCTGGAGGGGAGGCAACTGCATCACAGGTACCTTTAGAAAATGCAGGCTCCACCCCAGACCCACCGAATCTTGGGGCAGGGTCAGAAATGTGGGGTTGCATAGAACAAGGGTAATTCTAAAGCATCATAAGGTTTTACAGTGCAGCATCATGGTCCCAGTCATAAAAATCACCTGAAATAGCTTATTAAAACTATATATTTCCAGGTTCTACCCATCTGATTCAGTAGGGCAGAGGTGGGCACAGGAATAAATACTTTAAAAAAATAATCCCCTTTGCTCACCTTAAGTGATTCCTATCGTCAGGGAAATCTGAACACCGTCCAAATCAGAATATTCAACACTGTGCACTTATCCAAAGAATATATGCATATTTGAATCTATATTTTTTCAGCATTTTAATTTTAATTCTATTGTTAGTTCAAGAGAGAAAAAGGAAAATATCACAAAAATTAAGAAAAATAACAGAGCATCCCCAATTCTAAAGTATTAAGAATACTGCTTTAGATAAGCAGTTTTAGAAAGCTAATTCCATGGTTATGAAGATTGATACAGTTGTGTGCCATCTGAAGCAACTCTGAGGACAATCCAATATCCATTCACTGCGGAGAAGTGAATAGAGCTCTATTTACTTTGTAAAGGATTTTTCCCCTTAAGAAAGAATCCATCACGGGTCATATGAACCTGAAGTTCTCCTCCTGTAGCTAAGACTTCTTTTTTTAATAAAATTTATCAGAAAGAATCATCTTCACCATTAAAAAAAAAAATGGTGACACCTAAGTGAGACAAACAAACAACGTGCAGGGCCATTCCGAGCAGCTCGGTCTTTCCATCTGCACATGGACCTCCGGAGAGGCGGCTCCCGGCTCAGCGGGCTCCCGATTCCAGTTCTGGGATATGGATCACCTGTCCCACGGACTCAGGTGAAGAGAAAGGGCCCGCCCTTTATGAGAGTCCAACCACTGCCAAGCTACACAGCCAAAGGTGCTGGGTCTCAGTGCCATGCAGTGGGTGTGTGTGGAAAATGAAAGCCAGCATCTTCCTCCCCGGCCAGCTCAGTAACACGGTCCCTCTCCCGCCCGCCCCTCCTCACTGGAACGCTGAGCCCCACTTTAGAGAGGGGGCAGCACAAACCGTGCCAGAAACGGTATTTACGACCCAAACACTGCCTTGTGTTCGGAAACAGTAGGAACTCTGCCTACACGTAGGAATGTATTGAAAGTGGCAAATTAATAAGGTGCAGCTTCCGGATAAAATGTTCCCACTCCTTACCACCCCCAACCATGACCCGTGGCTTCCAGCAACCTTTTCTTCCTCTAATCCACTGCCAACTCTGAATTCCTAACGATAATCACGCAGAATCCTCTTCCGAGCAGGTGGGGCTGGAGTCCCACAGTGGGACATTTCTGATGCTCATCATTACCCTTGGCTGGGCTGACTCTGCAGTCTGTCCTGCTCCCTGAGATTGTTCACCCCAAAAGTGGCTCACTAAGAAGGTTTCTGTCTAAGCTCCACTGAGCTGCTGACTCCCCAGGGCTGGTAAAGGTTTCATGCTCATAACCGCTACATTCACTAAGAGGATGTCAGCGCATCGGTGGGAGACACCCCGGTAACATCCTCTGTGTCCGTTTTACTTCATGATACTTCAGAGGGAAGTGACATGTGAAAGGTATCTTTCAAGTCACCTGAGGAAGTGACATCTACACTACCTCATAACAAAGAACTTGACATCGCTTCTTAAAACAAACAGTAACAGGAAGGTAGGAAGCTCAGCTCCACTGACTATTCACAAACCGTAAATGTGAAATGTTGTAATCATAAGCTCTGTGCTAAAGTTTGGGGATGGGGTGGGTTGGGAAGGAAGGAAGGAAAGGAAAGACTCTGCCAAAACTTCAAGAGCAAGGACACGTGTGCTTGCATTCCCAGAAAATGCCTCCGTGGATGAGCTGGCGCTGTGCAGGTGCCCTGCGGGCTGAAATGCTCCAAGTCACCCAGGCCCATGGTCCTGGATGAGCAAGAGGGCACAGGACCCGGGCATCCCGGGCCGGCTCTGTCTGTGCCGCACTGAGCGCCCGGAGCGACTCATCACAGACACAGCTGCAGCTGGAGGACACGGCCACGTGCCCTCACCAAAGCCGGCTCAGGAGCGTTCTGCGGAGAGCTGAAGTCAGATCCGTCACCCGTACCTTAGTCACCAGGTGAGCGCAGGTAGCTTCCCGTGACTTTTCATACCCGTGATCACGAGTGAAGAAGAGGATTTTACTGGGCCACGTCACCCACCCTCGCATTGTGCGCGTGGAGAAACCGCCTGCTGAAGCCGGAAGCCTTGCTGGTTTCTGATGGATAAATTCAAGTAAGGGGGACAGCGCTCTGGACGGGGGAACCTGCTGACCCGGAAAAGCAGGGGCGCGGGCTGCTGACTGCTCAGGAGCCAGTGATTATGTACTCGGCGGGGCACAGCATGTGCGCTGGGGTATGTGTGAGAAAGGGCACCTATTAATGACACCCACGGAGGGACGGGTGCTGATTCTCTTAG
This sequence comes from Erethizon dorsatum, assembly GCA_028451465.1. NCBI lineage: Eukaryota > Metazoa > Chordata > Mammalia > Rodentia > Erethizontidae > Erethizon > Erethizon dorsatum. Next base: position 137,675,943 of record CM051826.1, on the reverse strand, counting down.
GAGTTCCTTAGAAATCTCTAAGAAAAAGACAAAGAAAGAAAGCCATTTCCTGCTCCATTATCTGATTTTGCATGAATATATATATATATATATATATATATGAATACATATATTTCATGGATATATATATATGAATATATACATGTATATAATCCTAGCTGATGGAGACAATAAATTGAAATAGAGTAAAACAGAATGAAATGAAGTAGAATAAAATAACAAGGTAATCATATGTTTTGATCATTACACTAAAATCTAAAAAGAATGGGAACTGAAAGTTGAACTATAAAACAGATATTTGGATAAGTAAAAGAACTCTTTTTGATATTGCTGCGATATCTGGTAAAGGGAAGCAGGACAATGTGCTCATATAGAATACAATTAAAATACTTTATTATTTTCAATATTATAAACCATTTCTTTTAAAATAATTTTTAAACATTTAAGGAAACCAAGCAGTATGGTAACTGCATGTTTGATCTTATTCAATGGCTCATTGCATCGCTGGAAAACCTTTCTTGTGATCTGACTATAAAGTAAATATTATTTCAATGTGTCAAACTGAGACAATGAAAGGAGCATTTCCTCCCTCACATCAAACACCTAGGGAAAGCACATGCATCATTCAGGATTTGGCCGTTGCTTAAAGGTATTATTTTACTACAAATTAAAATTTCTGTGTATAGAATTATAGGACAATGATCTCCAATGATACAGAAAGACATCAAAAGGAAAGTAAAATTCAACCAATATGACAAAATTCAGATATATTGCTATTAACAGTTTAGCAAACGTCTTTCCAACTATTTGTTTATGGAAACATTATATAAAGAAAAAACAATTTAAAATATCATCATGTTATAACTGCAGTTCCTGAATCATTTTTCACCCCACACAATACCCTAGGCATCCTTCAAAATGGGTTTTAAGCCACAGAGTGGTCCCTTAGTGAATTCCATTCTTTCTGATTTTTCATTATTGTGAACAACTCCGCAACAAGTTTAATGCACTCTGGAATCACCTTCTAGGCCTGACACGTGCACTCTCAGCTTCGGGAAGCTACGCTTCTCTGCAGGCTCAGTCCCTGGCAACGCTCAGCTCAGTCCGGGCCAGGTGCGGTTGAAGGGGTGGCACTGCTGACCGAAAGAGCTCTGTGAGCCCCCTCAGCCCCGCCCATGGGCGCTCCTGGGGCAGCACGAGAGAGAAAGGAGCACAGGGTCCGAGACAGCAGACCTCCGTTTCTATTTTTATAGAGTGTAGCACATGTAAGAGAAGCACACAAGACATAAATACACACCTTGGAGGATTTTCACAAAATACACTGGCCACCGAAATCGGTGTTTTTCTTTTGGTAATACCGTTTTTCTATTCACTGTATAATGTCGGACAATCTCTCACAGAAGAGGATCAAGACGATACACGCAGTAAATAAACGCAGTTTCTCCCCGCCCTCCCCACACCCAGGGGCAAGTCCTGGTCACACGCTCCTCTCCTTGCCCAGCACCAACAGAACCGGGGCCCCTGGCTCCCTTACCCGCGGGCCTCGCGATGCTCTCGGCGGTAAGGGCGAGTGCTTACTGAGGCCTGAGGGGAAGGTGAGCCGTCACGGATGCTCATTAGACTCATTAGATCCACGCAGTCTTAACTGGGAAGCTAGGAGAGCCTGCACCATGGGGAGGAGCCAGGGTGGAAGGACTCCCAAGCTGAGCCCCGCCACCTGCCGCGTGTGGTGGGGAACATGATGATGCGCGAAGCTCACGTGTGCTGCATCCTCAAGCAGAAAACTGTTTTTATTCAAAACACCAAAATCAGGGATTGCAGGTAGCACTGGTGGACATGAGATTTATTTTGGGCCATTGCTGCCGAAGCTGGACGGGTGCTGACTGCACCCCCAGCACCTCAATGTGTCTGTCTGTCCCTCAGGGACCACCCTAGGGAGACACAGCGCAGAAGTACAGAAACAGACTGACAAATGCTGACAGTCACAAAAGCATTTACAAGACAGCTACTACTAAGTCTGCCAAACTTTCTGTTTTGTCGCCTCTTTGCATACATGATCTTATTCTCCCCCACAAAAGCTCTTCGGGGTGGTTTCCTCATCCCTGTTTCACAAATAAAGACACTGAGTCTCAGAGAGATCAAGCTGCCTTTGTCCCCTTCAGCTGCACACAGAGCATTGCTTTTCCCTGGTGTCTACAGCAATTTCTAAAACTGACCAATCTCTTCCGTGCGAGAGAACAGATTGCTACTGTGAGATTAGGAAAACGTCCTTCAACTACGAGACTTGCTGGTGAAAATTTTTTGTTGCCAGAACTTTTCACTATTTAGCAGGCAATTAATACGGGGTAAACAATGTGAAGACGGGGAAATGTTGTTGAAATGGCTGCTGCTGTTGCCTGATAATCATCACCACTCTCTTGAAAGCTTTTCATTTCTAAGTTGAGACAGAGGCATCTTGGTGAAACTGTCACTTAGTCTGAAGCCAAGCAGTGTTGAGAATTTAGGATGGAAATTTTAATAATCCCTATCTCCCCAAAGCCAATTACTTTTTCCTTACCTTGGCCCAGCCCGCCCCATCTGACTTGCAGCCCCGCGCGGCAGGTTTTCTGGAGAACTGAGAGCAGAGGCGGCCCCGCGCCGGGTGCCATGTGTGTGGATGACTGCTCTCAGGCTGAGGAGACAAGGCTGGCATCTTCCCTGTTGCTACAAACGAGGGCCACTTGGACAACACTGGGCTTTCATCATTTATTAAAAAGAGAAGGAAGAGATGGAAAGGTGGCTAGCTGTACAACAATTATCAAAAATAGCTGCCTGCTCCCAGAGGTCAGCAGCTGATTTTAATTTTATATTATCTAGGTTGTTGTGAGATAAAAGTCTTTATTAGTGTGACCATCAGGTCAAAGAGAAGCATGCTTGGCCTCATCGTACTTTAGAGGACATAGCATAAATGGTTTCCTCCAAACAAACCTGATTCATTCCAAGTTTTAAAAAAAAAGGTGGACAAACTAGAATATTGGGCCAGTGAGATGGCTCAGCGGCGTCAGCGCCTGCCTGGCAAGCGCGACGGCCCGAGTTCGACTCCCGGAACCCACATACGAAAAAAGGGCCGGTGATATCGCTCAGGGGCACGGGTGCCTGCTGGCGCGTGAGGTCCTGAGGTTGACCCCTGGTACCCACAAAAAAAAAAAAAAACCAAAAACCTATAGAATATTCACCCATTTGAATCCAAATGAACCAATTATTCAATTAACTGGAAATTATCTGAAAGTTAGATATAATGTGATACTTCAAGGGCATCTGGAATAGTTAGACTCTGTCCCTCTCCCAATCAGGGTCTCTCTCTCTCCCTCTCTCCCTCTTTCTCTCTCTCTCTCCCTCCCTCACACACACACACACACACACACACAAAGGCTCTGACCATCACTCCTTGAGCTTTGTGAATATTATGAGTTGAAGAGTTTAAATGCATTGGTTTGCACGTGTTTCGGCGGAGTCCCTGTAAACAGGAAACAGTATATTTGCAGAAGGCAGGTCAGAGAACTGGCTGTTTCTTCCCAGAACCTTCGACCTGGACAACGTGACTGAAAGTATCTGGGAAGAGAGTTTGGGAAGAGCTTCCTGTTTGTCTTCATTTACTAGGCTCTTCCCCTCTTTCCCAACACATATATAAAACATCGTGACGGCTCTCACTGGTTTGCCAAAACAGTTTCGTGTTTGTTTCCCATCCGAGGTCGAGTCTCCCTATATCTAGATGTTGTCCCCAGAGGTGCAGAATCATTGTCTCCTTAGAAATCATTATTTTCCAGAAAGCTCCAGAATATCGAGAAAGTAGGCTCCAGGCCGCGGAGGGGGTGGTGACTTCCATGCCACGAACCTTCCTAACCCATGGGGACATCCAGGTCTCAAGGATCTGCTGGTTTGAACCTAAAAGCTGGTCCCCAAAAAATCTCTGGAAGTCGATTTTCTCTCCTCTCTCATTGCTCCTCTTGCTCACGTTGCCCACTGGGAGGAACGGCCCGCCCAGCTCCAACCCTTCAGGGAGCAGCTGCCACCCAGCACGATGGGTCCCCATCACCTGGCTCCCAGCCTGCTCTCCAGGAGGGTACAGACACGGGCTGGAGTCCAGGCACTGCAGAGATATGACCCAGGGCACCAAGGGCCTTCCCTTCTGGGCCACACCTGCTGTCCTCTCTGCTCTTTCTCTCACCTTTCCCCAGGAGAGCAGGCGACTAGCTGAGGTGCCCAAGGGGAAAGGCAAAGGCTGCGCCCCGGGGACACCATGGAGTCTGCCTACCTGCCCCTGCCTCCCAACCCTACCTGCCTGCCTTCTCCCCCATAGATTCCATCACTGCTCCATCCCCTCCTGCAACACATCTGGCCTCCGATTCCCGTCAGCACCAGCGAGGCAGAAGCCACCCTGGCTCGTGACTGGATTACTGACAGGCACTGTACGATGAGGGTCCCAGGGACAATGGGACCATCGTCATGATTCAAAGAGAGGGGATTTCATACACATAACTGGGCGTGCGGGAGCTGGAGGAGAGGAGAGGAAGGTGGGGCCCCGGAGATCAGCAAGAGCTCCCACCATGCCTGGACGGGAGGGACACAGGAGGAGGCAGCAGCGACACGTCCAGCACCCAGAGTCACAGAAGGAACCGGAAGGCCAGGGGCCTGTCCCACAAACACTGCTGTGCGCACTGCTCTCCCACCAGGTCCCTCCCTGGCTGGCACCAACTGCAAAGCAGAGCTCCGACGTCAGCCTTGCAGGGTGGACCCTGCAGCCACGCAGACAGGGAAGGCACGGCCGACAGCTCAGAGCGCTCAGAGCCCAGCCACAGCTCACGGGCAGACACGCTCGTCACAGCTAGCTCTAGCCACAAGTCACAGACAATGCCCACTGTACAAACCAGGAAATCAATGGTAAGGACCAGACCCAGGTCAAACTGTGTAGGCCCAGCTCGGGCCCTGATTACACAGACCTTAAATCCACCTCTTCCCGAGCCACCGCTGCCTTCTCTTGCCAGGGGCTCTCCAGCTATATCTCTGACGTCACGGACGGGGCATGCGATTGCTTCTGAATGCTGAGCAGAGGCTGCAGCGCTGACCTCCAGGCTCCAGCCTTCACCAAACCCAGGAGGAAGAGAGAGACACCTCACAAACACGCAGGACTGACCAGTGGGACCTGGCCTATCTGGAAAAGGTAAATGCTTCCCTCAAGGGGCTTTGGAAACACAAGACGGGCCCTCCATTCCCCAACCGCGGCCCATCTTTTCATTCATCCTTCAGTGTAACAGATGGTTACCATGTGCTGAAAGGTACCCATTCAGGGACCCCAGTCAGGGAGAGGTAATCAGACTCTACGTGGAGTTGTAATATTTGTCTCACGATCATCACAACGGAAGAGGGATTATAAAAGCGGAGGGAACCTGTTCTGGTTGATTCTAAAACATCATTTCCAAAGTCCGTGTCCATTAGCATGAAGCAGTAGTCTTTCTATATTTTTTAAATCTAAAATTAGCCATATATTTTACACAGAGTGAACTCTTACCCCTGGGGTCCGCACATTGCCAGTAACCACCGGAGTCCTATTTCCTGATAAATTTTACCCTTAAAAATGCATACATTTTACCTTATACCCTACAATAATTCCATGTGTATTTGATTATAAAAATAGTGACATTTGCCAGGGAAAGTTGCAGTTAGTGATTTTCCAGGCAAAAGTGCCTTAAGAACATTCTTAAATTTGGGAAGCTTGGCATAATGTTTTACATCCTTGTTAGAAAGTAAACAGAGAAGGACAATTTCTGTAAGCTGTTGCCAGGGTTTTGTTTTGATGTGTTTTTCTCTTGCTAAGAACACAGCTGGGGGGTGCTGGGGATGTGGCTCAGCGGTAGAGTTCTTGCCTTGCACGCACAAGGCCCTCAGTTCAATCATAAATAAATAAGTAAACAAATGAATAAATAAATAGGAATGCAGCTGGGAGTCTCCTAAGGCGAGTTTTAAGTGGGGAAAGGAGAGAGGTTGAGAACTGGGGTTCCACTGAAGGTAAGCAAAGGAAGGAGAGGCCAGGCCACAGAGCAGCTTCACCCTCCGTCTTCTTACAGAAAGGCTGGTGGGGCCTTTCGGAAAGGGTGTTCTCCCTCCCCGAAGTGCACCAGCCACACCTCAGGGCTCCAGGATCTGCAGAGGATACTACATAGCTTTAAGTGTAAACAAGCACATAAAGTGGCAAGTAGAAAACGCACAGTTCTAATTTTCTTTTAGTAACGCAAGAAAATGGCGACATCTACAAACAATAGATTTCACATTTACTATAGCCAGTAAAAACGTAAGTCTGCAGGATGCTAACATTAGAGGAAGTAGAAGTTTACACAAAATTATTTGTGCTATCTTTGCAAGCTTTCTATTAATCTAAAACAATATCAAAATTTAACATGCATTTGAATGGGACCCACCATGTGTTTAAAGTCTGCATAGAGGCTTGGAAACGGAAGGCCCCTGCGTTGGTCCCTCCGGGGAGCCATCTGCAGTCCTCTTTCTAATGACTCCATTGTCATAACCCTCTTGACATCCTTTCATTTCCATTCATTTCAGTTTCTTTCGTAACTTTCTGACCCTTTCATTTGATTTCATTTTGTGTTTAAGCCAGGAAAATCTAGCAATGTGAACTTGAAAGAGACAGAACTGAGTCAGCTTAATTTCCATTTTCTACATTGTGGTTGTATCATCTTAAAAATGTTTTTCTTCAAATTATTATGCTGTATAGCATTCTCAAATACGACTATTTGTGGAAAACCAATCTCAGAACATCAAAAATGGATCCCAAAGGTGTGGACTGGGCAGCAGCCTGCTTAACCCTGGACCACAGGAGCCTCTAGGGCATCATTGCCAGATGTTCTTTAGCATAGAGAGAAAACAAAGAATTGGGAAAGAAGATGAGAAGGAGAGAATAATTGTGGAGCGAGAAAGGGACTCTGTGGGGGTGGGGGAGTTAGCAAGAGTAACTTTTAATTCTAAATACTATCATGTCGGTCAGTTCGCTGAGTAACATCAGGTGCCTCTAAGTCTTAAACTTCATCATCAAAGACCAAGGAGTGCTACGAGTCTCCTGTTTGAAAATCTCCCACTGCCGTACAGTAGATAAAACAATGTCCTAGCATTCAACCTTGAGCTACAAGCATTTCCCTGGTGTCTTCTTCTCTTCTTTTTAATTCACTTATTTTGCTTTTAACTGACATAATAATTGTACATAGTTATAGAGTACAGTGCTGTGTTTCAATACACATATATATTATCTAATAATCGAAATAATTATGAGACAATAGATCTATTTCACAGATCTATCATTTCATACATTTAGATATTTATTTCTTTATGAAAATAAAATTCTCCTAGCTACCTTGAAATATTCAGTACAGTATCACTTCCGCCCCCTACTGTGCAGCAGAACCTCCAGGATTTATTCCTCAGCTCTAACTGTACCTTTACGCCGGTTGGCCAAACTCTTCCTACCCCCTCTTTTTTCTATCATTCCCAAGGGTCCCAAAATGATAGCTTTACTACCTCCTTTTATACTGAAATAAAAGATCCCGTTCCTTCCTTTCACTTGTTTCTTTCTCTTCCTCTGTCCTCTCCCCACCCCCACCTCCCTGAGACAAGGCTGGGGCAGACAAAGGGTCGCCAAGCATCTGCAGCTTGGTCAGGTTCCCGGGCACCAGGAAGAGCTGCTTTGATTGTTTGGGTAAAGTCTGTTTCCTCGAGTCCGTTATTTCTTCAGAATCTCATCTAGCACTGTCGATATACACAAACCGCCGCCATGGAGAAGAGAGGGGAGGGGAGGAAACAGAAGGGAAGGGAAGGGAGAAGGAAAGAAAGGAACAGAGAAGTAAAAAGAATCAAGCTGTATTATGTACATGTACCAAATCCCTACGATGAATTTAATCGTTACATACTACAAACATGTATTAATAAAGATAAAAATTTTAAAAATAACTAAATATAGAGCTAGAAATAGATACTAAAATATGCTTTAGAAATGTGAAGATACAAGTATTCTACAGATAGAGCCAAATTATGTGAATCAATTGTATGCATTAGAACGTTATCCCTAAACACTTTAGCATCATCTAGTCAGAAAAAGGCATTCTTCGTTATTATCACTCTGAGATAGTTGGACATTGAAAAATAAATAAATAAAAATAGAAAATATCAAAAGAGAAAAAGGAAAGAAGGAAGGAAAAGGGAAGGAAGGGAGGAAGGAAGGAAGGAAAGAAGAAGGGAAGGGGCCTGGCAGATGGATGTCCTGACTGTTCGGCCCGAGCCATTCCCAAGGCCCTTCCAGGCCAGTGCAAGCTGGGCGCTTCCTGCATCAGCTGCACCCTGGGGAGGCCACCCTTCCACCCCCTCACCTGCACCTCCCCAGCCAGCTGGGGCCATGTCCTTGTCAAAGCCCGCCAGTTTTCACACAGCTCTTCCAGGACACGGGACACCATGGAGATGGCTGTGCCGTCAACCTCCATGTTTACTGCTCTGTGATCACAGACGACAGGCTTCCTTGGCACCCTCTCCAGAACCCTCCTGTCCCCCAATCCATCACTGTTGGCATCGACCCGCCCAGTTTCATTGTTCCACAGAAGGTGCCATCTATTACCATCCCTGACAGGAAGGACAGTGTGACACTGCACAGGATAAGCTGCAGGTGCCAAGTTTCACTCAAAAGGCGTGGAAAACATTATTATTTGGAGAAGGCCTGGTGAGCAGGAGATTTCTGGATCTATAGACACCTGCGGCCTCTGCAGCCTCTGCCAGCTCCAACGCCAATCCCTGGAAGGGGCGGACGCCCCACCCTAGTGAGCAGAATTTATGATGAAACAGCATTCAAAATATTTTGTCCATTCATCTTCAGTAAAAAGCAACACTCATTAGGAAAGTCCATTTGGAGTAGCAAGAGAAGAGGTCCTGTCTTAGCTGCCCCCTTCGCTTTCTCCATGCCTGCTCTCAAAAAGAAAGAGATTCCCAGCTAACTCGATAGTTCAATAAAATCAGAACAGAATTTTATTTCTTATTTGCATCCTAAGTTCTACTATGCAAGGTTTATAGCGGAGGGCTAAACGGCTTGCAGTGGTGTCCACTAAGAGAGGATTTCTGCTATGGTACTGCAGTGCTTGGGGTTCCTTCCCTACAGGAATGGGATTCAGTTAGAACCAGGAGCACAGCAAAGCCGTCCTGGGGATTCCCACACCAGGTGGAGGTGCAACGCTGACTGACTTCTCCAAGATTCACGCGTAACAGAATCAGGCCAAGCAAAACATGACTTTAGCCTCCGCCACTACCCCATCCCCACCTCCCCCTGCCCACCATGCTGCTCAACCAATCTGCTCATTAGTCTGGATGGAGAACACCCCCAACAACCTCACGCACTCATGGTGGGGCTTGGGGGAGGGGACTGAGTCGGGGCACCAAAGAGCTCACTTGGTGTTGGGAGTGGGTTTTGGTCGGAAGAGGTGGTCACTGTGGTGTGACCTGGAAGCGGGGATCCCCCTCCCTGGCTCCTCCCTTCTCTCTGCTTCCCAACCACCATGACCAGAGCAGCTTTTCTCTGCTATGCCCTCTGCCATGCCTCTCCTGCCTAGGTGCCAGCCGACCATGGACTGTAACCATGAGCCAAAATAAACCTCACCTCCTTTAAGCTGTGAGTGTGAGGTGCTTGTCCCAGTGATGAGGAAAGTTGACTAAGACACTACTAAGCTGAGGCATAAATCATTCACCTCAAGCAAGCTCTTCTCCCGCCCAAACCCTGTGGTCTAAAGGCTTGTGACCCTCTACAAATTCCTGTTGGAACTGAGTACCCGGTTGAGTGGGGGCTGAGAGGTGGGGCATCTGGAAGGTGAATGGGAGGACACTCCCCCAAAAGAGCCTGAGCCGTCCCTTTGGCTATGCAAGCACACATAACAGCCACCGTCTAGGAGGAATGGGCCCTCATCACACACCAAGCCTGCTGGCACCTCAATCTTGGTCTCCTCAGTCTCTACAACTTTGAACAATAAATTTCTGTTGTCCATAAATCACCCAATCTAAACGGTTTTATTAGAGAGCCCCAGAGGACTGGGACATCATTGAAATCCCAGAGTCTGTTTCTCTATGAAGCCAATTTCATACTTTCCTCAGAAACTGAGATCAGGTCAAAGCCAATAGTCTCCACCAAGCTTTTCCCAACTAATCCAAGCCACCACCATGACCCCTCTTTTCCTTTGACTCCATAGAATTTCGTAGTGGACATGGGGTGACAAATTGGTTCTACTACAGAGGTTTCTTAACACACCACCATTCCACCACGCAGAGGCGTTATTCAGGATGATCTACTCTCTGATTTCAGTCTCCCTGCCCTATGACAGCCATGCCAACATAGAGGTGAAGCTCTCCTCTATTTAAAGCTAGGACTCTCCTTATTACAAACAAACATCTCAAGTGCATCTTGGTAATCTGATTCCATACCAATGTGTAAACTAGTGTTTGCTGTCAGGTTTAGCGAATACTATAAAAGAAAAGCTTAACTACAGTTAGGGTTTTGCACTAAGAGCTAGATAGTATTTTAGGCTTTACAGTCTGTACGGTCTCTGTCACAGCAGCACAGCTCTGCCACTGAAGCAGGAAAGCAACAATGAACAATGGATCAGCGAATGAGGGTGTCCAAGTCCCCATAAAACTAATGACAAAAGCGGACAGCAATCTGCCTAGCCTGCCAGCCACCGTTTTGCAACCTTGAACTTAAACTATGAAAACATCAGAAGAGACAACTAACAGACTATGGCTCCACCAGTCCTCTTTTAATTCAAAACTCAACAAGTAGTTTTTGGCTACTTGTTAAACAGAAATGAAGAGTGGTAAGATAAATGCAATGAAGATCTCTGCCAAATATAGTAGTGCACTTGTATCCCGCCAGGGCGCCTCCCATGATCTTGGGGTCCTCATATCCTACTTCATCCCTGAGGGTTTTATTCTAAAAATAGTAATAGCTAAGCTCAAATGGCAGTTGCGTGCCATTACTGACATCCCTCAGTTGTCTGTGTTCCATCTGAGCCCACAGAAATCAATTCCTAAGTAAATGTCTATCTAGCAGAGGTTAACAGTTCAATCTTTGTCCGATCTACTGACTTCTGGCAATTAAAATTCATTACTCCGGAACACATGTCACAAAGGTCTTCCTCCTCTGCTGCACTTCCGGTTACTTCTCGAGTGCTTCTGTTAAATACAAATTAATGCAAAACAATCACTCTTTTCATTGTCAATTTCAAAATGGAAATTCTGTGGAGCAAGATGAAAGGACACGCCAAGTTATTTCCACAGTTAAAATAACAGTGAAAATATCCTATGTAATAAAAATGATGACAACATACCCAAATCACAGCTTAACTCCCCACCTAAAATAACGCAAGATGTTTCCTATTACCTCCACTCCTATGATTCACAATCCTCGTAAAATGACAATGTTAAATAAGACTGAGAAAACACCAGAAGATGACAGCAAATCTGGCTTGAATAGCCGGTAGATACCTTCAAATGGACATCTGAGTTCCTTTAGAAAACATAATGCAAAAACCATACACAAATCTCGAAACAAAATAACCTGGCATCAAAGGATTAATCACCTAAAATTAACTTCTGTATTTAGCCCTATAAATAAATAGTCATACTCAAGGCATAAAACTAAGATTTTAGTTGGAGTCAAGCCTCAAAAGAATCATAATAAAGCAGAACCATTCTTATGCAATAAAGCTGGTTCTTTAAGACACATATTAATAAAATCAGTCCCAATGCGCAAAATCTATTCCTTTGCAAGTTAATATAAACTTGGGTCTCACAGGATTCCTGCAGAGTCGAGAGCGAAGTTCTTTATTTAGTTCATTGCGAGTGGAAATAGCATCAGTGAGGAAGCCACGCATCGCACCATCTGCCACCTCGTTAGAGCAGTTTGCTTCTTTAAGACGTTTTCAAACTTGTGCTTCGTAGACAGCACTAGGAGAAGCCACTGTGAATGGGTGACAGGTCCCAGCAGCACGACAGGAAGCCCAAGGCTGGCTCAGCGAAGTGTCTCCGAGCAGGCGGCGGGGAAGAACGTTACCAAGACGGGAACACGAGACAGCTCCATATTCATACTGAAGTCTCACCGAAGACTCATTAGATCTGGCCCTAACTTACACTCCACCTAATTGTATCTCTCTGTAAACACTGCTTCCGTATACCTTGAATGCATAGCGTGTAACTTTGCCTAGTTTTTCTCAAATAAAAAGAAGAGAAAAATGTAAGAAGCGGAATTAAACTTCTCAGTAACAGCCACAGTGTCTTGGCAGCAACAGGTAGCAGAAGCCGCAGCAGCGAAGGTCCTGCTCTGCAGTGAGCTCTGGTTCACTCCGCTCGGCTCTTTCTCCACCTCCCCTGCCACACCATCCAAATCAGATCTTCTTCCTTGGATAACGCCTCCTCTCCCCCGAGCACGGACCTTTCCCTGGCACTCTGGGCTTCTCCTCCTCCCTCTCTGCGACATTACCATAGCTTCCCTCACTTTTGAGCTCCCCTGACCTGAACGCTGGGTCCCCTTAGCTCCTGCCTTTGATGGAGTCCGCTGCTAGTGGAAGGAGGACTGTGGCCTCTAGCACACGTCCTCAGGCAGCCACCCCAGGCCCCCTCCACCTCCCCCACCGCCAGGCCACTCCAGACTCAGGGTCTCGGCTTCTGTTTATTCGTCTCCTGGGCTCCCTGCACCTTTGAATCTGATTCAGAGGAAAAGCTAAACTCACCTAAAACTGCCTTTCTTCCACCTTGACGTTGGAGCTTTTTACTGACTTATTCCCGCTGAGTTTTCAGTCTTTGCCAAGGCATCTTCTGCTAAGCCTGCCACCCCTGCATGAAGCAAAGAATGATTTTCCTCCTCCACCGTGAGCCTGTATGCGCTTCCTTCCCCTCATCCGACCCCATCCTCCTCTCAGAATTGGGCCGCCCTGCTCTCAGAACCAACCATCGGTGTACCTTTTCTACCAGCTTTACCGGGTCCTCCCGGGACCTTCCTCTTCCTCGTCTCTCCAGGGCACGGATCCTGGTGAGGACTCATTCATCCCCACAGCCTGCATCTGCTGATGCCCTCCGAGCACCCTTTGCCCTGGTGACGCTGCTTCTGTTCAGTCGTCTAACCCTGGGTTACTTTTCTCTCTGTCTCCATGTTTATGTAACTGAATTCTTTTGTTCCGTTCAACTCAGTCTGGAGCCATTGTTCAGTGCTTTTCTGGGTCCCTGCCAAGGCCACAGCACCACACAGACACACCTTCCACTGCTCACAGCACATTTCCACTGGGGCATCCCCACCCCCATCACCTCCACACCAAGCAGCCTGGCGACAGAAGCCACCTTCCCCCTCATCCCCGAGTGACCCCCTTCTCCCCACTGAGGAACTTCAGGGCTGTCTGGCTGCTTCTCTCGTCCACTCAGAATGCTTCCTTAGAAACCACTGGTGTCCTACTGCGACCAGATTCTTTTTCTGCCAGAACTCTCTTGCTTCTTCTCCAAGACATCAGCTTCCTCTGCTGTCCCCTCCCCACGAGGCCCACCCAGAACCTCCCCGTGCAGGCCTCTGTGCTGTCTGTCAACGCCTGTCTGGGTCACCTGTGCTGTGCAAGAGTGAGCTTCCTAAATGATGCCGAAACACTAAGTGAGCAAACGCACCGCTCGGAGTGCTTTGCAAACACAGAGGCTGTTCTTTCCCCACGACAGGCACCCAGGAGCAAGCGTCTATGGTGTGCGCTTCAAAGTCTGCGGGATCAGAGATGCCTCCGACAGCGAGGTTGCTGCGTGGCTATGGCTCCTCCTCTACTCAAGGCAGGGAGGGGGGACAGGGGCTCCCCCACTTCATCCAGAGGAAAATACTTCATAAACGCCCTGAGCCGTCCTCGGCTTAGCCAGAGTGAGGTCACAGAGCCGCTCCAGCTGCAAAGGGATCTGGGAAATAAGAGGCAGATCGTCAAGAGCAAATCAGACCAGTCAGGATCCATCCCTGGGAGAAGGCTCAGGACTGAAGGTCACTTATCAAAGACACGCCAGGCCCGCTCCGCCTGTGTCCCTTTGCCGCTTCACCTGGGCCATCTTCTGTCCTCCTTTCTTTTTCATGGCTCTACTCAATGGCACATCCTGGTCCGCGCTGACTTCCTTCCTGAATGAACACCGTTTCCATCCACTCGGCGACCCACACTCAGCATTTACTCATGGGGGCTCCTGGGCGAGAACCACTCAGGTGACAGTTCATTGCTCCTTGTGAACTTGGTTTCACGCTGTGACCCACAGAAAGTCCTGCGCCATGCCTCCAATTTCTTTTGTATGCCTCATTTGCTTGCGCAGTGCTGAAAATATACGTGCTTAGTAAATTACTGGCTTACGGAAAAATCCAATAATTGCTTAGAAAGAACAATATGCAAATTGCTAAATGTGAAAAACACTGTGGTTGGAACTTTAAAAACAGCACATTATCTACACATTTGGGGCAAAATGCACTCCACAAGACAAGAAAACAATGACAATTGTATCTGTACTTCAGTAGCAAAATCTAACCCCATTTCCACTGAGAATACAAAATAGGCTTACAGAGCTAAGTAAAATTCAAATTGTCAGGTAGAGAAGCAGTTTTCAAACATTCCAAATCCAGGGGCTCGCCTCTTAATCCATCCCCTGCAAGACAGGCAGAAAAAAGCCAGTGGCTGACTTCAGAGAGATCCAATCAAGACCAGATTAAGAGAGCTCAGCCTAACCCTTCCGCCATCAGCCAAGAGCGGCTTTGGAAGTGGGCGAAGATTTCACACAGGACAGACTTATGCAAGAGACTCAGCTGCCCAGCCCGTACTGATCAGGCTTGAGACGTCCCTGTGACGGCTGCTTGCCCTTTCCTGGTCCCATTGCCTGAGCAGACACACGGATCCCGCTTCCTCCCAGCTCCCCGACCACGGATAGGACCATGCTTTCTCACCTCGGAAACCCGCGGCCTCACCGGTGGCTCAGCGCACAGGGCCCACAGCCCGCAGAATAGCAAGCCTGGGACATCAGCTTCCTCCCTCCCACGGCTACGTAGGAGGACCTTTGAGAAGTTGGGGGAAAAAATGCAGTTCAGGGGGAAGTTCCCGGGCCTCTTCAGGTCATCGTCAAGAGGGGAAATCCCACCCAGGAAGAGGCAGGCTGGGCTCCGCTGTCAGTTGCCGGGCTCCTCTGTCAGTTGCCGGGCTCCTCTCTGGGTCTCCTGACCCCATGACAGGTCTTGGGGGAAGCTAAAGAGAGGGCCCCCTTCCCACTTCCATTTCTCGCTACATCACCTGACAGTCTTAGGAGAGCAAAAGATGGTCACTTTCTAAGCGACCTCTGTGCCAACTGTCCACACCACAAAGCCCCAGAGCTGAGCTAATGCCCACAGAAGGAAAACCCTGCCCTGCTCTGCCCACATTGTCCCTCAAGTCACCCTCTGCACATTCTGTGCCCTGCAGGACAAGGTAAAATTCAAAAGAGGAAGCACATTTGAAAGAAATATTCCCGCCACCACTTGACTTTTGGATTAAGGTAATGAGAAGTACTTAGTATACAATTTATTGCTCTATTTAGGACAAAATGTTTATATCTGGCCCATTCCCTCTCCCTAACTCCAGTCTCAATGCCACCCCAAGGTTTTCAGGTAGGTCAAGAGATATGTTCATCTCCTCCTACCACATGCCTCCCATTCTTATGTTTTCATAGGGTACCATATATTTTCTAGAAAAGGGATAATGAGCAGTCTTTCAGAGGATTATCTCATCTCTCTTAATATCTCTAGTTCTTAAGAGTTATCTGACCCCATAGGTAGTTATTTAATGAAGAATTATGTCATTGTACATTAAAATTTGTCTACTCTTGTGAATAGCTTAAAATAAAAAAGCTCCCCCAAATTTCTGAAAGGTCACTCTGGTGACCTTCTAAATTGACTGAAAGCTGGGCATGGTGGTGCACACCTATAACCCCAGCATTCGGGAGGATGAGGCAGGAGGATTGCGTGAATCCAAGGCCAGCCTGCACTATATAGCGAGATCCTGTCTCAAAAAAAAAAAAAAAAAAAAAAAATAAGGCCAGGAATTTAGCTCAGTGGTGCAACACCTGCCTGGCAAGCATGAGGTCCTGACTTCAATTCCCAGTGCACCCCCCAAAATTAAAATTTTAAGAAAGCTAAATTAACTGAAAGAAGCAAGTAACTACGAGGTCCAAGAAGAGCTCAACTACCACAGCACAAAAATAGAACTCATCCCTCCTTCACGTGACTAAGAAAATAGAGAACATGGTCCACATGGGTGTACCAAGAGAAGAAAGACATTTCCTTACTACAAAACAAGAAAATCCTGAGATATCAGTATGCATCCCTTCCACCAAGTGGTTTTGTGAGTAACCATAGCAATAAGATTTCAACATAACATGAAGAAGGCTCCTAAAATACCTGCAGGTGTACTGCTGCTTAACATACAGTGTGGGCAGAGAGGCCGCATTTTCTGTGTTGACTCCAGAATAACCTCAACGCAGGTCCTGAAAAACCCCAACCAATGTCTCTGAAAAGCCCCAGCCAAGCCTCTCCACCTCCCTCCAGCCCTCTCCACAGGGCACGGTGAGCCCCGCGAGGGTGGATGAAGGACCGACAGGCATGGAGCACACAGGGCTGCTCCCAAAGAGCTGTTCAATTAGATTTTAAATGGTTCCAAAATATAATATTGCTCTGGGTAGAAATATCCTTTTCATATCCAAATGTAGCTTAATAGGTAGTTTGACAAATTGCTGTTTTATGACTCTGTTTTCTGGTGTTTGTGAAAAATATAATTTAAAAAATTAAATAAATTCCCATTTGCTAAGAGTGTCTGTCTCTTTTTCTCCCTTTAATAAGAGGATCAAGGCAGTATTTTCCTCTTTTTGTTCAATTTTGTGTATAACAAAAGCATTTCTTTGCCTCACCTCTTTTATAAACTACAGATCCCTGTACAAACACAGTCTTAATTAAACCCGAGAAATTGTGGCTACATTATGCATTTCAAAAGAAAAAAAACTGGTCCACAATAGAGCAATTGTTTTGTTTAGACAGTGCATATGAGTACAGAGGCTAAAAATTCTTTTTTTTTTTTTGTGGGTACCTGGGGTCGAACTCAGGACCCCGCACGCCAGCAGGCGCCCATGCCGCTGAGCGATAGCACCGGCCCTTTTTTCCTTTGTATGTGGGTACCGGGCGTTGAACTCAGGACCTTGCACTTGCCAGGCAGGCGCTTACGCCGCTGAGCCATCTCACCAGCCCTAAAAATTCTTAAGTAACAACATAACCTTAACCTTAAACCTTCAATCACAGGCCACCATGGAACCCAGACAGAAATCAAACATTATTTACTGCACATTTTTCCAAGAATTTTTACTACAAAATAACACTGAAAAAAATATACTTGGTAATAAATAAAACTCATTCCCAATCATGAAGTCCAATGCAGGGGACTGGACCCAAGGGGCTGCAACTGTGTACGCGTACAGACATTCCCAGGGAAAGCCACGACTTGAACTCTCATTTCCTGGCCAGGTGCTAAGTGATCCCACGGGCTTCCAATGAAGTTTAAAAGCTGAAAGCAACAAGACCAGGATGGCAAAGGTTTCGAAGACGAATCCTTGGGCCTGGCTTGATGAGACATGGTCAAAAGCTGTGTAGAGCATTTTAAAACATACCATAAGATCTATCTCTCTCCCTACCCATCTTCTATCTCTCCAGGTCCCTGTGTGAAGCCTCGTTTAATTCCCTCTCCGGAACAAAGCCTTTTTGTCTGACAGTCACAGGATCTGTAACCAATTGCTTAATCAAAAAATTCAGTCAAATCTATAACCGGCTCTTAAACAAAAATTTCAGTCAAATCAGAAAATAATAAAAATCGGTACATATGTACCTTGAATATTTCGTGTAACTGTAAGACTTTGAGTATGGCCCCCTCATTCGAGTTACCCACCGAATCTTTATTAAATGATGATACATTTCGGTTTCTTTAAAATTCATAGTAACTCAAAGCACACTTGTAAAGCAGTTCATGCAAAAAATACTTGTTTTAGTATTTTTCCCAACTCTTTGATAGTTATTCTACCTTCACCTAATTTAGTAACGCTGTCAGCAATTCTCCTCTAGTGAGTCTTTCCAAAGCATTCAATTTATTTTTCAGGGAAACAATAACTCTTTATATTTACACTCAAAAGTCACAGGATTATGTAATATTTAATTAGGTTATGTAATTGTAATTACAAGTACAAATGAAATAAATAGGTTTTGGAAACATCTCAATAGACTCTTTGTGAGCGCACAATTCAACCACGGACAGCGGGTTACGGGGCAGCCTGCCGGCCTCGCCCTCGGGCAGGCGCCGAGCGCGTTACCGGGACCTACGGAAGCGCCACTCTGATTTCGGAAGCAGCGCTGTCCAAAGCGCATCCCAGGGAAAACTACTTTTAAGGGTGCGATGAAAAGAATTTAGCCACCTAAGCCTGAGAAACGCAGTGAAGTGAGGCTGAAGAAGTCCCTGTATGGAGGACACCAGCCTCCGATCGATACACGTGCCTCGTATCTAGGAGGGTCTCGCTGGATGCAAGTTTTGCCAATGTATCTTGTCAAGGACTCAGTTTTCATGAAGAACTTCACGGGACTGAAATTCCCAGGCACAAGCTGTATTCTGACCATTCTTCTCCCCCCAGTTCCATTACTACCTGCGTAATTTACTTTCCAGTTAAAACTTCAGCAGGATGCTAAGTTGGAGTCTGCACTCCGGAGCAGTAGGTTGCGCTAATCGGTCCTGCGCACTCAGCCCGTAACGTAGCAGAAAGGCCGGGCCGCAGAAACGACCGCCCTGTGTACTCCCGGTCCGTATCGTTACTAACACTTAGAACTAGGACTCCTACGAAGAATGTTAGCAGTGGATGTAAACTGGTGAAACCGGTGGCGCATTGATAGGAAGCATCTAGAAATGAGCTCCCATGAGTAAAACTGAAAATAGTGAAGAACGGCTAGAGAAGTGAGGATATCCGAGAGGTAATCTACATTCCAGCGTGGATGGAATACATGCATTCAGAAAGGCGTCCCGGGAGAGACCCGAGTTTGGTTTCCACCCGTTGGGTTAAGAAGAGGCGCTGCCTGGCGGCTACACCAAGAGCAAAGAGCGCTGCCTGAGGGCTGCCGCCTCTTCCGCCCGTCGGAGAATAAGCCCGTGCACCGCGCTTTTGCTTCCTTGCTAACGTGCTCAATAAACGTCTCTATGTTCAACGGGCTGCAGTCCGGCCGGTTTGCAATACAACATGGTAAAAAAACGTCAGGTGTTCACACTGGTCATGGCAAACCTCCTCGGAATTAAGAACCAAGGGTAGAAGAAAACCCAAGCAAGCAAACAAAAACGCGCTAAACCCCGACCAGCTCAGTCAGTTCTCGATATTTCTCTTGAAGACGGAAGGTATCGCCAACCTATTCCGTGCCATAGAAGGACACCAAACTGCTCCCTCTTACCTGTCCAGGTTTTACCAATAGCATGTTCGAAAATCACTCATGTTAGCTGGCAAGGAAAGATGCTTCTAACAAATTGTGATGGGGAGGAGGCAGGAAAGGCAAAGCTAACGTGAGCAGAAGCGGGAAGAATCCACTGGTTCGTCCTCGCACCACCGCCGACGTGGGAGTCAACCAAGAATCTCCCTCCGTATTTATGTGTTGGAACTCTATTATAAGGAATTGCTTTCCTTTTCATATACTTATTTGCATATTGATTTATATCCGTGTGGACCGTGAGCTTCTTGTTCCAGCTGAGCTTGTCTCCTGCTTGCTTTTCTGCGTACCTGACTACGCTCACTGCGTGCGTTCTAACGCTCCGTGGCCCTCGTCCAGCCGAGGGGAGCCGTGGAGCCGGCTCCTGGGTCCGCTGACGCCGCCTCGGTCTGCGCTCCCTTCCCTCCTTTCCGCTAAACCCCACCGCTCCGCGCTTAGCTTGTGCTTCTCCTGCCCTGACAAAGGAGAAGGCCTGGTTGAATTTTAAGAACCAAAATTCTGGGCCGGTGAGATGGCTCAGCGGCGTAAGCGCCTGCCTTGCAAGCGCGAGGGCCCGAGTTCGACTCCCGGAACCCACATACGAAAAAGGGGCCGGTGATATCGCTCAGTGGCACGGGTGCCTGTTGGCGCGCGAGGTCCTGAGGTCGTCCCCCTGGTACCCACAAAAAAAAAAAAAAAAAAAAGAACCAAAATTCTGCAAAACGCTGCTGGATTATCATTGCTTCTTTACCTTTTCACACGAGAGAGCCAGAAGGGAGAAAGACAGGCGATGGACAACGCACACATCTACACAGGACACGAACCGCAAGTTCACGCCGAAATGCGAACACAGGCTCCGCCCGCAACACACGGCTCGACCCTGCACTTCTATCTGTTCCTGTCTTTGCTTCTCTTCCGTGACAATGAGAAGAGAAACATGACCTTCATTACCCATAATTAACATGTTTATTTTCCTGGTCTCAAACTGTCTCTCCACAAGACATTAATCACAAAGAAAAAACAGCAATTTCACGGTGCAGGAACACGACAGGCACCACAGTGACCGAGCGCAGAAGCAGCCCCCGCGGACAGCGTGCGCCTCCTAACGTGAGCCCTCAGACGGGAGGGAGCCCCCTCCCCAGTGTTCTTGCCAAAAATACATAATCTGAATCTGATCATTAGGAAACATCAAACAAACCCAAAATAACCAGCCTGTGCACTTCAAAAATGTCAAGGTCATGAAAAACAAAGAAACACTGAAGAACTGTTCTAAATTAGAAGACACTAAAAAATATGACAGCAAAATACAACATATCATCCTGGATTGATTTCCTAGACCACAACTGGGTAGACCTTTGCTCTAAAGGACGTTAATGGGGCAACTAGCGTGTTCTGAATAAAGCTTATAGGCTAGATGGTAGTGCCACCAGTGTTCATCTTCTTGCTTCAGTAGGTATGATTAGCCAAAGAAATCTTGGTTTTTGAAACACACACCAAAGCATAAAGGGATCTTATAAACTTATAAACATTTCAGTAAAAACCAAAAAAAGAAAGAAAAGAAAAGAAAATGGCCACACAGGGCGCCAGGCCTGAGTACGGCCAGCCTCATAGAGACCAGAAGGGGCTGGGGACAGAATATGAGCTCAAGGGAATGGGGACAGGGCTCAGAGAAGAAAGGAAGCAGCAGCGGAAAACTGTACAAAAGGAGAATCAAGAAAGCAAAGCAACTTCCCAGCAGGAGGGGGACAGGGGTGCCCTGTTGCACATAGGGGGCAGTAGGCGCTGGGCAGGATCTCACTGCACCCCAGGGACACTGTGTGGGCCCTGAGCCAGT
This sequence comes from Erethizon dorsatum, assembly GCA_028451465.1. NCBI lineage: Eukaryota > Metazoa > Chordata > Mammalia > Rodentia > Erethizontidae > Erethizon > Erethizon dorsatum. Next base: position 137,654,542 of record CM051826.1, on the reverse strand, counting down.
GACAGAAACGCAGGCCTCAGACGCCACCCTCCAGGGCTGGCGCTGCACCAGCCCCCGAAGCAAACCACCAGCAAAGTCCGTCCCGCTTAAGAGCAGCAGGTGTTTCCAAGTCCCTCACAGTGTGCACGATGGGCGCCGGGGCAGCAGCCTGGGCCGGCCAGGGACGGAGCCCCTGCTGGCGACCTGTGCTCACTGGTCCTTTCATCTGCCCAGGGTAACCGGGACAAGACCTCTAAGAGGAGAGCTCCGCTCCCACACTTGCGTGTGTCACCTGCCCTGAGCGGTCAGTCCCCAGAGCTCCCCGGACGTGTTTTATCTTTGTGGTTCAGAGTCTAGGTTTGTCTTCATCATTCAAATGCTGCTTTTGTTCTCACGTACAGGAGTCAAATTTTACCACTTCTATAGTAAAATACAGCTTCACTTCGGCACGGACGCTGGTAGGAAGTAGCACACTGCTCGCTCTTTCCATGCTTCCCAAAGGCCTTATTTTCATTTGATTTTGAAAGGTTTTGGAAACAGGGCTGGGGACCCATGAGCAGCAAGCCCCAGTCCCGGCTCTTAGCTCTCAGCAGCTGCACTCCACCAAAGTTCCTAGTTTGCTAACAGAGAGACTGGGGCAGAGCTCTCACCATTCTCTGTTGTCCAGATGATAAATAATAAGATGATAACAAGTCGCATTTTACACTCCACAGAGCTCTTTCAAGTATGTTCTTCTTCCATCGCACAACCTTGTAGGAGACTCAGCAGATAAAATTTCGAATCAGAAGCCATTGCAAACGGTAACTTCCATTGCCGGACTCCTTTACCTCTGTAAAACAGCCTTTGGTAGAGGATTCTAGCACACACTAGAGTAAGTCCCTAACCAGGAAATCAGTCCACCCAGAAGCTACACTTGGAAAGGTAACAACCTAAGGAAAATTACGTTAATCAGCTGATATTGTGGTTCACCTGATGCTCTGCACCCTGACAAAACAGAACAGCATGATTGATTATCTGGCCACAGGCTTTCCTGCACAGCCCCCTGCCTTCCTAGAAGCCAAAGGCAGAGTCTCCCTTTATCTCCGCAAGGCAATCACCTGTCAGTGGGGACACACAGAGGCTTTAATTAAAATGGCAATTAACATGGGGACCGGAGGGAGTTCTTTTTTTATTTTTTTATTTATTTATTTTTTTTGTGGGTACCGGGGCGTCTACCTCAGGACCTCGCGCACCAACAGGCACCCGTGCCGCTGAGCGATATCACCGGCCCCTTTTTCGTATGTGGGATCCGGGAGTCGAACTCGGGCCCTCGCACTTGCAAGGCAGGCGCTTACGCCGCTGAGCCATCTCACCGGCCCTCTTTTTTTAAATTATCATTTATTATGAGCCCGCTTTGGAAATGTTAATGCCAGTGTGTTGCCTAGTACAGCCCTATCTCAGAGAGGAACGTCCAAACATTGAAAGGCTGGCTTTTTTTTTTGGCTTTTGGTTAAAAAAAAAAGAAAAGAAACTGATAGGCTTTCACAGTCTGTTAGAACACAGACAGATCTGTTCTTAGAAAATGATCCATTTTTTAGAGACATGTGTGATAAAACTGTCATAGAGACCACAAAGAAATTTCAGTCATGAACTTTTCTCTTTCTCTGAGGAGAAGAATCGGCAGTTTATGTCTCTAAACCACCAGCAGAAATGAGCTCTGCTCTTACTGGGTTCACGGCAGATTCACTCCGCACGGCCAGCACCAAGGCCTCCTGTGCTGGCGGGTCCGTCCTCATGCGACACTGTGGCAGGATTCGTGCTCTCATATTTTGCTAAAATAGTTACCACCTGATTTTTAAGCGTCCCTTAGTGTATTTACAGGTGCGGGGTCATAGTAACAAATATTCAGAGGGAAACAAGATACCTATAAGACAAATAATGATACAAGACCAAAAGCAATGCATAAGAATGACATAAAAGATAAATCACCAGTGAATGGTCATTACGTATAGTTGATAAATATAAAACTTCATCCTTTCTCTTAATGCTGCTATTTCTAAATGAAGTAGACATTATAAGTCATAGCCAACTGATTATAATCCTGAAATATTTTAAACTAAAATACTCGATTCCACCAAAGATTCTGAAAAGCGCACCTAGGAGCTGAGCCAACCCCCAAATCACTACATTCGATTTACTGAGTTAAAATCAAATCATATTTTTTAAAAATTCAGTAACCGTATGATGTAACCATAAGAAGTGAAAGATATTTCTGTATCATTACATTACTAAGGCAACTAAGGCATGAGATGTAGGATCTTACCCGCACAGGCTTTAAGGCACCTTACCAAGGAACGGATATTTTAATTAAGCTGATCAATTTTGAGGCTTTAAATGAAATGTGAGATAAAACAACACCGGAAATCTTGGGCTGACTCCCCCCACAGAAAGCCTATGTTCTAGGCCAGGTGCTCACCATGCCTCCCGCTCCATGAGCAACAGCGCGGTCACAGCCCTGCGCCTGGAATCCCGCCTCTGTGACATAGGGATAGTGCCAAGCCCTAGGTCACTCCCCTGACCCGGGCTGCAGCACTGTCATTCGTGAAACAGAGCAGCACACACTTACACTCACCCTGGGCAGCTGCTGAGGAAACGCCCCGCAGCAACGAGGGTGAGGGGGTCCCCTCCACCGGGCCACTGCACGCGCGCCCTAAATGAAAGCCCTAATCTATGGCTGGTGTGTGGGTCAGGTGCCATTCTGAGAGGGGGAAAGTGTGACGAGCACCATTCATACCTTCCCTGCTCCCCAACCCTCTCTCATCACTTGAGAAAAACCTCTGCCTTACAGGGACTGCAGGGGGACAGCATGAGGCAGCCACACCATCACCAGGCGGTCCTCATGGTGGCCCAAGCTCAAGCCCAGTGAGAGACAAAGGGACAGGAAGGAAGGACCGCAGGGGGCTTCACAACCTGCCCTGGGCAGAAGGCTCTGACGTCCCCACTCAGATGCCAGCCACACCACCCATGTGGGCAGACGCCCATCTGCCTGGTGAGAGGCCCGGCGAGGACAACGCACCCACGTACCCACCACAGAAGCAGTGCACACCCGGGACAGAAGGCTACAGGAAAACACAATGGCCAACAAGGGAGCCTTGAGAAAAGAGTTAATCAATGAGAAGGGGAACAAGGGAGGGGGAGGGAAAGGAAAGAAAGGACAAGAAAAAAGAGAATAGAAAGAATAAAGGGAAACAAAGCGTTGTCAATAAGGAGGGGAAGCAGGGTTGAAGGGAAGGGAGGGGAATGGGGTAAAAAGCAGCAAGAAGTATCATATGCAGGTACAACTCCTACGATGAATGTGATCATTATGTGTATCTGAATGTACCAATAAAAGAAAGATTTGGTAGAAAATGCACGTCGTGCAGAATCTCAGAATTACTCCTCAAAACAACTGTCTCCGGAGCGTGGCAGGAGAAAGAAGCCGAGGCTCAGCGTGGGGTCGGTACCCTGAGGAAGCCCCGGGCGGCCAAGCACAGCGCGGCTGCCAGGCCCACCAGAGGGGCCAGGCTGGAGCGAGATCTCCTCGGGACAGGATCGCCTTCCCGAAGTCTCTCCCACCTCAGCGCCAGAAAGTTCTGGAAACCCGCAGGAGCCCACGATCACGCTGCACGTCGTGAAGGAGACTGGTGCGCTGTGGACGCGTGCGCTCAGACGCTCCCGCTTGTGTCCATCCCTTCATTCAGCTCCTCAGAATGCGCCCTGGTCAACGTCGGCACGCTGGAAAAGCATGTGCACTTGTTTGAAATCTCTTCTCTTCAGACTTAAGATGTGTCCTTCTGTCAGAAGCCAAAGGGCGTCCCCAGACAGAGCGGTTTGGAGGGGATCCCTTCGACCACAGCTCTGAACACCAGCAGCGCAGCCCAGCACAAGGCGGGCCAGGTTGTGGCCTCCTCCTTGTCCTCCTCCTCCTCCCTGTCCTCGTCCTGGGGCAGAGAAGGTCGTGGGAGGTGACCCAGGAGGCTGGTGACCGAAGTGACCCCTCTTCCGGGTCTCGTGGACAAAAACCAGTTTCACTCCCATCAGGGAAAACAATTCAAGAAATAGGGATTCCTGAGAAGAACTATCTGAAAGGTAAAACAACTCCTTCTCTCTACTAAATTGAAAGTGAGATAAACCTTCCTACCCAGGGTTAGAGCAAGGACTCAAGCCACCTGCTGTGCAATGCACACTCTCCCATGTCCAGACCTCCCATGGCAAGGTCAGTACAACCAATCCCACCCCATGGAGGGCCACAAAGCCTAGAAAATGCTCCACTCTTTAAGGGAAAAAAAAGCCCTAAATAAAAACTCTAATGATGAAGAAAATGTGGTGTGTACACACCGTGGAGTACTACTCTGTTGTAAAGAAGGATAAACTTGAGTCATGTGCAGGAAACTGGATGCACTTTGAGACCATAAGGTTAAGTGAAATAAATCAGATGCATAAGCTGAAATATTATTACATGGCTTCTCTTTTTTGAGAAACCCAAAGTATACACAGAGAGCAAAATAAGATAGATAACAAAGAAACAGGGAGATGGATCTTTCTCAAATGGGAAGGGGTCCAGGAGATGGAGGGAGGAGGAGGGGAAGGGAAACACAAAGAACGAAGATGTGCTGTGCACGTGCACCAGCGCCCCTTGATGAATGCAATCATCGTGTACTGCAAACATGCACTAATAAACATACATTTTTTTAAAAGCCCCAATGAGAGTAGGAAAATTTTACATCAGATACAGCAACTGACATTTTTCCTATACTATATCATCTTCAAATCATTGCATGTGTGTGAGCATAATTTTTTATTGTTAACTTTTTGTTTAGAGGTAAATTTATATTTACAGAAAGGCTATAAAAATAGTTCAAAGTTTCCAACTCCCTGCCCCCAGCGTCCCCTAAAGTTTACATTTTACATAATCATACCAAAGTTATCAAAATTAGGACAACTTTATATAGTACTAGTAACTAAACCACTAATAATACTTGGATTATACTGGTTATATTATTATGCTCTAATATATTTCCCCTTTCTGGAATTTTTTAATTGACAAAAATTATGTGTATATTTATATGTGTGTATATAGACATACACACATATATACATACGTGATATGTACATTCTGAGTTGGCTAACTGCACTGATTAACATGCATTACCTAACATATTTATCTTTTTTTGTGGTGGGAACACTTAAAATCTACTCTCTTGAAGATGTTCACGTTTATAACACATTGCTATTAACGTTGTGATGTCATAGATCTCTGGGACTTGTTCGTCCTGTGACGCCCCCACATTCATCTGTGTTGTCGTAAGGCTATGCATTCCTCCTTTTTGATGCCTGCATTGTATTCCACTGTGTATACATGTACCACATTTTAATATCTATTCACCCACTGATGGACTCAGGCTGAGTCCACATCCCAGCTGCAGTGAACAGTGCTGCCGAAAGCGGGGAGTGTAGATGTCTCTTTGACACACTGATTTCATTTCTCTTGGGTGTCTAACCGGCAGCAGGATTGCTGGAACAGCGGTAGATCTAGCTTCAATTTTGTAAGAAACCTCCATAGCATTTTCACTAATTAATATTAGTACTAACACCATGGAAGAGTTCTCTTTTCTCTATGCCCTCACCAAGGCTTGCTCCCCGCTGTCTCTCTGGTAGTAGCTGTTGTAAGGAGTGTGGGGTGGTAACTTACTGTGCTTTCATCTGCATTTCCTGATTATCCGCTTTTCCTGATTATCCGCTTTTCCTGATTATCCATGTTGGTGACCTTTCTTTCACGTACCCTCTCTCAGTGGTCCACTGGTGATTCAAACACCTTCTTTTGAATAATATTTGTTCAGCTCCTTTCCCATTTTAAAATTAGGTTATTTTCTTGCTATTGAATTCTTTGAGTTTCTTATATACTTTGGATATTTTTAAGCAAATTACTAAACTCTTTCCAGATTTACTTCTTCAAATTGTTCAACACGGTGATGGCACCAATTTGCAATCTGAAAATCCACCTTCAGCCCTGACAGGCAAGCCCCTGCCCTGAGCCCGGTCTCCTGCCCTGTAACAAGGGAGCGATTGCAAGGCCCTGCTCGGCTGATCTCGCTCCCCCTCCAGCTCTCTGAATCCTTCACAGCTCTGAGAGAGCTCACCATCCATCCGACTCTCTGTAAAGAGGAAGCCTGTGAGCCTGCTCCACAGAGCTGGCACTCCCCACCCTGTGGCCTCTGCACCCAGGAATTTAAAACATAATTTTTAAAAACTCTCTAATGCCAGCCTAGTAATCAAACTTACAAAGCAACAACTGATGACCACATCACAAATATGATTACACCTTACTTTCCAGTTGAACAAAACCTTCAGTCCAATAGCTCCAGAACAAGTTGCTGAAATAGTTTACTAATTGCTGTCTTTAAAATTCCCTATCCTACGTTTTTATGATTTTCAGAAAAGATAACCCAAAGTGACCCTCACCACTCCCCAGACATTCCACCTTGGGTTCTTGCTGTTGCTTAGGAGTTCTCCGTGCCATCTATGGGGCAGGCAGGGACTCCACCTTAGGGGAGCGGTAGGGCCCGGCCCCTTCCCCTCCTCTGTCTGCTTCCTGGCACAAGGCGTGCAGTCTGCTGACCACAAGGGCCCTGCGTGCTGCGCTGCCCCCGCAGGCCTAAAGGTAACAGGCCAGCCATGGACTGGAACCTCCAGAGCTGTGAACTGGGACACAAGGTTGGTATCACAGGGATTTGATCGGGAGAACAGAAAACTGACACATCTCACTGGACGCAGAAGTCTGGGCACCACCGTTTCCCACAGACTCGTGCACAAAATGAAAAGATAAAATGCAGAATCACACAAAGCGGTGTGCTCTGCACAGAGGAGAGGACAGCACCACCCAGGGACAGACTCAGATCGGATGTCAGCTCATCTCCTTCCCACCCGGACACGGTGATGTCTGACGTGACCCTGGGTGCCCCGTGAGCCAATCAGTCTGAGCACGTGACACTGCGCCACGCAGTGGCGAGACCTTCAGGGGCTGTGGGTCCAGCACACTGTGCCTGGTGCGCTGCACCCCGTAAGGAGGCGAAGCTGTTTATGGGTAAGTACATGCATGGATAGCGTATGTTTACATGTATGTATATGGTCACATGTTTTTTATACTTTCAGAAAAATTAAATAACTATTTTTTGCAATTGTATTTTTAAATAGGGGTAGAGAATGGATAGGAATGGATTCTCCAAATGTATCTTGTTTTGTATATTGCTTAATTTTGGAACTATGTACAAATTTTAGATCATTAAAAAATAAAAAAACTAGAGCAATCCCTAAACATAAAATAACAAACTGAAACAACTTATTTGTACAGCAAGTTGAATTTAAAACACCCAGTGTTAACCATACATCCAGTGGAAAATGTCCTAAGGACAAAAAGAGTCACAAAGAAGTCGGATGTTGTACCTGGTGGTCCTCTTGTCTACGGAGCTGTCACTGGGGAGCTTTGTTAAAGCCCCCAGGAATTAGAAGAGCTAAGTTAGTTAAGGGAATTCACTGATGCACAGTTTCTCAAGAGGCCACAGAAAGGAGACATTCGCATAAAGCCTTTATCACTCGTTGTAATGGTTATGTGAGGTGTGAAATAATAATTGTAATGTCTCCGGCGGCAAAGATAGAATCTCTCACACAGTCTCGAACCACACACAGCTGTGCGAGTGTTTGGCCAGTGTGCTCAAGGACTACAAAGACACTTAGAAATCTGTTCCAGGTTATAATGTTTCAGAATAAAGTTTAGTATTTCGAACAACAGTGTTATTCATAACACATTAGGAACACTATTATCTGTCCCTGTTGCCAGAAGCGGAGATGCGGCAGAGCGGAGAAATCAGTAAGCCAGACACCACCACACACGATACGGCTCTCTCCACATCGTATATTGTGTTAGGAAAATGCCAGACCTTGGCTTGGAAATCTCAGGGTCACATAAAAACATAGAAAGAGGATATGGCATTTTGCTTTTCCTCCTTTTATTCCTTAACTACGTGTCGCCTGCCTGTTGTGTGGAAGATGCTTTCTTTTGCAGTAGGAAACCACTCCTGACCCGGAGCCTGGATCACCCCCCAGGACGCACAGAACCTCCGCGATGCCTGGGGACAAAGGTACGGCCACCCCAAGCACGCGGCCACCCTAGACATCATCTAAACCAGGTCTCCTGCTCCTTAGCTCAATCCCAGACTGAATCCTATGAAATAATTCCAGACTCTCTCAGGAGAAGGAGAAGGTCCATGTTTAAACTGACCAGAACCCAAGGTGGTGGCCCACGCCATTGTCCTCCGTGAGGACGAATCCGTGGTGCTGGGTACCTGCTGAATGGGCAGCCCACAAGGTAAGGTTTTGTTCATCATAAAATACACTGGGCGACTTGGGCTCTGAGCGGATTGTCACACGATCAGCACATCTGATTCCCCTGACTGCTCTCATGACCTTGGAGGTGACTTTGTGCGCTGCCACCCCCATTCCCCATCACCACCTCCGCACAGGGCCCTCGTGAGCACAGGGGAAGAGTGCATCTCATGGCCCCTGCTCCAAGGAACTCGGAAAAACGTCCCAGATGAGCCGCGAACTCTGCATAGTGCGAGGGAGGACAGAGAGGTGTGGGAAGCGTCTCCTAATCTCAAGGTGCTCACCAAACTGTGGGCGAGAGACTGAGAAAGAACTACCCGAGAGCAAGTGGCGCCGGGCTTTGTGACTGCAGAGCTTTGTTTTCAGCGTTGAGCCTTAAATCATCATCGGAAGGAGTACACTGGACCCCACAGAAGCAGCCAACCGAGAAGGCAGCTGGAGTCCACAGACCGAGGAGGTTAAAGAACTTGCTCACGTCACGCAGCTAGAGAGAGTCACAGCCAGACAGGCAGGCCCGATGGCGCACCCTTGTACTCTCAGCATGCTGGGAAGCTGAGGCAGGAGGATCGCAAGTTCGAGGTTAGCCCAAATAACTTAGCAACTGAGTGACACCTTGTCTCAAAATTTAAAAATAAGTAGTAACTAGAAAGGCTGGGGATGTAGCTTAATGCAAAGGCCCTGCTTTCAATCCCTAGTACCCACCCCCAAAAAGAATTCACAGTCAGGATTTGAATTCAGAACGACGGTGGCCCCAAATCTTCCCACTGGGCGCAGTCTCCATGCTGACTGTTACGAGCAGCTTTCTTGGACAGGAGAGAGTCGGAGGGGAGAGGAAGGCAAGAGTCAGAGAACGCTCCAGGGAAAACATATGTTGACAAGTTGGAGGAAAAAAATGGCTTGTTCTTTGCGCACAGCACAGTGACAGACATGCGCTGCCTTCCTCCGCCCTGGCCAGCTCCCTTGTCCATTGCTGGCTGCACAAGGCCAGGACCCCAGCAGTGCGGACCCCACAGAGCAGCCACAGCTCCAAAGGTGCCAGGAGGACTGCTCTCTGTCCCCACCGCGCCTGGGCCTCCCTACCCACCAGGCTCTCACAGGGTCAGGCCAGGGGCATCGGTGCTTTTGAAAGGAAAGGAAAACCCACCCACATGTCAGACTTGCTGTACCTTCTACAGAAATGTTTTCTGACATATACAATCCATAGTATTTATTTATATATTTTTGTTTTGTTTTGTCTTGATTTCTTGAGACAGGGTCTAGTTATACAGTCCAGGACTGCCTTGAACTCACTACTTGAACTTATAGTGATCCTTCTGCCTCAGCCTCCCCAGTGCTGGGATTACACATGTGTGTCACCATGCCCGGCTCCAAGCCATTGTACTTTTAAAAGTTTTTATTGGGTCATTCATAACCTAAGCTTACCAGCAGGGAAGTATGCATATATCATTCAGGGTGCTGCGACCACAAAAAGTATTTTCAGACAGGTCCTCAAAATCTTGGCTCCACTGTTAAACATTCTGCAATGACCCCGTGCAGGAGCACGGAGCTCCGTGTCCCTCCCGACGTGGGTCATCACGACGCCACCGCCCTCACTGCCCCGCGCACACATCTGCACACGTCCCTGTTTGCTAACTCGGAACCTCCGGTAACCATGGACGCAGCAGCTCAATTCACCAGGGACATTTCCGGCTCAGGGAGGCGCCCGGCCCACTCAGTAAATATCTGCCACGAAGGAGTCCCTTCCACATCCGGAAACACAGTGAGCTGTTACTCACTGGTATTAGCTTAACAGCCACAAAATGATCAAAAACCATCACCAACAAGATTTACTACAAACCAACAAACCAAAGGACAAATAACTGCTTCCTGCTTTTTCAGATGACCCTTTTAAATTGGGAAAAATTACATTTTATATGATAATATACTTTTGTTTTTGCTTTGCTAAATAATATTTTATATTTATGTTCATAAATATTTCTCCCAGCGACATTCCGTAATCTGCTTTTGGGGTTGCCTTAAACTCCTCTTTCAGTTCCCTAAAATGAACAAGATCATCACTAGAATATAGATAAATAGATAGATGAAGGATACATAGATAGACAGATAAATAGACAGACAGAAACAGTAAAAGGACCAGGACGCAACTATAATTTCCCCAAGGTTTCAGACTTGATGAAATAAAAGGAAAGCAGCCTGTTTGTAATGGAGCGGAAATCAAATTTTCATTCATGTTATTTTCTTCCAATCACGTAGGTGCCAAGGGTAAAGCGGCCAATAAGTTCTGAAATAGTAAAGCAAATTGGCTCAGAGAAAGCAATAAAGCTCACTCCACCGCTGCGGGGCAAGACCGCGCCGGGTTCGAGGCTCTCGGGACGCAGAGGGGCCGGGATGGACCCGCGTTTGCAGAGTGAACGAAATGAGGAGGACTCGGTGGGCGCGGGTGAAACCCCTTCCGCTGGCCACGGCCCGGGGAGCTCAGGGCACCGCCGCGCAGTGCCGCCCGCGCGGCGTGGATTGTGAACGCGGGCTGATCCGCTCGCGCGTTTGACGGAGCCGGGAATCACTGACTTAGAACACGGGAAGCGCCGGAGGGAACCGCGAGAATTATTTACACTCGGTGCGGACGCCCTCCTCCGGCCCTCGCCAAAAAGCCAGCGTCGTTCCTCACCAGCACAAAAGCCCTCCGCGGTCACGATGAGGACAACTACTGACGACTAAAATAACAACGACGAGGACGGCGCCCGGCCCGGCCCGGCCGGACAGGGAGGAGCGCGAGCCCGGGGAAGCTCCCCGCGGACGGCCGCGGCGCACCCGAGACTGTCCATCCCCGAACAGACGCCGCTTTCTCTCCCGCGCAGAGCTTTCTACCCGCGAAAGAGCAGGGTTAAACCGGAGCCCGGCTCCCACGCAGCCACCCGCGCACCGCGACCCCCACGCGGACACGCGGCTCCCTCCGGACCGCCGCCCCCGCAGTCTCCACCCCACCGGCCCGGGCGTGGCGACTCGCGGGCCGAAGCGGACGACCAGGACCAAGAGGCCGCACAAAGCCGGATCTCCCGAGAGGCGAGAGCCACGCGGGCTGGAGAACCACACGAGGCTGCGCCAAAGCCCCAGAGCAGTTCAAGGCTCGCACAGAACCTGTTTTCATCTGCTTCAGCCCTAAAGATGACGCACGAAGCCCACGCGGGTGCGTCGGCCCGACGGTGCGGCCCACGGCGTGCAACCACGACCCTCGCCGCCGCGCCTGCAGGCGGCCGGCGGGATGCGCCCGGGTTTCTTACTGAAAGTTACACGGTGGCTGAATACAACAGCAAACCAATCCCTAGTGTGACACTCACAGAGTGGCCTGTGGACTCGGTAGAGGCTTGGCCTAAGATTTACCCAAAAGTGAAGCCCTAAAGTCTGTTATGAGGATTCAGTGGAAACGAAGAAAACCTGGAGGCAAGATGAGCAGTCCTAACAAAGCGCTCACAGTTAAAGGCTGGCGATGAGGTCTCGTTTGGTCACAGCGCTTAATGTCACAGAGGGGGCCCCATGATCACTGACAAACTCAAAACCAGGATTAATGTGCCAGAGGGTGGAACAGGGCACCCTAGACACTCTGTCCCCAACAGAGACCACGATTTAAAAAGGACGTACAGGCCACACGCCTCACTTTGTGTCTAAGGGCACTGGAAGGCAAGTCCCCAGGCGGCGTGGACACCCGCTCTACCCCTGTTCTCTGACCGTGGTTCCCAAGGATAGTTAACGGAGTGTGCCAGGAATGCCGCGTCCCGAGGTGAGGAGGGACGTCCTGTCCCTCCTAGAAGAAGATGTCCTGCCACACCTTAACGCGGCGAGTGCAGGTTCTTTGGGTATAAAACCCAGAGTGGGCTGTTTTCGGGGTCCCTTCCCTGGGGTCTGAAGTAGGGCACCACGCACACACAAGACTGCAGGCACCCTGGGCAGCCGCCCTGCACGCCGGGAAGCTGCAGCACCGTGAGCCCCGGGGAACTTCGCTGCCTCTGCGAGCACGGCTGCTTTCTTAGGAGCTGGTGTGAGTGTTCGTCTCGCAGACTCATGCAAGGAACCTTCTTCAAAGACAGATTAGCTGTAAGTAAAATGGTAGAAAAAGATATCCGTGCAAAGAGAAACTAAAGAAAAAAAAGGTTCTCCTACAAAATAGACCTTGAGACAAAAACTGTCACAAGAGATAAAGGACACTATATAACGATACAAGGGTCAATTCTCCAGGAAGCTATAACAATTATAGTCATATATGTACTTAACATTAGGGCACCCAATTATATGAAAAAAATTGACAGAACTGAAGGAAAAAATAGAAGATAATCCATCAATAGGAGGAAACTTCAATACCCCACATTCAGTTTTGAAAGAACCAGACAGATAACAAGGAGAGAGAGGATCTGAACACTGCTACAGACCGACTGGACTAACGGACACAGGACACTGCCAGGCAACGCAAAGTACACGTTCTTCTCAAGCGTGCACACGAAACACTCTCCAAAACACACCCCGCGAGAGGCCATGGGGTAAACCTCAACCAATTTAGGAAGATAGATACCATACAAAATATCTCCTCTGACTATAGCAAAATGAAACTGGGAGTCAATAGCAAAAGGAAAAAGGAAATCACTAATACATGGAAATTGAACAATGTACTAGTGAACAACGAATGAGTATATGAAGAAATTTCAAAGGAATTTATAATATGTCTGGAGGTGAAAACAAAATTAACTAATGAAGCGAGGACAGTAGAAAAAAGAAAGTTTATGGCAGTAAACCTCCACATTTAAAAAGGACAAAGGGCTTAAATCAGCAGCATAACTTTATACCTCAGGAAACTAAAAAAAACTAACAGCAGAACAAAGGAAATAATAAAGATTCAAGTAGAGACAAATGAAAAAAGAACATAAACACTCAATGAAATCAAGTTAATATTTTGAAAAGATCAACAAAATTGACTAACTCTTAGCTAAAGAAGAAAAAAGTGAGATTTTATTGCTAAATTTAGAAATGAAAGAGGAGACATTACAACTGATATAAAAATAATTATTACAATTATACTATGTACTATGAATGGGTATACATCAACAAATTAAATAATCTTTTTTTTTTTTTTTTTATGTGGATACCGGGGGTCGAACTCTGGACCTCGCGCTTGCCAGGTAGGCACTTGTGCCACTGAGCTATCTCATCAGCCCTAAATAATCTTTAAAAATGGATAAATTTCTAGAAACATACAACCTATCAAGCTGAATTATGAAAAATAAAAATTCTGAGTAAGCCTAATAAGGAGATCGAAGGAATAACCAAAAACTTTCCAACAAAGAAAAGCCCAAATGAGTTCACTGTAAATTCTATCAAGTATTTCAAGACTGGTCAGCAGTTCTTCTCAAACTGACCCCAAGAAGCAGAAGAGGAGCGGACACTCTCCAGCCTCATTCTGTGAGACCAGAATTACCTCGATACTGAAACCAAACCAAGGCCCAGAAAGAAAACTACCGAGTAGTAGCTCTGCTCAATACTGATGCAAACATCCTCAGCTAATTAGGAGTAAACCAGATGTAACAAGACATCGGAGGGATCATACACCGTGACTAAGTGCGATTTATACCTGAAATACAAGAAGGTTCAGCCAGGCGTGGTGGCACACGCCTATAATCCCAGCACTCGGGAGGCTGAGGCAGGAGGAGCACTGCAAGTTCAAGGTTAGCCTGTGCTACATAGTGAGCTCAAGGCCAGCCTGAACTACATAGCAAGAACTGTCTCAAAACATAAATAAGTAGGCTGGGGATGTGACTCGGTGTAGAGCATCCCTGGGTTCGATTCCTAGCACTGCAGCTGGTGGGCGGGATGGGGGTGGGGGTCTACACAACCAGAACAAGTTATTTAAAGCTATTTGCCTGGGTATGGTGACGCATGCCTGTAATCCCAGCACTTGGGAGGCTGAAACAGGAGGACTGCCACAAGTTCAAGGCCAGCCTGGGCGACATAGTGAGACCCTGTCTCAAAAAAAAAAAAAAAAAAAAAAGAATGATTCAAAATACAAAACTCAATCAGTGTGAAACACCACATTATCAAATGAAGGACGAGAACTGCAGGGTCATCTCAACGGAGGAAAAGCATTTGACAAAATTCAGAAAAAGGAAAGAAAAGCTTCCCAATAAAAGCACTTAGCGAACTAGGAAGAGAGCATAATAAAAAAAAACCTGAGCATAATAAAAGCCAAATTTGAAAAGCCAATGGCTTAGTACTCAACCAAGAAAGACTAAAAAGGTTTCCTCTAAGATGAGGAGCAAGGGAATTGCCTATTCTCTTCACTATAATTCAACATCATACTGGAAGTTCCAGCCAGAGCAGTTAGACAAGAAAAGGAAATAAAAGACCTACAAATTGAGAAAGAAGAAATAAAAATTATCTCCATTCACAAATAACATGGTCATATAAGTAGAAAACTCTATATAAAAAAACTGATAAAACTAATAAATTTAGCAAAAACCACACTCAACAATCAGTTGTTTCCTATGCACTATCAAAGATCAATCCAGAAAGGAAATTGAGAAAATAATCTCATTTAATATAACATCAGGGCTGGTGAGATAGCTCAGCGGCATAAGCGCCTGCCTGGCAAGCACGAGGTCCTGAGTTCGACTCCCAGTACCCAGATACAAAAAAAGCGCCGGTGATATCGCTCAGTGGCACGGGCGCCTGCTGGCGTGCAGGGCCCTGAGTTCGACCCATGGTACCCACAAAAAATTTTTTAAAAAATAACATCAAAGAGGATTAAATATTTAGAAATAAACTTAACAAAGGAGATCAAAGATTTGTACACTGAAAACTACAAAATATAAAATATACAAATAATTGAAAAACCATCCCATGTTTATGAGTTTCATGGCTAAATATGGTCAATCTACAGATTCTATCCAATCCATTTCAAAGTCCTAATGGCTACTGATCAAATAAAGGTAATTAAAATTTCCATCTCCTTATCAATGCTTTGTGTTTGCTGTCTTTGAACCCTTTTCCTCTAGTAATTTATAAAATATAGAATAAGTCATGAATTATAGTTCCCCCACTCTTCTATAGAACACTGGAATTTATTGCTTCTCTTGTGTTTGGATACCCATCATCTAACTTCATACTCTATAAAAATTCTAATGAAAATGGATAGAAGTCCTAAACATAATATCTAAAACTATTAAAATCATAGGTGAAAACTTTCAGGACATTGGATTTGGCAATGAAGTCTTGGATATTACATCAAAACCACAGGCAACAAGATCAAAATTAAATAAACAGAATGTCATTAAAGATATCTGCATCTCAAAAGAAACAACAGAGTAAAAAGGTAACCTATGGAATAGGAGGAAATAATTGCAATCTTATATCTGATAAGAGATCAAATCCAGAATACATAAAGAAATTCTACAGTTCAATATGAAGAATCAGATTTAAAAATAGGCAAATACCTTAAGCAGATGTTTCTCCAAAGAAGACACACATATATCTAAATAGCAAGAAGCACGTAAGAGGTAAGTAAGAGATACTCAACATTATCCTTAGTGATGCAAATAAAAATCACGATCAGGATGGCCACCATCCCAAGTATAGAACACACCGAGTCATGATGATAGGTAGAGAAGGAAGAATCTGTGTGGTTTGTTAGTAGGCATGTAGAATGGTACCGTCATCATGGAAAATACCATGGAGATTCCTCAAAAACTTAAAAATAGAGCTACCATGTTATCCAGCAGCCCTACCTGTGGGTATACGCTCAGAAGGATTCAGAGCAGGACCTTGAATTGATGTGTACACCCATACTCCCTGAGGCATTATTCACCAAGCCAAGAGGTAAAACTAACCCAGAGTCCATCCACAGGCGAATGAACGAACAAAATGTGGCACGTACCTACATACAACGAATATTGCATCACCTTTAAAAGGAAGGAAATTCTGTCATACGCTGCATGAATGAACTTTCAGGACATTATGCTAAGTGATGTAAGCCAGTCACAAAAAAAACCTAAGTAGTGAAGGACTCCACCTAAATTACACATCTAGTACAGTGAAATTCCTAGAAGCAGAAAGCAGAAGATAGCAGGATGAGAGGGAAATGGGGAGTACGTGAATGGGTCTAGAGTTTCAATGCTGCAAGATGAAGGAGCCCTAAAGATCTGCTGCACAACTGTGTAAAGAAGCTCGACACCCCTGAACTTAAAGACGGTTGTGATAGCAAATTCAAGTTATGTGCTGTTTCACTGCTCCAAAGGGCACCAGGCTTAGCAAAATGGCCCACTTCCATTCTTGAACATTAATGCTAGAGAGATCAAAGCCCAGAGCAAGGAGGTAGAGTCCCAGCTGTAAAATCAGCACACTCCCCGGAAAGGGAATGCCCCACCGTATTACTGTCTACTCTCCAAAGGCCCCAGACTTGGGAAAAATCAGATTCTAAAAATATATGCAGCAATAACGAACTGAAAATAAATATTAATGGTATATATGCAATGGTTAATAAGAGGGGGAAATGGGGTAACTCACCCTAGAGTTCTTAGAGAACATCTGCATACCAAAAAACCTTATTCTTTGTTTTCCTGAAATTTAAATTTATCTAAGGCATTTTGTTTTTTCTCATTAAATGTAGCAACTCTACCTTATTTTACCAAAATTTAACTTGGTCTCAAGCATGCAAGCAGACATGTACACACATAGACACACACTCTGACATTTAATGGGGGAAAAGACTACTCATTCCCAGGGGGCCGGTGATATCACTCAGCGGCACAAGCACCTGCTCGCAAGCGCGAGGTCCTGAGGTTGACTCCCGATGCTCACAAAAAAAAGCCTACTCATTCCTGGAAAATCAATGCTATTTTCACCCTTACCAATAATGATAACTTACTTCTGAATCAGAACATTACAAATTTCATTTTCTCACCCCTGCTTTCAGCACCCGGGTCTTTCTATGTTGCTTTCCTTGAAGGGGAAAAACTGTTAAACTACTGTCTTGGTTACTTTCTCACTGCTGAGACAAAATACCCAGACACTCAAAGTTAAAGGAGGAAAGGTTTATTTCAGCTCACAGTTGGCAGAGGTTTCTCTTCTCTCTGTTTAAAATGTTCTTTTCTAACCACCTAGGAATCATTTCAGAATATGTTTAGCGTCCTTCAACTGCTAGCTCACGTGCCTTGATCAACACTGTTGGTCTCAGTCACTCTCTTGTTGCTGGGACAAGATACACCCACAACCTAAAGGAGTGGTTTATTTTGGCTCACAGTTTCAGTCCATGGTGAGCTGGATCCAAGGGAGAACAGCGTGCTGGAAGGGTCTGGTGGAGGAGAGCTGCTCAAGTCATGGTGGGCAGGAAGCAGAGAGAGAAGGGAGGAGCTGGGAAGGGAAAGGAACCCTTCCAGGTCACATCCCAGGGACCACGTCTTCTGAACAAGCCACTCTTCCTAACAGTACACTGAGGCATGGATTCATCAAGGGACTAACCCACTGATGAGCACAGCACCCCCATGATCTAATCACCTCCCCAAAGCCCCATCTCTGAACACATGAGGCATTAGGGGGACATTCCAGATCTAAGCCACAACGCTCCTTTGAAAGAGTGTGTATTAAGCAACTATTACATACAGGGACTGTCACAGGGCAGAGATGATCCCCCTTTTCATCAGAAAAGGTGCAGTCTGGGTGGAGGAAACATGCCCTGTTGCATCTGCTGGTTGCTGGGAGCGTGAATGTCACCGAGCTTCACTGTCCCCAGGCTCCTGCAGCAGCCCCCAGCCCCAACACTCCCTCCTCCGGAGCTGTTTGGCTTCGCTTCCTCACTCTTCACCCAGCTACCCAGCCTCGGCTCCCCGACCACGCCCACTCCTGCCACACAGCTCCAGGTACCACTGCTCGCCGTCCTGTAGTTGACACAGTGAAACCAAAGCATCTGCAGGTTCCATAGCCGTGGGTTCACACAACCCTGGATCAAAAATAGGTGGGGAAAAACTTGTGTCTATACCGAGCATCTATGAAGTTTTTCCTTGTCATTATTCCCTAAATACATGTTGTAACAACTATTTACATAATATTTACTTTGCTTTAGGTATATTAAGTAGTCTATGAATGATTTAAAGCATATTTAGGAGGGTGTACATGAGTTACATGCAAATACTGTACCATTTATGTGAGGGTCGGAGCAGCCACAGATTTGGGTATATGCAGGAGTCTGAGAACCACCCCCCAGAGACAGCTAGGGGCAACGGCATTTTCTGTCTTTAATGCCTGCCTCCCCCTAAGACTAGAATCTCCCTGTGGAACAAACTGCAGGACATAGCAGCATCCCACAGTTACTGTCTTCATCGCTGGGACACAGCGATCAGCACACACAGTTTCAAGGAGAACAGGGTTATTCTGGCTCACAGTTCACAGGGCATGACAGAGGAGAAACAGCCCACAGCAGGGCATCAGGAGCAGAGAGAGAGCAAGGGAGGAGGAGGGAGATGACCCTTACAGACCACACCCCAGTGACCGCCTCCTCCAGCCAGGCCTCCTCTTCCAACATCACATCTAGCTATAAACTCATCAGTGGACTCATCCACCAGTGACTATCACACCCCCATGATCCAGTCACCTCCCAAAGCCCCACCTGTGAGCACATGAGGGTTTGGGGGACATCTAGATAGAAACCACAGCAGGTGGGAAATCAGGAACGAAAGCCCTTTCTGAGCACTAGCTGTGAGAATTCTTGGGGTGAGAACAAAGTGCAGTCTCCATCTCAGCCCCTCAAGGAGACCCTTCTTTCCCCATGACCAGAGTGGTGTGGTCCCAATGGCTGGAGGACACATTCAACGCTAGCACAAGAGGGCCTGTGGTGGATTGACAACTGGTGGTCAACTTGTAACACCCAGCTGAACTGAATCAGCATGGTGCTGGGTGTAGAGCGCCCATAATCCCAGCATTAGACCATGAATCAGTCATAAACTCCAGAAGCCACCTCCATGACTGCATGAGGCTTTGGGGGGACATCTAGACACAAAACATAACAGGGCCCTTTTCATCTCAGCAATCTAGGGGTGAGTCTGCCATCATTTCCCAGCCTTCACAGCCACTGCATGTGCAGGGATGGACTAGGCACTTCCTACCCCACCACTCAGCACCAGAAGCCCCGAAGTGACACCATGATGAAGAGAAGGAGGACAGAAGGAAGGGATGTTTGATAAGAAAAGCATTTGGAAACTCACCTCCCTACCCTGCCTTGCCTGAATATTTTATTTTCACTCAGCTATCTTAGGAATCGAAAGCTAGAAAATGACTATTTCTAGATGTGTTAATGGCCTCATGACTTCCTTTCATGTTCTGCTGCGGGAGCTAAATTAGCAATAAGCATTTTTATGTTCATTGGCCATGTTGAATCTTTTTAAGAACCTGAAATTGGAAACAGAACTTAAATCTGAAATAATCAGTCTGATCTGGCAAATCTGTTCTCATCCAAGAAAGCTCCCATTCAAAAGAATGTCGATGTTTATGCTGACCAGCAATGTTCCATGCTTCACTTTCTTGTATATGAGACAGAAATATGTTTGAATACTTGGGTTTTAATGCTGGAGTATTTTTCTAAGAATCTAGTCTTTCTAGTATTTTAGGTTAATTACCCTCCCCCCCAAAAAATGTTGTGACAACAATCATCTCATTCTTAGGTTTATCATTTAAACATGACCACTCTGGACTTTATAAAGAATGCTGACTGCTAGATTCTTTACTTCCGTCAAGGCCATGAAGATCCTTCAACTAAATGTATCACGGACTAGACTTGGACACATTCTATGGCTAAGTTAGCCCGAGGGGCTTATGAATTGATGTTGGAAGAGAGCCTAGGTAACATCAGTAGGACACACCAACGTAATAAAGACATCCTTTCAAACAGTACCCTCCAGTGACAAATTCATTCAGAACATTTTAATCAGTTAAATGTTCCCTGGCATTAGTATATGGGAATGATCCATCGAGGAATGGAATGACTAATCCACTAAACTTCCCTTTTACTCTCCTCAATCTTTCCTGAAAGCAAAAAGAAGAGTAATTTAAATGAATCGAGTGTTCATTTTAAAATCTACTGAGTTTCCACAAAAGGCTAGCTACCAAGCAAAATATTTATAGAAATAAGGAAAGCTCCCAGACTTGCTTTTTTTAAAAGATGCTAAATATATTACATTGCAGCCTTGAATAATGCTGAAAGTTTAATTTAACTTACAGAAATACCGCAGTGAAATGACAGTTTAGTTCTAGTTTTACTTACCCTGTAAGTAGATTAATTTCTTAGAACAAGAATTTCTGGTCTTGTGCATGCATCAAATAATATTAATCACTTCGTTGCCAGAAAAGCATCACAAATATAAATTAAGCCACAGACTAGGTTAAATCCTTTTTAATAGGTTCTCAAATTAAGATCTTTATTTCTGTGCCTGCGGTGAAAAAACATCAACTTCAAATCATCAGAAGCCGAAACCTCTCCAACCACAACACTTAGTAACAGGTCCGTCTCTGGTTCAGAAGCTTTATGGAAATAGTTGTCCAGAGAACGTGCAGCCGGAAGTTATTTGCACAGAACATGTATTCTTCTACACAGAGCACAGATTCTTCCGCAGACCACTTAGGTGATGACAGTGTGGGCTTTAGCTGGAAATGCTAAGCACAAGTTGGGTCAAATAAGTACCCAGAGGAAATTATCTATAATAGTAGAAGGTGGATGCGGTGAAACACATACTTCTTCTGATTTTTTTTTTTTTTTTTTTTTTTTGTGGGTACCGGGGGGACGACCTCAGGACCTCGCGCACCAGTAGGCGCCCATGCTGCTGAGCGATATCACCGGCCCTTTCTTCATATGTGGGTTCTGGGAGTCGAACTCGGGCCCTCGCGCTTGCCAGGCAGGCGCTTACGCCACTGAGCCATCTCACCGGCCCACTTCTTCTGTTTTGAGCAGACAATCTAAGAGCTAGAAACAAGAATATAAATTCCTGGCTATCGCTTCCCAAATTACACTAAAGCCCCAGAATGTGTAAAAGATCCCAGCAAGTAACTCCAAGGTACAGTACCTCCGAGAAGCATTATTCTGCCTGGGTTCCATGA
This sequence comes from Erethizon dorsatum, assembly GCA_028451465.1. Taxonomy (NCBI): domain Eukaryota; kingdom Metazoa; phylum Chordata; class Mammalia; order Rodentia; family Erethizontidae; genus Erethizon; species Erethizon dorsatum. Next base: position 137,633,041 of record CM051826.1, on the reverse strand, counting down.
GGGGTGTCTCTTATCCCCCAATTTGCCCATGAGCACAGAGCTGCTGAGACCTGCCTGTGGCTCCCAGGGAGGACTCCTTCCTGCCCAACACCAGCTGAATCAACAAGACCAAGTTAGCACAAAGTGGCAATCTGTGCTCCTTGTTTAAGATATAAAGAAACACAAAAATTTGCAGATATTCTGGTTGACATTAAACATTAGATGCCTTTTGTTTTTTTTTAAAAAAAATCCCACTTCACATTTTTAATTCAAAATCATGGCCACTAAAATTTTCTGACTTAATGATTCTGTGCACTTCATGTAGCATCTAAATTAAACAAAGGGCGTGTAAGTCTAGTAGGTGAGTTGTACATGCATCTCTCCCTAGGAACTCATGGGAGCAGGTAGCTTCCAGAGGGCAGGAGCTTAGATCACACATAAGTCTGGGAATTCTGATAGGTGACCTGCACCCCTCAGAAGGGTGATGGCAAAAAGTCCAACAAGGCACACAGTGGAAAAGCAACAACCAAAACAGATGCTAAACCGCTTGAAACAGATGTTGCCAGCAGTGTCCCACAGCACCTGCCTGCTCGGTACAGACCCAGCAAGCCCAGACAGCCCAGACTCAAGCCTAAGGCAAGGGCACTCTAGCCTTGGTACCACTACCCATTTCTGACCTCTCTGAAGACATGCAGTTCCCTTTTTCTAGGTCCACATGGCTATGACTCTTTACCATAACAGCCCTCTGCCTCACAAGCTAAGGTAGCAGCAGGAGGCTTTGTTCCACACCACTAAGAACATAACAAAAATAGAATGTTGACCAAAGAGAAAACCAGACACCCATTTTTCACAAGACTGAAGTCATATTTTTGTATAACCCTACTATGAATATAACAGAATTTTACAGATATTCAAAAATACTCCATTTGTGAAAGTGTAATAAATCAGTACAATACCTGCAAATTATCTGTATCTAGTAATGTTGTTATGGTTTTTTTGTCTAGATGTCCCCCCAAAGCCTCATGAAGTCAGTCATATGTGGGCTTTTTCAGACGTGGCTGAATCTAGAGTGTGTGATTGATTCATGGTGCAATGCTGGAATTAAGGGTGCTGGGATTAAGGGTGGGTGATTACTAAACCAGTCCACTGATTGGTTTGGCACCGCCCTAATCCCAGTAGCCTGGATACAATATAAGGTACAGAAAGAGGCTTGTCTTTTCCCTTGCTTGCTTTTGCTGTCTTCTGCCTGCCATGGACTGTTTCTCCTCTGTGATGCCCCTCTGCCATGTGCCACCCTGCCTACAACCCAGCTGATTATGGACTGAAACCTCTACAAACTGTGAGCTAACTAAACCTTTCTTCTTTCACCTTTGGGTGTTGGGAATTTGTCTCAGCAATGATAAAAGTAACTAAGATAAATATCAAATAAACATACGCCCCTATCACCCAGCAATTCCAGTGCAACGCACGTGTGTAAAAATGCATACATGTGTTCTTGAAAGGCATGGGTAGGAAAGCTCACAGCAGCACTGTTCACAAAAGCCAAAAATGCAGAACAACTCACAAGCCCATCAGCTAAAAACTGGACACAGAAGTTGTGGAATATCCATGCAACAAAACAGTCATCAACCTCCCAAACCACGGGGTCTGAAGAGTCCCAACATGAAGGAGGACGGTATGTAGGATTCCGTGCAAAACAAGTTCCAAAGCAGGAAAATCCACGACCTCGGAAGTCAGGCTAACTGTCCCTGTCATGAGGAGGTGACAGGAAGATGCCAGCGCCCTTTGCAGAGGCTCTGTGTCACAGTGTAGTCACTTTGTGAAAACGTGTGGGGTTTACACCAATGCTGCGTGTGGCTTTCTCTGTCTCTGTTATACTTCAATAGAAACCTTACATTAAAATAACAAAATAAACTAAAACTCTCTCTTGACAAGTGATGCCACAATGATGCGTCCTTGTTTCCAGGGCCCCTTCCCCCGAATCTCCAAGGGGAGCACAACCCTGCATGGTAGACAGTTGTACAGCAGAATCTCCACTTACAGGAAGGACATGAACACCTCACACTTCACGGTGGGCACCTTGTTTTCTCCTCCAAGTAACCCCATGCAGAGGCTACTCCTCCTCCACGAGGTGGCTCCAGAGCTGGTAAACTCAAAGACCAGGCTCCAAACCACACATCCTACCTTCAAAGCCCATTTTTCCCTAATAAAACTCACTGGATACACCTAAGCTATTTAATCTTTCAGAGCCTTAGCTGAGTTAATAACTAGCCTAACTAGCTAAATCACTGCTACCCCGTCTTCTTCAATCCAGTAGTGTTTAGAGAACAGAATCGACTCAGCCTCGTGCCTGTAGTCTGAGCAGGACAACCCCTGCAGCTGGTGGTAGAGGCATCTCTGGTCAGTGCTAATTAAATGAGAGGACTGTGTAGAGGACAGGCTCCCTCTTTAAAGTCTGCGTAACATCGCGTCTGGCACATGAAGCTCCCCGTAAGTGATTACGCTCATTCGTGTCGTAACGGAGTGAACACGCACCGACCAACTGTAGGCTCCATGACGGTAAGGACTGTGCTTAGCTTCCATCTCTGTGTACAGATTATGCACCAGCTCAGCGCCTAGAGCCTAATAAAGACTTATCTCCTAGTGAACAGCCCAATTAGAACACTCAAAGTTCACACACATGGAATGGTTCCTTTTAATAAAAGCCTCCAAGATAGAAATGGAAAGGAGTTAAGCGACAGCTGGTTATTGCCCAGCTCACCAGTGCTGCGACCTCAAGTAAGTCCCTGAGCTTCTGTGGACGGCAAGGAAGGTGACTCTGCTGGTCCCTTCCAGGTGTCTTAGGCCTCCATGGCCACACTAAAGCCGAGCCACTGTGAGAAGTGACCCACGCTCTCCCAGCAATACTGCGTCAGATCCAGGCTCGCTCACTCAGTCTGGGGAAGAGAAGCATCGTTGGGGAAAGTGAATTTCACTCATCTTTTCTTCCGAAATTCCCAACTCAGCAGACCTCTCTGCACCCATGAGGCTCTAAGGGTGCAAAACAAGCAGTGCAAAGGCACTGCCCTGGGCGAAGCTGAGCCTCCATCCTGCATTCTCGGGCCCCATCTCAGCTTATCTGGAACGCACCATGGAAAGACCAGTCTACTTCCAGGATAACAGGTTCACCAGTGCTGGGAGATCAACACTTGTGGGAGACAACTGTTTGGGTAATTTTACAAGGAAAACAGCAATTCATACATTTAATAATTCCCTACAAACATATCCAATTACCAACTCGTTGGGCCTTCTATGCATGGCTGAATCACCTTATGAATCTACATATGTTTGCTCTCTCAAACTCACACACTGTATGGGTGCTCACGTACACACACACACAGGGCAGGGGGAGGGCAAGGAGGGGGTTTTGGGTTCCATACAGTCTCCACAGCCATACCTATGCATATTCTTGCCCCTTCTTTCCAGGTCTGCCCTAGGCAGGAGAAAGGAGCGGATTGGGTGTGTCTTTCTTGTAGGAATCCTTTAGGGCTGCAATGGCCTATACATCTAACCTGTGAAATTCTGTACAGTTGAAATGATTAAATTACACCTCTGCACATATCCATGTCTCCAAATTAAAGAGGCCTGGGCTATAAATTACACCTGCAGGTCTGACTGACAGAGCCAACTCAGCTTGCTTAATCCTGTTCTGTCACAATGTTGACATAAGAAAGGGACATTGACTCTTAGGGGACAGAGAGCGCCGCTTGGGGTGCGATAGCTAACATGCAGCCAACAGGTCCTAATGGTACATCACCCACTACTACCGAACCACACTGAGGCGGACTTTCTCTTCGCGGGTGATGTGCCCCGGACTTACTCGGGTCAGTGTGTTCAGTCCTGGCAGTTTATGCCCTCACATAGCCTTGGGAACCAGCTGGTACCGGCTGCCCTCCCAAACCACTGTCCTTCCTGGCCCTGCTCTGTGCCCCAGGAAGTGACCTTCCCAACCGTGTCCTTCTGTTTCTCTTGGGGTTCCGCCAACGGGAAGGATCTGCTCACTAGAGAATGACTGGGGCTGATTCCTTCCTGATCTCTCCCCGCCAGGTCACATCTCAAAGTGGCCGCAGCTCCCGGTGGACTGGCCCTCGTCACAGCTCTCGCTTGCTCCAAGAACAGTCGCCTGCATCCTCCAGCCTCTGCAGGCCTGGGGTGGCCTGGCTTCCTTCTGTGGCCAGTCCCTTGGTGATTCACCGCCATTTGTTGAGTTTGTCTCTGTGTGACAGCGGGCAAGGAGACAGAAGTAGAGCTGAGCACCAGGGGCACCTGGTGACAGGGGAGGGTCGGGACGCAGGTCGGGCTTCCTGTAAGTCACGCAGGTGCTGTGCAGCCAGCTTCCCTGCCAGGCTTAGCCAAGTGGAGAGAATGGCTCTTCGGGCCCAGCGTCATCCACGTCCTGACTTCCCACATTGTCACAGCAACAGGAGGTCTCAGGACAGATGGAGGTGTTTGGGGGGATGACAGATACATTTCTACATAACAGGGTGGAGAACAAGAAGTGACAAACCACCCTTAGCATCTCAGACATCTATGAAAGCGTCGCCCTCACGCAGACGCCCTTGATGAGGAACTTAGCGTCAGCTAAGAGGATGTGTGTTAGCGGACGAGAGTGGATTCGAGGATGTGTGGTACAGACAAGCTCAGGCCGCAGGCAGCCCTTTTCGCTACACGGGGCTTCAGAGCTGGAGGGCGGCACCGCCTATCACTCCTAGGAACAAGAGGCAACCTCGGCTGACCTCGGGAAACCACTCAGCTGCGACCTGAGCCTTCGCCAGGCCTGGAGAAGGCCATGATGATAGCCCGGGTGGATGGCACATACGTGGGACAAAGGTGCAGTGCCGCTTTACCTGTCAGTCCCCTCCCTCCCCACAGGAGCACACAGCACCCTGCAAAGGGTTCTCAGCATCCACTGGGCACACAAAGTCACACTGAAGCTCCTGTCGTCCTGCCCCCTCCCACCTCCTCTCCCCTCTCCCCTCTCCACGCAGCGACAGACCCTCCTCCGTGCACTATTGTGACCCCAACAGCGTTAAGATGGTTTTAAAAGTGACCCTGTCCTCCCTCCCTGAAATTTGGGTTGACTCACTAGTAATTAGAGAGGTCAGAAAAACAGGATGTGCCGCAGCCTGGTTCTAGTAACTACCAATTTGTTCAGCTGATTATTTCTCTTCGGGAGGGGCGTTATTTTTCTTTCCTTCTGTATTATGTAACCCCGAAAACAGCAGGCTCACCACGGAAAATCTGCAAAAGAAAACTGCTGTGCATGCACCTGGTCCTGACCGGCAACTTTTTAGCAAACTTCATGTTTTAGAGCAGCTTTAGGTTTACATAAAAATTCCAGAGGCCTGTGAGATGGCTCAGCGGCATAAGCGCCTGCCTGGCATAAGCGCCTGCCTGGCAAGCGCGAGGTCCTGAGGTCGACCCCGAGTACCCACAAAGAAAAAAAAAAAAATTCCACCTAAAGAACCAAGTTCTTAGATCCTTTCTCCCACGGTCCAGTTTCCTTTGTTACGAATGCGTTGTCCTGGAGGGGTTCACCATCACAATGAGCCAGTATTGGCAGATTCAAGTCCTTCGTTTGCACGGGGTCTCTACATGGCATAGTTGTTCAGGCTTTGACAAAGGCAGGGCGTCACTCTCCACATGCCCGGGGTAGCGCTCAGAACGGCTCCACTGCTCTGAACCCGCCGAGGCTTCGCTTCTCCGTGCCTGCTGCGGTCTGTGTCCCTCCACCCACCACGGGCAGACTCTGCCCCTTCCACTGTCCCCACAGTTCTCCAGAATGCCATCTCTGTAGAATTATAGAGTATGAGGGCATTTCTCACCTAACGACACGTGTTTCCTCCGTGTCTTCTGCATGGATGTAAAGTTTCAGCTCACCCGGATAAAAGCCCAGGAGCACGGCTGCTGGCCACGTGGCAAGACCACGTTCCGGACCCAGCATTCGGGTGCTGAGGACCAGCAGGCTGCGTGGCCCCGCAGAAAGAGCGTCTTCCCAGCAAATTACCAGCGGTGGGCCCGTCGGCAATCACCCGAGCCCAGCTCCCTCGTCCGCAAACGAGGCCCGTGGGTGGTCTAATGAGAGATGTATGTGAACGTGCCCGGGACACACGGCTGGCATAGAGGGCACTCAACACACGACAGCTCTTAGGGTATCCACACCAAACCAGTTCCCTGCTGCAAACCCACACTCACCACGGACAAAGGCAACTTTCTCTCAGTTTAAAAGAGAAAACAGGGGGCCGGTGAGATGGCTCAGCGGCATAAGCGCCTGCCTGGCAAGCGCGAGGGCCCAAGTTCGACTCCCGGAACCCACATACGAAAAAGGGGCCGGTGATATCGCTCAGCAGCACGGGCACCTGCTGGCGCGCGAGGTTCTGAGGTCAACCCCCAGTACCCACAAAAAAAATAAATAAAATAAAATAAAATAGAATAAAAGAGAAAACAGGGCTGGTGATATAGCTCAGCGGCATAAGCACCTGCCTGGCAAGCGCGAGGTCCTGAGTTCAGTTGCCGGTACCCACATAAAGGGAGAAAAAAAAAAAAAAGTTAAAAGAGAAAACTGCCACTCAGTCTTACTGTAGCACTCCCGTGACGACTTTCCCAGTTCTCCACTTTCCTCTCCAGCCATTCCTTCCTGGCCTCTCTGCAGTCGTTTCGCAGCCCCGAAGCTCAGTGTGCGCTCTGCTGAGTGGCCTCACCCACACCCCCAGCTTCCCCCACTGCAGGACCCGTGTCTTCCTAACGTCCCTTTACGGTCTGGAGAGCTATGCACCTGCTGGCCGGCACCTCCAACTCCACAGGGCTCATCACCTCTTCCATCCCACCTCCCACTCCTGCCCCTTACCCAGTCCCCTCACCCCATGCAACTTCCGTTCTCTTAAGATGACAATTTTCCATGTGGACACAAGGCTCCTGCAAGTGTTTCCCAGGAGCCACGTGTGGAAGGTGGCGGCAAAGGGCACAGCAGGCAGAGACACAGACACAAGGCACAGCCAAGCCCACACCAAGCAATTCATCCCTGCGCACCAGGCACCCAGGGCACGGATCTCAAATCTGTGCCTCAGCAAAGTCACCTCTGTCCCATGCCCTGGACAAAGCTGGCACTGGGGGCGCTGGCAGCAGATGTTGCCTTTCATTTCATACTCCCCAGTGCCTGGCATAATGCCTGGCACGTGGCACCCTATCTCAGTCAATACTTCCAGAAGTGTGGGAGAAAGACAGGGAAGGGCACAGAAGAGTAAGGTCCCCTTAGGAGATGGACAGCGGAGAGAGGATGGGCTCTACTGAAAGTGGTAGCATGTGAAACCACATTAGTGACTCAGACGGGGCTGACATTGTAGGAGAAAATACAGCAAAACGACAGCACGTCTCCACCAGACAGGTCACAAGCTGGCATCTGCAATTCACTAAACTCATGGGTGCATGTCACAACTTAAGGCTTCAGAATTCCAAGAAACATACTTCAAACCTGAAAATCATGGGACAGACATTGGGAGAATGACTTGAGACGTCACAGGGAATCATGGCTTGATCCCTTGTTTCTGGATGTAGGTGACAATATCCTCTTTCTGCACTGGTTCCATGGCCAAATTAAAAAAAAAAAAAACAACAATAAAAAAAAAATCAACAACAACAACCAAAAAAAGTTTCCAGAACACATCTATTTCAAGAGTCACACCTGCCCCAGGGGTCCTGAATGTCCCCCAAAGGCCAAGGCTGGGAGTTGCACCTGTGGGGAGCAGCTCAGAGGTGGGCTTGGAGAGCGGTGTTCAGGTCACAGTAGGTTGTGACCTTTGAGGGCACTGCGGGCCCTGACCCTCTCTGCTCTTTCGCTGCCAGGTCATGAGATGCCCCTTACTGTAGGCCCAAGAGCTACAGGATTTCCCAAGGGACTGGAGTTCCCAAACCCGTGAGCCAAAATGAGCCTTTTCTTTCGATAAGTTCATCATCTCAGGTATTTGTGAGGGAGAGCAAGCCGTCTAACATAACATCCATGAGAAAGCAAAAGGCTCGAAGCTTATTCTAAGATAGATTCAGAAGTCAGTCCATTACAATTAAAACAGGTTTAAGAGTATAATCAAATGAGGCACGAAATTATTTATGCCGAGGAAGATACTCAAGCTCACCTGGACTCACACAAGAATGTGCAGTATGAATTCCACCTTTTGTGTAGGCACACCTCACCAAATTGCGAAATGTTTTCATTAATTTAGGCTTTGGCTATCTGAAGTTAAGTAATACATGGATAATTTCATGCAAATCATGAGCTATTCTAATTGGCCAGTGTTTCTACCCTGGAAAAGCTTCCAAGAAAGCTTATCTTACATCCTCAAACATAAAGTGACCTCAAACAGAGAGCAGTCTTGCCATCCGGCCCCCTCACCCCAAGACTTCGCAGATGCACAAACTCACAGGGAGGTGGGTTGCGGTGATGCCTAAAATAGGGCATTAAACGCAGCCCACTCTAAGTCCCTCTCTGCCGAGTCCTGGGCTGCTGATGGTCGACTCCAGGAGGAAGCGTGAGACCTGCAGTGCCAGTCATCCTCGTCTGGCCTCTTATCCACACTCCTTACCTGAATACGGAGTTGGAGATCAAGGAGACCTGCAGAAAGCTATGGAGAGCACGGGCACCTGCAGGAGATCGGGGTAGAAAGCAGGGAGAGGGCGGTGCTCACCCCCAGCACGCCTGGCCAGCTCCTGTCTCTCTAGGCCCTGACACCAGCCCTGTTCCTGCCCCTGGGGCCCAGAACCCTTGGTGTCCCCCACCCACCACACTTCTGTGAACAGTCTCTACGCCAACTCCTCTGCGGGCCGCGTCTTCCCCAGGCCCTGCCAGCAGAGCACACAGGGCCACCACAGCGCCACTCAGGTCCTCTCTGGGAATGCTGGCCCTCAGCAACAAGAATACAAACGACCGAACTGGAGAATGGACAGAGGGCTTGAGTGGACTCATCTCCAGAGCAAATCAGCACAGGGCCAATAACTGCAGGAAAGACACTCAATGCCACTAGGGAAATGCAAATGGAAACCCAGGGAGATATCGCTCCATGAGAGAGGCTGCTGTCAGAGGAGGAGGGAGAGGAAGAGGAGGGCAAGGAGGAGGGGGACAGGAAGAAACAGGGAGGGAGGGAGAGAGGGAGGAAGGAAAGGACAGAAGAAAAGAGCAAGTGTTGGCAAGGGAGCTCTGTAGCTTGCTGTAGAAATGTAAAATGATGACACAACTGCAGAGGACAGTGTGGAAATTCCTTGGATGGTAAGCATAACATCACCACATGAACCAGCAATGCTACTTCAGGGTCCACACATCAAAGAAAAAACTAGGGAAAGAGAAAGCAGCGACTCAAACCCTGCAGACCAAGCACAGGAGCCGGGACACATCTCAGCCAGAGCACTCGCCTCGCCGCCACCCAGGTTCTCAGCAGCCTAAGGTGGAGCAACCCAAGCACTCACCAGCCGGGGACAGTGGGCCACAGGGGCACAGACACACAACGGCGTGGACTCAGTGACCCGGCCTTTCAAAGCAGGGAATTCTGACACACGCTGCAACACCGTTGAGCTTGCAGGCATTACGCTGTGCGAAATAAGTCAGTCATGAACACACAGTGCATGATTCATGTTATGTGAGGGTCCTCGAATCATTCATGGAGATGGAACACAGGACAGCAGTGGCCAGGCCAGGAGGAGGGGACGGGAGTTTTTGTTCAGTGGACACCGATCCTCAGCTTGGGGAGATGTCCAGTTCTAGAGACGGACGATGGCGAAGGTTGCACAACAACAAAAACCACAGAACTGTACTTTAAAACACTCAAAATGATCAATTTTGTTACTAATATACTTAGATTACCACAATTTAAAAAATGAATGCCTAGGACTGGGCAAAGCTGCATGAGGAATGAGACAGGAGACCGCAGACAGAGAGGCTCAGAGTCCAGGGCCCAGGAGAGGGTGAGCGCTTCCGCCCTTCCCCTGGGACCAACCCCAGGCCCTGCCCCACAGGCTCCAGGTGGGCAGCTGGGAGGAGGGAGCAGGAGCTCTGAGCAAGGGGGACAGACTCCTGCTGCAACAGCTCTGTGCCTTCAAGAGGAGAGTTAACTTCCGAGAACACAAGGGTGTGCCTAAATTTCAACCAAGAGCCAGAATGAATAGAACAGGCCACATTTAAAAGACTGAAAGTGAGGAACAACAATAAAACTGCTTTATGACTGCTGACCTGTGCCGTGTAGGAGCTGAGAAGATCTGTGACCTGCCCTGTGCAAGCTAGGGCCCCCAAAACTGACATGGGATCCAGCCAAGCCTGCATGTCCCAGCCTGAGGATGCACACAGCCGACAGGGCCAAGGAAGCAAGGGCAAGCTCCTCCTTCCTCCGCCTCCATCCTGGCTGCTGCTGCTGCTGTTCTCGTTGTTCTACACTGTGGGCTGGCTCGTGCCTACACACATCAGAGGACAAACTGCTGCATCAAATCCACCAACTCAAACACCAGTTCCATCCCGAATCACCCTCGGACACACACAGAAGTAACGTTCAGTCTGGACACCCCACGGCCGCCCCCCATCGCACATAAAAACTCACCTTCACCCCTCCCAGACTTGCTCCATTCTAGGATGGTAAACTCATTTGGGAATACTGTAAATCCTATGGGACAATTTTATAAAAACTCTCCATTTCTACCTAAACTTTAAGTCATCATTTTCCCAAAAATCGTACCTTTGCATTTGTCTAACTTTTTAGAGAAACATTTTCTGAATCTCCCCTCACTGGAAAATGTAATATAAGTTATGAATTCCCAGCTATATTTGGTAGAATTATTTTCCTTTTGTCCGAAAGAGCACACTGTGACATCCACAGTGAACATTTCTAGTGCACTACTTTAAAGGCACATTTAAAATTATACAGGCACCCTGCAATGGCAAACTCACAACTCCGAGGACAATAACGGAAACCATACTTGATTTCTGCGCCTCCTTTTCTTACCCACCAAGTGAGCAGATTTCTATAAGCAAATACCACCACACTGACTGAGCTGTTCAGCGCATCTGTCCAAACAAATGAGGCGGCTGAGCGAGAATCTCTAACGTGAGAGACTCCGGAGGAGTCCGACACAAAGGGCCCCTCACAGCTGCACGGAGACTGAAAATAAAGCCCAACCCAGACGCAGTGCTGCCTTCAGCAAGATAGGGGTCTCCATCTACAGTCTGCTACCAACGCCCTGTGTTTGCCTCACAGAGTCTCCAAGCCACTCCAGCTGACAGTCGGGCAGATGCTTCTGCTCCGGAAGGCTGTGATTCCCTTCAGAGCAAACACTCCTCTAAGTGGCAACGAGTCACCAAGGTCCGTTACAAACTCCGCTGACCACCATTCCTTCCCCATAGCTGCACGTGTATGAGTCGATGTGGAAACCGTATCTGCAAAACATAAATTCCCGCCCTGGGAGTCGGGCCCTTCCCAATGCAGCACCCACCCACCCACCCCGTCCTGCTCTCCCTGCTGGCCGGAAGTCACAACTTCAGTCACTCCTTCCCTCAGCTTCTCTTCCACACATGCCGCTGCCTAACAGGAGGCCTTCGTGGCTTCTGCTTCCACAGCTGAAAGGCTCAGTGCTGAAGTTTTTCCCAGACTGCACCCTCTACTCAGCTCCTCCATTCCCACGTTACAGGGATGCATGTTTTCCCAACTGAAACCTACAGTCAGTGATCTGACGCCTGTCTGGTTATGAAACACTTGAAATCTGGCTCCAATGGCATAAATATGAAATCTATAACCGACCTACTAAAACATTATGTATTTATTTAAAAGCACGCATCTTGTCTTGGCTAATCACTGTTCTGCTGTTCTTCGGGCATGACGCGTAATCTGACCGCGTAAGAGAGGGCCCTGTTTCAGGAACGCGCGTTCAGACCTTGGTGCGGCCACATCGCCTTCCTCGTTTCCTCACTCACACACGCAGTCTCCAAGGCCAGGGAGAGGTCAGAAACCCACACGCTCGCAAGTGTTGTGTGACTGGAGCGGGTTTGGCTGGTGAGGCAACAGGAGACGGCAGAGACTGGTGGAAACCAGAAAGCAAGTGTCCCCTTACAAAGGAGACCGCTGTGGTTGAGCCCAGTGTCCCGCCCTGCAGAAATGCAGGCCCAGTGGGGCTGACCCATCTCCTGACTTCTCTAACGCAGCTGCCACTCATGACCCACTTGTGATGTGATTGATAATGAATTCCATTTTATTTTTTAATAAAACCATTTACAGGACAGTTTTATGGAAGCCCAGCCAAACACACCTACAGGCCAGATGAGAGTAGGTGATCTCTATTTTTTTTTAATATCATGTAAGGTTCTCTGATTTTTTTCCTCTGGGTGTTTATTTGACAAACTAATGAGATTTCATAATTTACCTATTTTCCATAAACGTGGCTGACAGGAAGCATCAGGTAACATGACATGACAGGAAAAATGTAAGCTCTGAAGTGAGAAGACAAACTCAAGTCCCCCTTCACCCTTAAAGCCGCATGGCCTCAGGCAAGGGCCTAACTTCTTGGAACATGAAGTTTTATTATCTGTAAAACAGGGAAATTCCAGGTCTTCTAACCTGTGTCCTTTGAATGAAACTGTGTAAATGGAAGCACTTTGTAAACCCTAAAGTACCCAACAGTTCTCAGGAATATGATTGTACTGTCCACCTCCCCAAAGGTCAGCTGAGGAGAAGATAGACTTTGGAATGGCAGAATACCACTTATTAGAAAAAAAGAGAGAGAATATTCTCAGAACTCCAATAGAGGTCAACAATTACTCTAACATTGAATCTATTAAAATTATCAAATTAAGTGCAATATCGTTTCAAACCCCAACAATGTGTAGCCTTATCTAGTAATAATCTAGTATCTAATAATAATCAGGTAAAATCCACCCCAGCCAGGGCCTCTCGACAAAAAGAGCTGATTGCTATATTTTACCTCAGAACTTAGGATGCTTCACAAACCTACAAGGAATGACTGAACCCATACGTGGTAATGAAAGCTCCAAGTAAGCGCCCAGCTGTGGGTTGATAAAGGGGGCCACACGCCGGGCAGGGACTGACGCCAGCCTCCAACAGCTCCGCACTCTGAAACTGAGGAGCAGGAAGCTCTGGCCCTGACCAAACCCCCTTTCTGTAGTGCTCAGATTTGTGATTCCCAACTGTGTCGAGGGATCTCACCACTGATCACAGAAAATCCTGGACTTCTCCGATTAACCGCAGAACAGCTACGCGAGGTTCTAGTCCATCCTAAAGTCCTCATGAAAGGGTCCCCTGTTCCTATAAACTATGACACTACACAGCACTGGTGAAGCAGCTCTCTAAAAGCATGAGCTCGCCAAGCTCTTTCTGAAAAGAGCCGGGGTAAACGTTGTAGGGCACAGGGGCCACATGGCAGTTGTGCCACAACTGCTCTGCCAAGGTACCCTGAGGGCAGCCAAAGACAGCACCAAAGCACCACTGCACAGCAGCGCTGCAAAACAAAAGCTTAATTATAAAAGCAGGCACGAGGCTGCCCCTGGTGGGACTATTCACTTTCTCTGTGTGATATGGGCCATTAATGGAGAGCTATGTTATGACAACGGATGCCACAGATAACCAACAAAACTCCGTGCCATGCTCTGCACCTATGAGCTGGTTGGTTTCCCATTTTACCAGTGAGGAACCTGAAAGCTCAGCAGTTTAACCCACGGGCTCCAGGGTCAAAAGCTGGTCCAGCACAAAGCCAGGCATACCCCAGGCTCCTCCGACTTGGCCTCTCCCCTCCACCACGCAGGAACTCCTAAATGCCCCTAAAACTCCAAGAGCTCCCCAAGATATGCTGCCCATTAAACTTTCAATAAATTATGCTCATAAAAAAGTATTTTTTTACAATGAGCTGAAATGAATCATGCTTGAAAAGAAGGAAGAATAGGACTAAATTCCATTCACTATTCTTTTATTTTCAATTAGGCCTAGAAAATTTTACTTACAAACTCTGGAAAGCAGTAACAAGCACATTTCCAATGCAGTGGCCTTTTTTTGGCAAGATAAATTGTTTTTCTGGTAGTTTCACGGGGTCTTCTCACTTAGTACAAACAGCGTCAGTAGAAATATTCAGCATCTTCTTGCACTTACATGTGAAATACAAGTCTATTTTGCAAATTTAGCAAGTCCATGTGATGGACCACCCAGGAGACAACTATGAGAAGGAAAGAACCCCATTATTTACAAATCCAAATATTCATCAGGAAGAAATTGTGAACACATTACTATTTCTGTTGAGGATCTAGTACAGCATATTTAAGTGGTTTATTTTAAATGTATTTTCTTAATATTGAAAGCATTTTTAAAATATATCTTCAATTTCCTTCCTTCCATAGCCTGTAACTGTTGGAGGTTTTGTTCCGCACATGAACATTACCATCTATGGTGCTAAAAAGTAAATTAGTTCTAAACGTTTTTAAGATAACCAAAGTTCTCTCATTACAGATTACCCTAAGGGATAAACGTAATATTAATAAAGCACTGGAGAGTTTCTTTGTCTCCTAATCAGTAATATGCCGCTAGCTACTGAAGCACAGAAAGTAAAACATGTTGAAACAAACCATTAAAACATGTTTAGATTTTCAAGAAATTGGAAAGTACCATTTTCCACAGATCTGCCTAATCACTACACTGACTAATAAAAACAAATCCCCAAAGTTCTCTGCAAAGCAAGCTCTGAGCTTTAATAACACACTAAATCAGCAGTGGCAAACCTACGGCACGCGTGCCCAGCAGGCTGTTAGTTATCACTAAAAGCTCTAAAAGGTTCACCATCGCTGCACTAGGTGACACTTAATATAAATGCACAATTCTCCCTTGAAGGAATATAGAAAGTATAACCGATGAAGTAAAATCAAAAACCCAAGTGCAGTCCACCTTCAGCTGCTTGAACTAGAGGTTCAGCGTTGTGTCATGATAAAAACCAAGACACTTTATTTCTCCTTCTGCAACCCCGAGCGCACTTCTGCATTACATTGACGAGCCAATGCACAGACCTGGAGGATATGCCGGCAGGTTTCAGGTCCAACCTACAAGGGTAGCCAAAAATTCCATCTTCAGGGAACAACTGTACCCCTAGCTCCCCCCCCAGCCCACGGCCAGGCTTGCGTCCCTCTGACCCTCTTGTCCCCTTTCCTATCTTCAGTGCCGTGCTCGGGCCTGGCAGTGCTAACAGCACCATGAACTCCATCCTTCCGTCTGCCAGGACCTGAGCCAACAAATGCCTTTTGTGGAAAATGCTTATTTGCTCCTCAAAACAACCTGTTACGCCTAAGTACTCAGCAAAGTTTACGTGAATTAACAAATATACCAAATCACACATCTGTAAATCCTACTTTAAATAGAATAAGGGGTTTGCGCTTTAGAGACAGCCCCAGAGGCTCACGTATAATTATCCCAAGGAGCTTGGCCGATTCCACCAGAACACAGGCACAAAGGGGACGGATCCAAAGCAGGAACTCAAATCTCTCTTAGCAAAATGGTTCATTTGTAAGCCAATTTTCATTTTAAATTAAGCGGACACCCATTTAGCTAAGGAAATGATATAAATTTAAATGTTAGATAAGTAAAACCACTAATCTGAAAAAACACTGACATTTAAAAGGCTTGAATCAACAATTGAGAGACTCACCTTTCTGCCCTGAGGCTGAGGAGGGCGGGACCCCCGGGAAGCCCCTACCACACCCTTGGGTTGCGCTCTCCAGCAGCTCAGCTATGCTATAACTGTGATAAAGGGCTCTTTATAAATTAAAAAAAATCTTCAGGGAAGAGTACAGGGCCAGGGGTACAACTCAGTGGGGAAGTGCTTGCTTAAAATTTGTGAAGTTCTGAGTTTGATTCCCAGCAAAACAACAACAATAACAAAAAATGCAAGCATGTAAATCTGCCAAGAAACACTGTAATCTCATCATTTCAAGGCTGTGACTTTGGATCCAACCTCATGTTTATACAGAAGGAACAAAAACCACGGTTAAGGCCCATTTCAAATATATAGTGGTACAATACACTTTATATATACACAAATCCCCATAACTGATTATTGCCCAAAATGGTCAGTAACTTTCGAACTTTTGGGATCATAAAATTCTGGAAACAAAATTTGGATTAAACTGAGAAGGAATGATGGCAATTGGCCTAGTACCAGATGAAACAGATAGAAAGAAAAAATAAAAGAATGAAAGACTAATTTCCTAGAAAGCAAGGAGTGGTGACACTGAATGGGACAGCTTTCTTTACGGCTCTTCCGCAAGTCCCTAACTGTTCTCTGGGATTATGCATAAATGTCGAGGGTACCTAGCAACAGAAGAGGAAATATTATGAAAACAGGAAGCCAAAAAGAGATACACAGGGCCCCTTAAAGTGCACTGTTTGTCTGCTTTTGATTTTTACACGTGTGCAAATTCTTTTGGTTCAAGCTCAGCCCTTTAAAAAAATCACAGGCAATAAACACATTCACTGACTTGCTATGTATCACTGAATTCACAAATGTTTACTTTCCCACCGTTAAATACAAACTGCCTATCTCAATTAAACCACTGCTTAATAGAATAGAATTGTATTTTAAAAATGTAAATGATATTACAAAGCCTTCTGTCTAAATTAAAATGATCAAACTCTTAGGGTGAGAGTATCAGCGCGTAGTGCTAAGCAGCAGACGAGCCCGTCAGGAGGTGCTGCCCAGAACCAATCCCTCCAGGCTGAAGCTTTGGATCTGACACTGGACCTTTCCTCCTCTGCAAACCCTTTCAAGACTCCTTTCCTAAAGCGTGGCCCCCACTCCCATCATGCTCTTGGTTTGAAGGATCTTTCTACATGGGTTTCTTTTGCGGATTGCAGTGGGTAAACTCATCCTGGAAGATGAAGGCTCCTTTCTAGGACGCATAGATTTCTAAATTCCTAATGAACTTCCTCTCTTCCCTTAGCCAGCATGGTCAACCCGAAACTCCATCTAAGAGCAAAAAGTAAAATTCCAACTGCTGGTGTCCATAGTAGCCCCACCTGGTTAACAAAGGAGTAAACCTGTGTCCACAGAGACGAGGGGAAATGAATGTAAAGGCATGGCTCAGAACTGCTCCTTCTTGAACACTTTCCATTAAGAATTCAGTCTATTAGAGGAGAAGAAGGGGACCAGGATGGGGGAGGGTGGAGGGAGGGAAAGGGACGATAACGGGGGGGTAAGATAAGACTGAAGTACTATAAGATGTCACAATGAAACCCGTGATTCTGTATAACCAAGAAGCACTGGTTTTTAAAAGCGCATACAGTGAAAACAAACCATCTAGTCTGAGCAGGTAAGCAGATAACGCAGGTATACTACTACAATTTTGCTGTTTTGTCCATGTTTCCACACTTAATCTACCTTAGACTCTGGACCACTTCTTCATATTTGTGTTTACGCTAACTTTCTTGATGATCATTACCACACATGAGTGATTAGAAATGGGATGAAATCCCCCCAATCCCTGCCCACCCAGAGCTAAGAGGTGTCCATGTGCCTAACCTGAGAGTTTACGAAGAACCACTGCCGGTTTGCTTGCAGGTGGATGGAGGTGTGGCACATTTGAAGGTCAGGGAATGCAACTTGCATTGTTTAAGAAAATATTCTTATTTTAAAAGAAAGGGGGTGGGGTTATTTAAATTTGCTTGAGCTGTGCAAACTGCCCACACAGGTGGGGACGTGAATTCACCTCCTCGATCTCGTGGCTGGCTCCTCCACAGTTCACCCTGCATCCCGGAGCCTTCCCGGACCGTTCCAGGCAAAGGCGGACCCTGCGTCTCACCACCACGCTACCCTGCTTTACTTCGGAGAATTTATTACCACCTGTCCTCTAGGGTTAAAGCTCCAAGTCCACGCTAAGTGTTGAGAAAGGTCCTGACACATAAGATGAACTCCCTGATATTAGCTACTACTGTTTTTATTATCTGACATCATCTTGCTTATTTACTTGGTCATTTCTTCTCCCCATCACTTTTACTACCCAACACACAGAAGGTGTTCAACAAATTATTTATTAAATATATCAATCTCATTCTCCTCTCACCCATGATTAAGACTTGGCCGAAAGAACTCGTAGATTCACTCTCTTACTTGAAATTAAATTTGTGCAAAGCAATGTGACAGGTCCTGAAGACAGAATTAGTCCTCAAGGGAGAAGGCAGGCACATCAGCAGATAACCACGCCACAGTATGGTACGGAGACGAAAAGAAGAGCATTCCAGGGTGCCTGGTGAGTTCGGAAACCTCCGGACATCAACTGCTATTTGTTCATTGGGCTTTCCCCGAAATGACCACTGCCTTGGCCTCCTCTTGAGCTCTCTATCCACGTATCCCATCCACTCCCCATCTTGTGCCCATCCACTCCCACTCTACACACCCTACACCCACCGCACAGCACCCTGGGCCTGCTTCTTCCTTCTACTTTCTGTGTCCACCCATGTCCATGTGGCCCCCTGTGCCATCCTGGGGGATCAGGGACCGTGGGCTCGTGCTCGCTCTAAGGAATGGGACCTCCTAGGTGGGATCTCCTCCACTCCCTCCACACCATCATCTTCTTTCCCAGTGTAGCCCCCCAACTGTTCAGGACCTCCAAGTTCTACGCCATTGAATCCCCAGCATTTTTTACCACACAGATGCCAAAACGTGAATGAATGGGTGGCGCGGGAACACAGGAAAGGAGCCGCTGCCTGAGCAGGTCATGGAAGGCACCACAGTGGAGTGACACCTGAACTGGTCTTGACTGCTCAACAGGAAGTGGCTGGGGCAAGAAGAGAGGTGGGCATGCCAGGCACAGAAGGGCACAGGCTTGTCTGGGTGCCATGCAATGCTTGGTGTGGTGGGCACAGGAAGCACAGCCACAGCATGGCAAGAGAGGACCCCGGGGAAAGCAGCTGGCAGCGGATCTAGGGGGACTTGGAGGTCCCACACCTGGACTTGGACACAGAATCCGGAAATGTGTACGGCAGAGGCATGGCATTTGCTGATCTGCTGCAGACAGCAATGGGGTGAGATGGTGACAGGGAGTGGCAGAGAGATCAGAGCAAGATGCCAGTGGTGAGAACGCAGAGGAGGGTGAGCCGGGTGTTTTAAAGGAGAGTCGGTAGAGTCCTGTGACACAGAGAACAACATCAGCAAAACTGAGCACTTCAATGTCAATTTGGTGATGCTTGCTTAAATCTTTTAGGCCACATTTCTTAACTAAATTAAACGCGCTATTAAAACTGAAGACACAAACAACCTTATATAAAGCAAACTTCATACCCGGGGAACAAATTTAGTTACAGTGTTTGGGCTTCTTCCAGGCAAAAGTGATACACAGCCCGAGGCGACCCCGAAGCCGGAAGTCCTCTAAGTACATAACAGACGCTGTTAGCTGTGGGGCAGCACAGGTCGGGAAAAAGGAAAAGAAGTCCAAACAGCAACTAGAAAAGCCAAGCATCAAGCCCTTCAGGAAATGTTGAGATGTCAGTGGGAACTACAGAGTAATCAACAGGGATGTCCTAAAAATAACTGTACAGAGATGACCCTAAGATGGCTTACTTCGAAATCAGGAAGGACGGTAATTTCTTGCTGGGGATGAGAACCATCAGGAAAGCTTTTAAAAGAAGCGACGCTGGCGTTAGACCTCCGGTGTGCAGCGCGCGGTTTCCGCTGCGGGGCTGGGCAGACTCAGGTCCTCTTCAAAGGGGACAAAGCCAGGGTGGACCCCAGTCTGACCCACGCACTGTGTGCATGGATGGCAATGACAGAAATGGAACTTGAACTGTAGGACCGGCCGGGTCACCTCGGAGTCCGATGCCACACCGAGCCATTGGACCCTCAGAGGCGGGCTGCACAGAAGAGCAACCTGCTCGGCACCGTGGCTCAGGAAGAGTGCGCCAGCAGGGTAGTGAGGCAGGGGACGGAGGGGGCGCGGTGACCCACTGCTCGGCTGGACTTAGGAGAGCAGCACCAAGCAGATGTGGGAGAAACTTTTACAGCAAAAAAGAGCAGAGAAGGAGGAAAAGGAGAAGAGGGGGCTGGATGACTAGAATTGGAAAAGACGCAGACTGGTCCCAGTGGGAAACTTGCTGGGAGCTCGTTACCTAGGAGACTGTGCTGGGGCCGGAAAGGCTCCATTGTGGCTTCACATGGGGTGTAACCAAGCAGGCCAGGTTCTCTGCGGAGTCTTGACCCTCAGAGTCCCTGGAGCTGCAGCACCTGCCCTGCCCCACGGAGGGACTGAAGATAGAACGGGCCATGGGGACGGGGAAGGTCCAGGTCCGGCTGGAGTTGCTGGAGCACGGAGTTAACTGACCACGGACACCGAGCTGACTGCGAAGTACAATACCACGTTCTCCTTGCTGTTAAGAAACAGTCCGGGTTTATGACTTCACTGCTGTCATGCATGTGACAGTGGGAGTAGAAAAGTCATCAAAGTGAGTAAGACAGGACATGCGGACCAGGGCCTGAGGCCACAGAGCCCACAAGATCCAAGGGTAAGTGGCCACGTCCACATGGGCAGGAACCACGCCAAGACGCTGGACAGAGCAGGGAGCAGATGCAGCAAAAACAAAGCCACCCTCAGCAGGAGAGGACACAGCATGGCACAAGGCCACCAGGGTCACTCAGCTGGGAGGGGCAGCTCCCACACCGGGTGGGCCTGCGGTGCGGCCGTGCCCTCAAGGTGCAAGTGTCACGGAAGTTATGTTCTCAGGGTCCAGAGGCCAAAGGTCTCCAAGACCAGGGATTGGGACAACAGCTAAGTGTTCAGACAGTGTAAAGCATCATCCTACTTTGGTCAGTTGGGTCTCAGGGTCACCCAGAATCCATCTGCAATTCACAAGTTGCTGAAAAATCAGCCAGATTTGCTCCCACCAGCTTGCAGGCCAATGGGGACTGACAGAGGCCCAGGGAGAACTGAGCATGCTTTTCACGCCATACAAGAATTAGATCTTCATTAAAAAACTTTTTTTTGCTGATATGTATCAAAGAGTACAAATACTGTATGTTAAAAATAACACAATAGCTTGTGTTTTACTTTTGAATATAAAGCCTAGGAAAGATCATTGCCAGTTCTTACAATCTAAACCCTCCAGATTAGACACATGAGAAAAAGTAAATGACCTGTTTAAGGTCCCCCAGCAATGCAGGATGTTTTGGGTATGTAACACCTTCCCTTCCGCACATTTTTAAAGATGAAGAAAAGTGCGTTGGTGAAGGCTGATGTTTTACTTTTCCCTTGCTCAGGAGTTCAGTCATTTTAACCTTACAAGGATGCTGTCCCTGAGGCTGTTTGGCACAGGCTAACTCTAACAGCCTCGCCATCTTGGAAAGGGACCTTCTTTTCTCATGTCACAAATTACATTTTGTTTTGCCTTTTTTCTTGCTACATGTAATTTGGGGGGGATGGGGTAAAATGCCTTCACGCAGACTTTAACTTAAAAGATTTTCCAAGAAATTAGAGTTCCAAGTCTTCCAGATATTGCAAAACAAGCCCTGTACTTGCCTGTCTTTGACAAAACTTGGCAGCCTGCCTCAAAAACACATTATTCAGCAGGTGCCCACGCGGTATCATCCCAAGTCCTCTATAATCTTACAAAAGCATTTCTTTCTTTCCGAAGAAACCTTCACTTCCAGATAAGACGCTTCCATGAACTGAACCAGGTATTTTCCTCTACAAGTAGAAAATCAACTCTAGCCTAGCACAGGGAGTGGCTACCCATCCTGCAAATATGCACATTTAAAACATTCCCTAATAAACGATGTGCTGGCTTAGTACATTTCAGACTACTTCTTTACTGACAATAATAGGGCACTTTAATGTAACTGCATTCGATAGAATGCAAACAACATAAACATCCTTTAATTGGCTAGATTCCTAAACTGTCCTGATGTTACTCATAAATGCAAAAATGGTAGGTCAGATTATATACTGAGTACACAAATCATAAATGTTCATTGGGAAAAAATTCAAAGGTACAGAAAAAAAAAGTTAAAATCATGCGAAATTCAGCCATCATCCAGAGAGAGGCTCACTACTGATACTTGGTAAGCACCTTATCTTTTGTCTTCCTAAAGCACACAGACATATGTGATCTTATATAAATGGAAGCGAGTACGAGTTGGTTTGTGGCTAAGTCCTCGCTAATTCTACAGTGTTTGGAGGGGGCATCTGCCTCGCACCTTCCTCCCCTCCTCAGACAATGAAACGGCCCGCGTGCACCCTTCCACAGCTCCCTGGGGGTCCCTCACTCCTGTGCCGATGGCAGGGACGCACCACGAGCTTTATTTGTTCTGGCAACACAGCAGGTCCTGTTCCCCACCTTATTCGGCACAGCCCTGCTCTTCCTCTTTGGGCTCCTTTCACCACTCGTTCTACTGCTTCTCACACCTGGAGACCGAGAGCGCTGCTTCCACACAGGTGGGCACCCACACCAGACGTGCATGTGGGGCTCATGGTTATTCAGTTGTTTCTTGATGTCCTGTGGGTTTAAAACACCAGGCCTCTTACAAAGGGCAAGAGAAATTAACACACAGTGTAAGTGGTGAACCTGCGAGATAAAGGCCACAAACACGACTCAACAACAGAGGCACTTGGTTATTTTTACAAAACTAAGAAATTGCTAACCATAAGGAGAGACTTTACTAAAGATATGATCCGGGCAAGGATTTTATGGGCAGAATTTCTGCAGTGTATAACATTTTTAGAACATAAATATAACATTAACTTAACATGTAAACATAACACTCAGTTTTCTGATGGTTTAAAAAGATGCGAAAGTTGTTATTCTTCAGGTAAAAGAACTAAAAGAAAGTATTGTTAGGCCGAGCGTGGTGGTGCACACCTGTAATCCCGACACTCAGAGGCTGAGGCAGGAGGATCACTGTGAGTTCGAGGCCAGCCTGGGCTACAAAGTAAGTTCAAGGCCAGCCTGAACTGCATAGTGAAACCCTGTTTCAAAAAGACAAAAAAGGGCCAGTGATATCGCTCAGTGGCACAAGCACTTGTTGGCAAGCACGAGGTCCTGAGGTCAACTCCTGGTACCCACATTAAAAAAAAAAAAAAAAAAGTACTCTTAGACATAAAAATACAAATAAGCTTCAGTTGAGGACATACCATTTTTTTTAAATGTTAAAGTACATATGAATGGAGACATGACAATTTACTAGTTAAAATTACATTTATTTAACACCCATATACCAGAAACTATTAGATGTTTTGGGGAAAAGAGTATGAAACAAATGTAGCCCCTGCCTTCAATAAGCTCATAATTTAGTGTAGCACTATACCATAAAAAATTATGCAAGCAATGTGTAATGCTTATAAAATAAAAAGAAGTTAAGATCAACTTAATGCCGTATTTTATCTAATCAAAAATATTTTCATTTTAACATATAATCAATATTCAAAATTATTAATGATATTTTTATATAGTCTTTGTCATAGTAAGTCTTCAAATCCAGTGTGCATTTCACATATTGAGACTAGCTCTATGCCCAGAGCTCAGGGCACATGTGCCTCGTGGCTACCACACTGGAAACCACAGGTGTAGTGTATCTGTCAGAATAGGCTGGTTGTGCTGTGTACAGGCAAACCCAAAGTCAAAATGTATTCCTTATGTAAATTACAAGGATTTTGCTGGCTGGCGATGGCCTTGGATTGTCACAGTCGTTCGGGGACTTGGGCTCCAGTCCAGGACACCATCGCATTCACGGGAGGGAGAAGTAGGAGCTGAGCCCAGGCTATTGAACGCTTCCACTCAAAAGTGATCCGAATCACTCTGCTCAGACCTCACCGGCCAAAGCAAGTCACGAGCCAAAAAAAACGGGAAATGCAATCTTATCGCTGCCCAGAAAGCTGAGCGTGGTAAACAACTGCTGTACAACACCAGTGATTACCATAAACATTAAGCAAACATCATGAGGCCAGAATTGGGAACAGCAAGAAGGGAGATAACGAGATAGATAGCTGGAGCGATAGCACAGTGTGGAGATGATAAAAGCCCTCAGCAAGGCACAGATAAAAGACCGAGGAAGTCCACAGCATAGCAAAGCTACTTCCTGCACCAGCATCCCTGAGCAGTACCTAGTACTTCCTGAAACTATCTTACTTGTCTGGAGGGTGAACCCACCAAATTAATCAGAGGTCAGTCTTTAGAGCTCATCCCTATTGCAGAGTACAAACTGCCATGCACGCACCCTATGAAAATACATACTACAAAATATACTAAAACTCACATGTGCATTTTGAGGGGAACTCTGTGTAAACTGATCTTTCAAACCACTCCAAGTTTATAAAACAGCTATCTCTGATCCAGCCATGGGATCATTCAGACCATCCTAAGGCCCCAGAAAAGGGCTGGGTGGAGACCTGCAGTGACTCACACTCTTACCCTGTTCTGAAAGCCCCCAGCAGAGCAAGAAACGCTGCAATCCATCAAGACCACATTCAGTTTCCTAGGCAGCATCCTGTGTTGGTCCTGAGGGACTGTTTTGTCGAGAAGCCTTTTCCTTTCCTCTTGTAGCCTTCACTGGACTTTTAAAGAGAAGTGCTGGCCATATCTGGAAGTATTTTATATATTATAGAGTTGTGAGATTGTTAGAGTCTCGAGGAATGTTGAACTGATGAGTGTCATCTTCTCGAGAACACTTCATGAAAAACAGAAGTCAGCCTGTCATCACACATCTGCATAAGTGGGGGGCCCAGCAATACAAACTTCAGAAAAAAGACCACTTACATCTTGTAAAACCTCTACTGATTTGCCAGACGCTGCCTACGACGGATCCCATCCTGTCAGTCTCAAAGGGAGCCCATAAGACACGCGAAACAACGGACAGTGCTTCTCATCAGTGCAACCTTAACGCTCAGACAGCGTCGACAACACTCTGCTAACCCCGGAAGAGGCAGAGTCATTAATGTATAATTCAGAAAAGAGCGACACTAACTCGAGGGATGTCCACTGACCCCTGGGTTACAAAAGATGCATCTCGTTCTGCCAATCCTTTCTCATCAATGAAACCTCGCCCCTGAATTACTTCCAGGCAAAGACCAAATGTTAGGTAATCATTTACTAAATCCTTTACATGAATGTCAGTAAATGCTATTCTTTTAAAACATGGTAGACACTAGGATTTTTAATTTACCTAACATACTTGTCAATCAGAAGAGCACCATGAAGCAGAGGTAACACCTGCGGTTACCTCCTGTACCTCACACGCAGTAACGACACAAGAATTTAAAGAAAGTCGGCAGGAGAGGACACAGGAGAAACCACTGCTCCTCAAGGGTCACAGAAGCAGCTCCCTGCGCTCAGCTCTCCAGAAGGAAAAGGCACACACCCATGAAAAGGTAAAGAGGAAACAGGAGAGAGCGCACTTGAGGTTGAGGTGATCAAGCGATGCCTCAGAGCAGGCAGGTGAGCTGACTTAAAAAAATCCAATGGCCAAGCAAGCAGAAAAGCATTCTGGGAAGAAATGAAAGTTCAAGACTGCAAGGTGTGTGCTGAAACAACTAAAAATTCATATGGAAAAAAACGAAGTTGGCTGAGTGTGAAGTGCTCCTGGAGTCCCAGTTACTTGGACTCTTCGAGCTCGAGTACAAGACCAGCCTACAAAACATAGCAAGTTCATGCCTCAAAAAAAAAAAAAAAAAGAAAAAGAAAAAGGCCAACAACAAAAAACAGCTTGGACTCCTTCCTCACACCATATACAAAAAGTAACTCAAAATAGACTAAGGATGTAAATACTAGATGAGCTAAAATCATAAAACTCTTAGAAGAAAACATGGTAAATCTTCATAAATCTAGATTATGCAACAGAAACAGATGTAACAACAACAACAAAAAAAACAGATAAATTGGACTTCACTGAAATTAAAAACTTGTGCCTCAGAGGTCAGCATTAAAAAAGTGAAATGACAACTCACAGCAGTAGAGAAAATACTGCAACTCCTATGATGAATGGCAGGCTTTTCTCTAGATTATATGAAGAACTCATAAATCAATAAAAACAGGCATAATCTAACTTAAAGAGGGCAAATGATCTGAATAAATATTTCTCCAAGGAAGATATACAAATGGCCCATAAGCACATGGAAAGATGTTCAACATTAGTCATCGGGGAAGTGAAAATACAAACCACAATGAGATACCATTTGCAGCCACTAACACCTCCATCGTCCAAAGGGTAGGTAAGTAATGTCAGCCAGGGTGTGCAGAAATTAAAACTCTTGTACACCACTGATGGGAAATAGTCCAGCACTGCCCCAGAACAACCCAGATGCCCATCAAGTGATAAATGGGTGAACAAAATGTGGTGTATTATACAATCAAATATAGACATAGGATAAAGAAATGGAGTACTAATACATACCAAACCATGGAAAAACCTTGGAAACATTATGCTAAGTGAAACAACCCAGTCACAAAAGACCACTTACATGATTCCGTTTATATCTGAACATCGAGAGTAGGCAAATCCCTCCAAACAGTAGATAGTGGGTGTGGGAGGGTGGAGGGAGCGACTGCTCATGGCTATGGGGTTTTGGGGGGCATGAGGATGTGCTGAAATTCACTGTGGTGATGGTTGCAGATCTCTCTGAATATACTACAAAGTATAAAGCTGTGCACTTTAAACAGAAAATAGTGTGGTTCCACGAATTACATCTCAGTAAACCAATTCTGATCGTATAAAATATTTTCAGTAGTGGAGCTAATCCCAGAAAACTGCATTAGTGCAGTGGAATGCTGGAAGCCCTTCGATGCAAAGAAGGGGATTCGGAATTGTGTTACTACCTTCCTAGTTGGCTGCCTTAAGACTGTGTATATAAGGAGCTCACAAGCAAGAAAGCACCCCTAAAATGACAATTACTCTTGTTATTATCATTCTGTAGTGCTCTTGCTGGGACTTCTGGATTGGCCTCTTAGGACCTCCCCAGTTTCTGAGTTTTATGTGACCACTTGGGTTTAATAATCCCAAGAATAAAGTTTCATCCAAATTAATCTTATTTATTGGTGAAGATTAAAGAAAATAACAGAAGACAGCTTGATTTGGAGGCCCATTAAAAGCAGAAAATAGTCTCAGAACCTCAAAATTCTAAAACATACTGTAATTCACAAAAGCAATAGCCACAGAGGTAAATTAGACTTGCAAATTATCTCCCGATAATAAAATATCACTGGAACAGTAAGTGGGAGACAATTAAGCTCGATAATGGGTATGTTCTCTGGAAGCCGCTCAGCCTGCTACACCCCACCAGGGAAGCCGGGAGAGGAGATGAGCGCGTGAAAGAGAACAGCCTGACAAGAACAAGAGAGAAACCAAAAGTCACCCTAAATGACTACAATTCTTCCAGCTTTGATGGATCGGGCTTTTGAGCTACACGAAGAAGCATATAATTTCTTTCCATGTTTCTCTTCCAAACAAAATAATTCACAATGCCTATGCCTTATAAAGTTTAGCATTTAAAGGCACAGACATCTTACTGATACTAATCAAAAAAGAAGATGAGATTTTTCCTCTGGATTTCTTACTTTTTCATTTAGGAGCTTAAGGGAGATATAATTTTTCTGGTCAATTTTGTAACTGCCAAGTAAATAATGGATCACATACAGATGCTGGGAGAGTCACTGAAGAAACACCCCACCCCACCCTGAGTAACAAGGCCACCAGGATGGAAAGCGGCGCCCCTACCTTGGGGCGCACTATTTCAGCTCTGTCAGTTTAGATGTCCCAGTTGCCAAACTGAAGACGTCATCCAGAGTGAGCAGAAAGCGACTGCAGCGCTAACATCCCATGGTGTAGAGACTGCGCTTTTCTAAGGCTGCAGGGACAAGTCCTGTCAGGGCTCCTGTTCTGCCCCTGCCCCTCTCGCCCCTGGGCTGGAGCAGCCGCCCTGCTTCCGTGTTCGGTTCTGTCCCAAACTCCGCCTGTCCTCAGTCCTCAGCCTTTCCTCAAGGGCTGGTCTGAGGAGTCGGTGGGCATACTCCACACACAGAAGGCTGGCCCAGAGCTACCCAGGATTATAAATTAATCAAGTGGTCACACAGATGAGTCATTTGCATTTTTCTCCACCCCAGAGGGTATGTGGTGACCCTGGGCATGGGAAGTCTGCTCAGGGGAACACCGTGTGACTCTCCACTAACACCTAAAGAGCCCACGGGTGCAGGCCCTGCCTGTCCTCCAGCATCTGTATATGTTTAAAGAGAAAGGAGAACCAGAATGAAGATAAAGGAGTTGGGAACAAAATCTGCAAGCTACTCCAAGGACACAGTGTCCTTCACAATTCATTTTTCCCTCATTTAAAAAAACGTGATATACACTATGCCACATAAATGCCAAGGTCAGTTTGAGCACTTTTATTATTTAAATACAAATTATTCATGTTTCTAATTAGAATCCCTACTTCAAACAGAAACAGACTTCCTCCACGCTGTTGATTTAATTTTCTACAACACAATGTGCTTCTTGCTACTTTCCACCCTTCACCTGAAAGGGAGAGGCAGGAAATAGCTCAGCCTTTGTTCTGAGTGAAAGTGCCACTGCCACCCCTCCCTGCAGATCAGAAATCCCCCCAAGGTCTAAAGTTTATTTCCAATACCATCTTACACAGAGCCTGTTATCCCAGCAGAGGAGAAAGACATTAACTGCAAGGCCCGGGGAATGAAGCTTATTTTGTCTCGGAGCCAAGTACGTCCACGGTTCCTAACCAAAGGGCATCGCTGCCTCCTGAGAGCGCTGTCAGTGATTCCCCGCAGTCACTCCGAAGACACCATTGGAAGCACAAAACTTCTACTGAGTGTAACATTTCTTTTCCTTTGACTTATAGGAAAGGGGGTCTATAAACAAACTACTAGGCGGATTTAAAAACACAATCAAGATCTGTTAAATACGTTATTCCAATTCCCCAAAACCAGGTAAATATTATGTACTGCAAACATTCCAGTAAAAAAGGACTAAAAATAATAAAAGAAAGCTACAAAGCTATTCAAGAAGAAAATAAGCAACTGGACAGTTAATGATGATCTTAATAAGTTCAAAATTAAAAGAAAGAGAAAATTCTGGAAATAGTCTAAGAATGGAAAACCTAGAGGAAAGCATACACCTCCCAAGTGGAAATCCAACACTAAATAAGTAAAATTGTGTGTCCTCCCCACCACACACTCTGGATAAGTTTCATATAATTTATCCACAGGAACCAAAGAATCAAAAAAAATTTTTTAAACTTTTCACAGAATATTAGTATTCCAATATCCACTCTGGGAAAGGGAACAGCAAAAACCTTCTTGGAGAAATGGAATACAGCAGCTATTTCAACCTAACGCACTTAGGATTATTATAAACTATCGCTGATTGAGATTATTAAACAGTAACCAAACGCCAGTGCCAAGATGAAATCTGGAAACATTCCAGGGTATGTCTATAGCAGTGAGCCCTACAGAGCATGAATTTATAAGCAAATACAGCTTGCCAAGAAGATGACAGAGACTCTGGCATTCCCGAGTTGCTTTTATGAAAGATGACTTCTAGAGAAACCATAATAATGCTATCCATCTGAAATACATTTTTTACACACAGAAACATAGAGCATGTTTGCAAACCAAACGCCTGATGGAATTAATTTTCAAGGTCTTAGGGGCAATTTATATAAATTTTGTTGGAAAAAAAGAAAAGCCATAGCATGTTGACATGAAAGTCACACTGCGCAGCCAGGACCGCAAATCGTGGTCCTCTCAGCGTCTGTCACTGCAGCCTTCTTCCCTCCACTGTTTTCAGCCACCCAGGGCCCTGGCTTTCATCTTTCTTTCCCCGGTCTCGCATCCAAGTCTAGTTGCAGTGTGACTCGCTTGATCCTCTGCAGGAACTCTTTCCCATCACAGAACAGAAGCCCTGTGCTGGCTGAAGTAACCACGGAATGCAGGGAGCAGACAGGGAAGCAACCTCGCACCCTGCCTTCCTCTGAGCCAGCCTGGCCACAGGAGAGGGAACACTGGCACTGGAGACTGCTCTGCGCCCTGCACTCACCCAACCCCACCCCAAATTAGCAGGTTCTCTTCTGACACCAGTCCTCCTCCCTCTTCCTGCCTGGTGACCCCGCTTAGTGACTCCAGAGATGCTGCTTCACAGTTTCTATCGCTTCCCACCAGAAAAGGTGCAAGGGAAAAGAAAAGCATCATTTTCATTAACACAAAGGGCGAATAATAATGATCCCAGGCGCCGGGAGAAGGCAGCTCCAGGAAAGCTGAGGAACTGCTCTCCACTCACTATGTTCCAGACCTCGCTCTCCTTGGTCTTTTTCACTTTCTTCCCTGCAGGACATCGTGCATGCCAGGTAAGCACTGGACCCCTGAGCAACACCCATAGAGCACACCTCTGTCACTTTTAATCGGCAAGGTGGAGCTGATACTGACAGTTGCAGCTGGCAAGGCCAGGGTCAGAAGCTCATGTGCCTGCAGCCGGGCAGGGCTCTGAAGCTCATGGAAGTGAATGCAGTGGGCCAAGGGAGTGGCAGCAGGAAGCAGCAGGGACACAGAGACTGCGAACCCTCCCTCGGGGGCACACTATGTGTGCCATGCAATACTCCCAGCTCGTCAATTTTTTCAAGAAACCAGAAATACAGATTTTCATGTAGAATTTATTAGCAACTCCCATTAATCCAAGTTTTAGAACATACCAAGCAGGACAACTGTCAGTGAGCCAAACCAAAGCCACCGATTGTCAGAGTGCACTCCGTCACCGCCCATCTAGTGCCTCTCTTACTGGGTTATGGGCACCTGGCCCATCACCTGTTGGTCTGACCCATGAGCTTTTACCTGTGACACCCAAGGGACTGTGGGTTATCTCGCGTTGGCGTGGAGGGTGTTCTTAGATGAGAGCTGCATTTAACCCAGTGAACTTCAGGCAGAGCAGATCGTTCTGCTCCTAAAGCGGGACAAGTCCAATCGCTTGAGAGCCTGAATAGAGCAAGGAGGCCGGCCTCAGTGCCAGGGAGGCCGGAGAAGACATCAGAGGCCGGAGGAGTCAGATGTCAGAGCACCGCTGCTCTCCTGGGCCCCCCGCCCGGACTCACCAAGCTCTGCAGTGACAGGAGCCAATGCCGGTAACAAACCTCTTCTAAATACAGGGACACCAACTTTCTCAGACCTGTTTCTCTGGAGGACACAAGTGATCTGGCCAAAGTCATGGCTCCTTTGGGTCAAGCCCTTCCCCGTGACCCCCACATCCCTGCACATGGCCCGGAAACAGAGATCCTGGAGTAGAGGGAGGACCCTCTGGGTGTGCCTGTGTGTGCGTTTATGTCACACAAACCTCACACGGCGTCCTCGGAGTGTAGCTGCGGAATACAGTCCTGAGACGAGACGCTCGCTTGTTTGCATCCCTAGCCCGGCTCCAGATCTGCTGCGGCTGTGCTCTACGCTTAGGGCCTAAGCATCTGTACCTCGGCAGCTCCCTGAGGTGACTTCTGTGCACGCTCAAGTTTGAGCACATTGGAGTGGTTGAGAGGCGACGTAAGTTACCGGTGAAGGACACAGATCCCAAAGCGAAATTGTCTGGTTTTAAGCCCAACTCCAGCACTTCCTACCCACATGAGGGGACTTCCCACTTCCGGCTCGTGTATGGAAAGACTGAGTGGGATACGCTGCAGACACCCGCCCCCGATCAGCACCCAGCACGCAACAGCTGCTGTTACCAAACTCTCGCCACAGGCGTCCTGGCACATCTTCAGAGCTGGGCTGACTGACACTCAGTGCGACAACCACGATAGCACTTTAAGATCTAGAAATACTTTCTAAAGCAAAGTTCAATGCGGTTAGTTGCTGTGAGTTTCACTTTACACAAATTCTTCGTAATTTGGTAGTGTGCGCATAGTTGCTCTGGTCTCTGCAGAGGTCTGAACATTTGATTAGCTGGGATGCCACAGTCACTGACTCTGCCAGGCAACAGCCTTCACTGTGAGTGGACCCCAAAGTGTAAACAGATCTTGAGAAACAGGCTTGGGGTTAGGGTCCTTCTGCAATCTACTGACCCGCTCTGCTCTACTTCTGTGACAGTTGTGGCCGTCTTTTATTTATGCATTAGTTCTGCAGGGCCTTGCTCAGATGTCTCCATAAAATACATTCAAATATAAATATTTGTTGAATTCAAATTTGCACTAACATAACGGCTTTGAAGCAATAGTCTTTCACAAATGCTCGTAACATCTAAAGAAGGATATACAATAGTTACAAAAGGAAGCCAGAAATAATATGGACACAGGAATATTGAAGTCTTTCCCCTTCCCCAAAAAAGTCTAATTCACTCGTCTTTCCACCTGTTATTCCACCAGTCTTCACCAGAGCGGGGTTATTAGGCAGTAGACTGAAACCACACACATGTAGAAGTTAGAAGACAAGTGAAGGGAAGTCACATGACAGAAACTTGAGAGAGAGAGAAACACGGTGGCCTCTTCGGTCACGTGGAGCTGGATATGAACTTGGAGTCACTGTGTTTGAATGTGAGAAGTTTAAAAGCGCATCACAGAGCAGATCTGCATTTGGGCAACTTAGGGCAGGGGAAATACTTTGCAGGTCTTAGGCAACATAATTAAAGAATTGAAGGTGAAAATAAGAATGATAGAGACCCATAATTACACAGAATCTGACTTGGGACAGGAAATATGCCTAAGAAACTAAGGACGTGGGCGAAGAAAGGCTTTTGGCATAAAACCTAACATTCTTCCCTTCAGACCTTGCAGCAAGACAGCGGCTCTGCAGGAGGGGCCACCCCGGCTGGGGGGACTCACGGTCTGGGAGCGGGGCGGCTGCGCGCTGTCGAAGACACGGGCTGGGGACCTGTGAGAGGGTCCACAGCTGAGGAACTAGAGCCAGGGCTAGAATACCCGGGGTTACAACCTCACAGCTAAGGGCAGACTAACACATCAACACGTGCCAGCATCTCACAAAACACCGACTTCCTAGTAGTGACAGATTTCCAGATCCAAGAAAGACGCAAGGACAGAGAAGCTCCCTTCCCAGAGAAGGGGTCTACCCAAAACCTTCACCCGCCGGCCCGGCCCGGCCCGCAAGGGATGATAAAGGCCAACCCTGTGTGAGTCACTGTTCAAAGGGGAAGAAACAGAACCAAAAAGACACGGCCCCGCTCCCCCGAACTGCAATCTAGTAAAGGATGCAACACAAAGAGAACACACACGCAAACAACGGTAACACAAAGGAGCAACCGCAACACTTTCGGTGAGTTTCAGTGTCTGAGCGGAGCTAAAAGAAAGATCACTGGAAGAACCGGAAGGGATGAACAAAAGCAAGAGGTTAGACTGAAGGAGGGCCCTACATAAAGAGCATCTGAAGCAAATGCATGTGGAGGGAAAGGCAGAGAGTGACCAAGGAAAGCGAGCAGGCAAGGCAACGGGACTTCGAGGCCTGGCGGGAGAGCCACAGGGAGCAAGGCTGGGTCCCACCGCCGCAGCAGGACCTCTGCTCCCAAGCCGCGGTGTTTGGGCTCCGTTCCTTAGGCAGCAGAAGCCACTGAAGGCTTTAATCCGGTCATACCTGGGTCTGACCATCTGGTGTCTTCAAAACTGCACTTAGAAAAGAGTAAGAGCCAGGAGAAAAGCTCGGAAACTCCTGCAATAACTCAGAGCAGTAGCAATCAATGCCGGAATTAGGTAACGGTGGTAGGATAGGAAGGAACAGATTAATGAAGTGACACCTGTTCCTAAAATGTGGAATGTTCTGGTACAAACTGGCATATATGCTGTCTAGAAAATGAACACTCATCATGCCCACTGCCATTAGAATATATTCCAAATTCCAACATGACCTGTTCCCGCATACCACTCCCATGTATTTCCACACACCATCCTCAAAACATTTCTTCAATGTTTTCCACCATTATCATGAATGCTTACTTCCTGGGTTCTGTCAAAGGTTCTTTCGTGAGTACTGAGTAGAGGACAGACCAAATGCTGTACATCCAAGAATGCCAAAAACCGCACCTGCCGTTCATGAGCTGAGACAAGAATTTCGTGGCAGTCCATGGCTGCAGTCGCAAAGGGCCCCCCTTCTGGCCATAGCCACACTTCAGCAACAAACCCTGAAATGCACACGCATGCAGGACATTGCCACATTAGTGTAAGTCACTGCCGAGCTCTCTCCACCACGAGGACTGCACATGAGAGAAACCACAGAGGCTCAAACGCGATGGAGATAACATCTCCTCAGCACTGTGAAGGAAACAGGAGGCTTCTGACAAACGGAGCTGAGGCTGCCTGCAGGCCTTCCTGCCTACAGTCCCCACCCCAGGACAGCCGAGACATAACGTGTGGTCACTTATCTGTTTCAAGGAGGTCTTGTGACCCAACCCTAGAAAACAACCTCCAATCATCTAGGGCTAGGGAGTCCCCACCTTTAAGTTGACATTTCAACCTAGGGTCATTTCACACTCACCACCTAGAAGGCCAAGAAAATGAGGACTGCGGTCCCACAACCAAGCAGCAGAGAGTGCTGGAAACCTCAGGGCTACCTGGATGACAACAGCCTTCCAGCCTTCATTCAAAGTCCTCTCCTGTGGACAGAGCCCGCGTGCTCATCAGGAATTGTTTTAAGTGACAGAAACCCAGCTTAGATGAGCTTAAGTGACATGAAAGTGTAGAAAAATGCTGGAGGGTCCTATTTAGGGATTGAACTCCCAGCCCAGGAAGCCCATTCTCCCCGTCCTCCCTTTTCACCACAACCTGGCTTCCGCCCTGGGCTGCAAACCTGGCTACCAGGAGTTCCTCTAAAGGAACGGACCCTTTCCCAGAAGACTTAAAAACTTCAAGGGAAGGACCAGCCTCCAGCAGGTGCCCACTCCAGCCAGTCTCCTGCACCCTGGCCAAGAGAACATAGGGGAGATGGGCACAGGGAAGGAAGGGGCAAGGCTGGGTAAAGAAAGGCAGTAGCCACTGCGAGCATGCAGTTCCCAAGGAAAGTGGGAGCTGCTTCCAGAGGAAAGGCTGGGCTGGGGCTGAGCGGATCAGATGGCAGCCCCGGAAGGATCCACCTCCACTGTTTACACCAAAGCCAATCTGGTGTGAAAGCTGCACCTCGCCGGCCTTAACCATGGCCAAAACCGTTACAGTCACTCACGTCGGGAACCCACTCGCTCTCTCCACCTGCTCTTCCTACCACTTCACTTCCGGGGTCTCGGGAAGACAGGGGTCTCCTGAGCAGCAACATTTCCAGGAGGGAACTCAGCTCGATTTTGCCTGCCTACAGCAGCTCCTGGGCAAGAATTATTTTCTTGCTATTCTAATTTTGTTTTCAGATAAGCTAATAAGGTTTTACAATCCAATTTTATTACTGGAAACAACTTCATTATTGTATGAGAATATTAAGCAACTCCTAGAGAAGTCAAAAGGTCAACAGCCACATTCCTACCTTGTGATTCTGCCTATGTATATTTAGCAAACTCTGAACTTGCAAAATACTCAGTAAAAATACTGCCATATTTTCAAATTATCTATTATACGAGCATCTGTAATTGTGTGCTAACTTTGATGTTTTTAGGACATAGAGTATTTTTGAGGAACTGGTTCTGGGAATTACAATTTAGCAAATAGTGAATCTTTGTTGTCTTCATCCTCTCCTTAGTGAAAATATCTTTTAATATTAATCGATATGCTATAAATCCTTTTGGTTAAAATTCATGTCACATGTATCTTCGAAACACACATGCCCCAGCCAGGCTCGTGCCCACAAAGCAGCCCCCAGAACGTCATTCCTTGCGACCTCCATTCCTGGGCAGTCAGGGTCTGGTGGGCTCAGGTGCTGGACGAAGCACAGCAGACCCCAGCTGAGGAGCTAAAGAACAGGAGCAGTGAAGGAGAACTACGCGCAAGACAAAGGTGGTGCAGCCCCGACACAGGGAACAGCGTCCACCGGGGCAGGCAGCCTGGGCTCGGGCTTAACGAGACATCCAGGAAAGCTGCGGGGCAGAGAGGACCACAGAGGAGTCAGAACCTGAATTCTGTCCAGATAACTCTCTGAATCCAAAATTTTGCAATTCAGGGCCACCTGCCTTTGGGGTCTCAGGCCACAGCCCTGCCAAGAGGATCCTGTCTACGGGTTCCCGGGGTGCATGTAGCATGTAGAAGCAGCAGGTCGGCCCCTGCTCACCACCGTCCCACTGGGCAAGGAGCTCAGCCTCTCTGGGGTCCCCATTCGTACCTCTCACACAAGGCGTCGCACGGAGAACAGGAGGGAGTACGCATGCCCGCAGGGAAACTGTGTCCATCTGAACACTAAACCCCCTCCTCTAGTCATCGGCCCTGTCCTCACACCAGGTCACTTCCACAGCCCTTCGGCGCCCCCTCCCCGGGGCTCTTCCCAGCTGTAGAGGACAGGGAGCTCCCCACCTCGCGTCCGGATGCCAGTCATCTGTGCTTCTGTCACCCTGGGCCCAGCCTCCGATGTGTCCTCTAGCTAGCCTCTGTATGCCCAGGGAGTCATCGAGGTGTCTTCGCAAACAGAGCTTTCCTCCCTCAGTCGGGGATTTAACCTCTTACCCCCAGGAGACAAGACAGAAGCGGGGTCACTGCTCCCTGAGTGGGCCAACGAGGAGAAATGGATGCAGGTATCTCCTCCTCTCTAATCTCACGACAGAGTGGCCAGATGGGTGACCTCACCCCAAGTCTGGAATCTGAACAGTTTGGACACAATTCTCAGCAGCTTTCTATCTCTCTAGTTGTGGAACTGAATTCTCATTTTTGAAACAAATTCTGGCTTTTGGTTCATGAGAAACGCATTTGTCATCAGATGTTTATCATCTTCCCATCTCAGATAACTCAGCTAGAATATTCCAAGCTGTCTTAAAGGAGCTCTCGGCCCTGAACCCTGAGCTGTCTCCCTTTGCGGCCTAGAGCCCCCCCCCAGAGAAGGAGGATGCCTTCTTGTGCAGTCAGGTTCCAAGCCCAGTCCAATTCTGCTAAAATCTAAAATCGCCAGATTGCACTTGTTTCTCAGAAGGAACAAATGAGCAATGAGACAATGGACCAGAAACCAGAGGAGGCTTGGATCCTATCTACTGCCCCTTTGCCCTGGATAACACGAGGGACACACTTTGGTTACACCAAAGCCCTCTGTTCCTTTGCCTTCCATTGACCCATGTCACCAGTTAAGTCCTTCGTGATAGTCTCGGACACAGTCTTTAACCACTGATATCCGATGTCCTCTGAACGGTGGCACCCACTTCCACCCCTGCCTCACCGTGACAGATGGGCCTGACACACACAGTGAACTCAACCATTCGTTCAACAAAGACACCCCGAGGCTACCATGTGCCCCAGTGTAAGCTGGCACCTTCAGATCTCTAGAAAGCCCCTGCCCTGGCTAGTCACCAATTTAAAAGCCACACGTTATTCCAAAATAGATGCGAAGCCCACAGGAAAAACAATCCTATCCTCCCCAGCCATCTGAACAGGCCTGACAAGGGAGCAACATAAATGTCCACCCTCAATCCCAGCTCCGCTCCGGAAGGACCTGCTTCCCAACTGTTCCCAGAGGGCATCTTCAAGTTAACATCCTAAACAAAACCTTTCGGTCTTCCTCAAACCTGTCTCCACCCCCTGAGTGTTCCCAGTTAATGGTGTCACCTTCGGCCCAGGTGAGAGCTGACCTCGAGTCTGCTCTCTCTTCTCAAAGCCATTCTGTCAGTGAGCTCTTTCTGTCCCACCTCCAAAATCCCATCCAGTGTCCTGGGTCCCATTTCTAACCACCTCACCACTGGCCCCAGACCAAGCCAAAGCACTTTAACCTGGACAATTAAAACATTTTCTAAATTGTCTCTTTGTTAATTCTTAATTCCTATAAAATCCATTCCACAACCAGCAGCCAGGAACTAACCCTGATTATGCCCTCTGATTGCTTAAAGCTCTCCAAAGGCTTCTCATTGACTTGAAATAGAATGAACCTCCCGTGGCTTGGCGCCTGCGCCCATCATGCTCAGCCTTGGCAGCTTGGCAGAATCCCCGAGGAGCTTTTAGGAATCCCCAGCCGCCACCCAGGCCAATGAAGCCAGACTCTCTAGGGGCGGGCTCTGGTGTTGCTTTTTTTTTTTTTTAATTGATCAACTTTTAAAATTTTTATTAGTCCATGTTTGCAGTACATAATGATCACATCCATCACAGGGAGTTGGTGCATGTGCATAACATGTCTGAATTCTTTGTACATGCCCTTCCCTCCCCCTTTCCCCTCCATTTCTTGGTCCCCTGCCCATTTGAAAAGATCTCGCTATTTCCTGTTATCTATCTTTTATTTTGCTCTTTAATATATCTCGAGTTTCTCATATAAGAGGAACTAAGAGGAACTGTACAATATTTAAGCTTGTGTGTCTGATTTATTTCATTTAACATTATGGTCTCAAGGCACATCCATTTTCCTCCAAATGACTCAAGTTTGTCATTCTTTATAGCAGAGTAGTACTCCATTGTGTATGAATGCCACACTTTCTTTACCCATTCACCTGTCGATCAGCATGTGGGCCACTTCCAAGATTTAGCTATTATGAGTTGTGCTGCTATAAACAGGCATGCACGGATCACCTTAATGTGAGGCCTCTAACTCCTTCTGGAGGATACCTAGAAGGGGAATAGCTGGGTCAAATGGAGTTTTTCAAGCATGCATTCAGAGAAGTAGACAGCAGTGCACATGGCCAGCCCTCCAGCCCCCTCTGCAGCTCAGCAGCCTCTGCCTCCTTCAGCCTCCAAACGGCTCTGCCTGGAGCACTCTCCTCCCACCCACCCCCCGCCCCACACTGGTCTGCCCAATGGTCACCTCTTGGAGGACCATCCTCCCTGGCACCAGCAGTTCTCATGATGTGACCTCCAGGGCAGCACGGGGAACTCGTTTCCCACGCTCGCAGCAGAAACGCAGACAGGCCCCGCGCTGCAGCCAGTCAGCCCTCCGCGAGGCGCTGATGCGTGTTAGAGCTGGAGGTGCCCTGTACTGATGCCCTGCGCCACATGCGATCATTGTGTACTGTAAATGTGTACTAATAAATTTTTTTAATATTTAAAAGTTGAGAAGAACTATTTTACATATATAAAGTGTGTGAATGTATCTCAGCACCTCCACTCCTCTGCTCTTTATTACCTGACTTATCTTCTTCGTAGCAGCCGTCCCATATTCTTATTTTTCACCTATCTGTCCCCACCCTCCTTCTACATATGCTCCATGAAAACCTATATTCACCCTCACCACTTTGTCCCATCACCGTGCCCGATATTTAGAATAGTGTCTGACGCAGTAAGCACTCAATAAACATTTATTAAATAAACGAACCCAGAAACCAATCCAGCCCTTTCTCCTCTGAGGCACTGAGGGTTGGTTTTGGGTTTTGTTTTCCCCTTGAGCCCTGCACGAGATCTACAGTACAGGATTCAAGGAAGTCCTGTCGGAGGCCAGCAGGACGGTCCGCGCCAGCCCACCGCACCCTTCCCGAAGGCGGCTGCTCACAGCGCACCGCGGGGCTTGGGGCAGTGGCAGGGGACACCAGGGCCCTGGTCCAGGACAGGACTCTGTAGAGAGCCACACTCGAGAGAGCAACTCAAGAGCAGGGGTACGGAGGGCACTCGGGGCAGAGACCACGACTATGTCAAGCGGAATAAAGTGGACACGCAGTGGAGATAGCCACGGTTTCTCTTATATAAGAAACCCGAAGTATAAGGAGCAAAATAAAAGCGAGACGGGGAAGTAGGGAGATGCACCTTCGTCAAAGGGGAAGAGGACTGAGAGATGGAGGGAGGGAGAGGGATGAAGACAGGAGTGAAGATGCGCTATGCACAGGTGCCAAGCCCACATGAGGGATGTGAACACTGTGTACACAAACATCTACTAACAAAGAAAGTAACAATGCCGCCCGAGGGACAGTCCCCACTCTGAGAGGTGGTTATCAGTCTCCTCCCACTCCCACCCCTCACCATCACGAAAGGTGCCACTGTTTTATCCCAATTCCTCTCAGGTTAATGAGGACCTCTGCTTGTCATCATTTTCCATTTTCGGTGAGCGACTGCCACCGTGGTTTTCTCTTAGGCTGCTTGTCATTCCCCAGTTGAAGGCCTGTCATATGTGCTGGCATTATTTTTCCCAGTTTGTGTTTCACTCTTGATTTTGTTTTGGTGATTTCTCTCATTTAGTCACGCGTATCCGTCTTCTCCTGCAGGAGTTCTCATTTGTGTGAACTGATAGAAGAGCCTTCTCCATTCACCCGTATCTCCTCCCCATATTTCTATGGCTTTTTTATGGTGCCAGCCTTGGCCCATCTGGACCTCATTTTGCTGAAGAAGGCTGACCTCACAAGCTTTATTTTTTTCCAAATGGAAGTCCATCTGGAAATTGTGAGCTGAGCATTTAGTGGAGTAAGACTGGGCGACACTTATTGATGCTCGTCAACTTGTTAGAAGGGTGATGAAGCTACAGACAAGCTAGGGCTCACCCTCAGCAACAAATTTCAATAAAATGCATGTGCATCTTAAATCTATATTGGCATACATTTTAATGAGTAGTTGAGTGTCAACCAATACCAACTTGGTTATGCTCAGTGCCAACAACAGGAACAACGGCAACTCCTGAAGCACAGTAACAAGTGGACAGCTGCAAGCACTGTCAACACAGTCCCCCGTTTAATCCTCCACACAAGCTGGGTGAGGTTCCTGCCCCATCTTGATTCTGCCCACGAGAGAACACTGAGGCACCAAGAGACAGGGTCTCATGGTGGGCTTGCCCAGGGTCCCATGACAGGCGAGCAGTCACACTCGGGACTAAAGCCTGAGAACCCAAGCCTGCCCCACTAGACCCAGTCACAAAGAACACGGCAGACAGTAGAGAAAGAGCGCTGGATCATCTGCCATCAACTCCGACCTGGTGCATACTTGTGCACGTCTGATTCTGTTTCTAAACTGGAGATTTAATAAGCCTTCCACCATCTCCACCCTTGTCTATCTCCCCAAACAGCCCACCTACCTCGGAACTCAATGCCTTCCACGCAAAACCCCATAAAGACCTGAGGCTCCGGCACACGGTGCCTCAGGGGCAGTGTCTCCTTCCAATGATCTACTTTCCTCCCCATCTTTGAAGTTCAAAATCCTGCTGTGAACGACTGTGATTTCCAGGCAGCCCTGGCCTGAACTCTGTGAGCAGCAAAGTCTCGCTAAATAATTCGGTCTACACAACAAAGCAAACATTAATTCTCAAGATCTTATGCTACCAATCAGATTTTAGAGGTTTAGACCAGATAATTGAAAAGACTATTGTTAACAACAAAATATGCCATTTTATAACTCGAGTTTTTGTTTAGGAGAACTTTCAGTTTCATGATTGGCAAAGGAAAGACATTTTTGCTCCTTTCTTCCCTCGAAATTCCATAACCACAAAGATGACAGGAAACAAACAAACGCCAATGCAATGAAGAAACGATGGTAATCTAACATTTGGAAATGGGAAGCAGATTAAGGAAACATTTTAGCAGAGAGGACAAAAGTTAAACCAGTGCCTACAAAAGCAAGCAAATTTGCCCTAGGAAGGGAGGCGCTGGGAACTCTGGAGAACAAAGGCTAGGGCAGTGCTTGGGCAAAGTCGATGAGACCGGCCTTCACCAGGCAGCAACTGGCTGGTCTTGGGGCCGCAACTGCTCGCAGTGAGCATCCATTTCCAACTCTGCTGTCACCTTGAGATCAACTCTAATGGAGTGTCTACACTCCAGAAGTGGGCAAGCGCTACAAATCCGAATGCTGTTTTCTGATTCCTGCAGAAAGCTGACTGTGGAGCACCGACCGGCACACTCCTTCTCCCAGCCCTCACCTTCACCACCTCCTGGAAACCGAGGTTCAGTCCTCAGACTCTCAGCCCAGCAGTCACAAGGAGGATGAGGGAAAGCTTTAGTGCTGAGAAGAGGAGACTATGCGCAAAGCAGTATGCTGACCACATCAGCACTCAGGACACGTTCTCCTGCTGGGAAGGAGGGCTCTTCTCTGGGGAAACTAAACTACCCGGGAGTAAAAATTTATGTACAGTGATATTTTGGAGGGGCCCTCAATGAAAACCCTATCCGACTTCACTGATCACCCTGTAATCAGTCTGTTAGACCTATCCACCAGATACACAGATTGGCAAGGTGCATACTTAGCATGTCTGCCTCAAGAATTCATTTTCCAAGCACCTTTTCAAGAAGCCACTACAGGATGTGCCCCACAAGAGCTAAGGAATAAACCATCAAAAAGGGTGGAATTAGGAAACACAGGAGAGAGGTGATGGGCATTTCCAGATGATGGACACTGCACGCTGCAGCAGGAGGCAGAGGTTCCAAGAAGCAGAAGAGAAAAGGACTGGGAAGCTATTGGCTGTCTCGCTGCCTGGAACAGTGAAGGCGAAGTCGCTCAACAACTGGGGATAACAGGCAGTGCGAGGCTGACTGAACCCCACCGCTCCATGACAAACATGCCCAAACCAATACACACGACATTCCTTTTCTCCTTTTCCTTTCTCTTTTCTTTTCTTTTCTTTCCTCTGTGTGTGTGTGTGTGTGTGTGTGTGTGTGTGTGTGTGTGTGTGTGTATGTGTGTGGCATGGGGGATTAAACCCAAGGCCTTCACACTGAGCTACATCCCAACCTTCTTGACACAGGGTCTCACTAAATTGCCCCGTCTGGGCTCAGCTTTGCAATCCTCCTGCTTCAGCCTCTCGGAGTGTTGGGATTACAGGCCTGTACCACCACACCCAACTCCTGATCTTTTTCATTAAGTCCATTTTCAAACAAAAGTAGCTCCTTTCACTGATGAAATCATTACCACAGTTCTCCCACAGACTTGTGTCTCAGCTCAATCCTTACCTTGATTACAAGGAAAGCGGGTACCTTGGTTCTGCTCTTCTCACGCTTTGCTGGTGAACTTCCAGGGCTGCCCTCTTCAGTGGTTTTAAATACGATCTCTAAACAGTGAAATGGTATTTAAGTCTAGTTTAATCTCAGCCCTTGGAATTCTTGTAGCACTTTCAGCGTGTACATCTCACAACTTTAGGAAGTGATTATTTACTGCAGAGAGGTAATAATAGGCTTTTTTAAAAGTTAGAAGCCCACATCAGCACATCTGTGCTCCAAAATCAACAAAGACAAAGGACAAATAAAAATCAACTCCTCCCCTGTGTTGAATCAACACCTGGGTGAGACAGTGCTTGTCTGATTTACACACTGCTTCTAAATCACTCAAGTAAAGCTAGCAAATTCAGTCAAAACAGAAATCATAGTATTTAAAACTACCTTTCCAAAAAATAAAGC
Source organism: Erethizon dorsatum (assembly GCA_028451465.1). Taxonomy (NCBI): domain Eukaryota; kingdom Metazoa; phylum Chordata; class Mammalia; order Rodentia; family Erethizontidae; genus Erethizon; species Erethizon dorsatum. The sequence continues at coordinate 137,589,712 of CM051826.1, read as the reverse complement.
TGAAAATACTATCAAGACACGATGGGAAAGACAGTGTGTCTGTTTGACACGGTGTGGCAGAAATGACTTTTTGTCACTGAAACAATAACACTGCTTCCTATCCAAGTGCAGCCTTCTCCTCAGCCCAGGGTGAAGAAATTCGCCCCGAACTGATTTAAGCCAATCCTGAGGGAGGAGACCGCGCTTGGTGACACCGCCTGCCACCGTTATCATTTGATAGATATATTTCCTAAAAATAACCTGAATCTCTTAAGAATTTTCAAAGATGAGAATTCGGAGGAAGGAAAGGCAATGGCTTTCACGTACACAGTTAAGAAACAAACTTGAAGACAGTGACGTTCAAACCTGGCTACATTTTAAAATCACGTGGAAGACTGTAAACACCACACCCGTGCTGATGGACTCGAACCTCGAAGGGCGTTGCCAGGGGTCGTGCAGTCTGTCCGCCGCCCCCGTGAGTCGAAGGCGGGGGACAGGACGCAGGGCTTGGTGGCAGCTGAAACGACTGGAGTTGTTAAGAACACTGTGCTGCGGCCCTGTTACGGGCTGAGCTGTGTCACCCTAACCATACCCTGAAGTCCTAATCCCCAGTCCCCCTGCGTGAGCCACATCTGGAGATGAGAATGAGGTCACTACAGTCACTGAGTGTGACTGGGTCCTAATAAGAAGAGGTGGGCAGGACACAGATGGCCATGGAGGGAAGAGCTGCGTGAACAAACAGGAGAAAAAGACCAGTCAGGGAGAGAAGCTTCTGAGGAAACCAAACACACCTTGACCTCGGGCTTCTGGGCTCCAGGACCCTGAGAAAACAAACTTCCATTGTTGAGGCCGCCTGGCGTGCAGTACTTTGCCACAGCAGCCTGAGTGAACCGGCCCGGGTCTCATCCCAGAATTCCGGTTCCGTGAGCACAGCTGTAGGCCGGGACCAGAGCTTCCCGAGTATTCCCTGAGACTCAGAATAAAGAGCCGCCGCCTCGGACATCCTGAAGTCTGGAGTCACCTGTCGCCTGTCCCCTGCTTGCTGTTAGACACTTCTAATATCTCCAGTGAGCCACAGGGACGTAGTTTAGATTTGGGGGAATTTCCCTGTGCTCCAGTTAGAACCCCCAAAGGAGGTCACAGCACCAGGCCAGCCACAAGCGCACTGGAGGTGGACGCGGGAAGGCGACAGAGGAAAGGCGCGCTGCAAAAGGACAGCCAATGAGACCAAGAAGCTCCGAGCATACGGCGAGGCCGGGACACTGCCACGGCCCAGGAGACAGAGGCAGCATTTACTCAGGAGGACAGAGATGAGCACCACCCCAGAGCAAGACAGAGACTCAGACACGTGGCCAACACAGACATCCGCAAGGCACAAGCGCGGTCACTCAGTGGTGCAGGGCTCTGTCTGACGTCACCACACAGAGCTGTGCCGGGCACGGCCAGGCACAGCCTCCCGTGTACCTCCAGCCCTGGGACTTCGCAGCCACCCAGTGACGTCGGAAATAGCTAAGAACCAGGATTCGGCCCAAGTCAGCCATATCCCTCCACGCAATTATAAATCTTATCATCTTTCCCTTGGTTTTATTTTATAAAAAGACTTTTCTCTTTGGGACTGATAGGCTAAATTTTTTCATCCATTTGTAAAACAGCTGACTGGTTTCCATTTAATGTTTCATTGCAACTGTGAAGTTTAACTTATCTTTCAAACTGTTGTGCCTCTAAAGCTAACTTCAAAAAAATAACACGAATAAATTCAATCACCTCTTTGTACTGTGAAAATTACAAAACAATGATGAAAGAAATCGAAGAAGATGCAAATAAATGAAAAGATATCCACATACATGATTGGAAGAATTCATATGTTAAAATATCTTTATTATTCAAAGTAACCTATAGAATCAATGCAATCCCTTGCACAATTCTTTTTTTTTTTTTTTTTTTTTTTGTGGGTACCAGGGGTCGACCTCAGGACCTCACGCACCAACAGGCACCCGTGCCGCTGAGCGATATCACTGGCCCCTTTTTCATATGTGGGATCCGGGAGTCGAACTCGGGCCCTCGTGCTTGCAGGGCAGGTGCTTACGCCGCTGAGCCATCTCACCGGCCCCCCTTGCACAATTCTAATGACATTTTTCACAGAAATAGAAGAAACTCCTAAAATTTACCTGGAATCTTTTTATTTTTTTCTCTTTGCAATACTGGGGACTGAACCCCCAGCCTTTGCATTGAGCTACATCCCCAGGCTTCTTTTCTTTTTTTTTTTTTTTTTTTTGTGGGTACCAGGGGTCGACCTCAGGGCCTGGCGTGCCAGCCGGCGCCTGTGCCGCTGAGCGATATCACCAGCCCCTTTTTTCGTATGTGGGATCCGGGAGTCGAACTCGGGCCCTCGTGCTTGCCAGGCAGGCGCGTAGGCCACTGAGCCATCTCACCGGCCCCCCACCAGGCTTTTTTTAATTTTTCCTTTTTTATTTTGAGATAGGGTCTTGTTAAATTGCCCAGGTTAAGCTTGAACTTGTGAATCCTCCTGCCTCAGCCTCCCAGAGTACTGAAAATTACAGGCCACATGGAACCTTAAAGGACCTAAATAGCCAAGACAAACTTGAAAAAGAACAAAGCTGGAGGCCTCCCACTTCCTGATTTCAAAATTGTCCTAGAGCACAACAGTAGTTAGGATATCATGCTACTGGTATAGAGTAGGAGATATAAACCAATGGAGCAGACTAGAAAGCCCAGAAATAATCCAGGCATTTGCATTCAACGAATCTTCAGCAAGGGTGCCAAGAACACACCCTGGGGAAAGGAAGCCGTCAGATGTAGGGAAAACCGGATATCTATATACAGCAGAATGAAATTGGACTCATCTCACACCAAATGCAAAAACCAACTTGAAATGGATAAGTGACATAGATGCCAGACCTGAAGCTATGAAACTATTGGGAGAAAAAGTCTAAGCTCAGGACACTGGTCTGGGCTGCGACAGTTTTAGACAGGAGCCTGAAGGAGTAGGCAACAAAAGCAAAAACAGACAAACGGGACTGCATCAAACTGAAACAGCAAGGGAAACAATCAGCAGAGTAAGCAAACAAGTATGTAATGGGAGAAAATATTTGCAAGCCACACATCTGATAAGAGGCTAATATCCAAAATATACTAAGGAATCCAGGTAACACAATAATAAGAAAAAAAATCCAGTTATAAAATGAGGAAAACACATGAATAGACATTTCTCAAAAGAAGACATACAGGGGCCGGTGAGACAGCTCAGTGGCATAAGCGCCTGCCTGGCAAGCGCAAGGTCCTGAGTTCAACTCCCAGTACGCACATATGAAAAAAGGGCCGGTGATATTGCTCTGTGGCATGGGCGCCTGCTGGCGCGTGAGGTCCTGAGGTGGACCCCCGGTACCCACAAAAAAAAAAAAAAAAAAAGACATACAAAGCCAGGCATAGTGGTGCACTACTATAATACCTGGACTCTGGGAGGCTGAGGCAGGAGGATTACAAGTTTGAGCCCAGCCTGGGCAACTTAGTGACTGTGAGACCCTATCTCAAAAAGCAGAGCTGGGAGGCAACAGCTCAATATGAAGGTTCTGTATTCAACCCCCAGTACTTAGGAAGGAAGAAAGGAAGGATGGAAGGAAAAAAGGGAGGGACGGAGGGACAGAGGGAGGGAGGGAGAGAAAAAAAATTAATATGCAGCAGTACCTCCATTCACAAGCTTAATTTGTTCTACAATTTTAGAAAAGATGGCTGTGTTTGTGTGGGAAAGATGGTGGTGGTTGTGTTTGTCACCCAATGCAGAGTTTGCAAACAAAAACAAAATTTTGCCAAATACTTCCATTTGTAAACCAAATTATTCACAAACAAAGGCATTCGGGAACCAAAGTACCACTGTAAATGGCCAACAAGTATATGAAAAAAATCTTCACATCACTAATCATCAGGGAGATGCAAATAAAACACAGAAAGATATTGCCTTAAGCCTGTTCAAATGGCTACTATTAAAAAGACAGAAGATAAGTGTTAGCCTTCCACTACTGTAACAAAATACCTGGGCTAATCAACTTAAAAAGAGGAAAGGTGGGCCGGTGAGATGGCTCAGCGGCATAAGCGCCTGCCTTGCAAGCGCGAAGACCCGAGTTCGACTCCCGGAACCCACATACGAAAAAGGGGCCGGTGATATCGCTCAGCGGCACGGGTGCCTGTTGGCGCGCGAGGTCCTGAGGTCGTCCCCCCGGTACCCACAAAAAAAAAAAAAAGAGGAAAGGTTTACTCTGCTCACAGCACTGCACGTTCCAGGCTGTGGTGCTGGGCCTGTGGCAGCGCAGTGCACCACCGCGGGAGCACAGCCTAAGGAGGCCTATGCGCCTTAGGGTGGCCAGGAAGCAGAGAGGGAGAGGAGGGCCGAGTCCCGATGTCCCTCAAGGGCCCCCAATAACCCAGCCTCCACTAGGCCACACCTCCTGAGGGTTCCACCTCCCAGCTGAGCCAGTGGCTGCGGACCACGTCTTCACTCAACCCAGGGGCCCCTGGGGACACTGAGGCCCCAACCACACTGGCACGCGCAGGGTGAACGTGGGGAAAGGGAAGCCTTGCGTGCTGACAGTAGAGATGGAAACTAGTGCCGCCACTGTGGAAGACAGCGTGGAGGCGTCCCAAAAAGTAAAAACGGAAGCAGCATCTGAGCCAGCAGACTCCTTCCCAGTCTAGATGAAAGGAAACGGAGCCGGCGTGGCAGACGCGCACAGGCACTCTCACGATGCCCGGGACACAGGCTCCGCCGCGTGTGCGCCGGCGGAGGGGAGGACGAAGCAAATCGGAGCGAGGGTGGAAACATTGCTGCGGCTGAGCGGGAGGCAATCCCGCCTTCGCCACGACGCGCACGCATCTGCCAGACACGGGGTGAGGCGAACAGCCAGGCACGAGAGGAACCCCGCTGGCGGTCTCGCAGGCAGCGCCTCGAACTCTAACTCCCGGGCGCAGCCAGTACAGGGCCGAGTGCGAGGCGGGGAGCACGGAGGCATTGGTCCCAGGGTGCAAGGTTCAGCTGGACAGGACAAATAAGCTCCGGTGCTGCCTGGGTGACCACAGCTAACAGTAATGTATTGTGTGCTTGAAAGCTGCTAAGAGTAGATCTTTTATGTCCTCACAACACATAGTTACAAGCCTATGAGGTGACAGCTATGTCGATTGGCTTGCTGTAACCACACCACCAGGTAGCCATGTACCGATCATCACGTCGTACGCAGTAAACACATACAGTCTTTATTTGTCAGCTATACCTTAATTTAAAAAAATGTTTCCTGCACAGGGCAGGATTTAACCTTAGCCTCTCTTATCTGAAAGTACATCATTCAAATAGCATCGATCATCCTAACAGAGAAACAGAGAGAAGGAAGCGCCTGCGTGGTTGCTATGGTTACAGGAAGCCATGGTGGATATGTGGCCTTCGCAAGTCAGGACCAGGAACAGTGCCGGTTTTGCAGCGCTAAGGAACACCCCGCGGCCGCACTGCTCTGAGTATGGAGCCGGGGACCCCCTGGCGTCTCCTCCTATTGTGTATGCCCCGTGCTTGTCCCCGAGCAGGCAGCTTCCTGCCCACTAACAGCCTACAAGGGAACCCTAATCCGAAAATCACTGCTGGAAAACCGAACCAGTCTTCCTGAGATACGAGAAGGAAGCCTGAACACTGCACGGAGTGGCCGCTGCCATGAACGCTAATCGGCTGAGCTGCAGTGGTTAAGTGTGTTCGGCCAAAGCGCCGTCGCGCGGGCCTTACAGATTCCTGGAGGTTTTTCATACATGAAGCTCTGCAGCTATAACCATGCTAACCCAGCTTCTTCCAGGAAGTGCACTTTAGGCTAGGAAATTTAAACACTTACTCAAAAAATATACAGAAAAGTGTCAAGTACGACTTTACAAAATCATTCTATAATTGCTCAGGACAATGTGTTAAAGAGAGAGAAAGTGTGAACTGTGCCCCAGGAAGACCCTGCCGCCCCCCTCAGTCCTGCCTGGGTGGAGCCACCAACTTCCCCGGGGTGGATGAGGGACCAGGGCAGAGCCCGCTCCCCGGTTCTCTCACTTCACCCAGGAGCACAGCCCCTTCCCCAAGCAGGCCCGGGAAGGAACCTGGGGGCTCACACTTCACCTCCTGCTCTTCCTCCTGCCCGCTCCGCCAGCTACAGAGGAAATGGTAACAGAAATGATGCCAAGATCAAAGGAGGCGGAGAGAAGGAAGAAGGAGAAGAGGGCGACTTTGCTAATTCTCCAACGGGATACTGAGCTCCTGGATAATTAAGCCTCACCAAAGGAACAAAAGGAGAAAACAAAGCCCCAGACCTGAGCAAATTCGGGTACCTCCCCTTAAATGAGCTCCCTCCTCCCTTCTCACACAGTGAAGCATGTCAGCGCTCTTTTCCTTCACCACTCCGACCCCCTGTCCCAGGCACAACTCACAGCTCACTTCCCTTTGAACCTGGCAACACCTAGGGCAGTGTCTTGCTCATGGCAGGTGACGAAGGAATAGCTCCAGAATTGCACTAAGCTGAAAACAGTTCTCTACACACACGCAAGAGGGTGACATGTTCAGAAACAGGGACTCCCTGAGCGCTGTGGTCTGAGTGTGTCTGCCAAAAGGTCAAGTGTTGGCAATGGAGTACTACTCTGCCATAAAGAAGGATAAGCTTGAGTCATTTGTAGGCAAAGAGATGCACCTTGAGGCCATAATAAGTGAAATAAATCAGACACAGGCTTAAATACCACGTTTTCTCTTACATGAGAAACCCAACACATAAAGAGCAAAATAAAAGACAGATGATAGGAAATAGGGAGATAGATCCTTTGCAAATGGAAAGGGGACCGGGAGATGGAGCAGGGGAGAGAGGAGATGGGGATGAAAAGGGATAGGGATGTGTTCTGTGTGTGCACCAGCTCCCCACGGGGAGTGCGACCACTGTGTACTGCAGACGTGGGGGTTAAGTAACCCCAAATTCACGTCAGTGGGGTCTGGAGAGACACGGGGTCCAATGCCCTAGAGAGTGATGGGGATTCCTAAGCCATCACTGCTGAAGGAATCCCAGTTCCCAGGATAAGTCCGTTCCACAGAGCCTGAGCCTGAAGGAGCCACATCTCATCAGAGGGCAGCTGGGGGAGCGGGCTCCATGGCCCTGCCACCAGCATGAGGAGTAACAGCTCCCAGAGACAGCGGGGTGGTCGCAGAAGCCTAAGGCAGAGAAACACAATTCTCTGGGTCCCTTAGTCACAGCATGTCTTGCTCATCCCCTATTCAAAATAATTTTTTTCTAAAATAGCCACTTCTGATCTAGGCGGTGTCTTAGTCACTTTCTTGTTGCTGAGACACAATGCCTGACACCCACAATTTGAAGGAGGGGAGGCTTATTTGGGCTGTTTCAGTCCACGGTCAACAGCTCCAAAGAAGAAAAAGCACGGCACAGGGCATGGCGGAGGAGCGCTGCTCACCTTATGGGGGTCAGGAAGCCAAGCGAGTCCAGAGAGGAGCCAGGAAGGGAGATAAACCTTCCAAGAGCACCCACAGCATCTCTTCCAACCAGACCCCACTTAACAGGAAGTCAGCAGTAGCACCTTATTAGCAGCCCTTCCCCCAGTGCCAGTTATTGGAGAGCCCTGTGGTGGGTTCCAATCCCCTGCCTGGGTTGTGGATGGAGAAATGAGCAACTCCCTTACAGACCGTCCAGGGTGGGCTGCCTTAGAAGTTCTTGTCAGCAGCTGAGCCTCCCCATGAATCCAGTCCAGGCCAATTACTTCATTCTTTAAAATAAATTAAAGACCCTGAGAAACCACCAGAGTTCCACAAAGCATAGCAACTCTCCCCAAACACTAAGTCTGAATCCCACCAGACCTGAACGCTTTCCTGGGGACAAAGGGAGCCCAAGCTCGGCTGCTGCAACAGGACCGCCTGGGGTCTGTCTTTCCTTCTGAGACACCGCCCGCCTTCCTCTCCCTGTCAAGGTGGCCCTTATCTTCGTTCAGCCAGAATTTACCCACGGGAAATTTCACTGGGTGAGCTCGGAATGTGACACCTGCTCCCCTGCAGCTGACCCCTCTCGCAGGGCCCGCAGTGCTCAGCGCCTGCTCATCCAGAGCTTGAGTCAGCACAACACGGGTGTTATAAAGAGCAACGCTGTAGGCCCTTCAGCGTGTCCACCTTCACAGAAAACAAGGAGACCGTGGGTGGCATGACAGACCAGACCGCTCCCAGACAGCGAGAACTCCGGCAGCGGCTGCTCTCCTCCTTCTATGGGAACTTTCGGGAATTAGAAGCACTTAACAAAACTGCAAATGTACCCCTCGAGATGTGTCCTGGTAGGAGCGACACGGTTCCCTGAAAACTGGGGAAGAAATAATCTACAAGACCACAGTCCCCTCTCCACCAGCAGCTCCAAGAACAACTCGATGACTAGGACTAGCATCTGAGTGTCCGCCCCTCTTCTAAACTTGCAGGGATGTGAAAAGGATCAAAGAATAAAGCAGAGTAGGAAAATGTAGTGCCCACACAATAAGCTATTAATTTTTGAAAAGACCTGGTTATTTGGTTTTATTTCTAACTCCTTAATTTTCACATAAAGTCATCAAATATAAAAGAACCCGACATCTCTCTGCAGGTGCTTCACCCAGCAGCTCCTCCGAGGCCGAGCCAGTCATCACGTGCACTGCTGCATCCCGTGAGGACATCTCTGCTCAAGTAGTGTTTCCAATAGGGCCAGGGACGTACGACTTCTTGAATCAAGGTAGTACCGCAAGTTCTCAGGGGCCGGTATTTTTGGAAGCATCTCCTTAGAGTAGGAGGCGGGGATGTGTGGCAAGACTGGCCTGCTAAAAGGCCGCTGTCTCTCTGACGAAAGTGGTCTAGTCATAAGACCCCAGCTGGAACCTAGTTCACTTCCAGCCATTTCGTTACTTGTAACTGTTCATAGCCATGCGAGTGTAGAGGCGGGTTTCCCTTGCTTCGGAAGGTCTGTGACTTGTCGCCATTCACACGATTTGCTGCCAACTATCCCGGGCAGCTTCTCCTATGAGAACAAACTCTTGCTGTTTGATGCTCAAGGAGACCTCTGTGCAGGACAGGTGAAAACGTGGCAGGAGAGGGACCTTAGGCAATGCTGGAGTCCACGAATAAGTTGCCAGTAAGTATAGGGGGTTTTTCCTTCCATTATGCTATAACCTAAAACTGACAAAGAATGAGGTGCTGCAGGACAAAGAATGGAAGACAAAAATAGAAGCACAAGGAGGCAGCCGTCTGTCACTCTGCTTCACGTCACCGTCCCTTACAGGCAGCCTCCCGGGGCTCCCAAAGCTGACAAGAGAAGGGGAAGGAGCTTCTGATGAGGATTCCAGTGAGTCACTGTGAGTCACAGAGCCGGCCCGGCCGCCCCTGCTGGCCTGCTAATAAGAGCTGCTGCGGTCACCTCCAAGTGAAGCCGGGAGCCTTCCTGGCCACCGCACTGAGAGGGGAGGGATGGCAGCTTCCCTGGCTGTTAAGGAACCTGCTGCCTCACCACGGGGGTGGCGCTGCCTTCTGCAGCACTTCCAAGACAGCTAAGGCAAACGTCCCCAGCAGTGAGGGCTGGACTCGATAAATGTGCCTGTGCCCAAGGAGCCGGGCAAGGGATGGCCGAGAAACCGTCACCGTTTATTCTGAACGTAACCTAAAAGCTCACAATCCCCTGAAGCGTGCGCATCAGGGATTACAGGAGCTCATCGAGTTGTTGACACAGCCCACACTCAAATGTTCTCATGACAGAAAAGTTGAGAAGTTTCAGTGGAAAGAAAGAAATCACCAAAGGGAAACTATATTGCCCAAATATATTGAGAGAATCATTATGACATTTGCTATACCTCTACCGATACTTCTCTAGCATACTTAGCTTTACATCGTTTGCCCAGATGTGTACATAAGTAGGGACCCTGCTGTGTTCTTTGCTATTGCCCAATCTAATCAAAGTCATTCAGCTGTTTGCAAACATTATGCTGCGACAAAGTTCAATCTTGGAATTAAGCAAAATAAATACAGTGACTCATCAGTGATTAAACACTTAAAAAAGATACACGCCATCATTAACATTTCATCTTCACTTTTCATGAATACTTTCCAAATTGTGGGATCTAGTGTAAGTTAGGAGAGAGAGAAAGTTCTCCAACTGTGCTTAAAAACACTTTTAAAATAATACTCAACTGCATAAATCTTCAAACCTATAAACTACCAGTGCCCATAATGTTCGCATGGGTTCCCCTCAGAGTATCTAGCATATTTGTATAAAACATACACCGAGCACTGTCCAGTACTAATCTTGTTTCTTAAAATATTATGAAGTCAGGAGACAGTTTCTGCATCAGTAACTGTCTGCAAGCTCCTAACAGCACTTCATAGCTGGTAGTTAGTGAAAAATAAGCAACATTTACGTGTTTAATGCCACCAAGTACTGAGCCAAAGAGGTTTAACCTTGACAGGGAAGTCATTTATGTTGAGTGATAAGATAACTTAGGAGAAATTTCTTGTCCAAAGAGAAGTCTTCCATATTTATCTACAACACAATGTATGGAGCACTGCTAAAGGAAAACTAACTCTTGTATGAAAGTTTTTGAGACTACATATAATGACTAGACGTAGATATAAAGCAATATACTATCACAAAAAATTTCTCACCATCAAATTTCAATAAAAATGATCCTAGTACATGTCTCGCAAAATAGGTCTTCGTTCTTTTTCTGAAAAAGGAAACAGCAACACCCCACTTGTTTGTCGATTTCATGTGATCTGGCCATGACCTCACTAACTGTAAGTGCTCTAGCTGCTTGGGTCACTCCTGACAAACCACATAACCTTCAATGTTTCATGCCACACCCGGATGTGGAAACTCACTTCACCTCAGAGACAGAGCCACACCATCCAACCCACAGGCAAACATGAATGTCTCATCCACACATCCCAAAGCCAGGAGCCCAGGCATGAGAAAGGTCCCCCCTGAGAACCGTCCTCCCAGGCCAGGGATATAGCTCAGTGGCACAGTGCCTGCCTGGCAAGTGTGAGGTCCTGAGTTCGATTCCCAGTACCAAAAAAAAAAAAAAAAATTGTCCTCCCAAATGCTCCTCCCAAGAAAGCCAGAGGGGTTTCTACACCTGGAAACCAGTGTGGCCACTTCTTCAGAATTCTTGTAAATATGCCCTGCAAGCTGGATTATATAACACTTGGCTGTTTACCTTGAAAAAAACTAAATTCATTTATTACAATGCTCCTCTTGGCTTTCTACCTTCCTTCTGTGTATTTCTAGTATTAGCAAAAGCCAGAAGGTAACCCTCAACATGACAAGAGGACTCCCGGCCAAATTCCTGCTTGGAATCCCAAAGGCCAGAGACGGGACTGTCGTGGAAGAGAGCGCCCTGCAGCACCAGGATGAGCTAAGATGATGAATGGAGACGGAATTAAGTAACACTGAATTACACAGCGAGAAAGCCAGTCCCCTTTCGCTTCCCTTTCAGTCCCCCGATTGCATAACCAAGAACATCTAAATTTGGTGCTCGCTTCAACACCGCTCTGACAGTAGCTGGCAGGCAGCTTAAAGATGGCCACGAACTCTTTGCTGTTCTCTGCTATTCTCTTTGAATCTGGACTGGAGGACGCGACTTCTCCATCCACAGGAAAGGGGTTAAGACGCCCCAAGGCTTCAGAGGGGGGCAGCCCGTGAGAAGCTCCTGGGGCCCATGAAACCCTCTTTGAATGCTTGCACTTGAGAACTAACATGCTGTATGAAGCAACTAAGTTTTGGGTGGCTTGTTTTATAGCAAATGATGACCTCCACACTTTCTGTGCCCTCTTTTCAAAAACAAAACCACTTCAGGTTCACCGAATGCACAGGCCAACAGTAGATAAAATATAAAAACACATTTTCTAGGGCTGGGGATGCAGCTCAGTGGTAGGACACTGGCCTCACAGGCATGAGGCCTGGGTTTGATCCCCAGCACTGTTGGGGGTGTGAAAAGCCTGCTCTTTTCATCCTATTTATGTAGTTGACAAGGGACAGTGGGATTTGTATGGTGTTGATTAGGCAGAATATATACATACATCAAATATATACATATAATCGAATATATATAATCAAATATATATATCATATATATATAGAATATATATATATAGTATATATATCAAATATATATATTATATATATGTATATATTCCTTATCCAAATATTATCTTGGGGTTGTCAGGTTTGCCCTCAACCCAAATTAACTCAAACCTCAAGGTGAATCCTACCCACTACTGTCGATACCGAGGGAAGATTCATGTCTGAAAAGACGTCTGTGCATTGTGACAACTGCTTTTAATTCTCCAGCAACTAAGAGTTCACCTGTCAACCTATATTTGCCTCTATCTGTGCCCAGGATTCTGGTGGATGGGTGCTTTCCTTAAATAACACAGCCCAAGGCAAAAGGAGAAAAGTACAGAAACACGGGCTAGAAAGACACAGGACTGCACCGCCTGTCCGCACACGCGTACACTGAGGCGCCAACGACAGGGTCTGCGCGCGCTCCGTTAAGAGCGGGCTCAGGACGGACGCCGGAGCCACCGGCTGGGGCTCTGGGAGAGCCACGCGATCCCTGGACCTTGGGTTCAAGGAAGCGTGTCTCAGGTGGCAGAGACAGTCAGGCTGCAGTGCAGAGGCTGGAACGCGAGTGAGAGAAATAGAGAAACAGGAACGAAGACAGCGACCAGGGTGGGCAGGTACAACTATCTTTCCTAAGCTACAGGAATGTTTCTTTACTAAAATCTCTGTTACGTATTTTTAACTTGTATCTGTTTAATTAAATCACACTGCCTTTATTAGATTTCATCTGTCAAAATTAGGTGATGGCCTTTTTGCAAGCCAGTATTATAATTGAGGCAGGCATTCTCCCCAGAGCGAGCAAGTTTCCCCCCAAACTGTGAAAAAGCTCCTCACTTAGTAAAAGCGCCTCTTGCTTCTCTGTTTCCCAGGCCCCACGCCATCGTAACCAACAGTCAGCAACCAACAGACGACTAACATAACCTGAATGGTTTGCGTCACTCCATGTGAACCAATTTTTGGAAGAAACACACTCACTAGATTCTGAAGGCATAAATATACCTCAATTTTATCTTCATATCCTTTGTCATTGAGCCAGGAAATTAAACTGCTCATGAATCAAAACACGAAAGGCTTTTGTGCTTTGGTTTGCAAAGAATAATAAATTGGCTTGCAAATAATGCTGGATATTTGCCCACTTTGAGAAAACAGCTGCCATAAATTTATAGAAGATATGCCAGCTCGTCCCTGCTTAGTTCTGTGCCCACCCTTCCAGGGGCCGAGACTCCAGCGGGCATCTCTCACGCTCAGCACTATCCACAGCCCTGTGATAGCTGCAGGAAGCAGAGTCCTCCGGAGCCGCCTTACCCACTCTTCACACTTTATCCTACAACTTCTGCATCTCGCAATTGTCCCACTAATTCAATTCTTTTCACTTAACAAAAATGTTATAATGAAATGAAGAAGTCATTTGGTTAACAACACAGAAAAGAGGAAAGTTCCATTTCCGGAGTGTTATGGTTTATATTTGGTTGTCCCCCCAAAGCCTCCTGGGCTCGAAGGTGGTGCTTTTGAAAGGTGACTGCATTTTTGACAGTTAACGAACCACGACTGATGTATGATAATCAGCTCGATCTGTGCTTTATTCAGAGCTCCTTGGTTTTTACCTAATGTCCTTTTTCTGTCCAGAATCCCATCTGGAACACCCCATTACCATCACTATAGTCTTACCTTTTCCAGAATAACGTATCCTTAGAATCACGCAATATATGCATGTTCAGTAATATGCACTTAAGGTTCATTCATGTCTTCCTGTGCCCTGATAGCTCATTTCTTTTTATCACTGAATAATACTTTATTACATGGATGTACCACAGTTATTCACCTGCTGAAAGATCTCTGGGTTGGTTCCAGTTTGGGGTGATTATGCATAAAACTGCCATAAATGTTCCCAGGTTTTTATCTTGCCGAGTTTTTAATCACTTTGGTGCATACCTCTGAGCAGAGCTGCTGGAGTGCAGAAGAGTATTTTTAGCTTTGTAAGGAACTGCCACGCTGTCTTCTGAAGCGACTCACATTCTCATTCCTGCCAGCCACGAGTGACCGTCCCTGGCGCTCCGTGTCCTTGCTGGCAGCTGTGTTGTCAGGGATTTTCTGTGGTCACTGTTGGGTTTTTGCCATTCTAGTAGATATGTCCTGGTATCTTGCTGTTGCTCTAGTTTGCAATTCCCTAATGATGAATGACGTCAAGAAACTTTTCATGCTCTTATTTGTCTTATATGTATAACGTAATATAATGTTAAATATATATATATATATATATATATATATATATATATATATATCTTTCTTTTATGTAGATATCTTCTTTGTTGAGGCATCTGTCCAGCCTTTTGCCCATTACTTATTCGGACAGGCAATAACTTTGTAAGATACATTGTTTTCCTGGGCATTGGTCCATATTTGATTTTCCCTTCACCCTTATTCCCGGGCAGTATCTACCAGACAGTTTGAACCATCCCTCCATCAAAACCAGCACTCGTCTCTGTCACTCCGTCCTGGTCTCTGCTGTCCCTGGTGGTCACGATAATGGTCCCTGTCATGTGCATGTGTGTCAAGTGCTGACTGCATGGCTGCATGAGTGTACAGCATGGGTCATTTCATTCATTCTGCATGACCACCCTGAACAACGGATACCAGCGACATCACTGCTGTATAAACAAGGAGACTGAGACTCCGGTAACACCGAGAAACTGGCCTGTGTATGTAACCAGCCAGCAACTGAGGCACTCTAGGATCCAGAGAGTTCGAGTCCAAATCCTAAGATTTTTTAGTCACTGTGGAATATCCATAATACCAAGAACCTAGAAGGCAAAAAAAAAAAAAAGCTAGAAATAGCTTATATTCATTCCCAGTTGTTAAAGTACTTCATTAGAGACATCAAATTGTTATTTTCAGAAAATAAAAAAGCGGGCGGAGGGGCCGGTGAGATAGCTCAGTAGCATAAGCACCTGCCTGGCAAGCATGAGGTCCTGAGTTCGACCCCCGGCACCCACAAAAAAAAAAAAAAAAAAAGCAGGGGGAGGATCATCACTACCCATTTAACAGGACACGAACAGCCTTTTGTCTCCCCACGGTAACTTCTAAGTAGTCGAAATAAAGCTCTCTTAATGCTGAAAATGTACCCCCACCGAGGAAGACAGGGAGAAGAAGTGGGTGGTTCTCACTGCAGTATGAAAAGCTTGGGACAAGGGAAGTTCTTGGCATTTCCGGGTCACAGCAGGGATGGGACCACACGCAGCCACGGGCCTGGTCTCCCACAAGCTCCACTATAGTCACGATGCCGGCAAACTGTCCGATGCTGAGCGAGCCATTCCCCCCTTCCCGTGTCCTCGGACCGATCTGTCCCTGGGAAACAAGGACTCCTCCACCCTCCCGGTGCCCCATGAGGAGCCTTCCAGTGCTGGAGTCAGGCTAGGCTGGAAGAGGAGCCATCACCCTGTCAGCATGAACAGGTCATCAGCCCTCCACGAGGGAATGCTGCTGGGGGGAAGGTCGCCAGCCGGGGACACCCACACTGTGAAAGGGCCGCCTCCACTGCTCAGCCCCCGCACCAGCAAACAGGGGCCTGCAGGCCCTGCTGTCACCAGGACTTTTTTTTTTAATTTCATTCTGGAAAGTAAAGTTTTGAGTTTGGGTAAAAACCTCCCTTTATCCACAGAGTTCCTGGAGACAGAGTCTTCTGACTCATTCTCTCTCTTTCGTACTTGACAAGGAAATTCCAACAGAATTCACTCCTCATTTAAACAAGGTAGAAAAGAAGATGCAGATTTGGCTTCCTGTAAAACAAAATTGCTTACATACAAACCCCGCCACTGCACTTTAGTTTGCATCGTTGATACTTCTAGTATTGATCAGCTTTAATCAAGTGAATTGTTGCTTCCAAACATTAAAAAAAGTTATTGGGTTATTTGAAGGCTAAGTTTCCTCTTGAGCCCTGCGCTTATTAACCGAGTCACTTGGAATATGGGACCATTCTTACCTAACTGCTTGCAGCCGCAGCAAGAACTCGGTGTCTCTGGGCCTCTACACGGTGCGCCGGCTCCTTGGGAGGAGCTCGGTGTCCCCGACGATGTCTTAAACAGGTGCTGCTCATCCAACTCCTAATTCCAGTGCTGTGAGTCGTGTTCCAGGTAACTTCGGAGGAAACAAGCTCCGCTCTGCCGCGCTTCAGGTCTGCGCTCACGTGTACAGTGCAGCCCGCAGTTGTGCGTGGTCGCCAGTGTCTTTCGACCTCCTCTACCAGGAAAAGTGGGCAAAATGTGTGTCTTTTCACATACCCCCTGTAGACTATCGGTATTCAATAAATGCTTACTTCACTTATTAACCTAGTAAATCACCCTGAGACACCATATTCTTAGCTCTTTAACAGAATCTCTTTTGTATGCTGGGTTTTATAAAAAATACAACCCAAAAAGCAAGTAGAACCCAGGGATGGTCACTAGCATTCAAAACAGAGATTCGCCTCTGTGTTCCTACGGCTCCCCCTTGGATGCCTCTGCATCTTGGATGTGTGGATGAAGCTGCATTAAAGCATCTCTGCGCCCTTCCTGGGTGCCCACACTCGGAGTGGCTGCTGGCGTTCGTTAGAAAGGCCACGTGCGCCGGGGCTGCTGCCAATGCTCCGACCCTCAATGCCGAGACCAGAGGTTTTACTGCTTAGCATAATGAACATAAAAATGTTCTCCTTGCTGACAATAATGGTTTGTTAGTTAGAATAGTGGATGTGAAAAATGGCAAAATAGCAGTATTCAGGTGAGGTGACTTGGTCAAAAAATATTACAGAGACTCCTGCCCCTTGCAAAGGGCAATGGAAACATCGTTTCTACCACGGGGTGCCAGGCCGGTCCCTAAACCATAAGGCTTGGAGACTCTGGGAGTATGAATTGAGTGCTCCCCAGAACATCGCTGAATGCCTGCCTTGAGCCAACCTGTCAGGCAGTGCGTGGACAAAGTATTTCTTCCCCGATCACGGGAGAGTTACTCCGGTTTTTAAAACAAGTTGTTCAATAGACACCACCTAAAAACATCTAAAAATCATCTGCGTGTGAGGGACTCCGACCAAGTCTTGATTTCAGCGTAACCCGGCGGAGGACTGCAGTAAAGTCGCTCTGAGCTCTGCCCACCTCCACCACGCTGAGGGTCACCTGTCCAAAGGGACTGGCGATTCTCCGGGGACACAGGTCTAGCTCAGTTCCCGACACCCCGTACACTGGATGCTTTCTTTCTGTCACTTTGATGTACTCGCTTTTCAGTAGGAAAGCTTTAACAATGAAGCAGCCTTTCCCACAGCCAAATATCACCGATGAAAATAAAATCAGCGGCCTCATTCACACACAGCACTAAACTGGCAAGGTGGGGGCTGGAGTACTAAGCACGTTTGACATAGACGTGAACACGACCGGCTGTTTCCACACAGGCGTTCTCAGCCTAATAACTGAGAACCACCACTGCTCTCTCTGGGAGGGGCATCTCGGAGTCACCCGCTGGGAAAATGAGTCACTTCCTACCCTTGAGCTATAAGGCAGTCACACCTTTGCCCCTCATTTCATCTCCCTGGAGCTCAGCTTACGCTGTGGAATCACAGGACCCTTCTCAAACAAAAATCCTGAAGTTCAGCACAAAAAGCAGAAAACCAGCTGTGGGTCAGGGCAGGGCCTCCCTTCTTGCGAGCCCTCACGAATCTGCAGGGCTCTGGTGCCGCCCTAGTGGTGTTTAACACTGAGACTAAAATGCATGTTTCCTGACGCCTGCGGGGCCTGGCATGGGAAACGATCCTGAAAGCGCGACGATGCGCAGTGTTAATTAACATCCTCTCCTTTCTCCAAGTCCACCTTGCAGGGGCTTCTGTGTGTGCAAGGACTGCGACCCAGGGGCCAGGAACTCTGCTCCGTGTGTGCGATCCGGGTCTACCCGGGACAGAGGCACAGGTGCCTGCGGCCACTGATCGGCTTCCAGGATTTTAGCAAGAGCGCGTGACCTGCCACGCCTCGAGCATCACCCTCCACAAGTGCTCAGGGCCGGACTCCGGTGGACGGCGCCCAGACCCACTGGGTGCTGAGTGGGAGGAAGGAGCAGGCGATCACCAGGATTAGGAGCCGCCTGTTCTGCCTGCGCTCTTGGGCCTAGAAGCAGCAGCTGCGCTTCCAGAGACAAACATGTTCTCATGTGTTTTTACGTCTTTATCATTTCTGAAGCACACACAGTTTTTTGTTTTGTTTTGTTTTGTTTTTTCTGTTCATGAAGAAAATCTGACTTCTGGGTTACCCCTGAAATGCTTTTCTAAATTAAAAAACTAATATTAAAAAACAATTAAATCAGCTAGGTATGGTGGTTCATGCTGTCAGCCCTCCAGGAGGCTGAGGCAGGAGGAGTGCAGGCCAGACTGGTAACTTAGTGACTTAGTTACTTAGTTGAGAACCTGTCTCAATTTTTATTTTTTTAATTTTCAAAAAAGGGCTGAGGGGCCGGTGAGCTAGCTCAGTGGCATGAGGGCCTGCCTGGCAAGCGCGAGGTCCTGAGTTCGACTCCCAATACCCACATACGAAAAAAGGGCCGGTGATATTGCTCAGTGGCACGGGCGCCTGCTGGCATGCGAGGTCCTGAGTTCAACCCCCGGTACCTACAGAAAAAAGGGGGGGGCTGAGGATGTAGCTCAGTGTGAAGGCCTTAGGTTCAATTTCCCAGTAATAAAAAAAAAAAAAAAAAGACTGAGTCACTATCACAACCATGCGCGCCATGCGCGGGGCTTCTGAATAAGACATGCTGTACCCAAGACACCACCTCTTGGACTGTGATCATTTTACAAGGTGAGTTGGCTCCGTTTATTTCAAATGAACACCAGGTCTGCTAACTTTATGCCAAAATGTAACATTTTTATTTCTGGATAATCTTCATTTTAGCTTCTTTCTTGTAGCCTTGCAGAGCAGCCATGGAAACACAGTTACTGGACTTTGAAGTAATTCCCCGGAAGTAAGCACTTCATTACACTGAAGAAAGGTGATTCAGTTCTCAGTAACTTCCTGTGGTATATCTGAGGCAGTCAGGGGCCTTCACACTGAGCCAAAATAAAATTTTTTTATTTTTGGACAGGGTCTCACTAAGTTGCCCAGGCTGGGCTTGAACTTGTGATCCTCCTGCCTCAGCCTCCCAGGGTGCTGAGGTTATAGGTGTACACTACCACGCCCAGCTCCTGGAATTCAGGTTTAAGGGAACTGGAGGGTCAGGATTGTCCCAGGTTACAGACATTAAGAAATGTGGTTCAACTTGGGAGGCTATGGGACACGGCGATGAATCCGGTGGAAAATGCTTCCGCTAACCGGCTCTCAGGTGGAGAAGGGAAGCCGTGCCTGAGGACTAAGTGGAGTAGGTAACACAGGAGTTTATAAACAGAACAGCAGAGGGCGAGCCCCAGGAGGAGCAGCCATCTCAGAGGCACTGGAGGACTGGAGGGAGGGCCTGAGAAGACCCTGGGGAGACGGGAGCCACACTGACTCTGCGTCTCGTGACTGCTGCCCAGGGGTCCCCCGCAGCAGCCTGTGTGCGGGCACGGTGCTGCAGAGAAGCGGCCGTGCCCGGGCACCTCAGTCAGTGAGCAGAGCCAGGAAGAACCCAGATGCAAACGGTTCCAAAGTCTGTGCCGTGCTGACCCAAACGCCTGTTACCCCAAAGAGACCTGTTACCCCGCAGCGCTCTGACCTCCCCTATAGCCCTGCGCGGAGGAACAAGGGCGAAGGAGCAAAGTAACACAACCAACCTTCCGAGCCTCAAGAGGCCAGACTCAAACGCAGGCGCTGCCCCTTGGGTGCAGACAGCTCAGGAGAAGGTGCTCGGTGGGGAAGGAGGAGGGGGTGATGGGTGCAGGAGCCCTCACCCCCACTTCCTAGATGATGGGCGCCCAAGAACTGAGGGGCGCCCGGAGCTCTCGTGCTCCAGGGAAACCTACCATGCCACATGCCCCTCCATGCACGGGCAGACAGTGTGGCCCTCACCAGCCGACACTCCCACACTGCAGCAGACCCCCGAGAGCACCACTGCCCACAAGCCCAGACCACCATCCCAAGTCCCAAGCACCCTCTCTGTGGGAGAGGGGTGCCAAGGTACACAGATCCCATCTGCAGAGGGGAGCCAGGGCCCAGGAGTTAAGCAAGGCCTCAATCCATCTCTGCAAGCCCTGCCCGTGGGTCTTGGGCCATAAGCAGCGAGGGCCAGATCAATCCAGAACACAGGGACACACAGAGGGACAAGCTTTCCACCTCCACTGTGAATCCACAGTGCCCTTGCTCCTTGGCCAAAGGAGCCCAGCTGACTGTGTAACACCAGCCAGGAGCCAGCACGGGCAGCAGAGGCTTCTCCAGCTGTCCAGAAGACAGAGGGGCCCTGGCCCTGCCGAGCACCCTGCAGGGACTCCACTCCTCGGATGTACAAATCAGGACCTGAACAGCACACCTGGAGCCCAAAACAGTGGCCAACAGAAGAGACAAGACGGAGCTCAGATCTGCAAGCTGCGTGCAGGAGCCGCGAGAAGCCAGGCCACGACGCTCCCTGAGACGGAGGCTCACCGAGGCCGCAAAGCCTCCTGAGCACAGGGGTCAGGGCCAGGAAGACCCGCTCTGCTGTCACTCTCCAGGACAGAGCGGGCACCCAGTCTCCATGGCTGGAAATGCGTAAGCAGAAGCTGATCAGCACCGGGCAGGGATTCCGTGGTATTTTAACAATACAGAATAAATTCCTATTCCATTTTTGGTCAGCCCTCATATCTACCAGTGATTCTTATCCCAAATGCATGCACCATGGGTTGCTCGAAGTCTCACGTCTGAAATGGAATCAGTATTTTCTCTCCCAAGCACCACGTCTGCTTTTGTGACCTCTGTCATGGCACCTCACCCATCCACTGCACAAGCCCAAAGCCTGGGCAACGCCTGCCCACACCCGCCTCGTGCCGAGCGGGCTCCCGTCCCAAGAACCACCTGCTCCCCCTTTCCAGGGTCTCCCTCAGGTGCTGGGTTCAAACCACAGCCCTCCTGCACTGCAGCAGCCGCCCAACCTCGCTGCTCACGACAGCCGCCCGGAGAGCTCTCACCTGCAGTCTGATGCTATCACACCCACGCTGCTCTCGCTCTCTGTGGAGCAGCCGAGGCAGTGATGTTTCTATGACACCATCAGGTAATTAGGAAGACAGAGGCAGCGGGCCAGACACACCGTGTTAGACTGAAGTGATCACACAGGAAGTGGCGGGCAGAGAAGTTACAGTCAGGGTGGGAATTCCAGAAACATTTTGAGGTCATTGAGAAAGACATTAGAACATGGTGCCGACCTCGTAAGGCAAAACCCCAGCTCTCTCCATGAATGCCATCATTGCAGGTTACAACCTCCATCTGTGACTTCAAGGAGGAACCCGGGGAGGGACAGTGAGGGATAACCCAAGCTTTTCACTGTCCCTAGCAAACAACCTACGGTGAGTTAAACAAATTATGTCCACAGGTAAGGAGGTGAAATGGACCATTTGTGTACGCGGAGAGCAAAAGGCCAAGAGTCACCAAAGGCACGTCCTAAAAACTTACATTCTAAAAAGTTTGTGGTATCTAGGAAACAAGGAAATATGTGCATTTAAATCATATCTTAATATCTAATATTTACATATCTAATATTCACAAATATTAGAAGTAGCTTTTTTATTGACCAAATATTATGCCTAAATTGACCTTTTTATTATATGGCTCAAACAAAATTTTTCTTTAAAAAATTTCTCCAATTAATATAACTTGGAAAAGTTATGTTACTACAGTATGCTTTTAGTTCAAAGATAAAATCACAACCAGACCAACAGAGCTCGCCATTCCTGGAAACAGCCTTGATTTACCATGATTTCCTAAGGAAGGGGGCTGACAGGAGGAAGCCAGCAAAGTGCTGCTCTTGTCTCTCATCCCTCACGCTCTCAGCACCGTCACACGAAACCCGGGAACTAAAGGCCGACACTGTGGCCACTCCACTCTGCTCTCCAGGCTTCTCCCTTCTGGCAGAGAGTGAGCCACAGAGGAAACCCGCCACTATTCACCAAGCCCAATCTATCTTTTTCTAAGCCTTCCAGGGTTAGAGAGATGAAAGAAAACCGTCTAAGAAGAACTTTTTAAACCCTGGAGCAAGAATACCAGTACATGGAGTGAATCCATGAAGGAAACAATGGAATGAAAATCCCAGAGTTCAGGTAAGGGGTCACCTCTGAGGTAGAGAGGGGCAAAGAGGGGGACCATGAGAGGCCCACACAGAGCTTCTGAGGAAGTGACCACATCATAGCCACCAGAAGTTCACTGTGTTCTTTATACCTTCCTCCTGCCTCATGAATGTTCTTTCTAATTATTTAATAAAACAATTTTTAAAGATTTTTTTAGTGAAGTAGATTTCTGTCCCAAGCCTGCCATTGTGTACTCTGATGCCAGACTCTCCTCTGGGTTTAGTAAAATCCAGGCATGGACCAGAGTAGGGATGAGGAAACCCCGGCTCACCACTCATCTGTGTAAATAAAGCTTTATTGGAACAAAGCAAGCCTATTTGTTTGTGCGCCATCTATGGCTGCTCTGTTCTGTGGCTACAACAGTAGCTAGCGTTAGTGGTTGTAATAGAGACCAGATGCACATAAATCCTGAAATATTTACTATCTGACCCTTTAAGAAAAGTCTCCCATCCCTGGGCTACAGAATTATTGTATTTCTCCTAACTGATGAAGACTGACATGAAGGAAAAATGGGAGTCTCAAAGTAAGCTACTGCCAATTGGTCCACTAATAAGCCGAAATTTCTTTTGTACTTTCCATAAATGTTTTGTTGAGGTTAACTTCCCACAGCCTGTAAAATCCCTTGAGCTCTGTCCACAAATCTTACTCCTCTATTTTGTGCAAAGTGTGGCTTCCTTTCTCTCAACAGTAACACGAGGGCAGGACCAGCCGTCTCCTGCCTGGACGCCGAGGTCGGTCTCTGAAACTAACTCTCTTAACTCAGTTCTGCCAGGGAAATCTCGGAAACCTGAAACAGCCCTTTGGGAAGGCTCTAAACTCACAACCAGAGAAGCCTGTTGGTGCCTATGGCAAAGCTTACCGCTGCCATTTCTAAATGCCAGGGCCATCGGTCTGTCCTGATGCTCATGCAGTAAGTCCACTTTAATCCCTGTGCAAACAGAGCTTCCACTTACAAAGCTGCTGGGGACTTCTCCAGCCAGAGGTAAGAGCAGGGCAGACTGTTGGCCGGACTTGCTTCTCTAGAACCTAACTCCTCGTTCCCTTCCAGTCTCTAGAGACACCACCGACACCGCCCATCCGCACTTGAGATGGGCATCTCCCAACCCCAAACTGGCCACTGGCACTACACCCCATCCTTGAGTGACCAAGTGGCTTCAAAGACTAGAAGCTTTTTAGAGCGTCTGACTTCCAGTTCTACAAAGCCAATAAAATTAACCAAGCTAATGTGTTGATTGGAACTACCCATTTCTGAGGCTACAGATCCACCAGAGCAGCGAACCCAGAGTTCCTTCCCGGCCGTCCCAAGTGACTGGGTCCCAGGCCCACAAACGCAGCATCAGGATGAAGAAAAGGGGGCTGCTCGGTGTCCCAGGGGTCAAATGAACCACCACGGGCCCCGATCCTTGTTTGACACTCAGCGTTTCTGCCGTATTCTTTCAGTGGAAAGCAATAAATCTCCTCCCTCCTTCTCTAAAAAGAGATGTTATAAGGATTCATTGGACTCTTTATAGCCTGTATTATCATGTGCATAGATCAGAGTTATTTATTTGATGAGAAGTGCTTAACTTAGAAAGTTATTTTTAGTGTACAGGTCTCTGGGGGATTTTGACAGTTGCCCAGAAAGAACTCTTGGCATAAAAATCAAGGAGCTGGGAGCGTACAGAACTGTCACCTCAGGAAGGCATTTGACCACTGAAGACGAATCTCTGAAGCACAGTCCCTAGAATAAGTAACCTAAAGACTACTTCCGTCCCCCGACACCTCAGCACATGACCTTGCCCTAAGGACCTCGAAGCTGTGACAAGATCTCCTCTACCTCCCACCTTCGATTGCTCTCAGCCTTTACCCTCTTGGTCTCGGTTTCTCTCCCTCAGCTGCAGTTACCCACCTGGCTCTTGACCTCCCTGTCTCGTCTCGACACTCAGTTGCCTGCACACGATGCATGTTTCCTGCCTCCAGGCCTCTGTGCGTGGTGGGTCGCCTCCTGCTCTTTCTCAATCTCTACTGGGAGTGGCCCCTTTGTGCACCTCACCTGTCTTTATCTTATTTATTATAATATGGACTTATAAGGAGTGTGTATCCTTTCCACTAGGTTACAAGCTCCTCAGGTCTAACTCAACTTCGTATATCTTATAATGTCCTACAAGTAATAAGCACTAATGATAAATAAAACAGATCAAAAGTCTCCTTATGTACTGATTCTAGATTCTGATTAGTGAAAGCCAAACTTCTCTAGGTTCTCATGAGGAAACGCTGGAAGTTATCTTCCAGGAAACTAGAACCCAGCTCCTCCGATTTCTGCTCCAAATGTTTTTTCTTGGCAAAAGTCAAAATCCCCCAAAGACCTACACGCTAAAAATAATTTTCCAAGTTAAGAACTTATCAAATACATAATTCTCTGTGTGTTTGTGTGTTGGGGGTACTGGGGATTGAATCGAAGGCCTCCATACTGAGCTGCAGTCCTAGCATTTTTTTTTTTTTTTTTAAAGGCATAGGGTTTCACTAAGTCACTAAGTTATACAGGCTGGGCTAGAACTTGTGATCCTCCTGCCTCAGCCTCCCAGAGTACAGGCATTACAGGCATGCCCCAGCATGTCCAACTGTAAAACCTAAACTTTTATCACTAGAAACAAGTACCTTTATTCCTGAGTAAATTGTCAGCCAGTCAGACTCAACCCTAAAAGAGATCCATCCCTTCTCAATCCATATGGACCTAATACAGATTGCTGTTTCTCTAGTTCATAAACTTGTTTCAAAATTCCAACTATTAAAGTAAAATAAGACAGAGATTGACCATGGAGACTTACTTTTAAAGTTTACAATCTTTGGAGAAAAATGTTACTGTAAATCTGGAACCTTTGGGGGGTAGGGCCATGATCTGTACTTCAACCAACTTTCTCTTACAACTTGCAGCAAAAACCCTCCAGAAGAGTTCTTAGGTTTTACTGGTTTTAAGATATTAGATTTTTTTTCTTGTTTTGAAAAAATTTATTCATGATAACTCTTTCACTTTGTAAACAACCAATAGATATTACTTGAGTGGAAAGTAACTTACCAGTAAGAGCACAAGACTAAGAGGCAGTAATAAAAATAAAATGAGAAGCCAACTGCTGGATTTCCCCATTCGGGTTCCTCGGGGATCCCGCGCCTCGACTTTGTTAGGCAGTCATCCCAGGGCCACCTCGTACTCTCACGCGGCACCTTCCGCACTCGGAGTGCAGAAGGTCTGAGTATTTATACTCTTGGGCCATATATTGAAATAATAACATTAAATGGCCTACCCTGTTCCTTTTATTTTTTCCTTGTTTTCCCAGCTAAGATTTATTTTATTCCCTCCAGGAGTCCACCAGATTTAACATTAATCATTCTTTGCCTCCTCTCTCTCACGAACACTGCCATGATCTTTCACTCCAGTTTGCCTAAACTTGATTTCTCATCTGCCTGCTTCGGAAGTGCCCTCTCTGAAGTCAGGGCTCTCTTCCACGCTGATTCATTCCCTTAGTCCACATTTACTGACCACTCACCAGGTGTGGCCCACTGTTCCACACGCTGGAAACAGCTGTGCTGAGAATGCAGAAGCCTTGCTCTCGCCCCGCTTGTGGCCCAGAAAGGCTAACAAGCACGTGTGTGTCAGGGGATGTCAGACGCTGGGAAGAAAAGTGAAGCAGGATTTGGGGCGAGGGTGCTATTCAGGTACCAGGATGGAGGCCGAGGGGAGGAGCGAGCCTCCCGAGGTCCGGAAGAGGTGCAACGGAGGTCCAGGCCCAGGCCCTGAGGGCGAAACCTGACAGGCTAAGCAAGAGGTGAATAACTAGGAAACTGCAGGCCATCAGATTACAGCAGCTGAGGTCCATTTAATTAAGGCTCATAAACTTTCTACTGTTTTCCATGACTTTCCCAATAGAAGCTGCCCTAAGAAACACAAAACAATCCAAACCCACTCTCCCCCGAATGAGTCACTGCTGGTTACCAGTAAGTGTTGCCACAGGACACAGGGACACAGGGGCACATGGACAGAACCGTTTCCTGGCTCTAAGTGCCCTAGAAGGAAGGGGACTTGGGGGATGGTGATTCAGCACCTCCAGATCTCTTTCTCACCCTCAGCCTTTGTCCAAGCGCATGAAACAGTAACCCACGTGCACAGAAGTCGCTACACACGTGTCCCAGAACGCACCACACTCACCGCTTCCACCATGGCACACGTGAGCGCCCGCTCTCCTACCGGAACACAGACCGCAGAGGCTCTGTCTCGCTGAACGTCTGCCCCAAATGTCTCAAAAACAGCACGTGAGGATCTGCCGGACATGGACACGTTACGGAAAAGATACGGAAATACACCGCTACTGTGGTCAAAGAGGGGACATGCTGGCACAGTGATGCCAATAACGAAATCTGAAATATTTAGCAAGTCCTTTTAGGAAGGCAGCTGCCACGCTGATTGCTCTAAAGCACAGCACACAGTGTGTGGAACAAGTTGATGGAGTCAGTAGCATTTTATCCTTAGTTACAGCTAAGAAACCGAGGCCGAGGGAGCTAAGACCAAATTGTATGGGTCGAGCTTACACCTGAACTCAGAGTGGTTGAGCAGAGAAATCGATCTCATATTAGCACACCGTAAGGATCACAGGGTGTGCTCTTTCAGGATCATGGAACTTAGGGACAAAGTACACCATGCGGGATGACAGTCGCCGCTCAGACAGATGAGGGCAGAGCACGCGGGTTCTCTTGAGAGCAACGCCAAGACCAGCCTCAGTGCGCATTGTATAAACGGACCAGACGAGGCTGAGAATCTGATGTTTCAAATTTTGCAGATGACACATTAAGCATCTCTGGGGTGTGAAATGCCAACCTGACAAAAATAAAACAAAGTGCACTCAGAATGGCGCGGGAGTTCGCAGGGCCCAAGCTGGGATCTGTACGTCCGCAGGGCAGGTAGTTGTCTCCTAGGTCTCTATTTCAGTGCTTGCTCTGGGCTCAGCGTGTTCTGCTGTCCCCTGAATGTCAACCCCCCTGGGACTGGATAACCTACCCCATTATATATAATATTATATGAATACAATAATAATATCAGGAAAGAAGGCTTTGAGAAGTTACATGATTTAGCCAAGGCTATGTCCTTTTAGTTGGTGAAGGAAGTACTCAAACCCTGGCAATTTGACCCAAAAACCACACTCTGAACTGTAAATGCTCTCCATTGTTTCCATTTTCTTTCATAAAAACAAAACTTCATTATAATGTACACCCTTACACATTAATCTGCAAATCCACCCAGGTCAAATCAAACCCTGTAATCCGGCGCAACCAGACATTGCGTTATAACAGCTAACCACACAAAAGGAGGATCATGGTGCCCTTCACGAAGTATCACCATGAAAATGTTCGACTAGGGCCGGTGAGATGGCTCAGTGGCATAAGCGCCTGCCTTGCAAGCGCGAGGGCCCGAGTTCGACTCCCGGATCCCACATATGAAAAAGGGGCCGGTGATATCGCTCAGCGGCACGGGTGCCTGTTGGCGCGTGAGGTCCTGAGGTCGACCCCCCGGTACCCACAAAAAAAAAAATGTTCGACTAAAAGCAATCTATATATGTTTGCAATACAAATATACCTTTGCAATATGTCTGGTGTATGTTTGTGATACAAATAATTATATTCATCCTGGGGACGTGGTACATACACATATCACATCTTTATCGTTTTTACCTTCCCTTCCTCTCCTGCCCTCCCCTCTTCCTCTTTCACTCTATCTATTGATAAGGGGTGGAGTCAAGACAGAAAGCACAGCTGGAAAAAAAAAAAAGAAAGCACAGCTGGAGAGCCATCAAGAGGTCATGTGGGGCCAGTGAGATGGCTCAGCGGCGTAGGCGCCTGCCTGGCAAGCGCAAGGGCCCGAGTTCGACTCCCGGAACCCACATACGAAAAAGGGGCCGGTGATATCGCTCAGCGGCACGGGCGCCTGCTGGGGCGTGAGGTCCTGAGGTCGACCCCCCATACCAACAAAAAAAAAAAAGAGGTCATGTGGACAGATAATATTTCCGTGTAAGTCAGAGATGGGCTACTCTGTGGACACAAAACTTTCCATCCAGAAAAACGTCACCAACAAAAGGAAAACAAACACAAAGCTGTTTTAACCTTTTAACTAAACTGCATATAAACAAAGACCACCGAACTTGAAGCAGTAAAGGTGGTGGTTTGAGGAAAGAGAGCTGGAACGCAGGTGGAAGTGCAGAAACCGTGTGGGTCTGCAGTTCATCGCGCCTCCGAACCGGTCAACGCGGCGGAGTGGTCGTTGTCGCTGAGTGATGAGCTGAGATACTCCTGGATGAAACGAGGTGACTTGCTTTGAACTAACTGGGCTGGAGAAAGCAAAGAGTGAAAGGAGGAGGATCTCACTGGGTTTGTTATATGATCCTCTGTGTTTTTCATTTATCTTCTCTACTTACTCACTCATGTGTCAAACATATTCCAGATTTAAAAGTTTCTTAAGAAAAGCTTTTGAGGAGTTTTTGAGAATTTAAATGCATATCTAGTACTATAATAATCTGGGTCAATGATTTAAAATCTGAGGATGAGCAGAGCAGATGCCCCCACTAAGCAGTGCAGGGTCTGTAATCTGTTTTACTTAGGTCCGTGGATGCTGGGGTAACCAGGTCGAAGGCGGGGGTTCCATTTTGTTAAGGCACAGTTTGCTTCCTTCTGTTCTGCAGATTTCTAATTCTCACCTCAGCTGGCCAAGTCAACATGCCTGTCAGCCTATAAAACAACAGCTGATTTACGACCTCGAATGAAGACAGCAATTACAAAAATACATCATTATATGTAACGCTGTCACCAACAGGAACTGCAGGACATGGTTCCAGGAAGCTTTTGAGCCCCCGCCTGGTGCTCCCTGCCGTGCCTCAGTCTCCCCAGGCCTGCCCACCCAAGGTCCCCCCTTCACATGTTCACCTTGATGACACTGAACCTCAAAATTCCACAATCTGCTTCTGCTAAAGACAAATGGCCGTTGTCTGGTGAGACCCAACTTATCACCCAAGAGCCTTTTGGCTTTTTACCTAACCTGTGCAAAAAATTAAAATGTGTAAGGTACATACAATTAAATCTTCTGCATTTCTCACTGGAACTAGCAAACCAAAGGGGTAGTAGTATACTTTCCAACCTGCTTTAAAAAGCAACTATATCAGAAAGTAACCCTGATTGGCCTTGTTAACAATTACACAAATTTCTACATATGAAAATTTGGCTTCCAGGAAGGGAGGATGAAATGGAAGGTGGTTATTGTTTGGAAGGAGAATCCCGTTCCATAAGAACATCAGGAACCTGGCTCTCGGGTGTCCTTTCTCTCCTTGGGAGAGTCTGTAGTCCACTAGGACCTGACTCTGGCTCACTAGGTCTCAACCTTTTCAGGACTAAAGACTGGTCTAAGGTTGCCTGTTTCTATCGATCTTTTCTTTAACACTGTTCTGTAGTATGACCTGACATTGTCATTAAGCAAGTGAATGAAATGACTGGCTTTTTTGCTGTCTGGGTGGGTCTTCTCTACGAATGTTTGTAGCTCTGTCCATTTTTTCAGGATTTCCTTTATTTCGGAGGAAGAACTTCGTGGAACTGGTTGTTAATACTCCCCCTCCTCTTCAGAAATCTCCTCAGCTGCCATTCTCTGTTGCTCAGCCAGACATTGCTGAAGCTCCTCTGTAGACGATTCCTCTGAGTGCTCCTCCACCAGTCCCCCAGCATCACCACTGTCTACCTGCAAGCCATGGACTCTGCTATAGTAACAGCATCATCAACCACAGGGTCAGTTGAAGGCCCAGGCTCCTCTACACAGCCTTCAGCGTCTCTTTCCTGTATAATTTTAGGCCACACTTTCTTCCAGGCAGATCTCAGTGTCCTTAGAGAGACGCTGGCCCAGGATTTCTCAATGAACCCCACATGGGGAAGAATGTCATAATGCTCCTTCAGAACTCTTCAAGGGTTAAGTCTGTGTCTGAGAACATCTGGAAGCACTTCAGGAACAGTTCCTTGGTGTATACCTGCTGGTCCATAGGCTGTAATAGAGGAGTTGTATTAGGTGAGAGGAACTCAACTGAGCCATTGGAATTCTTCAGCCAATTCTTCCAAATCTCATGGATGAGCAGGAGCACTGTCCATGGTGAGGAGAGCCTTGAGTGGGAAACCTTTGGCCTCTAGATATTTCTTAACAGTAGGATAGAAAGCCTCCCTGACCCACTCAAGAAAAAGTACTCTTGCTACCCAGGCTTTTGCGTTAGATCTCCACATGACCCCAGCCTATTCTTCATGACTTTATGTTTTCTGAATACTCTAGTGGTCTCAGTGATAAACCAAGACAGGCTTTATCTTGAGGTCACCTCTTGCATTGGCACATAGCAACAAGGTTTGCCTACCCTTCATAGGCTTGTGGCCTGGCATTTTCTTCTCTTCCTGGGTAATGTATGTTCTCCTGGGCGTTTCCTTCCAGAAAAGGCCAGTTTCATCACAGTTGAAAACTTGATGAGAACAAAAGCTATTTCTCTGTGTCATTGTTTCGAAGCAGTATATGTAATTTTCAGCAGCCCTTTTATCAGCACTGGCTGCTTCACCATGCCTAGTGACGCTAGGAACCCCAGTTCTCACTTTAAAGTTGTGAAACCGCCCCTTATTGGCACATAATGTCTCACCATTATCACTCATCAATGGATTGTCCTTTGCGAGATCTGCATTTGTAGCCCTAGCTTTTTCACAAATTATAGACTCAGGCTGTAATCTGCCCTCTGCCTTTCATTTATCCACACTAATAATAGTCATTTACCTCATCTAACACTGTTGATTGTGACTTACTAATTTGAGTGCCACCTGTAGCAATGCTAGCTTCTTTATAAAAAATCTTCGCTTTGTACGATGGTCGAGATGGTGGATTTCAACATGCTGTACCTATTAGCGAGATCAGTCACACGAAAGCCACTCTCATATTTCTCCAGAATTTCCTCCTTCTTTTTGATTGTGATTGCTTTCTTTACCTTCCCTTCCTTCCAAAGCTTCTTTTCTAGCTTTTTTAGGGCCATTTTGATAGCAGTAATCCTAGCAATTATATAAAGCACTGATCAAAATCACGTCCGCAAACATGCCCATCTGGGCGCAGACTGACGCTTATGTACGCTTACACACGCTTTTCTGGCACTGAGAGTCTTCAGCTGCAGGAGCGGTCAGCATTCCGGTTGTAACTCAAGACTCTGGTCGTAAGTTAAACCTAAAATTCCAGTTATAACCCAAGTTGTTCACACCTGAAGCTGGTCGTAACTCAGGGGTCCAGTGCATTTTGGTTAAATCCATATTTAACAAAAAGAAAAATTAAAATGATCGGTCTTTGGTTTACAGAAACTTTCTGTTAGAGTCATGCATCCAAATTAGTATTTCCCTTTCAAAATGACCCCAAATAACCTTTTTCCTTTGGCTGAGCCAAGCTCGCTCTCTAGGTAGGATGAGGCTGGAAGGAGGTTGGGGGACGGTGAAGGCTCCACGCTGAGGGAGCAGTGTCCCAGCAGACGGGGCCCTTCCTACGAGCTGGTAGTTTGTCATTTACCCGGTGCTCGCCTTCCTTTCATGAGACCAGGCTGCTGTGTGTTTAGTCAGAAGGGAAGTCCACTGGGCCAAAATTTCTAAATTACTTCCCCTCTCTGTAAGGAACCAAAACAAAAGCTTTTGATCGAGGGAACTCAATAGGCAGTGTCCAAGTTCAACAGGCCAGGCTGTTGGAAGGCAAAGAGAAAGGGGCAGGACACCCGGGGCACCCTCTGCCCAGCCTCCGGGAACCCTCGGCCTCACGTGGCGAAGGGGACGCGGCTCCGGAGGGGAGCTGGGCTCGGAACAGGAGTCCACTCCCAAGCCTGCTCCTGTCCAGACTGGGAAGCCTAACACCTGCCACACTTGGCCACAGCTGGAAGCAGCCGGCTGTGCAGACCCGGGCCTCTTCCTAACACCCCCGGCAAACACGCACTGCGAGGGCTTGGCTCCTGCACTTCAGTAAGCGTGCACGAAGCGTGCTCACACAGGACACTAATGCAGGTGTGCAACCAGCACACAGCCAAGCGACCATCACGTGTGCTGATGAAGAACTACTAAGCAAGAGCACCGCACGCCTCCTCCCAGGGTCGCGGTCGCGGAAACAAATGGAGCGAGAATTATCTGAATCCGGTTTCCTGGAGGAGAGATCAGAAGGCACCGCCCAGCACTCGGAAGCAATCGTCGCACGCCCCTGCGGTGACAGGAGTGCTCACGCACGCTTACCTGGCGCTGCTGGACCCAGACGGAACCGTGGTGAGACAGCCTCAGACCCCGTGGCTCTCGCTCTACCCCCACTGCCAGGGACGGACGAGAGCACAGGCCTCGACTCTGGCCAATGTGAACCAAGCAGAAAGCATCCAGGTGGCCTTCTGTTCCTGATAAGGACACACGGAGCTGGCAAACCCGCCCGTCCCCTGTGCTGCTACACCCTTGCTGCCAGACTCCTGCCGCTGACCTGAGACAATGAGGAGACTTAGCTGGGTGTGGTGTCACTCTCCTGTAATCCCAGCACAAGGGAGGCTGAGGCAGGAGGATCACTGCAAGTTGGAGGCCAGCCTGGGCTCCATGGCGAGTTCAAAGTGGAGCAAACTCAGAAAGAGCCTGGGCGTCAGCAGCAGAGCCACACTGGCACCCGCGAGCCACCAGCTCCCACTACGCGTGTGCGTTAACCTTTCTCTTAAAGCCACTCTAAGTCAAGTCTTCCGTCACCAAGCCATTTCAGTAACGGATACTCATAAAGGCGGACAAGACCCGTGCAAGCCCACAGCACAGCAGCAGCCGTGCGCTGACCGGCTGCGCATCCTGCGTGCTGAAAGGGAAAACACACTGGACTCTAGGCAAGGCACTGACGGTGGCTCATTTTTTGTTTTTTTGTTTGTTTGGTTTTGAGGGGGTACTGGGAATCGAACTCAGGACCTCACACTTGCCAGGCAGGCACCACAGCTGAGCTATATCCCCAGCACCCCTTGATTTTGACCTTAGACATATGGTCTCATCCCTCTGGGCCTCGGCCTTCCCGCTCTGTAACAGAGGTAATGAGGCCAGCCCTGCCTGCCTCACACAATGGTGACAACGGTCAGGTGAAGACTGGGCTCTGAACAGACCCTCGAGGGCCACACAGATGTGCAAGCTCTAAGCTCCTCACACACACTGTGCCCCCTCTGTGTGCTTCATCGCCACCTGTGCCACCCTGCAATCGTACAGAAAACACGTCTTAGTTACTTTTCTTGTTGCTGAGACAAAATACCAGACACCCAAAGTAAAAGGAGGAAAGGTTTATTTAGCTCACAGTCCACAGAGGTTTCAGTCCATAATCAGCTGGCTCCAAGGCAGGGTGGCATCACAGAGGAGAAACAGTTCATGGCGGGCAGAAGGCAGCAAAACAACAAGGGATGACCACAGCTCTTTCTATCCCTTCTATCTTATCCAGGCTACTTAGGGCGGGTAGCACTCACACCCTTAATCCTAGTGCCCTTCAGCCTAGCATTGCACCATGAGTCCATCCCAGCATCACACACTCCAGATCCAGCCACCTCTGAAAAAGCCCCACCTATGACCACATGAGGCTTTTGGGGGACAGCTAGACACGAGCCATAGCAACACACTACGTCAGAGCTCGCTGAAGAGATGAAGCCAGAGAGGCTTTTCTGTTGTTCTTCGTGTAAGATTGTTATGCACCACTCTAGCCAATACACAGCATCGTCTGAACCAGAAGAGGCTCAAGGCCTACGAAAGGCAGCATATATCTAGTCCAAATCCAAAGCTCAGGACGCTCTGAGTCTGGCCTTTTAATTCATCTCTTGGCAGAATTTCACCAAGAAATTCAATTAAGGAACAACTATATCAAGAAATAAGCAATAGCTGCTTTGTGACTCAGAAGTTAACAACTTCAAACCTCTTACTGTGTGAAAACTCTTCCTTCTCTATAGCATTTGCCAGTTCCCCAAGAAAGCATAAGATTTAACTAGAAAATCGGTCCTGAGTTGCACAGGAGTTGGTTGGCTCTGCATGGAGCTTCCACATCATCTACGATGGGTAAACAGGAAGCGAGCTGCACAGAGGAGGGGCCGGGTGACACGTGACTTGGCCAGAGCTGCGACCCTAACGGGGCACAGCAGGAGTGTACTAAAGCCCTGGGATCACAGCACAGTCCCACGTGAAGCCATGTGGGTCCTCACCTAGTGTTACAGCCTCCAGCAGCCACCCCCCCAAGCTGGAGCGCTGCACACATCAGGGCCAGCAAACCCAGAGCGCTGTCCAAGAAGCCGGTAACATTTCCACAATACCCTGCCTGTCAGACGAGCTCATCTGACACCCACTCCTAATGATACCAGCCCCTCAATGACTTCCTGTCACAGGCCAAATAAGGTTTAAAACCCTCAGGTTTGGAGTCCTGGGCCTCCATCATCTGGCAGTGACCCCTTACAATTCAGGGTTCCCCTGCATGCCCCCCGCATGCTCTGGGCCTGGGTCTCCAGCTATAGAGACAGACCACCCACCTCAGGACAATGTGGGCTGCCCCTTGACCTGCTCTCAGGGGACAGAACTGGGAGGAGGGACCTGAACCAGCTATCCCAGGTGACTCTTGGGACACAGTAGCCAGAGCTTTCATACCATTTCTCTCATCTTTAGGCAAATTCTTCACTGTATCCAAGCATTAGGGGCCACTCTGTCCTGAGCACCAGCATGGCCCATTGTCCACCTCACACAGCATGGTGAGGACATGTCCCCACACCTGTTTCCCAGGGAGCCCCTAAATGTAGGAAACACGCACCACGCATCCTGTACCCCCAACACCAAGCACGTCCTCAGCAAAGCAAATGCTCAGTATCTGCTGGTTTACTGCAGGATTACTAGAAAAAAGAAACCTCTATTATTTGGAAACCACCTAGATTAATTACAGGAGAACCATCCAGTGAAATGCATCCATTACAAATGATGAGACCAATTATTCACTGATTGGAAGGACACCTAGAATGTATATGGTAAAACAGCAACTTGCAAATGTAAGGGTAAAGTGATTCTGAAGAATTTACATCAAAATTCCATGGCCCTGTCCATGTGGTGAGATTATGAAGGGTATTTATTCTTTTCTTTATAATTATTATTTCGAATTTTTATAATAAACACATATAATTTTTGCACATTTTGAACTCTTCCCATTTTTAATGCTTATGGAATGAACATTGTTATGGAAATGATGGTTTTCACTTGTTCTACTTCCAAGGACAGGGGTGTCCAAAGGGTGGCTATGACCCAAGGCCAGTGATGTTGTTGCGGGGGAGAGGAAGGAGAAAGAAGGAAATACGTGTTCTTAGTAACTTGCTCTCACAGCTGGGATTCAGAAAAGTATTTAAATACCCTTTAATACCTCATTTTGTAGCACTTTTCTAATAATACCTGTGCCTTCCAGTGGAAAGACATAGCTCCATGTCAACAAGATCAATTAGTCTCAGCATAAAGAAATTATTGTCTGTTTTTTCAGTTGTGAAAATCAGCTTCCAATCTCATCTCCTTCCCCCCAGGCATGGTGGAGGAGAAATAGCTCATGGCATGGTGATGGGAAGCGGAGAGGGATCAAGGGAGGAGGAGGGAGATGACCCTTCCAGACCACACCCCAGTGACCGCCTCCTCCCACCAGGCTTCACCTCCCAGCCTCACGCCCAGCTATAAACCCACCAGTGAATGAGGCCCCTGACAAGTATCACACCCCCGTGATCCAAGCACTCCCCAAAGCCACTTTGAAGGGATATCTAAAAACAAACCTTAACAGGAGGTATGGAGGTGGAGGGAGACACCACACCTTTTTCTTTTAATACAAGGAAAACCTACAGGCAATTTTCATTTCATTTAATATATTACACAAAGTCAAGATGGTTTGAAGAAACATAACTAAAGTAAGTTAACACTTGCACCTCCAACAACAGGAAAAATGTCAATTAATGTACATTTTTTATTAATGTCAACATTCAATTTTAAAAGCATAACTAAGATTTATACAGAAAAAAACAGAAATAATTTTGTTAGTCACTGTTAGGATTTTATTACAGTCTGGACCAAGTCTGAATGCTTTAACTACATATTATGCTTGAATAATACCATCAGAAAAATATGTATTGTCATAGCTTAATAACTTGAACACATTTTCTACTTGGGTTCTCCTAAAATATCTTCATTGCATGAAAACCTAAAGTAAATAAGGAAAAAGAACTTTCTTACTAGACTCTTAAAATTCAGTGTCCACTGAAGTACAGCGGTTTTATAAATCCTGTTTTTTAAGTCTAGCTCAAAATCATCTCTCTTCTTGAACAAATGTGGCTGCAACTTACTGCCCCCAGGCTCACAAGTTTAGGAGCGTGGCTACTGTCACAGACCCGAAACTCTCAGGAGCACAAGCGGTGCGTCCAACATGTCACAGCATGAGGAAGGGGCCTGAGCTGGGAGCAGGAGACAGAATCTTCCCTTCTGTTCTGCAGTTACCACACAGCCTCGCTAGTTCCTCTGCTTCTCAGAATCTCTTCCTTCCTCAGCTGTAAAAACAGGCCTGGAATAGACGATGTCTAGGTTCTTTCCAGGCTAAAATTTCTGAAGGCTTCAATTCAACACATTCTCTCTACACTCACACAAAACTGAATACATCCTACTCTTATAAGTCACCAAAACTGCAATGAAAGAACTGCATTTTAGCAGACTTTTCCTCTGAAATTGTAGAAAAAGAAAGAAGATATAAAATAAGTATTTTACTTCTCAATATTAGTATCATCATTAGCATTATTAAACCATCCCTTTTCTTTTCTAGTCCCACAATTGAAAAGGAACTTGTATTTCCTAATTGTGGAATCAGCAAAAATTATGAGATACGTAAAGACTTAGTGAGACCCTATCTCAAATTAAATAATAATAATAATAATTTTTAAAGCATTGGAGGACTGGGGATGTAGTTCAGTCTGAAGGCCATGGATTCAATCTCCAGTGCCAAAAAAAAAAAAAAAAAAAAAAAAACTGAGAAGTAATAATTAGTTTTGTCTTCCAGAAAAGTAACTCAAAGATGAAACTTCAATTTCCCAAAGTACTATATGCCAGTGTGCAAGACAGTGCAGCTATTAAAATAGTAATAAAAACGAATATTCACTCAGTGCCATGTATAGAGGTTATGGCTTGGATCTAGATGACCTCCCAAAGCCTCACACAGTCATAGTTGGGGCTGAATCTAGAGTGTGTGACATTGAGATGGATTCATGGTGCAATGCTAGGATCAAGGGCACTAGGATTAAGGGTGTGAGTGCTCCCCACCCTAAGTAGCCTGGATAAGATATAAGGGATAGAAAGAGCTGTGATCGTCCCTTGTTGCTTTGCTGCCTTCTGCCCACATGAACTGTTTCTCTTCTGTGATGCCTGTCTGCCGTGCCACCCTGCCTTGGAGCCAGCCAACTATGGACTGAAACCTCTACAAACCATGAGCTAAATAAACTCTTCCTCCCTTAACTTGAGGGTGTTGGGTATTTGTCTCAGCAACGAGAAAAGTAACTAAGACAATTGAGGTGCCAATGTGATATCCCCAAATCTCTGTGACTCTATAGGGAAGGGTCATAATCAACCATCGCCCTCCAGGTGAGGAAACTGAGGTCCCCAGGCTCACACGAGATGACCATGTGCCCAGGTCACAAGCCGAGACAGCACCTGCCCCTGACCAGTCCCCTCTCTCCATGCCACTCTGCCACTTTATAAATCCTCAACATATTCCCCCAGTTTACGGCTGATGTTTGTTCATAAACACCAGAAACAATGAACTGGGAATAAACATTTAAAACACATATGACAGAGAAAGGTTAATTTCCTAACCTTAATATTAGATGAGTTCTTAGAAATTAAAACAAAAAGGAAAGACCAACAACTAAATAGAAAACAAGAGGAGAAACATAACCAGAATTTACAAAAAAATCCAGTGCAAAAGAGCTTAGAAATGCTTGGGGAAATGCTCCCGTCTCAGTCAGTTAAATAACTGCGAGTGAGAAGTCTCTTCCCTCTCACTCGCTTCTTCATGTAGCTTTAAAAGTTGTTCACATGTGGAAGTGACCGTGGTGTAGAGGGAAGTTGCTCTCATACATGATCAGGGACAACGCGCTGGGTAAAACCTTGCTGGCACCCCCAGGGCCTTCACACAGAGCTACATCCACTGCCCTTCTTTTTTCTTTAGTTTGAGCCAGGGTCTCACCGAGGCACTAAGTCTCCCAGGAAGGGCTTGAACTTGTGACCTCCTGACTCTGGCAATTTTACAATATTTAGCAGAACTAAAAACGTATAGCCTTTGACATAGCCATTTTGCTCCTAGCAATTTATTTGCTTGGTTGTTGGTTAGGGCAAAGGGAAAAAAAGGATGCTTCCAAGAACATCAGCTGTTACAGCAAAATACCGAAGACAATTCAAATACCCACCTGCAGAAGTGACTAACGCTCGGCACCTCACACAATACAACATGGCACGCTGACGTAAACACTATCCTTTAAAAACAGACAAACAAAACAGCATGTCAGTGTGTTCCTTATTTGTATACGAAAAAAGATACCCTGAGAGCTGAGCTGGGGCGTGGTAATAAAATATTTCTGGAAAGAACCCCAACAAATTCCCTTCTAGAGATGGAAGCTGAGGATTCTGGAGTCTCAAGTGGAAGGAGGACTTACATTTAAATTATTTTTAAATTTAATGTTATTTGAAAGTTTAATACTTTGCGTGCTTATATTCAAACTCGGTTGATGTGTCAATCCAAGTAGACAAAGTAAAGTTTGTTAAAAGCATTTGCAATCTAACAGGTGTGCATACACCTAAAATACTCCGGGCGGTGCTTCATCACGAACATTTCAGGGAGACTTTCTCTTATCCAGCACCCACCACTTCCAGTTCAACCCAGAAAGCACAGTTCCTCAAAATATGCTTCCTGGCGGGTTGAAGAATTCTCCATTAAAATGCAAATATCCACCTAAGCGCTAAGAGCTTTAAGCGGACCTTCTCAAACTTCTCCATCAAATCACCCCTAATGTTCAAGAGACTTTCATTCTCCTGGGACCTAGAAGGTGTATCAGAAGGCCCTCACCTTTTTAATACATCTATACTTTCTGTGATAGAAAAACTTTTTTATCCCATAAACATTCAAATAAAACTGAGAACTGGGGAGAAACACTAGGCTTATTCTGAGGCCTTGTGTCACAAACCAAGGTATCGATATTCCTCATTTGACAGCCTACCCATGGAGCACAACTGTTCGGACTTACCACCCGCCACTCGGACTTACAACCCGTCTTTATTTTTTGGTACAGTGCTGTACATCTCGTCTATAGAGCCTCATTGTCTTTTTTTTGTACAGTGCACCTTGTTTATACAGTACTGTAATTTTTGCTGGTTGTACCGTACAGTACAGTACAGCAGTTTTATGTTCTATTATACATTACAGTGGTGCATGTAGAGTTATGCAAATAAAAGCAAAGTCATCAAGCTGGAGTTTCCTTTGCCCGTGTCTTAGTGCTGAATAATGTAATGTGCACACTATATACGACTCCTCATTCAGCGACCAGTTCATCGGACAAGCTAGTCGCAGGAACGGAACTTGCTTGTTAAGCGAGGAACAGTTCGAGGAACATGGCCTTGAAGGGTGTGTGTTAACCTTCTAGCAGAGGAGAACTTAAGTATGCAGTGAAAGGCACAGAGGGAAAAGGAGGGAAAGAAGGACTGGGATAAAATGCTTTGTGCTTTGACCCTCAGAACCTCATTTTTCAACAAGTCCCTGGAGTCCCAAGGCCACAGCCCCTCGCCCTCGGGAGCCGCACTTTCTGGTTCCACAGCTCCTGGAAAGCTGTCCTCTGGGAGGCCTGGCCCACACGCTATCCACTGGCAGCGTGTGCATGCCCTGTGTCCAGCCGGTAGGGCGGGATGGAGCGCGTCAAGGACAGTGAGACAGCTGTCCCAGGCGCGGAGCCGGACAGCAAGCCCACTTCAGCCATGCTGGCCAGAGCGGGGGCTCACAGGTGCCAACCCCACCCTCCAGGAAAGTGGCGGCTGATTTCACCCATCAGCGGAGCGGGCTGGGGCAGAGGGCTAAGTGTCTGTGGGTTTACAGGTGACAGGAGAATGGTCCCCAGGGAGGGCCTTGGGAGGACAAGGGCAGAGGAAGGACAAATGTGCTCCTGTCCTGTCACCTCCCGTCCTTGGAGCCCGGACAGGATTTTCCAGCAGCCCCTGCTCCTCAGGCTTTGGGACTCAGGCTCTCTGTGCCACGGGCCTTCCCACTTGTCCGGGTGCAGGTGGCAGGCTGTGGGCTTCCGGACTCCAGCACCGAAATAAAATCCCCACATGCATGCACACGCATGTGTCTCTGTGCATCTTGTGTGTCTGCGTGCTATACACACAATGCATGCATGATGTGTGTGTGTGTGTGTGCATGAGTGTCATAGAGCATTCAGCTCCTCCCAGGAACCCTGACTGCTGCAGAAAGCCTTAGCCCTACAGAAATGAGGATGGTGGTCGTGGTGGCGCACATCTGTAATCTCAGCACTCAGGAGGCTGAGACAGGAGGATCGCCTTGAGTTCAAGGCCAGCCTGGGCTCCATAGTGAGACCCTGTCTCCTGCCCCCGCCCAATGCGGATGAATATTGCAGGGCAAAAACTGGAGGTGACACACACTTGGTACACTCAAGGGACAGAAATGTGGCCACCATGCTTGGAACAGAGGACCTGGATGCAATGTAAACAGCAGATCAGAGAGGCAGAGCCAAACCATTTAAGGCCCTCCAGGTTAAAATAGCAAGGTGAAGTTTATTTCTTTCTTCCCCACAGTGGAAAGCTGTGGGGCCCGCAGGCAGGAGGGCGGGGTGACTCCTCTTCTGAGGAAAGTTGCTGCTTGCTGGTGGATGATGATCCCGAGTGCAGCCCAAGAAGCTGGCCACTGCCATGTGGTGCCTGAGATGTCCCAGCTGAGAGATGTGGATTTGAGGGTGGGGGTGGTGAGCAGGTTGGAATCCTAGGACATATTTTAGGTTTGCAGGCTCAGTGAGCGCTTGGGTGTGGGAAATAAGGGGAGGGGAGGGTTTCAGCCTCCTTCTACTGCTAAGCGAGGTTAAACAGCTAAGTTCTGGTCAATAAGGAATAAGTAGAGCTGTCCCACGGGACTTTAAAAAGAGCAAATTTGGCTGGGTGTTGAACCTTTTTTACTTTATACCCATCTTCCTTCCAGCTTTCTAGAATGAGGAAAATGGCTGGAGCTCCTGCAGCCACCTTGAGTCATGAAGCAACCTTCAGGATGGAACTCAATCAACGTTAAGAGTTTAAATGGTTGCTGATGATGTCAGAAAGCACCAGGTATGAGCTGGTTATCTCTGGGCTTCTATTAAATAGAAGAAATTCTGGTATGGTTAGTTATTTTGAGGTTTCTGATTCATACAGCTAAAAAAAAATCTACTGATACAGAGATGTAAAGATAGATACGATGTGCCTATTACGTATCCCAATTAGACAGAGTCTTCACTTTAAGCACGATAAAACTGTCAAAGGTTATTTCCCAAAGTCAACAGCCATTTAGAGACAGAAGTAAGATTCGAACCAAAGACAGCGGGACTCCAATGTCCAGGTTTCTGCCCTGGACCATGCTGTACTGAAAAAGGACACGAGGAAGAAAGCCGCAGAGTGTAGGGCAGTGATGGAGAACCCCTCAGAGCTCAGCCCACTGCGGCACACGTGCCACAGGTTCACCACCACTGATTCAGGGTTTCTGACAGCACACTCCCGTCTGGGGCCGCCAGACAGCCCCACTGCACCCCACAGAGGCCAGAACCACGGTCCACGTAAGTGCGGCCGCTGCAGTAGCTCAGGAGTATCGCTGGCCTAAGCCTCCCGAAGGCAATACATTTTCACTGACAGT
This sequence comes from Erethizon dorsatum, assembly GCA_028451465.1. NCBI lineage: Eukaryota > Metazoa > Chordata > Mammalia > Rodentia > Erethizontidae > Erethizon > Erethizon dorsatum. The sequence continues at coordinate 137,547,390 of CM051826.1, read as the reverse complement.
CACCCGGTGCATTCAACCTTAGCCTGCTTAAAGCGCTGCTTCTGTTCAGAGCTGCTCTCACAACTAAAGCCACGCTGAAGTCCACCCGAGCACCTCACTCAGAGTTCTCCTTCTTATGCGATAACGCTGGGCCCTCGTCACACTGAGCAGGCCCTTCCTGTCCAGGGCCCGCCAGCTCCGGATCTTAGTAATTACGAGCCCCCCACGGCGCCCCATGCCGAGGAGTCGGACAGGAGCCTCTGATGGTCGTCTCGGGGGCAAAGAAACGGCGCTCTGTGCAGTGATGACGGCGTGCCTGTCCCCCGTGATCAGGCTACCAGGTCCTTCGTCCTGAGAAAGAGGAAACGCTCCCACTAGGAGGAAAGCTCACGTCTTCCGAGGTCAGAACGACAACCGGCTTAGACTGCGGGTATCCCATGCTCTTTTCCTTTCCTTCTTTGTTGACGTGTAACATACACTGGTCCTAAGTGGTCAGCTCCACGAAATGTTACAAAATGAGCACGCTGAGTAGCCAGCACCCAGACCAAGACGCCGGATGAGCCGGAACCGGAATCCGCTCCACGCCTCTCCCAACCTCCCACTGTCCTCACCACCCACAGTGCCTGGGTTGAACCTGATGGGAATGGAGCCACGCAGGAGCTAACCGTTCACTCCACACTGCCTCAAGGAAGTATATGAAACACATCCATATTACTGTAAATAGCCACAGCTTGTTATTTTTCATTGTTATATTGTATTCCCCTTGTCCATTCTGTGGTTAATGGACATTTGGATTACCTGCAGTTTTACATATTTAAACAATGCTGTCATAACATTCTTGTCCAATTCCTTTAAAGCATACTAAGGGAGGTTTTTCCCATAATGGAGCTATCTGAATGGCTTTTCAGAATCTCAGTTCTTTGAAAATCCATAACCTATAAATGTTCCATTCATCTCCTACGCATAAAATCTCCTAAACCCTAAATGTACTGGATAAAATCTTAAGCATAATCGTTTTTTTAGTTCTTTGGAGTCAATAGCTTCTCCCCTTGTGAACTAGGAAAGGAACTCATTTTTCCTTGTGTTTTCCATTGTACATTAGAACATCTGAAAGCAAGTAAAACAATAAAATTACTCTTAAATTCAGTGATAAGAATCAACTCTCTTAACAGATCTCACTTGTACTTTCTACATAAAAATAGGCGTCTCTTCTGGCCTGGCTGAAAATTTCATAGAAATATAAAATCTGTACTTAAGAGGATTTAAATATATTTCCAAAAATCTCACTGTTGGGAGAAACTCAGCGAGTTGTAGTTTATGCAAGGTCCTTTGGCTGCCTCTGTGAGAAAAGAAAAAAAAAAAAAAGACACCTAATATCATAATGATTAGATCACTTCTCTATTCATAAAGAAGCAGTGCCAAAAGTGATTTATAAAATAAAAAATGTTATTGATTTGAACATTCACAATTTTTTGGAGCTGTGATTCCTAAGTAATTCTTCACCTCATTACAAAACATTTATCTATTCCCACGTTCGAATCCCTAAGCTTTTCTGCAAGCTCTCTCATTGCTAGTCCAGCAGTGCGTGAAAACTAAATTGTTTTGAAAGAAATATAATTGCTCCAAGTTAGCACACTGGGAAAATACTTTTTTTCCTTTAAAAGTTAAATACTAATTACCTTCACATTCACATTATGAAGCAGCTCGTGTTTCAGTTTCTGGCTCTTAATTAAAATGCAGAATTGGGTGGAACTGAAAATGGTTTGCACAGATCTTGGTAGCAAGATAAAGACCAGCCCTCCAGCAAGCTGGGTACAGTTATGCCTTCTTAGCAGTGGGACCTTTTTCTGAGAAACCGTCATCAAGCAGTCTTATCGCTGGGCAGATATCAGCGTATACTGACAAAAATCTATCGCTGTGAGGCTGCAGACCTGTGATACAACGAAGACTGCAAGCAACTGTAACACAGCACTAAGTATCCGTGCATCTACACATGCAAAGCACAGAAAACCTACAGTAAAGATGGAGGTGATAAGAAGTTTTCAGCTCCGTTGTGATTCTGGGGGTCACTGCTGTCCAGGCAGCTTGCAGCTCACAAACACATCATTATGCAGCACTGACCTTCTGAGTGTGGTCAAGGAGATGCTCCACCTCCACCAGACATGGGTGGGGAAAGCTGCCTGAACTTTCACAGCCCTCGTCCCAACCAAACTAACCGAGCATTTAAATTAGAAATTTTCAGACTCATGAATTAAAGAGACAACCCAAAATTATTAAATTTTCTTTAAGATTTGGTCTACTAGCCAGGCATCGTGGCGCATGTCTGTAATCCTAGCACTGGGGAGGCTGAGGCAGGAGGATCGCTGTAAGTTCAAGGCAAACCTGGGCTTCATAGTGAATCCAAGGCCAGCCTGAATTGCATAGAGACCCTGTCTCAAAAAAAAAAAAAAAAAAAAAAAAGACTTGGTTCACTGTGTGTCAAAGCATAAAGAAATCAAAGTGTCCTCGGAGTCTACATGTATCAATGCCCTTTACTCCAATCAACTATTTTTCTTATGGCCAAAGAAATCTATATTTCATCATCCAATTCTAGCAGCAGCCAGCACAATTTCTATGCAGCACCCCTGGAGTTACAGCTTCAGACCGGCTCTGGCAAACAACAGCAACACAAACTGGATGCTCGCTAGGACAAATGAGCCTCCAGGCATTTATGTTCTCCTGATCTAGACTCACTGCCCATCCCCAACCCAAACAGGAATTCCAAACCTTTTGAACCTGAGCATTATTAGATTTGATGGCCAGATGTCTCTGTTAAAAATAAATCCTAGGAAATAAGAAGATAGCCTTTACACAAAACCTGGTTATTAATCAGAAGACTAAAGGCCACATCAAAGGTGGCTTTAGAGTAGCCTCAAATCAGATGCCTCCGGAAACCACACGGGTAAATAATTGCTCGGACAGGAGGGCAGGCGTTCGCGGTGACACTGTGGAGAAAGTGACCCAGCCGCAGAAGGAAGCTGCGACACAGGGAGGGGCCACCGTCCCTCGGCTCCAGACGACTGTGTCCACATCTTCTAATTTCTCAAGACAGGCCAGAACTGCAGACTAGGATGTGAAATTTCCCTATTAAAATGTTGGCACAAACATTTTGAAAGCACTACATGGGCCAAATAAAACATGTCTGTGGGTAGGATTCAGCCAGCTGGCTGCCAGTTTGAGATCTCAGGAAAACTACAAAGAAAGAAAGGAGTAAAATATTTCCCGTCCGCCAACTGGTAACGCACCATACAGGAGATCATCGTGAGCGTCGAGTCGAGAACGAAAAAAGTATGGGGCCCAGTCTGATCCTAAGGGAGACTACTTTTCTACCACGCTTTTTCCAATGACCTTTATACACGCATGTGCACACGCACGCATGCACACGCACGCACACACGTGATCACAAATACTGTTTGGAGCACTTCGGTCCCTGAGTGGAGATACATATCGCTTGTGTACACCAGAAAATAGAAATCCACTTAAAACATATTTAGATCCCAAAACATAGGCTGACCTCAACCACAGTTGCCTTTGCTCTTCACAAAAAGCAAATGGACTTAGCTGCAAATATTTCTGCAGGATTTGAAATCACCCCCTCAGAGCCCGGCAGGCCCACTCTCCATGACAAGTCAGATGCTCGCGGCTACCAGGCCAGCCCTGCCCACTCATGACTCAGCCTGAGACTCGGCACAAGCCAAGTGTGGGAACCAGAGAAGAATAAACAGAAAGCCCCGCTTCGGCCTGGCGCACAGCGCTGACAGCGAAGAATGTTACTGCTCACTGTCTGTCTGCAGAGCAGGCGAACAGCCCTGAGGAAAATAAAAGTTTTACATCTCAACCAAAAGAATAAAGTACACTATGTACACACCGCAATAACATAGATATCGTTTTATTGCATTCCCAGAAATGCAAGCTCCTTTTATCTTCGTTACTATAAACATGGACATATTTCACAGGCTTGTTGTAGTTGCCAACTATTTACCCACTATCTCTGACTCAACGTATGACAGTCCGCTGATTTAAGCAACAGATCCTAACTCTTGTAAGAACGTAATAAAAGTGGAGCACCCACCTTCTCCTGAAAAACTGCTTTAATTTACCACTTACTGCACACGACTTTTAGGGGCTCAGGGTCCCAGAAGTCTATCCACGGGCCCTTATTTAAGAGCTCCCCTATAAAACTGCTATAATTCACTTTTCTAACCTCCCAGGAAACATTCATATCAGCACACAGTCTAAGACATTAGGGCAGTGTTCTGCTATGGTTTCCCTCTTGTTTGTATATATTTAAGTAATCGTTCATATTTTAAAATTGCAAACATTGTTAAACCAGCCAGGCCTGGGCAGATCATTAGGTGACCATATTGGCTAAGAATGAATGGAAATTCACTTGCTCAAATGTACAAGATGTGATCGAAATATGCAGTGAATGTTTAAATTTTTGAAAAGTATTATGGTAGAATATACATTGCCATGAATGCCCCTTGGGGTACTCCCCCTCACTTCCAACACACCACATTTTCCCGTCACTCTTGCCGCTTTCTGAGGCAATTCAGGAAGTCCTCTTTCCTGAGTGTCTTTATGAGGTGTGATCAAAAATATGGTGGATGTTGCTGCTGATGGAAAGGCAGCTCATGAAAACATCAGGGTGCATCTTCGTCCACCTCATTCAGCAGATCGGGGATCTGGCACCGTGCGACTTCCGGCTCATCCCCAAAGTCGAAATGACTATAAAAGGTCAATGTTATGATTCGACTTAGGACATCGAGGCAGCCATGACAGCACAGCTAAAGACATTCAGGAAAGAGGATTTCAGAAAGTGGCAAGAATGATGGGATAAGTGTATTTGAAGTGAGGGGAAGTATTTTGAAAGTGATTAAGGACAATGTGTATTTTACTATAATTAATTTAAATATTCACCATATTTTTATCACATCTTGTATGCCTTTTTTATTCTGAACCACTTATAAGTGCTTTTTTCTGTTATTGAGTTGTTGCAAATATCTAGGTGACACAGAGAAGTGATAAAGTATGAGAGAGTCGCTTCCAAAAGACATTTGCTACAGCTGCCACCTAAGCTGGGCTATTTTCCATTGTACGTACTGTTTTAAATGGTATAATCAACTTTCACATCTTTGAATAAGCAGTGGCCCTCACAGGTCTTTTTTTTTTTTTTTTTTTTGCTTTATCATTAACTCTCTGCTTCCTTCCACTTGACCTTTCATTTATTTTCCGAAGCATTTCACCATCAAGAAGAGAGTTTAAAGAATGATCTGTATGCTGCCTATTGGTGATTGTAAAATATTTTAGAGCACTACCTCCATGGATACGGTTAGAGATGCCAGGATACATCTATCGGCAAATGCAAACTCTGTTTCTGCATTCGGTTCTGATGCTGTTATATTCTTCTAAAATGAAGCCTCATTACCAAAATTTGATTAGGCCTGACCTCTGTTTACAAACAAGAAATCATGTACTAAACTGAGAAAAAAGAAGAGAGGATGATGAAGACATCACATCTGAAAATGTTCACTTCAGGAGGTTGTTTGTTTGGGTATTAAATTGCACATGGGATTTTGCTTCCTTGGAACTTTAAATTCATTTAAACATTTATAATTCAAATCTATAGCATAGCCCATCTTTTAAAAGCGCTACTATCAAAAGGCTCTATGCAGCTCAATTGAATTTACTTGTGGTTGAATTTCTCTGCAATGCATGATTTGGTGGAGTTGGCATTTGTCTCCACTGGGGACTTTGACAACCTCTGAACGAGCTTCTGTGATTCAGTTTCATCCCTAAAACCAGGGGTAACAGCAGTCGCTCTTCTCATGCCATGGTGATGAACCGAGACCATGCAGGTGAGATGCTTTGGAATGGTGCTAACATCTACTAAGCGCCTGCGGAATCTGCCAAAGTGATCATGCAAATACTGTACTTGACCTATGAGGTCTTTATTCTGAGAAGTCTTTTATTTAAGTCTGTCTTACATGTGTTTTAAACAGAACAGAATACAGAAAGCGGTGTGGACAAAAATAGCAATAAAAAAATTATAAAAACAGTAATCATAAAATGGAGACTTTATTTGACACTTTATAATGATTACCTTGTCTAATCATTTTAATTACTCAATAAAGTAGGTGTCACCATCCCCTCCCCCATTTTCAGAAGGGAGCCTGAAGCTTAGAGAAGCTGAGCAAGCGGCCCGAGGTTGGTCTGGTGGGTGGCAGAGCTGGGCACAAAGCAGGTCTGCAGCACTGCCCTTCCCCACCAGGGCACAGCGCCGCCCTGCAGAGCTGCAGTCATGGGTTCGTATAAAACTCATGGTTGCACTTATGTCTACCAACAACTCGATGAGGTAAAAAGCAGCAAGACAGCCAAAGAGTAGAAATGAGCGGGAGAGGAGGCGGCAAGCAGAGACTGAAGACCCCACGTGCCTCCCAGACTCGGGAGACTCGGGAGTTGGCGAGACAGGCGACCGATGCTGCTGGTGTCACTGCATTTGATTCCAAGAGCTTCCTCCACTTGCACGGAGCCGGAAGTCTGCTCCTCAGACTCAGTCAAGGTGGCCGAAGGAGCTGAAGAACTGAGCAGAACGCTCAGGCCACGCCAAGGGAAGAAACCTAATGGACTGTTCAAGTCGACTGACATTTCTCCCATCTTCCTGCAATGTAAACATGGCGTGTTTTTAACACAGACGGGAATGGGGCACCTGCAGCAAGGAGCCGCCGCACCGCCGAGCACACGCCTGGGACTGGGTCAGAGGACCAGGAACTGTCCCGCCTCCCTCCTAAGTGATCCCCGGCAGCCACCGAGAAGGCCAGGAGGCCTGGGTGACCTCCGAGCTCACAGGGTGCTCTAGGGGCATGGGCGATGGGCTGTGTGAGACGCAGTTGCCTTGACAGACACCTCCGCGGGCAGTCCAGTGTCACCAAGCTGACCAATCAGTGCGGACTCGGGGGCCGCGTCCACAGAGGGACCGCTGACCCAGCTGGGGGCATGGGCCTCGGGGTCTTCGAGTTGGACCATCTGGAGTCAGGGCTGGGATGCGAGGATGCTGCGTGCATTTGGAGAGTGACGGTGACGGTGACGGTGACAGCGAGTGTCCAGGTTCTGGCTGGGCCGCCAGGAGGCCGGGCTTTGAATCCACCAGCTGCCACTCGCCGTGTGACTTGGCAGTTCCCTAGCCCTCTCAGAGTATGGTGAGCACTAAGCAAAGCCTGTACGTTGGAGACCCTGTGACAGGAAACTCTAACAGTGACTCGGCTTTTCAAGTGTTTGTGAGGAACCCGCCCGGAGCTACCTGGGACCAGCATGGCCCGGCCCAGCGCTTCTCACAGTTCCCTCCGCAGACCTCACAGACCAGAAGCACGGGGGCAGCTGGCTCTGGAGCAGCTGTCACACCCAAACCCGCAGCGGGCTGAACTATGACCTCTATCAAACACATCCGCCAGGCCCAGGAGCGTGACCCGGCTTGAGAAGGGTCTCAGCAGATACTAAGGATCTCGAGGTCAGATCCTCATGGATTCGTGCGGGCCCCGAGCCCAATGACTGGAGCCCTTCAAAGAGGGGGAGCACACGGAGCACAGAGCGGGCCTGCAGATGGCACGGAGACTTACAATCAAGGGTGACCAACAGCACCCAGTGCCAGGAAGGGGCAGGAACTCTCCCTTGGAGCCTCCGGAAGGAGCCACCCCACCAACACGTGATTTCAGACTTCTGCCCTCCGAAACTGAGGACATCACTCTCCGATTTAAGCCACCTGTGCCACAGCAGCACTAAGAATCTAATGCACCACCCTGAGTGGGCATGAGTGGGTGTCCCCAGAGGTTCTGGGTCATCAGCACTGAGGACCCTGCCCTGCCCTTGGCCCTCTACCTCCAGGGACCACCACGTCCCTCCCCTTGTGGCCCTCACCCTGGGCCCAGTTCCTAGGGAAACCCGGGCTCGGGCTGTGCGAAAGAGCAGGGCTTCTCTCTGGTGCAGAACAGGTCGTCTTCCGGCCCCACGGATGCGCTGCAGCTCGCCATGCCCTTCAGCCCTCAACTGGCTCTGCAGAGTCTGAGTTAGGGCCCAGAGGCTCCAACGTGTCTCCCCATCCTACTTGAGGAGCCTCTCTGCTTAGTACTGAGGCCCTGGAAAGCATCTCCACCTCTAACTCCAGCCGAACGGGGAATTTATAAAGTACGTGTTATTCTCGGTCACACGCTGTCCTACCTATGGATGCGCGTGCCAATCACAGGTTCCGTGTGGCAAGTCAGGAAGATTGCAACAGGGTGAACGAGGGCTAGAGGCAGCCTGACCTCCGCCCACTACAAGCCCCACGCTGAATCTCTGCGCTAGTAAGAGCGCCACTCCTGTCTCCCGCATCAGCCCCACAGCCGAGCAGAGCAGGATCAGAGTCAAGGAAAACACGGATCTTCTGGAGACTCCAACGAGCCAGGGCAGCTGGATTTGGAGACTTGGGTAGCAGAGTAAGGACGTCCCAAGTTTTGCACTATTTAAGGCTGTGGGAGACTGTGGGCGGCCATGTATCAGAAGGGTCCACCGCCTTGGAGGCCTCTGCAAAGGTCCTCGTGCTTGCACAAGACTCTCCTGGGGACCAAGCTGCACATGTCCAGGACTGGCACCTTGGTGTCTGACTGCGTGGGTCTGAGCTGGAGAAGGAAACCGAGGATGAGGGCTTTGCACGGCCACCAACCTACGCCGTAAGTTAGAATCAGAACGAGGTTGTCCTGGCTCAACAAGATGTACGACCGCACCAGGCTGCGGGTGCCAGTGCCACCCAGGTGCCTCTGGAATCAAGGGGTGTGGTGGCATGAGTGACCAGATCAGGAGCCACACCAGGTCAGGCACCCCGAGGACAGGAAGACACCCCTGGAGCCCACACTGACATCTATCTGTGTGCTTCACCGATTCTACTCCTGGCAGAAGCCAATTCTAATTAACTTCTTTAAAAACTCACTTTAGCAGAAGTTCAGTAGAGATACTAAAACCAGTTAACTCCAAAAAACCCAAAAATTCCAGGATGCTTTACAGTCTCCTGGCCACACTGGAATTTTTATTGTCCTTCATGATTGGTAAAATTTAGTTTCTACTATTTGTGATTTCTAATAAATAACACCCAAGGAAAAAAGTGTGCTCTGAATCTTTTTTCTAAATCAGATAAGAAGCCAGAAAATAATGTGGTTTTCTTTCATGTGATCCCCGAACCGTGCAAGCAGTCTCGCCGTGAAACTCACTGTCACGTGTGCCTTCTGCTATGGGCCGCGGCCTCAGTTTCCACATGACAGAAAAAATCCGTAATTCCAAGACAGGGGAGGGATTAAAACCAAACACTGGATAACATGAAAATGTCCATCGGTTGAGTCTGTCCTAGTGGGACACTGTCTGCCTCAGTGATGGCTCATCAAAGAAATTCTAACTAGCTGTCCTCTCTCATCACCACACTGCTCGCGGCAGTCGTCACAGTGAACTTGAAAGGGCTCTCGCTGCCCTCCCTCCCAGGCCCCTGTCCTAAGCACCTGCAGGGCAAGCGCCAGGCTGCACGAGTCAGCCTGAACCGGCCCATGGCGCAAACAGGACCAAGCACTAAGTACGCACAAGGCTGGAAGGTACTCGCACAAATGCAAACCAAACAACCGGGATTTCTGCATCGCCGCCCAGGGCAACAACACAAGATGTAAATTCGGGGGGGGGGGGACAGAGGAGGTTGGCCTTGGGGGCCTCGATGTGCTCTTACTCTCTACGGCGGTGACAAAGTCTGTCTCAAGCTGGCTGTGAATGGGAGAGGACGGCGGTAGAGGGCATCGCGGGCGTCGAGGGCACACCCCAGGCACTCGGCCGGCGGGCAGCTGGAAGCCTTCCTTCTTGCACAACCACTGTCAGATTTTTAAATGAAAATGTGACCCAAACTCACTCTTCCACTACATTTAACAAGTTAAGCATTAATACAGACAGTTTCTTAATGTTTTAAGAAACACTAACTGAACCAAACCTGCCAGAATCTAACACACGTAAAATCTATAAAGAACGGTGAGGGGCTCTCCCTGGAATAAAGCGCCTCGGGCAGAGGGACCACAAGACACAGGGACCCAGAAGCGACTCTGCCGGCTCAGCCGCCCACTGCTGCTCCGCTGCGCCACTCACTGCGGTTGCCATAAAAGCAGCAGCAGGGAGAAAGAGGCCGCAGGGATCTAACGCGGGGAACGGCTCGCTCACCAGCACGTGCCTCATAACGTATTTAAACAGAAGATGGTATACGAACACTTGTTTAGCTGGAAGCAACATGCATGAGCATGTGCCGAGTACACGGGGGGGTTTTTGTTTTTTTTCATTGTTGTTGTTTTTGAGATAAGGTCTTGCTATGTAGTCCAGGCTGGCCCACCACTCACGATGTACCAGGATGGTCTTGGACTCACTAGGATTCTCCTGCCTCAGCCTCCTGAGTTCTGGGATTATAGACATGTGCCACCATGCCTGGCTTCTGATTGGAAACAAAAGTTTTACAGGACTTCCAGAAGGAGTTAGAATTGCTAAGACTACAGGCATTTCAATAAATAATGCAACGATCATGAGGTGTCCCTTGTTTTCAACCATGGTTTTTCACCTGCAGGAGAAATCACCCTCATGTTCAAAGTACATGGCATCCTGGTACGGTTGTCACTGAAATGCTTAAGGGCAGTTGGAGAGGCAGGGCTCCGGGCTGAGAACAGCAATTTGTGGCATCCAGCAATCCTCAGATTCTTTCTGAGCATTTCCGTGAGAACCTCCAGAGTCACAGGGACATTGTGAGGAGCCGATGGGACACCGGGCTGGGGATGGGACCCATGCTGGAGTCCTGGGGCAGGGTAAGGGGGAGAATGGACCCCGACAAAAACAGCCAGAGAACTGGGGCACAAAGGGGGCATCCACTGCAACCCGCTCACTGCTGCAATGAGGCTGGGAGAGTCCTGCACGCACGAAGCGCCGTTCACAAGGCCCTCGCAGAACGGGTGAGAGCTGCAACAAAAGAGGTGGCATTTATTCTGCTGCTTCTTCATCGCTAAGTTCCAAAAGTAAACCATCAACAGCTAATTCTGCTGAGGACTTCTTGAAGAGAGAAAGCAGTATTGGACCGTGCTCCCGGCTGTGAGCACTGCGGAGATCCACAAAAGAGCCACGGACAAAGCAGGATGTGACACAGCTCCTGGCAGCACAGTGATCGGCCAGCGTGGCCCAACAAGCAACAACCTTCGCCATCTCGTGTCGGGCCGTGACTTAGGATGGAAAGGTCAGATGAGATCACTGCCACCATTCTTGGGCTGAAGAGGAAAGGCAAGGGTCGCCAACGTCCCAGCAGAAACCCACGCTTTGCAAGCCCGGTCACTCTGACCTCGGCCTCCCTCTCGGGCTCCGCCCCGGGCTCCCTCCCAAGGCCACCCCAGCACACCCTGGGTGAGCCGGTGACTCCTCCGATGCCCGAGCGCACGCTCTTGGTCCTGCCGGGCCTTCCCTGCCGCTATGACCCGTACCTCTCAACACTCAGACGCCTCGGCAGCGTCGCCCAGGGCGTGCCCAGGAGGCGCCCAGCAGAGCAGTCACATCACTGCCCACGCTGGACTGAGTCGGTTCCCCAGAGCGGACCCGAGACGGGGGCTGCAGTGCAAGTGCACAGGCCCCCGTGGCAGGGCAGCCACGGCTTCTGCGTGACCTCAGCTGAGCACAAGGGAGCTGACCGGTGTGTGCCAGCTCTGGGCCGCCAGGGCTGCTGGGGAGGGGACACGAATTCCCCAGAAGTGACCTTTCACCAAGGACAGGGGCCTTCAAGGGCAGCACTCAAGGGCAGAGACGCAGATGTGGCAGCAGCTGGGTTTCCCGGGACAAGGGGGCACTGTGGCACCTGCCATATCAATGCGCAGGGAAAGGAGCCTAGCCATGCTGGGCCAGTAGAAAGAAACAAATTAATCTGAGGAGAAAGTGCTAGGAGACATAACTAATTCTTTTTTAAAAAATAAAAACTAGTTTTTTGACTGGGTGTGGTAGCATACACCTGTAATCCCAGCACTCAGGAGGCTGAGGCAGGAGAACTGCCATGAGTTCAAGGCCAGCCTGAACTACACAGAGAGATCCTGTCTCAAAAAGAAAAAAAAAAAAAAAACAAAAAAAAACTAGCTTCTTTTCTCTCCCTTTATGAAGAACGTTTTCAGCCAACATGAATGTTCAAGTAGTTTCAGTGTTCAACCTAAGAAAAGCTATCATAAATTTCTGCCTCACCATTCCTTTTCAGTGAGGTCCTAACCTGTAATGTTGAAAGTATCAAAGTACATTGTATGGAACACAAAGCTTGGGTCCACTGATATATTTATTTCATCTATCTTAATGTGCTAATTGTCATTCTCAAGCTACATTTAAGCTTTTTAGTCAAAATTGTCATGAAAAATTTATAAAAAGGTCAACTCAAGAAATAAAATGCCCTGCATCTGAAATGAATAAACATTTTTCAGATGAAAAAGTACAAACAGCATATAAATATATGAAAAAACGTTCAACATCACTCATCATTCAAGAGATGCAAATTAAAACAGCACTGAAATTCCATCTCACTCCAGAAAGAATGGCTGTCATCAAGAAATCAACCTGGGGGCCGGTGAGATGGCTCAGCGGCTTAAGCGCCTGCCCGGCAAGCGCGAGGGCCCGAGTTCAACTCCCGGATCCCACATACGAAAAAGGGGCCGGTGATATCGCTCAGCGGCACGGGCGCCTGCTGGCGCGTGAGGTCCTGAGGTCGACCCCCGGTACCCACAAAAAAAAAAAAAAAAGAAATCAACCAATAACAAATGCTGGCGGGGCTGTGGGGAAAAAGGAACCCTTCTCCACTGTTAGTGGGAGTGTAGCCTGGTGCAACCACTGTGGAAATCAGTGTGGAGATTCCTCAAAAAACTAGAGGTTCCATTTGATCCACCTGTTCCCCTTCTTGGTATCTTCCTGAAAGAATGAAAAGCATCATACCACAGTGATATATGCACACCCATGTTTATAGCAGCACAGTCTGTAATAGCTAAATCTTGGAAACAGCCCAAATGCCCATCAACCAATGAATGGATAAAGAAGATGTGGTTTTTTATACAATGGAGTACTACTCAGCCATGAAGAAGGATAAACTTGAGATATTTATAGCTAAATGGATGCACCTTGAGACTATACTGTTAAGTGAAATAAATCAGACACACATGATCAAATATCATATGGTTTCTCTGGTATGAGAAACAAAAAGTGTAAATAAGGACCAAAATGTATAATAGATATTGTTAAATAAGAAAATGTTCAAATAGGAAGGGGAACTAGGGAGAGGGGAAGGGGAAAAGAAGGAAGGGAAAAAAATGAGAAAAGAAGGAAAAAATGGAAACAAAGCTTTTGTAAATAAGGAGGGGAAGATGGGTTGAAGGGAGGGAAGGGGAGTGGGAAAAAAAAAAGAATCAAGTTAGATCGTGTACAGCTATAAATTCCCTGTGATGAATGTGATCATTATGTATACCTAAAATGTACCAATAACTTAATTTTTAAAAAAAGAAATAAAATGCCCTGATCCTAAGCTTCCTCCTACAACATGAGTGATATTTCCCAGAGATTCCCAACACCATACCGCACCCTAAGGAGGGACAGAGAAGCAGTCCGAGTCCCGGTCCCCCGATCCCAAGGAGCTCCTGCCCCTGACGGGGTCAGGGCAGGAGAAACCAGGGCACAACACTAAGGAGGTGGCCGCATGAGGAACAAGAACTCAGAGAAGAACTAGGCCACCCAAAGGGCGAGCGTGTATCCCTGGCTGGGCCTTGAGGGATGAGTAGGAGTTGGGTGGAAATGGAACTGGGGTACACGGTGGGAAGTCACCTCGTCTTCAGAGGCGTCTCCACCCTCCCCTCTCTCTGATCCCACGCCCCGTGTTTTTTCTCTCCCCGTCTACACTTCATCCCCTCTGTGCTCATTTCTGGGGAGGCTGCCTCTCCTCCCCAGACTCAGCCCGAGGCCATGGCTGCACCTCTGCCGAACACCCTGCTTTGTCCCCCTCACGGCGCTTAACTGGATCGGAAATATTCTTGATCATTCAGTCTCCATACACTACTAAAAGGTCAGATCCACGGGAGCAGGGGTCTCTCGCTTGTCACCAGGCACTGCAGTCGTGCCTGGCACTGCTGCCACGTGGCGAGGGGACAAGTAGAACAAGGGAGTCAGAGTCACAGGAGGTGAGGGCCAGGTTAACGAGGCCTGACAAGTGAGACGCGGCCAAGAGGAAACGCCCGCGGAGGGCTGAGCTGGGAGGGTAGTGTCTGTGCACCAGGGATCTCACGGACGTACTCCCAATGCGCCAGCTCCCACGAGGGAGACGGGCACTCACGATCCCCGCCTCGCAGCTGGGGAACCGCGGCCGCACTGGCAGCGGGCAGAAGCGGGGCTCCCGCGTGACCCCTCGAAAGCTCCTGCTCTCTGCACTAACCGTGCTGCGAGACAAGACTCGCTTTAAAATCAGGATAACTCGGTGATGTTCAGATGCGGGGAGGTGGAAAAACTAATGGAACCGAACAGGAAGCCAGGAGCGGGCACTGATGTGTTTACCACACACCGGAAATGAACATACGACGAGGTTTGCCATTCGCATCAGCAGGGGACGGGGGGGTTTATTATATAGTGGGTGGCTAACGTGTAACTATTCGGGGAAGGAGAGTAAATTCTTTTGATTAACTCCTATTACATTCCAAAGTAAATTCCAGATAGATTCAGGAGATAAATATAAAGAGCATAAAGTAAAAGCATGTAAATAGGTATTCGTCTGATCACTTTTTAAAGAACTTTTCAGTATACATGTAAAGACCGAATTCATTATATAGGAAAAGACTGATAGATTCGACTACATAAAATTTTTTTAAAAGTTTATTTTTAAAACATACCCTAGGGCTAGTGATATAGCTCAGCAGCATAAGCGCCTGCCTGGCAAGCACGAGGTCCTGAGTTCAACTCCTGGTACCCGCAGATGGAAAAAAAAAAAAAAAACCCTAAAATCAAAGGCTAAATGGAGTAACAGTTGTCCAGGTAGGATAGAAAATATATTTTTCTTAATACATTAAAAATTATTATAGGTTAAGGATAACACGAGCCTCAAATGCAATGCCTTCATATAAGCAATTCTCAGAAAAAAAAGAAATGCAGATTGGCAATAAACATAAAGTATTTTCCCTCACTAAAAACCAAGTAAATAGGGGCCGGTGAGATGGCTCAGCGGCGTAAGCGCCTGCCTTGCAAGTGCGAGGGCCCGAGTTCGACTCCCGGAACCCACATACGAAAAAGGGGCCGGTGATATCGCTCAGCGGCACGGGTGCCTGTTGGCGCGCGAGGTCCTGAGGTCGACCCCCCGGTACCCACAAAAAAAAAAAAACCAAGTAAATAAAAATCAAAACAACCATATGCCTCTTTCATCTACCAAAAGTTTGAGGAGAGTTTTTAAAAGTTATAACCACCTTGGAGGGGAGGGAAACGCAGATAGCAGCCTCAGGCCGGCTTCTGGGGGTATATTCCATAAAACTGCAAGGTAAACAACTTGGCAGAGCACAGCCAAAACCATGAAAAATCGCCCTTTTCAAGGAACATACCTACTCTAGAATAGCTAAGAAGTTATACATTGTTTATAACACAAAAAAAAGGAAATGGGAAAATCATCAAATTACAGCATCTCCATACCACAATTCTATGCAAAATTAATGTGTGGGAGAAAGAGGGAGGAACTACTTAGGAATATAACCAAAACAGGTTCGTGATATATTAATTTTTATAAAAACTCAGACTTCAAAACTAGGTAGATGATTTTATCATGTTCTGCAATTTTTAAGTACATATATATGCAGAAAAAGGACTAAAAAACAGAAGAAATCATAGCAAAGACAAACAACACAAGGGATACGTCTAAGCGAAGGGTTATGGAGGTTTTCGTCTTCTTTTTTAATTTTATTTGTATTAGTCCATATCTGCAGTACATCATGATCCCACTCACCCTGGGGACTCAGTACATGCACGTGACACATCTTAATTCTTTTTACCTCCCCTTCCCCGCCAATATTTTTCAAATCTTTAGCAGGAGGTAAGGTTTCCTTTTCTTTTTAAAGCAAGTCTTGTTTTGTTTTTAATCACTTGGGAAAGGGACTCTGAAGTCCAGTGCATCTCCCAGAGAGGCGAGAGCCGCAGTCCGGAGACCCACACCGTCCTCTGCGGTCCCTGGGCCTGCGCCGGCTCCGTCTCCCCGGGGCGCCCCAGCTGAGGACGCCCTGCCCACCGCCGGCCCTCGGGGAGTCGCGAGCCCCGGCCCCTCGGCCGCTGTATTATCAGACGAGGCTCTGCCGATCACCCCGAGCAAGTGCCGCGGCGCGGGTCCCCACGCGTGGGGACGGAGCCAGCTCACCCTGACAGCGGGGCCCACGGCCGGCGCAGGTGCCTCAAAGGTTCCCCATCTCCCGCAAGGCGAGTCCTCACTGCTGAATGTTTAGTAAGTCACCGTCGTGGAGCTGAAGTTATACTTAGCAAAGAGAGTCCACTCTAAATAACAACAATATTCTCAGCCACAACAAAAATGCAAGAGTTGAGATGGGATCTGTCGCCTTCGCTCCTCCGCCCTCTGGCACCGCAGTACTCTAACCTGAAATGTCACCTGGACACCCTGAAACTGGCGGGGCCGCGGTGCCCTGCCTGGTGGGTGCTGTCCATCACGCCCCAGCGAGGCGCCCTGGCCAGCACGGGTCAGCTGTCAGTCTCAGCCTCCCGGGGACACGGCGGGAGCCTGACAGCTGTCACCTAAGAACTTAATGCTTCCCATTCCTGACGGCTCTGCCCGGGGACACAGACAAAAGCAGGGCTTGCCCGGTGCTACCACAGCTCCAATGTCTGCAACGTTACGAGCTCTTAGAGGACAGCGTCTGTGACTCCTCCCGCTCCCCAACACTTGGCGAGTAAAAAGACTGACGCTGCCTCTCCTGCCGAGAATTAACGTGAAGCTCGCAGTCAATCCAGCGGGTGTTGTTTACAGAGGGCGACCTGAAGCCCTGTCCCGCTGGGTGTCACAGTGTAATCGCCCCCATCGCTCTCCAGAGTCCTGCGTGGGTGACTGATGACATCGTAACTTGTGTATAAACAAATAATCCAAGACAATAAGAGGAACTTTGACGACACCTGAGGGCATATAGGCGCTAAACTCCTTGAACAGGCCACACTGACAGAAGCTAACTCATCTCTGACTCGAACTTTACCAACAAGCTGGACAAATCAGAATACCTTTTCTGGTGTTCAAAGTAATACATCAGTTGTGCACAAAAATTCTCTAGATCATGGTCATATGACAAGCTACCCAAAACAATGCAGTGACATGTCACATTTATCTAACTTCATCGGACTAGAAGTCACAGGGCTGTCTTTCATAATAGATCACAGCCAATATAAGAATATGGCTATCGAGTTTGAGTACTTTTCTTAAATACAAATCTATAATATTTTCTAATGGAGAAACCACCTTCTCTTGTTTATCCAACACTACATTTTATAAATAGCATCAAGCTTTTTCATCATATACAATGTCTCCTGTAAAACAGGAACAATACTATTGCTAAATAATTATGTGAAAGGCACGTAATTACTAACAAATTTTATTTTGCTTTTTGTGTTTGAAGTACTGAGGATTAAACCCCAGGGCCTTCACATTGAGCTACATTCCCAGCTCTTTTTATTTTTTATTTTTAGACTGACTGTTGCTAAACTACCAGGCTGGACTCGAATTTGTAATCCTCCTGCCTCAGCCTCCCGTAGTGCTGGGATTACAGGCGTGTGCCACCACACCAATTTTAACAAATGTGTCCAGAAATGACCAGAGTGCAAATTCTTATTGTATTTACTCAGCAGAGATTTTAGAGCAAAATAACTATATAAAAACTCCTTCAGGCATGGTGGTACATGCCTGAAATCCCAGCACTTGGGAGGCTGAGGCAGGAGAATCACAAGTTCGAGGCCAGCCTAGGCTACATAGCAAGTTCCAGCCTGGACTACAGAGTGAGACATTATCTCAAAAAAAAAAAAAAAAAAAAAAAAAAAAAACTCAAAAGACTCCATAGAAAAAGTACCCAAATATCCTTTCCTTAGCCCTAACTCATAACACATTACTGGTCATGTGCTGTGTGTTGGGAACACGTACGCTGCCCCAGAACTGCCCCAGCTGCGTTGGGCTGCCGAGGGAGCACTGTCCTGCTGCTCAAGCCCCCACCCTGTGCAGTGCGCCCCTGCCCAACCTTGGCTGCGGGAGGACAGGCCCGACCCAGCTGCAGAGGACACGAGAGCCAGCCAGGCATCCATCCTCCTGCTCTCTCGCTGCTGCCTGGGCCCCACAGACACGTGGCGCACACCAGGTCAAGCAGCCTCATCAGAGCTGATGTCAGGATCTTGCCCTGAGCAATCATCCTTTTCCACGGCACCCAAACCTCACAGGGTGCAAGGACTTTAACCACTACAGCCAAACCGTCCCTTCTAAGCCTGAGACTGGCACTGACCCAGTAGAGACTCGAAACAGAAAGGACTGGGTGCTCATTACGCACCAGGGCTTGGACCCAGCCGTGGACAGCATCTCCCTTCATACGGACCAGCACTGTCTCATTCTGCGTTTGCTGACCTTTGCAACTTGGAGTCCTGACTAATGGATCCGACCTTAACAGAAAGGAACTAAAGAGAGCCAACAGCTGTGCTTCCTTTCCTCTCCATTCTGCCTCTTTCTGCTCATTATTCTTACCATGAAGTCCCATGAGTATTCAGAAGGAAAACATTTGTTGTCAACTATACAGAAATAAGTGTTTCAAATTACTTCTCCAAATGACTGCTGCTCGCTGTGCTGCTGATTAATACGATCCGGCACCGCCGGGAGGACCTGGTGGACTCTCAAACCTGTGGACAGGCTTTTAAAAGCTGCAGGTGCCATCTAAATCATGAAACACAACACACAACTCACCTGTCTTTAGGCTGAGTAATGTAATTGCTCAATTAGCGGACAAATAATTAGCACTTAAAGGGAAAAAACCCACATACTTGCTTATTGGGCAGTCATTATGACATGTATAGACCCCATCAAACTAAAAAGAAGAACACTTGAGTCCTCATTAATAAACTGTTAACAATATTCCTTTTTCTGTACTTTCAATGATTAGCTCACTTTCATTCCAAAAGCAAGCATTCTTCAGCAAATTCTTGCAAAGGTATGCATTTTAATGTCTCATATAGAACTTTTTATTAAAATAGCATAAAATGTTAAGCATTTTTTAAAAGGCATCAGTGGGCTAAAATTAAATCTAATTTAAACAAAAGATTAAGACTCTACAAAATAAATGTCAGACACATCTGCAGAAGCCTCATTTATGTGCAGCTTTTCCCTCTTTCCACGGAAGCCTCTCTTCCATTCTTGTCTATTTAATCTCAGCAGAATTAGGAGGCAAAGCAGGAAGAGGAGGACGAGGAGGAAGTCAGCCTCTTTCAGGATCTCCTGTTTCCGGCACAGAGCTTAGGGTGGATTATAAACAGCCATTCTCCATCGCAGCTCATTCTATCAGTACCCGGAATCTACTTCACCCCTTAAGTCAGGGCTGACCTTGAGGCCTGCTTTGACAACAGAGAGCAGCGTACACGGCTCTCAAGACTCGGGCGACTGGCACTTTTCCTGGTCGGGACGCTGTGCCATGAGAACCCTCTTCCTGGTCCACTGCAGAGGCCCCTGGGTGCCAAAACACAGGGACCCAGCAGCACCCGCCAGGGCCAGAGAGGTGAGTTGGGCCATCCTAGGCCACCAGGCCCTGTAAGTTTCCTGGGCCACCTAGCAGAGGAGCCACCAAACCACGCCCGAATCATGAGCAAATAAAATAGCTGTCGTCGTCGTTGTTGGAAAGCCTCCAACTTTGGATTGTTATTTGGCAATAAATAATGAATATGGTGCTTCAGTTGGTAGGAATCTTAAACGATGGCAAATCCAGAGGCTGTGAGGCATGAAACATACAATTTGTGGAGCTCTCTTAAGGAAAAATAGTACACATAATACAAAAATAAGAAAATTATACAAAATTACACAACAAAGGAAGTATATATACAATGCTAAAGCTCAAAATCTCCATGGCCATTCCAGGGCTGCCCCCCCACACGGGACAGTGGGAGGGAGGAGATGTCAGAGCTGGGAGAAACAGCAGGCTGATCCAAGACAGAGGGCAACATGAACTCGGGGCCGAGTCCTCCCAGGATGCGTCAATAACGAAGCTTCACCGGGAATCAGCAGCTATACCACTGCCTCATTTTATATAGAGGAACTGCAGCTCTGAGCGACTGTCACCTGTCTTAGGTCACATGAACAGTGAGGTAAAGAGTCAGGATTTGCAAAAGGGAAGGGGACCAAGAGACGGAGGGATGTAGAAGGAGCAAAGGATGTAAAAAGAACTAAGATGTGTTTTGTGCATGCACCAACGCCCCCATGATGAATGTAATCGTTATGCACTGCAAACATGGACTAAAAACTTGAAAAATAAAAACAAAAAAGAGTAAGGATTTAAACTCAGTTCCCTTTCCCAGAATATGTGCTCTTGGAAATACTCTGTTTCCAAGCCAAGAGGATCCATTTTCATTTTTACTTTGTAATCTACTCTACACCAAATTTTACATCCACTGAAAACACCTCTACCGCAGTAGCCCCGAGTATATCGCCATGGAAATGGGGCACCATTCAATCACTCGGCCACTCGAGAGGGCTCAACGGGAAGCAGGAGCGGTGACAAGACAATGCCCTCTGCCAGGATCCTTCTCGCTTCCTGTTTCAGGACCCCTTTCACCATACTCCAACTTCCGCAGGGGCAAGGTCGTACAATGTCAAAGCACTCAGCTCTCTTGCTTTGTTTCCTTGCTTCCCTGGCACTTTCAGCCTCCTCCAGCCCTGTCCGTTTACATCGAGTTCCTTCACGCCTGTATCCAAGGATGCCTATGCAGAAGAGCCCACGGCGAAGCCAGGCTTTCGTAATTTCTAATTAATCACTCTGTGTTCAGCGATACCCATGGCTGCCCCTCTCCTTGCAAATGACTTTCACTAGAAAGCGGGTGGGTCATTACTGCACCATCAGGCCAGGTGGCTCCTCCTCAAACTTTTAAGTAAGCTGTTTGTTTGCCGGGAGCTCCTGGCTTTTCACCTCACAAGCTCATCTAATCAGCTGATCATCAGGCTGCCGCTGGGTGTGAAGGTCAGGAGCCCCTGTCCACAGGTCAGCCGTGCTGCAGTAGTTGATTCGGTGCACCTAGTCCTATCGGGGAACGAACTCCAGGGAAGGCTTCACCTTGGGAGAAAAATGAGGGTGCTGGGGACATCGCTGACTCTGTACAGAGGTCACCCTGGCGGGGAGTTTTCACAGCACTGCAGGAAACACAGGGCAGGTCTGGGCCTCCCTCTGAGGCTGGGGGCTGGGAACCCTGCAGGGAGCTTCGCCTGCAAACCCTGGGGGCCTGCCAACTTGCTCCACCATCCTTAGCAAAGTGAGGGGCTTTTAAAGTGTTCTCTTCTCGATATGTATATTTCAAGTATTGGAATTTAAAATATACACTCTTCTCAAAATCAGAACACATGGAAGAAACTTTAAAAAGCCACACCAAAATGTATTTCAAAAACTAGTTTAAAAACAACAGAAAAAAGATAACGAAGAATAATATAAAAAATTGCTAACTCACAAATTTGCAGCTAATGGCAAAATAATGGCTTGTTTCATCTTTATCTATACATTGGTTGTAGAAACTTGGCAACGAAACAATGAAATGTCTTTTAAAGTGGTTTTCATATCTCATCCATTATATAAACCCATGAGTAGCTGCATTTCTTCAACTTCCAAGTAAAATAGTCCAGATTTGAATTTTAATAAAATTCCAAATGATTCTCCTTTTCCAGAATAAAATATGATGTTTGGTTGCTAGCCAAAACTCGTCTTTATATAACTTATAATTGCATAATACAAAAAGTGAAAAGTGTTTTGACAATAACATTGTTAAAAATAAATGCTTTTCTTATCTTTTCAAGTTTATTTCATGCATATGTTGCTTTTGATAGTTTTTTTTTAAGTAACATTTATAAAAACTATCACTGTAGTAACAGCAAACCAACTAGCATAAACCCAAGAACCCGCACGATGCTGAGGGAATTTGGCAGCGTTCGCACAACCGTGAGCCTAGGCCTGCGGAACTCCGTGGAGCCCAGGGACTCCGTGGATTAGTAAACAAAGTGCTGTGTGTCTGTTTCTCTAGAATCAAATACAATAAAAAGCACAACTGAACACATAAATCACAATTGCCTAAAATTCAGTTTAGAATCACCTTACAAGGAAAAGCTTAAGCAATGGGAGAAAACTCCATGAGAACCCTTGCCCTTGAGACAGTGGAACTCTATTTTAGGTCAAAAAGAGGCAGCCCTGCTAAAACAAATGCCCCGCCTGAGTGACATTCCGAGGTGACATTGCACTGTGTGGTAAATGGCGCCTGCGAACACCCGGCAAAGCAGCAGGGTTCACCAGGACAAAAGCACAGGTGTCGTATTTGGTCGTCCACACTGGGCTCAGCAGGACACAAGGGGCACCAAGCCCACACAGGGTCTCCCCGAGTCGGGAGGTGACAGCAACGAAGGCATCGAGTGGGCAACCCTCAAGAGGTGACGAGGAGAACCAAAGAGAGGTCAGCAACCAAGCTCTTGGCACTGGAAAGATGTGGCAGCCGGAAAATTAACACCAGCCACGAGGCTGTTCCAGAGAAGACTAGAGCAGCAAGGGAGGAGCCCAGAGCCAGGACTGGGGCTCCAGGGAGAGAAAGTGCTTCTCAGTTTAGTCCCAAGAAACAAGGAGAAGCTCTGTGAGCAGAGGCAGACGCGGCCACAGCCAAGGGTTAATCTGTCACGGGCAGAAGGTTAAGTCTCTCAGAACAAGACTGGTACCGGCACCTAACGCAAGGCAAGGCAAGGCGGGACTCTCGGGAGGGGATTAAGCAGCTTCAGCTCTGAAAAAATAGCCAGGCGCTAGGGAAAAGAGCACAGCTAACACGAAGAGAGGGATTTAGACAGATGGGAAGATCAGGAAAGCATCTCAGATGAGAGGAGCCAGGCATAGTCAGGTGCCTGTCACAAATGCAGAGCAAGGTGAGCTCTATTCCCTCAGCTCAGGGCTCAGTTTATCAAAATCCCTCCCCCATTTTCCTCCAGCTAAATGAGGAAATCAGTTTACTGCCCTGAATATTTATGAGCTTTATTAAGTTACTTGTTCCCAGAATATTAACTGAAAGAGGTCTCCACTGACACAGGGCCATTTATCCTAGTGACTGACCAATGCGATTATCCAGAGGGCCATTCACAGTGCCCACAGGACCTGCTGTAAAAATCCTGCTGTTATCTTAAACACAAGTCATTTTCAAAATGATATTTAGCTTAAGCTCTAAATCAAAAAGCAAAAGGAGAGGTGAGGAAGCATGGTGCTTTTGTACCCAAAAAACCAGACGAGCCATTCGCCTGAGCTCCTCGAAGGTAACTTAGCTGGATCCTGAGCGCAGGTAACATTGGCCCCTTTAGTAAGTCATCAAGCCCCTCCTTTTCCCTTCACACTAATGCTCAAGAGTGGACTCGTCCTTTCTATAGTTCGGGACAATATACAGTATACAAGTCGTGCTATACAAACATACAAATGCATCCTTGTACACACAGTTTCATGATGGTGTGTGCATGTTTTTATAAATGTTAACATAAATTATGAAATGCAGAAAACTTTACTTAAAATTCTTGCACCATTTACCTTTTATCCAGTATAATTCTTAATACAAGCTCATCAAAAAGAGTTTCCCTTGGAAACTAAAGAAGCATGAAGACTTCAGACAGTCAACAGTCTGAAGTAATTTAAGATAAAAACGCCCCATTTCTTCCCTTTAGGAACTCTAGAGACAGATGGGGCAGAGAGGAGCCCTGTCAGGAAGAAGCCAATCCTTGTCTGGATTTTATGTCTGCATTTGGGGGTCACTGGCGCCCGCTCGTGCTGCGGGGCGTGAGGAGCCCGTGAGGAGCGTTCTTCTCCATCTTCCTTGACGGCGACTTTTGGTGCACCCACCTCCTGCCAGGAACCGTGCTCGGGCTGGGGACGCGGCTGAGTGGACCCGGCCCTGCCCTCCTGGGGTCTCTCCAGACGGCGCGTAAGACCCGCCAAGGATAAGCTAAGACTTCAGGCCCAGGTCCACAGTGGGTCCCAGAGCGCCCGCGTGGTCGTGATTCAGATGTTCTGCAGCACATCCCGAGACACCGATCCCGGGCGGCTCCCTGCAAACAGATTCCACACGCGTGTGTTGCCGCGGGACACACGGAGGTGCGTTAGGGGCACTGACCCGCTCTGCGGCAGGAAGCGGGGGAGGGAAGAGGCGATTCCACCGGGTGTGGTGGGTGTAAGGAAGGACGGAGGAGCCGCGAAAGCATGCAGCGGCACGGCAATCGCACCGGTAGAGCAGGGACCACCGCCAAGACACACGGGCAGCACAGGACGAGGAGGAGGGACACGCCCAGACGGGAGTCACGGTAGAAAGGCAGCAGGAGCAGACACGGGTGTGAGGGACAGCAAGTGTGGGCAGAAACTGCAGCTGTGTGGCTACACCTCCGAGACACAGGAAAGCCTGCTGACCCTGAGAGCCCACCTCGCGTCACCGGACTCCCCGACTTCACAAGTGAGGAAAACGAGCCTCGGAGAGAGACACATGTCATAGAAAATGGTAGGACAGTGCCTCAAAAATGACTATTTGGCCCAGCAATTCCACTTCCGAGTCACACCAAGACACCTAAAGCAAGGACTCCAGAAGCTATTTGTGCACCACGTCCATGGTGTCATTCTTCGCAAGAACCAAAAGTGGAAGCCACTGAGTGTCCATCGTCAGAGGGCAGATGGACAAGATGCGGCACACAACGGATGGTGCAGCTTCAGGGTGGAAGCAAAATCCGACGCCTGCTGTAGACTCACGACCCTAAAGACAGTGAGCTACAGGGGCCATGGCAGGAAGAAAGGATGACGCCGCACGGTGCCATGTGCAGGGAGCACACGCAGCAGTCCAAGCCCCGGGGACAGAAAGCAGAGTGGTGGCCGCCAGGGACTGAGGGGTGGGGGCCGGGATTAGCATTCAGCAGGTACCGAGCTGCGCTTGGGGAAGATGGGGACCGCTAGAGATGGCGGTGGTGACAGCGGGAGGACCCTGTGGGGGTAAACACCACACCCAGCTGTACACTCAACGAGAATAAAACTGTCGACTTTATGTTACGTATAGTTCACAGAAAAAAGAACACACACACACCCTCCCCAGCGGCTGTCCAGGGGTTCAAGCCCAGCTGTGCTTCCTCTAGGAGCAGCTGGTGTCACCCTCAGCCCCAAAACAAAAGCTTGAAAGAGGGCCTGGGCCAAGGCTCCCAGCAACGTCCCCACCCGGAAACCTCCATTACCCATGCCTGGCATCTGTCAGCAGCTGTCAGCAGCTCTGAGCACATCTAAACGCTGGAGACAAATCAATCAGCACAAAATGTTAAATGGAAGAAGTAATGTGACGTACAGGTCCTGAAAGCAAAGTGATTTTAAAGAATAGTTCTAGACTTTCATCTTTCCCTGAACCCACAGAAATGAATGCAAACAGTGAGCACATTAAGGACTTCCTGTTTCTTTTTCACTGCCGCCACACCATTCCAGATATACAGGGTTTTGTTTTTTTTGTTTTGTTTTGTTTTGTTTTGTTTTTTTCTTTATGTGGGTACCGGGAACCGAACTCAGGACCTTGCACTTGCCAGGCAGGCACTTACACCGCTGAGCTATATCGCCGGCTCTATACAGGGTTTTTTTAAAGGCATAGCAAACAAGTAAGTGTTACAAGGTGGTAACACCCCATGTATGTCATCAGATGACAACGGAGAGTCAACACCTGTCATCCCCAGCCCTGTGTCAGGATGGGCCGGGGGGGTCACTGGGGCTCAGAGGCACCACCTCCCACTGCCCATGTGCCTCCCCACACCGCACACAGCAGGGCACACAGAGACAAGCACACCACCTGCGGTGACATTCAGCCCTCAGTCACAAGCCCTGACGTTCGTCCTCTCTCCAACCGACACAACCCACTCCATTAAAACATGGCCAGAGCCTGCTGTGAATCCATTCCCTGCATGTGCTGCAGCTCACAAATACACAGCAAAGCAAACGCCTCCGTTCTGTTTATGCATGAAGTGAGGAGTCATTGGACATTGCTCCACATTTGCCTTCTCCCACCAGGCCGGAGGCTCACGCAGCCCCAGGCCCCCTCAGACTCGGTGTTACTGTGTAACTGTGAGGGCCTGAGGTGAGGTCGGGGGACAAGCAGGTGCCCTTCTCCCTCCGGCTCACCTGTGCAGGTTGAGAGGCCCCTGCGCTTTCTAAGAGGTGGGAAGGATTATGAGATGGTGGAAACAGTAGTGGACTGGGAAAGAGAGCTTGTCCAAAGCTGCCTGCTCTGGTCTCCTCCGCCTGTACCTGTTTCTGGAGGGGCTACTGTCTTCTCCCCAGCACCTCTGCCACCTGCACCCGCGTCCCCCGCTCTGGCCTCTGCTCTCCCCAACACATGCTCCCAGGTTCCGGTATCCCCAGACGGTCCTCATTATCACTTGGCTCCTGGGAACCCTGTCCCAGAGCGGTACCTTAACCACGGAGACCTGGCGCCACACCTTCCCACGGACATCAGGTGCCCCCTGTGCATCTCCGGACCTAAAGAGCTCTCAACTCACTCTCAGAACACACTTTCTTCCACACCGGCTCATCAGCGCTTCCACCACTGCACGGCAGAAAAATCCGCAGGTTCTAAGGTGGCTACGGCTTGACAGTCATAAGCCACTTCATCACCAAAACATCTTACTGAATTTTTTATTTTTTCTACATATATCCCTATGTAGATGTCTCAGTCTCAAGTTTCCAGAATGCAACAAAAATTGCCTTCCCACTTGCCCAACAAACATGAGGTCCTGGGTTTGATCCTCGGCACCCCAAAACAAGCAAACAAAAAGTGCCTTCACACACACAGATGCCAGGTAGGGAAAAATAAATGTCCTCTACTCTCTTATGTTAAGTTGCTGGGGATATGTGAATTAAACTGTCAAAAAAAAAACAGAGTAGCAAGAGAAAAAGGACTTCATTTGCACATGCAGTGCTCACTGATGAATAACTCGAAGGGGGTTAGAATTGAGAACATATACACCTAATTTTGTGAGGGAAATGGTCCCCATGGGAAGAACAAATAGGTTTCCTTTGAAAAGACAAATAGAGCAAACAGGATAAAAACCCTTTTGGTGGTGTTTGTTTATGCAGGTGCAAGTGGACTGTCTTTCTTTCTCCTCCGTAACCATGAAATTCCCCTGGAGAGGGGACTCACGGCAGCCACGGTTCCCAGAAGCTGCTGCTTCTGGTCAGGTAAGGGGAGTCCAGGACATCTTCTTCCTGAATCTACTGAATCTCAAATGTCTTCATGCTAAAATGATCTTTACTGGGGCCGGGGGTGCTGGTCAGTGTCGAAAGCGCTCACCTAGCTCAGCAAGGCCCGGGGTTCATCAGCCGCAGCGCAAAGAAAGAAAACTTCTTATAGTCTAGTGTTCCAAGTGGGTTGCTGCGCAGGTGAATAGGGAGCGACAGTTCCTGAGTAGATGGTGCAGCCCATCCTCTAAACGGTCAGCAGGGAAATGGGAAAAAAGGCCATCAAGTAATTGTCCTGGTGTGTACATAACTTCCAGGTTTTCTCTCTATGAAACCCACCTTATCCTTAAGTACTACACAATCCTAATTTTTCTCACTCCAAGCATTACTAAACATTGTAAGCATAACTAAAATCTTCTCCTATATGCCTTCTGTATCCACACAAACACACACTCATATTTATTAAGAGACTTTTGGCAAGCCCATATTTGAGATTCCCAGGAAAGAGTCACATCTTCTCAAAGCACCCCTGCACTCTTTTTTTTTTTTATTTCTAGTACTGGAGATTAAACCTAGGGCCTTCACACAAAGCTACATACATCCCCAGCCCTTTTTTTATTTTTTATTTTGAGGCAGGGTTGGCTAAGTCACTAAGTAGCCCAGGCTGGGCTTGAACCTGCAATCCTCCTGCATCGGTCTCCCAGAGTGCTAGGATTACAGTCATGTGCCACCACATCCAGCTTCCCTGCATTCTTTGTATGTTAGAAAAGACACTTAGCTCACTGTCTGAACTGAAAATGGTTTAATTACCTTGGGGCAAAGGGAAATGGGGTGAGACAAAGGGGGAGAGAATCAGATCAATGCTGTAGAACAAAGGGGTAAAGCTGGAGGGGACCCTGGTGAAAATCCGGTTCAATCTTTTTTTTATCATTTTTTTTTTTAAGAGAAAAGAACAATAAAAACAATGATACAGAATTTCCAAACACTACTAACGAAGAGATAGCCAAACCTCAGGAAGGTGCCATTACTCACTCGAGTAACTGAGCCAGGCTTCCTGGCTGCTGTAGATGTGTGTGGACGCGTGTGTGAGTCCATGTGTGTGTGTGTGTGTGCGTGTGTGCATATGTGTGTTTAGCCTCTTGTGCATGCACTGCAACTTGTCCTCAGGCAATGTCAGACACGGCTTCCACAGTCAGCAGCACTGCCACAGCACTCGGGCCAACCTGACCCTTGCACTCACATGATCATCTGCTCTCACTTTAATGATCGCCCCCAGGCCACCTCACGGTACAGGCCTCCACCTGCGGCTGGACTGATTGAAAGCCACTCTGTACTCGCTGAAGGTGTGTCCAGTCCTCTTGAGCGCTCTTTAAGCCCTCTGATTCCCTCCAAGTTTCTTCCCCTCATCCCTCACCCACCCCCAGCACTGAATATTTCAAGAAAAGAATATCCCAAGGGGATTTGAAAAGGCCACTCGTGCTTTCCTATTTCTCCAGATGTCTTGCTTTGAGCTTATACTACTTTTGTAATCAGAAAAAAAGGTAATGCTGATATATTTTTCATTTCCATTATTGCATGTCAACTGCTTTGATCACACACATTGGTAAACATGCCTTTAAAATTCAAGGCAAACATTAAGAAAGATTCCCCAAACCCTATTTTCTTTTCTATTATTATTCTGGCACAATCTTTAAATGACACATAGGACAGCATGCCCAGAGTTCTGCAAACCTTCTGCTTCTCCTCTGCTACTCCCCAACCTGCTGCCACCAACCGTGGGGACCAAGGGAGCCGAGGAGCGGGGCCACACTCTACGGGCCATGGCCCCAGGAACAGTTCACGGGCTTCTGACGCCCACAGCACCAAGGCGCGGGCATCGACTCGCTGAGCCGCACCTGGACCTGAGCCACTGGACTTGTCCCTGTGAAGGGCATGGGGATCCCCGGCCTGCTCATCTCCAAGGTGCTGTTAGGGAAAGGACTCTCCTCTCTACTTCCCCAGGAATTCTCCCTCTCCTTACTTCCTGTCTTTATCCTTCTCTCATTCCCATGCATTTCTCCCAGTAAAGGTCTAGTGCAGATGCCAACTTCCGACAAATCTCAGGTAGCAACACAGCCGCCTCAGGCTGATCTGATTGTCCCACTTGCTCAGGAAAGAGCGTGACCTTGTGCATCTCTGAAGTCCCCCAGTCCAGTTTGTCTTCGCAATCTGCCCTTCTGCAGGATCCACCTGGGGTAACTTTTCCACAGTGTTCCCTGTATTTTCAGACCCTGTCTTGTTGGTTCACAATGGTCTCTCACAGCCATCCTTTAGGGGTCCCTAAAACATGACTGTTCACACTTACATCAAATGCACCTCAGCCTCATCCCGTCTGCAGGAAAAAGTGCACTTACACTTCAGAAGTCAAGCAAAGCTCTCAGGATAGGAACCCAGTGGGTAAACTATCTTTATTTTCCTTATACAAAAACCTCTTCCTAAATCCTAGTGTTCCCTTTCACCAGATGAATTGGATTTCTACATTTTCTTCTACACTCTTTTTCAGACATCCCAGTCTCTCACCCTGGCTCCTCAGGTCAGAACGCAGTGGGTAACGAGCGCCCACCACCCCTGACTACAAGGCTGCCTGTTCCCAAACCCAGGGTTCCGCCTGCCAGTTCCCAGTGAGCCAACCCAGTTCCACCTGACTTAAAACTCACTGTTAAACTTTAGTGTACTTGCGGTTAGTCAAAATCCATCCATTCTGTTTTATGATATGGGTTCTAAATAGTTTGGATAACTTCAGCACTAAAAAAAAGTCCGATTACAGTTTTATTTAACTTAGCTCTCTTTAGAGGTTTGGGTTGGGAAAAAATATCTTAGATTGCACAGCTGGAATCTGACTCCTGCTACCTAGCAACTGTCAAAATACAACCCAAACCACAAAGGTGTTTGAAGCTGTGTGGTGAGAGCCCGCTCTGCGAGAAACGCTGCCAACGCCGCCGCCCGGCACGCCGCGCAGCACTTGGCACAGACACGAGATGGGGACATGTTTCAATGGCCTGCGAGGTTGGAAGAGTCCACCTCACACTATTCAGAGTATAAAATAAATGCATAATTGGAGCCAACACGTAGAATATCCACGTTTTGGCGAGAAGAGGAAAGTTATTAACTCTAGTTCCTACAAATGTTGGCATCAGCAGGGACATGGTCTACACCAAAACCCAAATATCTATGTCTCGGGGTGCTTAACTCTGTCCCTCAAACTCATGCCACAGAGTCTGTTTGGAAAAGGGGGTGAAAGATCATTTCTGACTGCACAGCACATCTCGGCTACCTTTCTGTCTTCCAGAGGTGAAATAGAAGCCATCCTCACTAGGAAAATAAAAACATCCATCTTGTGAAAGACTCACGAGAACTGTGAGCAGTGCTCGCCTCTGGGGTGCTGAGGATCTGGGGCTTCAGTATTTATTACACATCTCCTAGTATATATCGCTTTAACTTTCTGGCACATTCGCTTGTTGTTTTCACAATACTAAAATAAGCACTAAGAAATAAAGTGACTTGAAGGCTGACCAGGTTTAAGATGAGATTGCCCCCTGGGCCGAGAACAGGAAAATGTTTATAGCAGAGCCCGCAGACGAGCACAAGTTCCTACAGCACTTGCTCCTCCCCGCGTCCCTGCTGACCATATTTAAGAAATATAGTGTTTTTCACGGAGACTCCTGAGAAAATAAACCGGAGTTCTATTTTGAGATTCAAAGTACATACCATTCATGCAGAGCAAAGAACACACACTGCTCAATGACCCAACTCCCCTACTTCATGGCCAGAAAATATGGAAAAGAAACCATGCGTCTCGGTCAGCCATACAGCAGGCAACGCCCCAGGCCTTCCCTGAAGAACGGACACACCACCCCTCACCGACGGCCGGGACCCCAACACAGGGTTCTGCCTCGCCAGCAGGTGCCGCTGGGCCAGGACGCTTGCTCAACTCCTTTCCTTTCCTACCCGCTTATCCCAAATATTCACACTACTTGCTTCTTACCTGTGTCAAATTAAATTTACAAACAATGATTCTGTAAATTGCCAGGCATTCTTTCATCACTACACAACTATATATATATAGTTGCATAAAGTGGGCTAGGATTCTCTCATCTTTATTATCTTAAAGGTTTTTTATTTTTTGCTCTTTATTGCATGTAATTGTCAGCCTCTTGAGGTCTAGGAGATTCCATCTTTCTCATCTCTTCAGCCCCAGTACTCGCACACAGGCTCTCCACAAGTGGGTTTCAAGCGTAAATGAATTCCTCCTCGGAATGGTTCCTACCCTGACACGGGGTGCCGACTGCAGTCCTCACCGGTGCTCCCGCTCCCTAGACGTCGCGCCCCACGGATCCTCCCCGAGACCAGCTCCCCACGCCCTCCCGGCCCATCTCCGCCCCGGTGGCAACCACTGCGCCATTCTTTATCTCCGAGTACTTGAGCTCTTTTCCCCCACGTGCCAGTGAGGTCAGATAGTATGTATCCTTGGGTCCGGCTTATGCCACTCGGCATAACATCCCCCAGCTCTGCCCATATAGTGACAAAAGGCTGAATAATAATCTACTCAGTTGTTAAATAAGTACACTGTAACTGTTCTGGACACAATATAACAATGTGAGATAAAAGATAATGTTAATCCGTTTCATTTTAGCCACCATTTTACTGTCTATATAGCATCATGTTGTGAACCTCAAATATACACAATAAAATTTATTCTAAGATTCTACATTCTGGTCATCTGAATAGTCAGAGAGAAACTCAAATACTTGCTCCTCGCCCACTATCCAGAGCTTTCCCTGCGTATTTGGTTGGCCATTCCCTACTCCACACATAGTCCATTAAACATAATTTGTCTTCATAATTATAATGATTTGTGTATAAATCATTTACAAATCTGTCCAATTCTATTGTTTCCTCTTCTTAACTAATCTTTTAATGCCTATTCCAAGGGCCATGTAGAGAGCCGGGTGTGGTGGTGCACACCTGTAATCTAGCATTCACGAGGCTGAGGCAAGAGGATCGCAGAGAGTTCAAGGCCAGCCTGGGCTACATAGTGAGACCCTGTCTCAAAAAGACAAAATAATAATAATGACCAACCACAAAAAACGTGCCACGTAGACACATAATCTTTCAGATGGCTACAACAAAGAACCACCCTTGCTGGAGAGTAGAAAACATCACTGCTGATGTATTATGGGGGAGGGGCATGCCAAACATAAGGACGGAGCAGTAATGACAGATGTTTATAGAAAACATGGAGGGTTTTGGTTAATTCTTTTTAGAAATGAAATGTACAATTTTTTTGTTGTGCATATACATATCGCATCTTAGTCCTTTTTCTCCCTTTTCCTTCTTCTCTCTCCATCCCTAGATCCCCTTCCCACCTACAAAGTGTCCACCTCCCTGTTTCCTTCCATCTATCTTTGACTTTGCTCTTTTATCATTTTTTACGGGAATACCAAAGCAAGTATTTTTACAGGCCTTGTGCTACAGCACAGGGGGCCAGTACACAAAAGGGAGCCCTCCTAGACCAAAACCCAAACAGTACCTGGAGACTTATTATGTAGCAGCTTGCAGGCCTGTTTCAATAAGGGTGAGGGCCAAAACCATGGAATCTTCTGGAAGGCTTGCTATGAATGCTGGGTATGCAAATAAGGGGCCCAGATCCCTCTCTTCCTGATCTTAGCTACTTCTGGGTATCCTCTCTCTGTTGTCTAAACTATTTATACTTTGGGGTTCTCATATAAGAGAAACTGCAATATTTAACCCATATCTGATTTATTTTGCTTAACATTATGGTCTCAAGGTGCATTCATTTTCCTACAAATGAGTCAAGTTTATCCTTCTTTATTGTACAGCATTACTCTGTTGTGTATAAATATCACATTTCCTTTATTCATTCATCTGTGGATGGACACACAGGTCGTTTCCAAGGCTTAGCTAGTACGAGCTGTGCCGCTGTGAGCATGGGGGTGCATGGGTCATTGGAGACTTGGGTTGTAAACGACTGACAAGCACTGCTTTGGCATTCTGTTGCCCAGAATACTAACTCAAATTTCCAAGAAAAGGCTGAACACACCCTCGCTTCCTCTCCTTCCACGCCAGTGAATCTGTCTTTTCTCGCTGGGCTCCCTTCCTTGCTCTCCCACTCGCAAGGCTTCCACCCCTTTGTGTCCAAAAACATTTTCTTTGTTCACTTCTCTCATTTCTCATACTTTCACAGTCTAGCTCAAAGCTCCTGTCTCGCTTCCTAGCCTACTTAAGGAAAAGTCTCTGTAGCCTTTTCTTCTACCCTTGCCCAACGAAACACATTTACCATATGTGTGCAAAACATTTATGTTAGTAACGTGCAATCTTTGGTTTGTCATTCTCCTGAATAAAGTATATACCGATCTTCAAAGGTGGGAATCTGGAGCTCTCGTGTCATTTTCTTTCCTAAACATTGATTTTTTAAATCTTACTGATGTTCTACAAATATTCATAGATTTATATCTGAAAACACAGCACTAAGGCTGAACAGCTTATTAGTCTACCATAGCCTGAATACACAGCACCAACGTATATATCATCGAAATTCCATAGCATCTGCCTTGAGATGAATGTCGTAGGATACGCTTGCTATGGCTCGGGGATAAGTTAAGCGTCCCCTGAAGGTTCAGAGAGTCTCAGTGGCCAGGGCAGCTGAGAAGCTGTGGACCCTAAAGAGGCAGCCCTAGTAGGGGGCCCCAGGCCTCCAAGGGTGTGTCCTCACGAGGGATCTTGGAGCTCACCAACAGTATTAGACTTGAACCTCCAGAACCCTGAGCCAAAATAACCCTCTCTTCACTCATCAGTAGTCTGTGTCAGGCGTTTCATGCTAGTGACAGGAAACTGACAAATCTAGGGTTGAAGTCTGATCCTGACAGGAAACCTCCATTGCTGGTTCCTGTTCTTTTGATTGAACCACAGCTCCTGATGTCTAACTGACTTCCTAGGGGACACGGAGCAGGCCGCTGAGTCTAAAAGCTCCCAGTTGTTTCAACGAATACCACGGAAGAAGCGCTGTGAGCACCACAGAGGGTTTACTCACAACAAACTGGGATCTTCCAGACAATGTTTACCTGGAACGCCTTTCCGCAGGACTTCTGTTTTGAAATCACTGTCCAGTAAGGTTAGATATATCCTAAAGTCTTAGAGCTTACATTAAAAATCCTTGGCATAATTTCCATGGAGTAGATTAAATTGATGGAAATGATGACTACATTAAATAACACACACACACAATCTTAGACACTTTTATACTTAAGTCTTTCAAACTCCAGTCGCAGTGTTAGTGGATTGTTTAAAATGCACAACGTGGGATACTGACTCAAAGGAATACTAAAACTATAAAGATAAACACACTTGCTCCACACAAAATCATGGGTCCAGCTCACAAATGTGCTGAGGGACGGAGGCCAGATACAAAGCACACAACCGACATGACGCCATGACACCCAGGTCAGAACCTGGTCCCTCAGACTGACAGCAGCAGCAGTGAGGAAGGGGTCGCCTTGAGGCGAGGCAGACCATGGAGGAAGTGTCGGGCAGCTCCTGGACATCAGCGCTGTTCCACTTCTCGGCCTGGGTACTGCTTACGCAGTGTTGTTTTCACTTTTAGAAAATCCATCAAATTGTTTGCTTGAGATTGGTACCACTATATATATATATATATATATATATATATATATATAATATATAATATATATATACTATATATATACACATACTATATGTATATATATATACACTATATATTTTATATATATATAAAATTTACTCATCCAATTACAATAATAATATTGGAAAGCTTCATCTTAATGAAACAGTTATTTTATAGAAAATGAGTACAAAACTCTTGGGCTGGTTTCCAATTGTGTGAAACCAAATATGAGACAAAAATAATAGCACAACCAATGCATATTCCCCAAAAGGAGAATTTAGTTTTTAAATAGGATACCAAATTGCCTAGCAAAAAGATGATAAACCTGAGTGAGAAATCCAGGGTTGATGTTAGCATTATCTGTGAAGCTGGTAAAGTCACGAATGTCCCTTGGCTCTGATTCAATTATTTATACTAAAAGAGAGTTTCTATCATCACAATCACAACTGTTGGGAAGCAAAAGCCGAGTGGACGGATGCCCCATGCTGTCCATCTTGGCCTTTACATCAACCAGCACACCTCGCACCCATGCAGCGGCACGCAGGGTCCGTCTGTGCATGTGATTCTCTCTGTGGCGTTCCACGCGTCCCCACCCTGACCACCCTCTCTGACTTGGCTGGGTCTCCACTTCCGCCCTCCTAACTTGGTCCCCACTGTTAGCCTCCTGTGCTCCTAATTCTCAAAAGGCTACTTGAGCTCATTCTTCAAAGGACAGAGCAGTATAAATGTTGGTATCAAAAGACTCATTTTCTGTCCTTAGAGAATAAACTTTTAATCTAATGGAATGGAGAGAAGAAAAACATTAACTGTCTCTTGTATTTACCTAACAAATTTGTACCGAACATCTGCTTACACTAGCGATAAGACATCATGCAAAGAAACACAGGGTAATTGAACACTGCCTCTCCCTTTTCGGAGTATATTATATCGTAGGAAAAGGAGCGCATGTACCCCGCACTACACTATCTTTATGCAGGGGAAATGTCTGAGGTGATACGGTAGTCTACAGAAGAGAGACGTGTGGAACAAGAAGCAGCAGCACACTTTAATTAGCAATTGACCTGAGCAGAACGTACAGCAGGAAATGTGTGGCAAACGCCCAACAATGCCCGCTGACGGACGGTCGCTTCACAGTCCCTCACACCCTGCACCCCAGCTGACCGCCATGATCTCTCTCCTGAGGCCTCTACACAGACCTCCCCATGACCGTGACCCATTAATCAGAACATCACATGCGATGGGATCTCATCTCCAGCCCTCACATAAAACACACGGATGAATAAGCCGACACGGGAAAAGTAAAACGTTACAGCCTGGCTGGAGGAGAGAAGCCTACAACAGAGAAATGGGTGTAAATGTGGACGTTTACGTTAAAGTGAAATCACAGAGGGCCCTGAATGCTAGCATTAACACACCTGGATGTGCTCCTATTTCCTTACTGTTTAGCACATTTAGCTCAGTGTTGAGTATCACCTGTGTTTGTGTGCGCGTTTTTGTGTTTTGAGACAGAGTCTCCCTATGTAGTTCAGGCTGGCCTTGAACTCACTATGTAGCACAGGTTGTCCTCAAACTCATGGTGATCTTCCTGCCTCAGCCTCCCGAATGCTGGGATTACAGGTGTGTGTTACCATGCCTGACGACTTTTGTTGGTTGACAACATAGCTAAATCCTCCCCACCCTCACCTTTTTCTTTTATCTTCTCTCTTTTCACTGTAACTATAGCCTACCTGTTCCTTTAATGCTTCCGCAATGGTTCTTTTTATCCCCATCTCCTCCTCCGCGTCTATCTCATCCGCCTCAGCCCTCACAGTTACCGTCAGATCGGCCTTCGAGTGAATGGCCTTCTCGGTACTGGCCATACACGTGTCCAGTCTTCTGGGCATTAATGGTAACCACCCGCATTCCACTCAGCACCTCTAAACGCCATCTCTCCAGGAAGTTCATAGTCTGTGGAAACTAATGTTCCAGCTTCAAAACTGCAAGCTCTGAATCGCTCTTATCCGTCCAGCGTTTCCCTCCCTGTTAATGAGCCTGCACTTCCCCTTCTCTTGCGGTCTCTGCTTTCTCAGAGCCTGCCTTCTTCCAGCTCATTAGCACCTCTGCTCTCCCTAATTCCCGAGCCAGACCCACAGTAACTCTCTGCACAAGGGAAGCCATCGCCAGCACCTAAAATCCTTTTGCTGCCTGTCCTCACCCATCTCTGCCTTCCCAGCCTCTACCAGGTGCTTTCTCAGCTCTCGTTCTTTCTCTTGATGGGCAGAGGTTTACGGGCAGCTTTCCATTTCACACACACGCACGCGTTTCATAGGGTGGTCTCAACTCGCATGAGGCTAAACAGCACCTCCTGGCTTTCCTGAGGTTCACTTTTCCCCACACTACTTTAATGACACCTGCTCTAGCACTCTAGGCAGCTGTTCCCCGCGGGGAGAGGAAGGTCTTCCTCGCGGGCCTTCAGCAAGACTGAGCTGACGCACTCAGGAACGGGCCCGTCTTCTCAGTCGACTGCGAAGCTCACGGTTCTTGAAAGCGACACCACGTCTGCTCTTTCGTTTTTCCTTTAAATCAACAAGTACTTAGAGGAAAGGTTATCTTTAAAGCTTCTTACAAACTAAATATGTTTTTACCATTTGATCCAGCAGCTATGCTCCTTGGTATTTACCCAAAGGAGCTGGAAACTGCATCCACACAAATGTTTATAGCACCTTTCTCCAGGTAGAAGTGACCAAGACGTCTTTCAACATGAGTAGATAAACAAACTGACTACCTCTACATAAATGGATATCATTCAGTGACAAAAAGAAATGAACTATTACACCACAAAAAGACATGGAGAAATATTAAATGCA
This sequence comes from Erethizon dorsatum, assembly GCA_028451465.1. Lineage (NCBI taxonomy): Eukaryota > Metazoa > Chordata > Mammalia > Rodentia > Erethizontidae > Erethizon > Erethizon dorsatum. Next base: position 137,509,333 of record CM051826.1, on the reverse strand, counting down.
AATTGCTAAGTAAAAGAAGCCAGTTGGAAAAGGCTACATCCTATGATTCCAACAATATGTCATTCTGGGAAAAGGCAAAACTATGTAGACATTTTTAAAAAACAAAACAGCAGTGACCAGAGGTTTGGAGGAGGGAAAGAAAAAAGCAAAGCACAGGGGACTATTGCAAAGCACTATTGCAGTATGATGCTACGATGCTGGGTACACGTCGTTATACGTTTGTCCAAACCCACAGGATGGACGACGAAAAGAGTGAACTTTAATGTCGAGCATGGGCCTCAATGAATAATGTACTGATATTGGCTCATCAGTTATTACAAATGCGCCACATTAATGCAAGAGTAATTATAACAGGAACTGGGGAAGGGGGTCAGTGAGGGGTACAAGGGAATTTTATGTACTTTCTGCCCAAATTTTCTGTAAACCTAAGGGTGTTCTAGAAAAAAAAAAAATTCATTTATAAAACATTATTCCTGAGATGTTGACATTTAAGTACTTTATAGGAGTTTATTTCTTATTTTAACCAAATTTTGAAATCTATTTCAGTGGCTATAGGAAGAGCTAATCCCATGATGTCCCCCAAAAGAGGATCACATCTGTTTATTCAAGAGACAAAGAAGCAAACCATCTCCCCCCGCTTATAAAATCAAGCCAATGGGTTGAGAAGGAAGGTCACACATTCTGGTCCCTTGGTTCCACACATGACAGTCATGGGGCCACACGACACCTTGAAAGCTGTAGCAGAACGTGGCCTCCCTCCTGTCCTTGCTTACTCTGCGCACATTTTGGGAGAGTTCATTCATCCCGACTCTCTAGCAAGTGTGGCACTGACAGATCTGCCCTCTCCGCAAGACTTAGGTGAAATAGAACAACAAAGCCCAAGCTCTCACACTTCAGTCTTCCCACAACACCCAAAGCCAGGCAGCTGGAAAGGGCAGACTTCTGAGGTTGGTGAACGGGCCCAGGTAGAAATCTAGATTCAGACCAGTTTATCAAATCACCTATGGTGTAGACAGATCTCTAAAACTGCCAGTCCCGAATTATTGTCTCACCAGAAGGGATACTATTTGCATTTTGATCAACATGACTCTGCAAAACCTCTGAAGATGAAGACCCTTACTGACAGCTGCGGGGAAAGCAGTTCGGGTGCAAGAGAGCTGCAGAAGAAGGGGACACAAACTATCTTTTACTCTTCTTTAGGCCCTGCTTCAGAAATGCTGCCAAGTTTCAGGGTGAAATAAGGAAATTTCCCTTCCCCTCCAGCCAACTATTTCATTTACCCTTCCTAAGACACATCCTTTCCTTAGAAACCCAGAGGCTGTTGTGTTTGGAGATGGCCTTGCGCTCTCTGCCGTGGTGCTCTACACAGAGGACAGCCTCCCACCGCCAGGTTTGAACAGTTCTTGTGGGAAGAAAATGAAGTCAGTCTGAATTTCCGTTCACATTTATTTTCCTAGAATTCGTCTCTAACAGTATTTCTAATTGCGTTCTCCCAGGGTTAAAACCACAAGAGAAATGTAAAGACACCTGTAGAACGTACTCACGTAGTCTTTAAGAAAATAATGTGTGGGTAATTTTCCTGAATAGTCTAACTGGCTTTAAGGAGTCCCTGGAGAAATAAAAAGTAAAACCTGTGTCTTTAAACGATGTTTTATTCCATCAAACACTGTTTCCTTGAACTGCAGATTAAAACAGCTTTTTAGAGTTATTATTTAAGAGTATAAGTTTGTGGGTCTGGACTATTTCTAAAGAGGGTTTTCAAAGTTTTTATAAAACCACCCTGTACACAGTTGACAGGGAGATAAATAATAAGTCTTTGTAAAATGCTTTCCTTTTTAAGGTTTTAGGTAGAATTGAGAAAACTGCTTTTCAAAATTTGATGTAAGAAGAAATATTGTGGTATTAAATTCTTTATAAATGTTGACAACAACATTAGGGACTCAAAAACTAAATAGAGTGGCTACATCCAGAAACACCTTTTCCTCCGAGAACGCTTCAGTTTAAACGCGTGCACGGTAAGGCAGGTATTTGTCTTTGCAGTTTCACTAGCTGCCACATTTCCAAGATAAAACAGGCTCCTAAGAGAATGGTCAAAGTGGCCTTGGTTATCCCGGAACCACTGGTTCTACCGTGTGTCAGGAGTGGCCGCCTCTGACGCGTACCCTCGATGTGCCTGGGTAGGACTAAGCGGCTCCTCCCTACCGGCTCCCCCCTTCCCCGGGAGAACACGACATCCCACGGATGCTCACCCCCTTAAAATCCAACGTCTGCCTGTGACGTTCATGCTTATGCTTCCTCCAACAGCGTTCCCAAGTCTGCATCCTAATGGTGCAGAAGTACCCAGCATACGTGGACGGCCCCTAAGACTTTTTCAATCCACGACTTTTTTGCTAAAAGAAACCGAAAGTAGGATGCATGTTCTTCATGATCCAATGCTCTTCAAGTCAGGTCATATTTCCTGAAAATCCCAGCTTTATCCTTCTCCAATGCTGAAACTAAGGAAATAACCACTCTACAGTTTTCAGCCACTGTAGTGTAAAAGTTAAATATTAACAATGAAAATGATTAGATGTCTGAGGATTCCTTTGTTGATTAGCTGGTTTATGTGCCTTTTTTGGAGAAGCAAACGTAGACTGGCATGGGCCCTCCTATCTAAGTGAGGAAAGCAGCCAATCACAATGGCCTCTGGAGAGTGATCGGCTAGCACCACCTGCACCAACAGGACCCAAGATGAAAATATTTATTCTTGTACCAAAAATATCCCATTAAAAATCATCCAAAACCACAAAAAAAAAAAAAAAAAAAAAATTCACAGCTCCAGTGTGGGCTTCTTCAGAACCTCCCTTCCTCTGTCGTACCCAGGGTGGATGCTAGGTATTTTCATCCTGTCAATTTCAGCTATGGAGGAAAGAAACCTTATGCATCGCATGTAAATTCAACAATGCAAGAATTATGAAACAAGGCCGGATGTGGTGGCGCACACCTGTAATCCCAGCACTCAGGAGGCTGAGGCAGGAGAATCACTGCAAGTTCAAGGCCAGACTGGACTACAAAGTGAGTTCAAGGCCAGCCTGAACTGCATAGTGAAACCCTGTCTCAAAAAGACAAAAAAAAAAGAAAAAAGGAATTATGAAACAGCTGAACTCAATTTATGAATAATTTTTGCTCTTAAAAATAAACATGTATTTTAGTGGTATTTGGAAAATGTAATTAGAAAAAGGAGCCTCCACTTTGGAACACTAATACTGCTACTGCTTTCCTTTCCTGGTGTTGTAAGCGGCATGATATTCTGACTAGGTGCACGTCTTCCTCCATCTCAATGGACCAAGGGATTCCTGGTAATTAAGGACTGCCATAGCTTTTGGAATAAAGTCCTACAATTTTTCCAGAAACCTAATTTTGCCTAGCACTGTTACACTCTGTGTACTGAACCAGCCATCCACTTAGTTAATTCAGTGGCTCATCCCCCAGACATTGCGAGATGCTTTTCCATCAGCCCCTCCCAATCTTGGCTCCCCCCAGTCTTCAATTTCCATCCTTAGTGCAGCCAAGTTGGATTTTTGGTATTCATCCATCTGAAGGAAGTGGTGAAGATATGTGGCCTGAAGTTGCCTAAGCTTGACAACTTGATGTTATGGCTTAGATCTAAATGTCCCACAAAAGTCTCATGTACCTAGCAGCAGGGCTTTTGGAAGGTGACTGGATCACGCGGGCGCCGTACTCCTCAGTGGAAGAGTCCACTGATAAGTGCATAGCTGAATGCAGTGCTTGGAGTTGGGGCCTGGGTGGAGCTGGGTCACTGGGGGTGTGACCAGGAAGGGTATATTCTAGTCCCTGGCTCCTCCCTTCTCTCTGCTTCTCCTCCACAATGTCCTTCCACTATGCCCTTCCTGCCTTGGAGCCATGGACTGGACCACAGAAGGAACTCTCTGAAACTGTGAGCCAAAACAAACCTCTACTGTAAGTGTGGCTTAACACACTCCTTGATTCTCAGAATACAAAAAACCTACCAGAGCCAAGAAAAATTAGGCAAACTTAAGTCAAATTTCTTATTATTTCTTATTTATACCCTAGTGTGGAGGTAACTGTGAATCTGACAAAAAGAATATGAATTGTTTACAAATAGGCTAATTCGAATAGGAAAATTAGAGAATGTTTAAAAAAAGCACTGACCAAGGAGCCAGGGATATAGCTCAGTGGCACAGCATCTGCCTGACAAGCACAAGGTTCTGAGTTCAATTCTTGGTACCAAAACAAAACAAGACAACAACAAAAAAAACACTGACCAAAAATTAAATTCACGAGTTAAATCACTAGTTATCTTTTGCCAATAGCAAGAAAAAAATTATTCTGTAGAGATATCAAAACACTGTTTGAACTTGAGTTTTAAAAATGCAATATTTGCAATTTCTACATTCCACGGTAAAAAAATTTTCTTTTGTAACATATTGCAGCCCATCTTGGCAAATAGGTAGATTCAAATTCACAATGACCTACTACTAAACTCTAGTAGGTGCACTGGCTCCTACAGAAAAAGTTTGTCTAACAGAAAAAAAGAGCTTATATTTTGAGAACATTTTATATTTAGAATAACATCATTTATTAAATGCCTGTTGTAAGCCACATGCTGTACCTACCTCATCTCATGTCACCCTCCCAGTAGCACAATAAATTTCTAGTTTCCTCTGAGAAGTGAGAAACTGAGGCTCAAAAACTCAAACAATTTGGCCTAGATTACAAGACAGAAAATGGCAGAAAGGGTTTGACTCCAGTTGCAAATTTTTCCAGCTTTATCATACTGCCCATATTAATTAGTAGTGGATACTGGTTTTAGCACTATTAAAAATGACCTTCACAAATTCATAGAGACAGAAGTGGAAAACCGTTTGCCAGAGATGAGGTAGGAAGGCAGATAAGAGGAGTTATTTAAAGGTTCCGTTTGGAATGATTAAAAAAGGTGGAGTTATTTAATGACAACAGAGGTTCGGTTTGAAATGATAACGTTCTACACAGGAGATGTACAGTGGGATTGGCTGAACAACAATGTGAAGGTACTTAATGCCACTAAACTGTACACTTAAAAACGGTTACGATGAGCCAGGTGTGGCGCACACTGGTAATCCCAGCACCCTGAGAGACTTAGGTAGGATGAGCATGAGTTCAAGTCCAGCCTGGGCAACCTAGAGACTCAGCAAGACCCTTTCTCAAAATAAAAAGGGCTGGGGATGTAGCTCAGTAAAAAGGCCCTGCATTCCATCCCCAGTACCCCCAAAAAAGAAAAAAAAAGTTAAAATGATAAATTTTATGTTATTTATATTTTATCACAATTTTCAAATGGCCTTCAATGTCACCCATTTAGTTGTTTTCCTGAAAATTTCATAATTTTAATAAAAAATTCAGAAGACTTTAAAATCAGTTATATAATTACCATTGTAAGAAATTTCAAGAACATTTGAAGCTACAGATTGAAATGATGAACATTTTAAATGAAAACTTTATATTTGTACCTGATATTTTTTCAAGCCATTCACTAAGATCTCACTAGATTCTTTCAATGAGTTTTTTCTCCCAATAAAAAAATGTCGATTATAGAACAAACTGAAACAACCCATTTATTCCTAAAGTCTACTATCAGTATGTTTAATCAATTAGTAAATAAACTCCTGCCATCTTTCTAAATGACTCCTATTAGTTTAATTTTCTTTTCTTTTTCTTTTTTTTTTTTTTTTCCTCTGGTACCAGGAATTGAGCTCAGGACTTCACGCTTGCCACAGGTGCTGTGCCACTGAGCTATATCCCCAGCCCCTAGTTTAATTTTCTTAATCAAAGGGTTTCTTCTGGTACTTTTCCCCCCACCCGTCAGTACTGGTGATTGAACACAAGGCCCTGGCAATGAGCTACATTTTAGGCCCCCTTTTTTATTTTTTATTTTGTGACAGAGTCTTTCCATGTCACTAAGTTACGCAGCCTGGGCTGGAACTTCGATCCTCCTGCCTCAGCCTCCTAGAGGGCTGGGATTGCAGGCATGCTTCACCATGCCCAGCTACTTCTGTACTGTTGAATTTTCTAGATAGGTATTATTGACTGTTTCTAAGAGGAAAGCTTCCACTAGCACAGAAAAGATGGAAGGATGCTTTTAAAAATCAAATTCATTTCAGCCATTCTCAAGAGTGTATTTTTAACTAAGAGAAGAAGTGATGTTTTCATCTTTACATTTGAGAGATCCCAGTTTCAAGGGTTTTCTATGACTTAGATTTTACACTACATTTATAAATGAATGAATGCAGGTCATGAATTACTGTAACAGCTCATACGTAACAACTGTCTAATTATTAATGGGAGCGAAGTCATAAAGGAAACCAGTATAACTCCTGGGGAAGATATAGCTCCCATAGCACGTGCAGAGAGGCAATGACTGATGGCTATGGCAGACAGGACAGGGCTGGCGGGGCTAAAGTGTGCGTCTACAAAGCAGGGCTGCTGCCCAGACGCGTGACACAGGCGAAGCAATTCAGTCCTAATGAGAAAATTAAAAGCAAATCACTATTAATCACGCAGCAAACAAAAACATTTAATTAAACGAATGAATACCACTTAGAACAGCAAAAAATCTACATGTCCTTCAAAAATCTCCAAGTCAAAAATACCAAATTTTAGCAAAGGAAAAAACCTCTGTATTAGCTAAGCTAATTCCTTAAAGTAAAAAATGTCTTTTGATGGTTTTAATGATGCAAAAATTTAAAATAGGGCTGGTGAGATGGCTCAGCGCCGTAAGCGCCTGCCTGGCAAGTGCGAGGTCCTGAGTTTGACTCCCAGTACCCACAAAAAAAAAGGAAATTTAGGGCCAGTGAGATGGCTCAGCGGCATAAGCACCTGCCTGGCAAGCGTGAGGTCTTGAGTTCAACTCCTGGTACCCATATACGAAAAAAGGGCCGGTGATATTGCTCAGCAGCATGGGCGCCTGCTGGCACACAAGGTCCTGAGGTCGACCCCCGGTACCCACAGAAAAAAAAAAAATTTAAAACAGTACAGGGTAAAATACTGCGGGGTATCAGGATTACTTTGACTTTGACTAAACACAAGCACCAGTGTATGAGAGGGAGTGAGGGGCACACACTCTTGAGCAAGGAGCGCACACCTGGGCTCAGGTCGCAGCTCCAGATGTGACTGAACACCTGGGTGATCAAGACATTCTTTATTTGATTCTGGAAGAACGTCAGGGGAATATTCTGTTCCATTAGAGAAATCTGTTCCTTTACTGTTACTTATATTCTATCTAATCACTTTCAGCTACAGTAGCCAGATCTAACAAATAAAAATACAGGATACACAGTTAAATTTGAACTTTAGATAAACAATGAGTAACACCTGCATAGTACATATTTACACTAAAAAACTACGGACTGTGTATGGAAAATGCAAATGTTTGTGTCCTGTATTCTATCTGGCCACCCTACCTCCAGCGCTTCGGCTAATACTATACTTAGCGCTTTTGACTCTTCTATTTGGCAAGCGCACAATAACACTCACACTGTAAGTCAAGCTTTGTGCTCTATGACACGTGGAAAGGACCGCAATGGGCTTAATAGGATTCCTAACTTTTGAAAGAAAGTGGTAACCATTTATGGAATTGTTTCAGGACAGTTAAAGACACTCTGCTTCCATTTGTTCTTGATGTGCTTCTTAAGGGGACATAAAAGCTTTTAGTATCTGCTTTTTACCCAAATGGCAGTGATTAGAATAATTGACTATGGGATTATGTGTACAATTACAAACCTGATCACAGGCATCAACTTTCTCCCATGCAAGTGTACTTCACAGGGCTACGTGGATGCTTTTATAAAGCAACCCTTGATTTTGCAAAGCTATATGTTTTTAATAGATTTGATCTAACCTTCCAAATTAGCATTACTGTTTTTTCAAAATCCATGCTTTTGATTTTTAAATTATAACTATCCAAGAACAAAAAAAATTTTAATTCTATGATAACAATTCTACTTAATCAAATATACTGAATTATCAAAAATTAAAACTTTAAATCCAATTTAAAATCATAAAATAAATAAAATTCTCTGTGCTTTTCTACTGTCAATAAAACTTACTCCAAGTAATCTCGCTCATCCAAACATCTCAACAATGTAAGGAAGCCCTCTGGGTAGTATTAATACCACTCCAAAGCCATCTGACAGCAGTTGTAAGAGGGATGAAACAATCTCTTGAAAACTGTTAAATAAATAAAGCAGAGTTAACAGGAACATGAATGAAATACTGGGTCTTTTCACAAGATCTGCTTACTCCAAACCAGTGAAAATACATCTGTGAACCCAAATTATAATGGTATTTAATTTTTATCTCCTCCTTTATAAAAAGACATATTTATTAATTTGCAAGAGTAGAAAACTAGATTTTTGGCCATGTAAAGACAAAGATCAGAAAGCTAAAACAGAAAACAGCTACATTCTCTATGACTCATTCCATTGACTGAAAATCACAATTTCAGGAAATTCTGTGGCCAACTCAACACCTAACAACAGTGCCGTGACCACTGGGGGCAGGTTGGAGAACAATGCAAATCTTGAATATCTGGTGACTTTTCTAAACTAGATCATATCTCAGGAAATGATAAACTTCAGATTCTACAAAGTCTTTTTGTGTATGCTACATTGAATTATCTTTCAAAAGCAACACAAAAACTATTTTTCAAAAGTTTAATGGATTGAATAACTTTTTAAATCCATCATGATACCTAGTTAGTTGCCAGAACCTGCATTATAGGAGACCCTCCTGTCTCTGGCCTCTCTCCTCTCCAATCTCTCCTTCTGTAATGTTCCTAAAAGCATCTCTCGCCTCCCAACGGTGCCACTTTCTGAGAAGGATATTGAGAAAAATGAGAATCATTAACCCCTGGCGAGCAGCTAGGGGCAGGGCACTGCGCTCTGCGTACAGTGTCAGCGCACACAGTGGAATGTCACGCCACAGTCCTAGGGTGGCGCAAAGCCATCAGAGTTGTAAGCCGGAAAATGGTGCAACTGAGTAGGACCAAGCTGTCACTCTGGAGAATGCATTAAAAAAAAGAAGTTGGTGGGAAGCGGAGAGACCAGGCAGGAAGATGTTAAGGCGACAGAGGCCAAGCACAGAATTAGGCTGGATCAGTGTAGCAAGGAGAACTATCAGGAGGGAGAACCCAGAGAACACGGTGACAGAGTCGATGTGACAGGAAGACTGAAGATGGCATCCAGATCGTGGGCAACAGGAACTGGGGGGGAGGGTGCTATCAATGAGATGAAGAACCAAGAAGCAGGGAAGATACAGGGACTTGGAAATACTCAGGGCTGGTTTTCAGGGGAGGTCTCTTCTAAAATCACGCCCGAATTTGTTTTTCAGGGAGGCCTTATTTTCAGGGAAACATGGCAGTTATATGGTCCTGAGTACACGGCACTCATTCATTCAGTATCTTTATGCACGTGTTTTGGAGCTCAGACGTGCACCTCTGTTCCAGTGCCTTTTTTCTGTCTGGAATTATAGTTTTAATATATTGGGTATGGAGTATTTCTGTCGACTTTGAATCGCTATATTGCAAAACAGTCTTGTCATAAATATGAGAAGCATCAATGAACATGTAAGTGAGTGAGTCAGTCATTGTAAGCAATTTTGCCAAAAAGCATTACCCCATGAAAAAGACTGGAGTTGCCAACAGGCTGTTAGTAGAGTCAAATTTCAATGGCCTTGGCTTCACAACAGAGATATTAAGTATGTATTTATAGATTTAATATAAAATATTGACTAACGAGAGACAAGCCCACATTCTCCTCACTCTGGCATATATATGACTTAATATCAACTCAATTTGCAACATTTGAATGAGAGTCAAAACCCCTCATAACTACGAAAGCCCTTTAGACATAATTACCTACAGAGCCGATACTGTCTTCAGTTTAGTCACCTCATAGGATGAAGTACAGGTAAGAGAGAGGCACAGATGGCAGAGATGGTCCCGGTTTGCACACATGAACTTAAGCTACTGCGGGCCTGGCTTCTTTGGAGAACCGAAGGTGATCTGAATATTTATGCCATACCTGGTCGATTAAGAGATAATCGTAGCCAGTAACACTGATGCACTGCCTTGAGGCTCGGTGAAGAGCCGCCTAGGAGGAAATACTGCCCACAGCTGCTAGGTAAGTATATAAACCTGCCATAAAAATTACAGAATTATAGACTTTGCAGTAGTGGCTAATGGACAGTATTTTTATAGGAGGAGCTGCTAGGTACATGAGTTATTGAGTCTTCTCCTTTTCAGGTAATGGCCTAAAATAACATAAACTATTTCTCCACAGCTACACTGCATTCTTTACCCCAAAGCTTCATAGTGAACTCACAGGACAGGCGTTACATTTTCATTTCACCAAAGAAGAAACTGAAGCTGGGAAACATTCTCAAGCACAGTTAGTATGCAGCAAAGACGGGATTTTCTGTCCTTTTACCTGCCCAAGTGGTCTCCCAAAGATCGAAGCTCCTGTCACAGAACGTGAGCCCAGCCATAGGGGAGTGCATTAACCCAGGGCAAGCGAGCCGTCAGGACAGCGGAGGGGAATGATTTCTCCTGGGCCAACTGCAGGGGTGGCAAGGGGGAAGCCAGTGCCCAACACTTAGTAGGAACAGACAAGATGCATGACAGGTGGCCTCACCCAGCCGGAACTGCTGGGAGGAGACTAACAAAAAACGACACAGAACCCCCAGTATGCCTGGGACGGAAAGTCAAGGCTACAGCTGACGAGCTAAAAGAAAGCTGCCTACCTGTTCTACGGGAGGGCTTACACTTTTAAAACTTCCAGGAGCACAGGCCCCTAGGCTAAGTTTATTTTGGAATGATAGGACTGGGCCGGTGTTATGCAGAACCAATATATTATTTCCAGTTCTTATTCCAACCTTTCAGATTAAACCCATGATTGGTTTGCATAAAGAGTTTGAGTTTCCAATTCTTCCAGGATGCTTTTGTAATGGAAGCTGTGTTTAAACCTAGCGGGTATGGGGGGACAGAAAAATATTACATGCTTTAGACCCTCTTCCAGCCTTTGACCAGCACCTCATCCATAAGGCCTGGGGGGCAGCAAGCACCTCAGACAACAGACCAAGCTTGGTTAAAAGGTCTACAGGAAAAAAAAAAAAAAATAGCACTGCCTCTTAACCATATTATTACGTATAATAAGCAGAGTGATGGCTGCCAATTTTATGGTTCACTCCTTAATTATAAAGATTTATTTTAAGATCACTCATTATTTATCTAAAGCCCCTGTCTTTACATACAGAGCCTCAGAGTCCATCCTTGAAGGACCACAAAACCAAGCAGTTCGAAAGAGTTCTGTCTCTTATGGACTTCACATCTTAACAAGGAAAAGACTCTTATTAAACACGCTGAAAACCTGAGCCTGAGTCAGGTGTGATTTTTTTTTTAACAGCTAAGTTTTCATCCATATTTTTGTACATAGCCACAAATTTTACCAAAATGTCCGTAATTCAGAGGGAGGAAAGGAGTCTGAAGTCATTAGTTGGAAAGGGCCTTTTGTTCAGTCCAAAGCAAAATTCAAAACTGCAGTTGAGTTAGTTGTAAGATGAATATGGCTCAGCTAAACTAACAAGGAGGCTCTGACACTTCTACGGTTTAAGTATCCCTTAAGGCTGAGAGTGTGATGGGTGAGGGTTATGGCAGCTTTTCTAAAATTTCAATCAACTTGAAGCAAGAAAAAAAACATTATGCACTATTCATTAAGATGAATGATCAAAGCCGAGCACAGCACAGTGTAAAATGTACAAGTACTTAAAAATCATTTGCCAATCTAAATGGAATTACAATAAACTCACATCCACTTCATGCCTTTCCTCTAGAATTTGAGGAAGCTGGGAACCACCTTTGAACAAACTTTACCCTGCAGTGGAAACTGTAGTCCTTTGCGAGAAGCTGCAGAGAGTGTAACAATTACCAGTACTGTTGACTGGGTACAAAACGTTCTGGGAAGGAATGGAAAGCTTTCTTTTTTAACAGCGATGACTACATATATCAACTCAAATTTTCTGGGCCTTTTTCTTTGTAATGCTTCAAGAAATCAGAAAAAAACCACAACGACCAATTCCTACAGCTGCAAAGACCACGAGCAGATGGTGAGGTTCCAACCACACTGGAGGGTGACCACCGCAGCCCAGCCAGGTTGCACCTAACAGCTAATGGACATCTGCTCCGTGTCTCATAGATAACACTGGACTTAAAGTCCTCCTTAACCAAACTCTTAAGAATATGTGTACTGCTTTTTCCTTTTCACTCGTACATGATTGCAGCACATAATGCTGAAATCCCTCGTGTGGAGTTGGTGCGTGTGCACAACGCAGCTTCAGTGCTTTCTTCCTTCCCTTCCTCCCCACTTCCAACCTCTTAAGCCCCTTTTCATTTGAGAAACATCCATCTCCCTACTTTGTATCAGTTATCTTTCATTTTGCTCTTCCTAACTCTGAAAAGTCCTGATGTTTCTTCCTTCAAAATAATTCTCACATTTTATCTTTTCTAATTCCAAGTAATAATAATTATCACTCAGTGACTGTCTACTGTGTGCTAACAACTTAGCAAAGCACCCTACATGAATCCTTTCATTTATTCCTCCCAACGACCCATGAGGTAGGTTCTGCCCCAGTGATGAAACAGAGGCTCCAAGAGATCCAGTGACCTCGCAGCATCACACAGCCGGGTGAGGACTCCGACCCTAGTCCATGCCTAGGGTCTTTCACGGCAGTGCTATCCCACCTCTTGGATCTAGCACCTAATTCTAGAAACTTCTAGGCATTCTCATCTCTAATTTATCTAATGTTTCTCATAGTTAAGAAAGTCTTTCTTAACTATTATTTTAATAATTAATTCCCCATTCCAGAAAAAGTACAACGGCCTTACACATCGCATTGCTGATAAACAATCAACAAGCACCATGTCCGGCTCCGTGACGAACCTGGACGACACTCGTCAAGCCACAGGGGTTATCACCGCGGTGGGCGTGTGGGAGGAGACACCCACGCAACTCCCTTTACATACGCCAAACGCTGTCATGTGAACTTAAACCGACTCTTTACAGCTCCTGAAGGTAGAAACAGGTCTGAGTAGGCAATGTGTCACAGGAGAACTTGATTTGGGCTCAACATACAAAATTTTTCAGACAACAAAAGCAGCCTGAAAAAGGAACTGGCTCCCTCAGGAGAGAGGGAGCTCCCTGCTAACTGGAAGCTACTTCCGGTTATCTAAAGGCTTCCTATGGTGGTGTAGTTAATGGCAAGTGGCCTCCAAAGGCTCTCCCAAGAGTTCACCACTGATTCTTACACACAGCAGGTGGCACACACTAGTCACTCAGGACATCCTATGTTGTCCTTGTTTGGAGTTTCTTAAAATTCACCAACTATACATTTGCAGGTCAAGGTAAACAGTGCAGTCCCTATCTGTGTGGCATAATTTTGAAACAGGACCTAGTAGCACATGAACCACGTTCTGGTCAACTGCCCTAACTAGGTCAAGCAATATGAACCCCAAACCTTAAAAGGGTAATGTTTGACCCCTCATACCACAAAACACATTCACTCATTCCCCAAGTCAACAATCTGGTCTGTGGGCAATTCTTGTAACCTTAACAAACAATTACTGAGGACATGGTCAGGCAGATGTAACCCAAGTACATGCCACATTTCCCAACCTCTATAGCTGGACATGGCCATGCGACCAAAGGATCCATGGGATATGTGTGATTTACAGGTCACTTCCTCAAGAGGACACTACTAGTTCTCCACTTTCTCTTCCTCCTTCTTATAAGGGAGAAGGGAGAAATGATGGAGTTGGGCCAATTTCACAAAGGAACATCCCAAGAAGTACCGCCTCCCTCCAAAAAAAAAAAAAAAAAAACAACAACAACAAAAGGACCTGGATCCCTGAATTGCTTTTAAGAGCAGAGCCACCTGCCTGGTTTGGAATACCAGCCCACTGTCACTTCTAGAGAAATCAAATTCTCTCTTGTAAGAACCACTGGGATGTTAGGATCTCTCCGTTAGAGTAATTTAAACTTTAAACAAATTCAATCTTTATAAATATGGAAAGTGAATCCCTTCATATCCAAAGCTCAGAGATTCAGTGTAAATATGCTCAGCTAAATTTCATCTTTAATAAAGATTTTGTGAAATGTTAAATTCAGATGTAGATCAAGCTAACAATCTAAAGTAAACAATACCTTGGTACACTTCCTGAAAGCTGGAAACAGAATAGAAGGAAAAGATACAAATGATAAGAAAAAAAAGCACCTGAAGAAAATGACAGAGATGGCCTCTCACGGGTCAAAGCACCAAGATCCTTTCAGGAATAAGAAAAATAACCTGTCTTAATCATCTACTTGATCTATAAAGTGTGTGAGTCATGGTCAACTGCCAAAAACTAAATATCAAAATGTAAACTAGTAGCAACACATTGAAAGATTTAAGATAATCAGATAAACACAGTTAAGCTTTATGTCCATATGAAACCTTAGCACGATGCTCCTACACCCTGTACAAAAGCAATTTTTTTAAAGATAATAAGGTATCAGGCACAATAAACCACAGTTGGCTTTGTCCAGATTTTCCATGAAGTCCAGTTCAGCAAAAGTATCCTGTGCAGAACTTTCATCCCATATAAATAAAAGCTTAATGTCTACATCCTGTGATTCCAACTTTTTTATCTTATTTAATGCCATTTAGCTCCCTATATTCTCAGTTGACCTTCTCCAATGTCAGTGTTTCTCCCTTTTGGCTTTTAAGAAGCTTTGTACAAGGAGAAGCATTCCACCAGTTGGTCTCACTACTCTTAAAGCCAAATAGCAACTGATTTTCTAGAATGTGAGCTCACATGGAAATGACAGGTTTTACACAGGCCACACTGAGGACCCTGGGCTTTATCTTGTTTTAATATCTTACATTGCCATGCAGGCTGAAAATCGCATCGTAGTGACAATGCATACATGTTCGGTCACAATAATGACCCCAAAGCTGTGAGATAAATGTATGTTGTTTTAAGCCACTAAGTTTGCGGGGACGTGTTACAGCAGTAATAGAAAACTAATGCTTAGCGTTTCTTACATGTAAGTTTTCAAGAGTGAGAAATGCAAACCTCCAATCCAGGAGTTATATCTCAGACGCACGGTTGTTTCCTAGATGCCTGTGACTTTCAGTTTAAATAACATAGAGGTACCCAGCTCTACAGAGCTGTTGTTTTTATGACAAAACAACATAAATTTGAATCTTAACTCTTTTCTGCCCAACTCCATTCCAGCCAAATCAATACATTCTGAAATCACTGTCTGTTTTTTTGGAAATTTAAGATATCAGCGTTGAAGGTTTTGTAGGATACAAAAAGTGGATAATAAAGCCAGGCATGGGGCACACACCTGTAATCCCAGTACGCTGATGTAGAAAGATCACAAGCTCAAGTCCATCTTTGGGTAACTTAATGATTTAGTGAGACTGTCTCAAAATTTAAAACATTTTTAAAGGACTTGGGGTATAGCTCAATGCAAAGACCTTGAGTTCAATCCCCAGTACAAAAAAAAAGAACATAGAGTAAAGCTTTGCCTTCCCTCCATCCTACCATACACACTTAACCACTGTGAGACTTGAGGCAAGTTTCCTTACCTTGATTTCCTCATCTACAAGGTAGAAGTTATAACAATAGCTACATGGCGATCAGCTGTTACATTCATTGAAAGTGACTGTAAGATCTAACAATGTTAGTGCCATGATTATTCATGGTATAAATGAAAGAAACCCCGCCCCCTATCTATGACATCACGAGCAATTTTAATTCAGATAATCTGATCGAATGCTCCCAGGGAGAACGGAGGAGCTGGAAACAGTCACGCATAGTGAAAGGAAGGGGCAGATTAGAGCGCGGCCTCCAAGCTCCTGTCCAGCTCTCCAATTTCATGTGATGTAACTGCAGAGTTGGGCATCTCAAGTCGTTGTATGTTATTTTTCACCAAAGTGCCCAACTCAGGTCCTCTCTGCCCCTGCACACTCCAGTTATAACTAATAGCTCGCTCACATTCCTTAATGTTCCAGTGTCTTTCAGTCACTGGAAGTATTCTTTCAAGTCCTTAAAAACTCAGTCCTGTTCATTTACAACTTTAGTCTGTGTTTGGCTCAAGGTCCTCTTTATCTCCCGGCCTCAACTGCAAGCCAGGAGGGCAATGGTAGTGGCTGCGGCTGGGGATGGGTCTGCCCTCCCCACTTCTCATTTTCTCTTCCCCCGCACTTCCCTTTGGGGTGGGCTGGGCAAGGGGAGGAGAGGCCGGGTGTCCCCAGAGGACGGGCCCCGTGGGGATGCCCCAGGTCCCCTGCACACACCTGAACTGACCGTCAAATCCTGTGTGAAATTCTATGAAATTCAGGGGGAAAATATATTCAAATAGTCCTTGAGAAAATTTCCCAAAATTATCTTCAGAATTACATTTTTGTTTTTTAGCTGAATTTAATGTGTAAGGTAACAAAAAATCTGCTGTCTCATCTACACTGGCTAAGGTTAAAATCAACACTATTTAAGAGAATACATGCACAAAGATTAAAGCAACTTCTGGAGCCCATTTACTGGCTCTGCATTTACTGGTTATGTGTGACCTTGGGCAAGTCATTCAACACTGCCCACCTGTAAAAACTCAGATAGTAGTAATGCCCATTTCATCTGGTATTGTGAGGATTAAATGATTTAATACACATTCAGGGCTCAGAGTAATACCAGACTCAGAGTACAAATTCCATTATATGTATAAACATTTGGTATTATTATTAAAAATTTCTCAGAAAAACCCCTTTAAAATACTGCTGTTTTCTTTATTATATTCACACAGAAAGCAAGCTTGAATTATTAATAGCATTTCTAAATATATAACACTTCATTATAGTATGGAATCAATAATTCCAAAATATGCTAAAACTGGGCATCATTAAATGCTGAAGATGACTCTGCATCTTGTATGTCAGCCTCTAGGGGGAGCACAGAGGACCCCACCCCAGCTCCAAATTAGTCCTGGTCAATGATGAAGGAACTGCAGTGCAAAGACAATGACAGGACTGGGACTGCTCTATGGGGTGAAGCTTTCAAAGGAGAAAGAAGAGTGCATACCCCGTGGTCTCCCATG
The DNA here is from genome assembly GCA_028451465.1 of Erethizon dorsatum. Lineage (NCBI taxonomy): Eukaryota > Metazoa > Chordata > Mammalia > Rodentia > Erethizontidae > Erethizon > Erethizon dorsatum. The sequence continues at coordinate 137,492,150 of CM051826.1, read as the reverse complement.
TCCTCCTCAAGCCCACACTCAGGCAGATCTGACTGGGCGAGGGACAGGGGACCCTCTGACACGGATGCCCTGGTCCAAGGGAGGCCGCCAGCTGACCTGGCTCTGATTCCTTCTCCTCTGGCCCAGGCAGGGTGCCACTGCACTGCGCCCTCGCCAGCAGTGCTCCCGTGTGGGTGCCGGGGTCTGGGGTCTGGGCTTTGCTCTGTGTTGCTCTGGTTTGAAGTCACTTCAGCCTCTGGGAGACTGTTCCGGCCTAGCTTGAGTTCTACATTGTGAAAATGGCCCCATAGACCCAAAGAACCTTTTGTCCCTTTTTGCCTTTATGTACTGATCACTGCTGGTGTCTCGCAGGGAGGCTATTGTGAAATTGAGCATCTCTACTTCCCCCCAGGCTTCGGTAGTACCAGAGTCTCACCATTCCTCACCAGGATATTGTGCCATACAAATAATACAGTCTGCAACTTGTCCCTGCTGCCCAGGCTGCATCTGTGCTTCCCCAGAATTAGCATCTTTTAAAAGGCTCTTGATAAAGGTCAGCATGAAAGAATGAAGAAAGCAGATATCATCTCTCAAAGGTATTTAGAACTTTCAAATACCAAGTCAAATGGTTAAGGACAAACACAATACCCTTGCCTATAACAGCTATGCACGTTCACAAATTTACAAATACAAACTGAGAATATAGAAAAGCTAAATACATTTACTCAAATAGTTCAGTTTTTACATCGCTTTGTTTTGGATGGGTTGTCCTGCTTTCAAAACTGTTCCTCCTGAAGTGATAATGATAATACAAATAATGGCTCTTTTCTGCCCACCATGTACAATCCTACTTCTCTCAAAGTAATGCTAGAATTATTATAAACAAGGTGAGTTAAAATGGCACTGTTCAAAATAAACTAAATAATCTCTCTCTTCGACATACCCACATATGATGTCACAAATAGAACTACATGTCAAATCCAACCTTAAATCCAACAGATGATTCCAGTACTTTGTCATACTATGATTTTGTTGCCATCGATCTTAGCTGAAACACAATATGCTGGCCACTACTTAAAACGAGACACAATGCTGTGGTTACAGAAACTGGCTTTCTGTCCCACTCGTTATAGTCATTAATTATAATAAACTCTACTGCACCCTCTTGTAAGCACTGGGATACAGATATAAACCAGAACAGAAATGAGTAAGACTCAACAAAACTACAATTAAACTTTTTTACATTATTAAAACACTTGTCAGAATATTAGATTTTGCAGAACTGAACAGGTTTCCCTATAATAAGGTTTACTGATTTATGACCCTAGATTCAGATTGAAACTCCAATCTCCACATTTTAAACCCAATGGTTCATTCGCTGGTGCCGAGATACCACAGGGATCTCTTCTTATTTCTCTTTGGTCATTTAAAGTTGGATATTTTTAGATGTACAATGGTATAAATATCTCAGTTTGGACATTTCTGCTGAATGCAGAATTATTTTTTAATTGCTCTATTTATTTCTTGAAGTTTATTTATAGTTTCTTTTTATCAGTACATGTTTTTAGTACCTAATGTTTACATTCATTGTGTGGAGCCGGTACATGTACACGACACATCTTAATTCTTTTTTCATCCTCTTCTCCTTTCTTCCCTCCTGCCCTCCATCTCTTGGTCCCCTTCCTATTTGAAAAAGATCTATCTCCCTCCTTCCTATTATCTATCTTTTATCTTGCTCTTTATTTATATTTTGGCTTTCTTGTATAAGAGAAATCATGTGATCTTTAAGTTTGTCTGATTTCTTTCACTTAACATTATGGTCTCAAGGTGCATTTATTTTCCTACAAATGTCTCAAGTTTATCCTTCTTATGGCACAATGGCACTCCATTGTGTGCAAATACCACACTTCCTTTACACATTCACTTAAACTCACAGTGAAAGCGGAGCAGAAGTGAGAGAAGGCAGGGATGGCATCTCAATTCTTTCCCTGAGCCACATCAGCCCTGCCTGAGCCACCTCGGCCCTGCCTGAGCCAGGGCCCTGACATTACTCAGAAGTAGCTTGTGGACTGTTTATCCAGCACCAGCAAGGTAAACTCAGTTGTGTCCTGATGTCTTTCATAATGCCCTGCTGTGCCTGAGGGTTATTTAGAAGTAAATGTTCAACTGACATTTTAAAACTGTGCAAAATTTAATTGCCTGTTTTCTGCATTGTGAACGGGAAAGTTGGGACAACATCCAGTCAGCGGTAATCACAATGTGTGTTTAACCTCTTAATGCCTGGTACTGACTTCTAGTTTTTAAACCTTAATATATTCTCCAAAAAAGGAAAACAAAGCATGTAAATTCTAATAGTAGTGATAAACATTAATTAATAGGTATTTCTAAGGCCTTTCATCAAAGTACGACGAGTCTCTTCCCTGAGTTTATTCCTAACTCTCTTGAGAGGTACTATATAAGAAGTCAGGTTAAAAAAGGCACTGTAATGACAAGCAACCACTTTTAAGATGAAATGTGACCACACTGCTACGGCAATTCTAGAGAAAGTAAATGCTCTGAATGACACCGAAGCCACACAGGCAGGCTCCCAGCCCTCCTCATGATAAAGGCTGGCATGGCCACTGAGCCATCAAGTTGTGTTTTTATTTTATTTTTTGTTCATTTCTTTGGTTTATCCATAAGTTTATTTTGCACCTTAATATATATTTGTCCAGTAAAAGTCTGTAAATGCTGACTAATTCCCAGGTCAATGTATAAAAGCCTGTATACCTCAGTGTGCCTAAAATTGCCCATAGTTTTCCAATCACATTTCATTTCTCTAGGAAAAGGCTTTCAGAGCTCCGACTGAAGATCCCCTATTTCCTCTTTCCCCCAGATAACACACATCCCTCATTTCTGGGTATTTGTCTGGGTAACAATCTAAAAGAGAATCCAACCCTTCCCAAACCTCACTGTCTGCAGGGACTCAGGGGAAGTGGGCCTGGTGTGAACAACAGGTGTGAGTGCCGTGTATTCACACCAAGAAGAACCATGAGTACCATGTGTCGACACCTGCCAAACTCTTCTACCTTTTCAAAATCACCACAGGCCTAAGAAAATGCCCAAAGCCAGGAAAGACCGCAATCCCCTGTCTGAGACACTGAGCTCCAGATACTCTGAACTGGGGAGAGATGGGGAAGAAAGGCTCGTTTCCCCACAAAAGCCTTGGGGCCCAAGATTCAGATTCTTCCAGATTCTCTACTGTTCAGGTTGCTTCTAACCCAGAAGTGTTGACGGACCGTAAACTTCCTGCATCTGAGCGGCGGCGGCGTGAGTGCGCAGCTCTGGAGCGCATCAGGTGAGGCGCCGACCTTGACTCCACACTAGATCAGTGGTGTCCTGCCTTGGAGGACGCACTGTGGGGAGTGAGCGTGAAAGGCACGAAAGCTCCTAGTTCAGAACATGACCTACAGTAGCATCACTTGATGTTCCATTCCCCTTGCCGCTTCAAGATAACTTCATTATGAGTTAACTGGTACCCAAAGCACATCTTTGAAGCTGAAGCTCGGAAACCCAGATGAGTGTGGCTGGCTGTGACAACACAGCAGTGAGTGTGGACAGCGCCACACTAGTCATTGCTTTGGATGCACCTTATTCCCAACCCCTATCTTCACCCACACCCCCAACAGCCCTGGAAGCCAAGGGACAATTTCTACTCTTCCAGGACTACAGAATTCGTACTGAAGTAGAACCAAAAGGTAGAAGAAAGTAGAACTCATCAGTGTGTGACATATACTGAAGGAAAAACAACTGCTAGCTTTTAAAACATTTATGTATCTCAGTTCCCACCCATTAGAAGGAATAAGCCGCACTGCTTTCTATCCCAGAACATAAGAGTCATAGCCCTATTAACCCTATTATAAAATATTAAATATTTTTACCATTGTAAGGTTGATATCAAGTACCAGATAAATGGTCTAATTCCTTAATTAGAAATATATTCAAATGCAAAATAGTACCTAAGTGTTAGATATTACCTAACTCTTAGTGCACTCCTAACTTGTCATTTATACCATGTGTCAAGAAGAAATTAAGACGGACTGGACTGAATTATTATGGTGCATTATAATGCACTTACCAAAAAACATAGCATATATTAATGCCAATTGCTGTTGAAAACAATCACACAGAAAAAAAAAAAAAAAAAAAAGAAGATGGATTAAAGAGAACATAGTCTAATACTTCCACCAAATTTTTTTAAACCTAGGATAGGGCGTATAGGGGAGGAAACACGATGGTAGAAAGGCTTTTCACAGATGCATACAAATATATGTTACTGTCTTCACCAGCTCAGAAGGAAATTGTTTTCTCAACTGCACACATGTTTTCAAATTAAGGAGGGCAAATTTACTGAAAACGTTCCTTTTACTAATATACAAGACAGTCTGTTTTCTGGCAGAAAAGAGGAACACATTATTCTGATTTATCTAACATTCAAGTTAATAGAGAATTAGCATTAACATTAGAAACAAGGCCTAGATCGAACTGAAAAGAATTTATATTTGATGATTCACAACCTTTCAGTCTTCTAGATATGATGACGAATATCAATTATTATTGCATTATAGCTATTTGGAGCCGCATGTAACAGTTTTTCATACAAAATGCACTACAGCCTTTTCTGTGTGTAGGCTTCAGCACCAAAGAGAAAGAACTCTCGGCACAACTGTGAAAAACGCGTTCTCTGTACATACAGAACATGTGCTATATATTACTCATGTGGTCTGTACCTTTTTTAGACGTTTTCATTTTGCCATGCAAACAAACCATGGAATGGCAGGTCCAGGATGCCAACAGAAAGGTTCTGATCCCAGAGAGCAGAACAGAGCCCACCTGGAAAGGACCGCCAGCCTCTGGGAACAAACCCAACAACTGCCGGACACCGGAGACCCACCTGCTTGTCCCCAAAGACGGACTTGCTCAGCACAGTGACCTCAGACAACCCTCTTGGCACCAAAAATATCTGGACCAAATGTGGAGCTACGAGGCCTGTAAAACACCAGTCAGACCTTATCGTATAAATCGGGAGCTCTGGTAGTGCATCAGGAACACGCATGGGTACATGCGCTCCCACATAAGCGGACTATTTTGGAAGGATACATAAGAAAGTGCTAAGAGCTAAGAGGATGGACTGCGTAGGTGGGGACGTGGAGTGGCTTGCAACATTTGATTTTTTAAAATCATATGAATTTATTTTTTCAATTAAATCTAATTTAAAATAATTCACTTCATTTTATAGTATCTTTCATTTTAAAGGCCGTTTACTAAGTGCTTATTTCATTTACTATTAAATAGGGAAAAGACCAAGTTAGTACTCTGCTGTCTTTTCTGACGTAAAAAGAAACTTGAAAACAAAGGAGGCATCGTTGCTCAGAGGATACAAATCAACGCCGTCCAATCCGAAAGCGCAGATCGTCGTCGTTTACTTTAAAGTACCTCGCGGTTTCTGCTTTCCCAATGGGTAGTACCAATATCTTAGAATCCAAAAATATACCCGTTTCCTAATTATGATTTTTTTTAACTTTCAAAACAGTACATTTTTGACATGTAGGTTAAAAAAAAAGTCATTTCCCTTTTATCCAAATTCGCACCCAGAATACTATACTCCTTTTCACAGAATCGAAAAGCCGCAACAGAACAGACTACTCCAAGTTACTCGCAGCGGCCACCCACTCCCTTGTTAATGTAGAAATCTCCCTGTTGGTTTCCAAATTTCCCTATGTCTGTGCTGGGAAACTGCCCAGCCGGCTGGGAGCCGGGTGGTGCCGGGGACGCACACCGGGCGCTGGGCGCGTGGGACTGGGACGAGCCCCGCGCACCGGCCTCACGGCTTAGCCTGCGGGCACTGAGGGTGTCAGCCCGCGGTGAGTCCCTTGAACTGGACGCTCCGTCCTGCTCCGTCATAATCATCTCACCTGCATTTACGCTAAGAAGCCGAAAGCCACAGCGAGGGTCCTCAGCCCAAACTCTCCCAAACTCGTGACCCCAAAAGATGAACTCCCGGGCGGAGGAAAGCCAGCCCCAAGTGGAAGGAGGCAGGGGGGACGAGGCGCACGCGTCCCCGGTCTGATGGACGGAGGCCGCCCTGCGGGGCGGCGGGGCCGGGGCGCTTTCCCGGGACGCGGGCACCCGGGCCGGCGAGGCTGGAGCTGAGCTCCCGGGAAGTTCCGCGCCCCGGACCGCGGGCCGCTCAGGGTCGCTGCAGAGCAAGGGCGCCTGTCCTGCGCGGCTGCCGGGGCCCCCTCCTCCTCCGCGGCCCGGGTCGCGGCGACGCGGCGCAACTTTTCCCCCGCGGCCGGGAAAGTCATTTCTGCCGCCCGCCCGAGGCCGCGAGCGGTCCCGGAGCCGCCGCCCCGCCCGGCCCCGCCGGTCCGCCGGGTGCCCGCGCGTCGCCCACCTTGATGATGCTGCTCCGCCGCGGGGTCGCGCGCGCCGCCTCCAGCAGGGCCTCGGCGTCCCCGGGGCCGCCCCCGGGCGCCGCCACCCCGCGCCCGCGCTCCCGGGTGCCCTCGTCCCCCGCGCCCGCGGCCCCCTCGGCCATGGCTCGGGGCTCCGGCCGCGCTGCACCCCGGACCGACTCAGCGCCCCGCGGCCGCCGCGACTCCGGGGGGCGCGGACATCCTCGCGGGGGCGCGGCCTGGCACGGGTGCGCGCGGGCGGGGCGCGCGGGGCGATCCACGAGAGGCGCGGTGACAGCCCGGCCGGCGGCCCGGGGACCAGCCGGGCGGAGGGAGGGGGAGAGGGAGGAGACAGGCGGAGGGAGGCGGAGGAGGGGGCGGGGGAGGGCGGGGGGCCGCGGCGGGGGCGCGCGTGCGTCCTTGGCGCTGGGTGCACACGCCGGGAAGTTCACATGTGCACAGGCAGCCCGGAGATGCAGCCAACCCGTCCTCTGCAGAACAAAGCAGTTCGCAGGAAAGCGGGCGCTGGGCTGAGTGTCAGCGCGCTCCGGGTGCTGGTGACAGAGCGGAGCTTGGCACCGCCGGAGGTCACTGCGGGCTGCCCTTCGGGTCCGCAGAAACACACGGGGGTTTACCCGGACCCTGAAGTTGCATAATTTGCTTCAGGGTCTGCTTAAGGATTCTCCCTTCGCTCCACAACGCGAGGAAAGATGGCAAGGGAAGGGACTTGGGTGAACAGAGGCCGGGGTAAAATGAAACTGCACCTCTAAATCCCTCTGGAAATGCCTCTAACAAAGACAGATCGGATGGGAGAGATGAAACAGGGTGGACTGGGAGGTTTTGCCCGGCCCTAAGACATTCCTACTGGACAAGCCTGGAGCTCTTTCTTTAGATAACTCTATATAAACGTGTTTGCTCCTTTCTGCCAATCTAGCAACCAAGCGGAGCGATCTTCGGGTGGTGCACTAAGTCGCCCAAATGGACCACAGGACACGCCAGTGCAAACGAGGACAAACAATGGCTCGAAGGGCAGGAAACTTGAGTCTATATTAAACCTTTCCTGTAACATTAAATTGTGTTTGGTTGATAGTTTAATAATTTAAGATTCTGCTGCTTCCTAGTATGACCAAGAACACCGGAAAGTCTTCCACCTTTCAGACCCAGAATTTTGTTAGAAACTCAGAGTTTTCGCAATGCACTGCGGATTTAGAGCTCATCTAAAGTGACCTTTTTATCTAGCAGATGAGATAAAGACCCCGGGAGCCCTGTCTACCAGTTAGTGCAGGAGCTGAGTTAGAATCTGCCACGCAGCTCTCCCCAATCTTCTATTTTATCTGGCTCCTCTGGGGCTACGCTCACCCAGAGCTGGGCAGGCCCTGGGGAGGCTCCGCTTTGACATTTACTGACTTCTAGGGAAGACTGAGACTGCTTGACTTTACCTTTTGTTTAAATATAAAGATAGCCCAGAAATGAATGAACTGTAGATTAGCAGTGACTTCAGGTTTTAAAACCAACACCACCCCCTAGTGAGATTCTGAGAACTACATCCATAACAGCAAAGTTTCCTTCCTCAACATATAAAGGACAAGGAAGGCAAATTTCAGTCTATCACCAACAGACTAAAGGAAGGAAGGAAGGAAATAAAAGAAGTAAACCGAGTGTGTGTGTGTGTGTGTGTGTGTGTGTGTGTGTGTGTGTGTGTACGGGGTGCAAGGAATTCTAACGCATTTTATATAGGAAATATTTGTCCTTCTAGCCTCATAAATATATTTCAGGTTTTTTTTATATTGAACTATTACTACATTGGATTTTTGTCTTTTATAGTTGTTGTCACTGCTTTGTTTTTATTACTTTACCAAAAATCCCACTCCTGGGTTTTCCTCTAAGAAATGTAAAACTGCAGTCACTTGTTATTTTGTTCTGTGCTATTCACAGTATGTGCCAGGATTTCCTATCCTACAGGTTTGTGTGTCATTTTGGTACCTTAGTTTTTAAAGAATTAACATTAGCATCACCTCATAACACTTAGGGTCAGTGACTTCAAATAAGGAGAAATCAGTAACTACAGCATACAGTTGGCAAGATGTTTTATGTTTCACCTAGACAATGTCTAGCTGGACTTTTATCTCCTCCCTCCCTCTGCAGCCTGTTTCTCATCTTTCTGTGAGGACAAACACACACATACACACACACACACACTCCTCCAAATCCCTTATTCTGAGTGTCTGTGCATACAGGTTGTTGTGTACTCCACTCTGCTTTGAGAAAACACTTGGGCTTTGATCTAGAAAGCCTCCTGTTCCTGTGACTTCTAGCATATCTGCAGAAGGCTTCCCTGACACTCATATCTGCTATTAAAAAACATTAAAAAATAAAACCTTCCTGTGCACCTGTGCCTGGCCAGGGAAAGATTCTGCTCTGTGGCCCTACTTCAAAAACTGAGAAAAGCAGCAGGCTTGGTTAAACTAGCAGTCGTGACCTCATTTCTACCCCTCCATTATTTGTCCCCCTTTCCAAGTCACTGTCACTCACAGCTCCTGCCTCCTATCCTCTCATGCAAGCTCTCTGGCAGTCACTGGGTTGGCAGATTGAAGCTGGGAGTGCGCAGAGGTGGAGGAGGTGGTAGATGGAGAGAGGAGAGAGCTGGCGATTCAAATGTCACCACCTCCGACAGGCCTTCTCTGACCAAAATTCCAAGCTTCTCTTTTAACTCCCCACACGTAGCAAGTCATTATTCTGCTCTCTTTTCTTACAGGATTTTATCACTATCCTGACTGTGGAAATGTTTACTAAATATTCTGCCATAGTGACTCCCTATCTCTGCTTCATTAAAATGCAGGGAGTACTTTTCACGTGCAGAAAGACCATGTCAATGATATTCACTGATACATCTTCCCGAACCATGCCTGGCACAGAGCAGGTGTTCCATAATATTTGTGGAAAGAGGACCTCGGTAGTCTTCCAGCTAGATACAACAACTGCTCTGATAAAGAAAAATGGTCTGTCACTTCCCACACAGTAAAACTCATCCTCAGGCACCCTAGAATTCCATTCTAGAGCAGAAACTAGAGCAGGTCCAGAGCAAGCAGCCACAAAACTATCAAGGCACTTCCAAATCCAGAGTAACTAGAAATCTGGAAATAGACTGCCAGAGTACTGATAGGAACCTAGCAAAGTCTAGCAAACTTGAAAGCACCCAGCCCAAAATAAATGGACTGTCAACGTGGTCCTTCCAGTTTAAGAAGTCACCCCAGAACCCTGGGCTAAAGAAGACTCCAGTGAGAACGGGAAGACTCCTGATACTCCCACAGCAGGGGAGAAGTGTCATTTCGAATCCTCTGTGAAGTATTCTCCCACACACACACACACTTTGCAGGTAAAGAAACCAAAGATCAGAAGTTTCAAGGAGCTTGTTCAGAGTTAGAGCCAACTAAGAAGGGGCAGAACCAGGACTTGAGCCCCAGTGGGCTCAAAATTTCAAAGCCTATGATCTTCCTGCCACGTGGAGTTCACAGCAGACCGTGTCCAGCACAGCTGTCCTGGAGACGGGAAGACCTCTCCGTCAGCCTCGGACCCTCACATCAGCCACCAGGACCTCTGCTCTTAGCAGCAGTTTCGTCTGCTACAGTGTGACCTGGCATGTCCCCAGGGGCCCCATGTTCAAGGCTTAGTCCTCAGCTTGATGCTCCTAGGAGCTGTGCAACCTTTGAGAGGCCAGCCAGGTGGTAGCGTTGGCCACCATGGGGCTGTGCCCTCCGGGGGAACTGTGGGACTCTGGCACCTCGCTCTTCCTCACCGCCATGTGTTAGCAGTCACTCCACGTGCTCCCACCACGGTGCGGGCCTGGCCACAACCCTGATGCACTGAACCAGCCAGGCAGAGGCCGAACCTCCAAACCTGGGAGGCACAATGAACCCTTCTCTTCCTAAGTAGATTTGTCCCGGGTATTTTTTTACAGGAATGGAAAGCCAACTAACACAGTGTCTATGTCATCACTGTGGACTGCGAGTGTGACTGATTTGTTAGTGTATGGGGAAATATATTCATGCTCTCATCCACCTACATGCAAGGAAAATATTCTGATATTAAGGGCCATTTCTCCTGATGAGTTCGAGGACGCACTGCATGTGACCATAGATAAATACAGCATTTTCAGTTGAGTATTTTATACTGAGTCATAACCCTATCTAATTCACATTATAACTATTCAATTTGCTGTTTCAAAGAAACAGAATTTGTAGGGTAATTTGTAGTCTAAATATTATAGTAGTATATATACTTACAAAGTCAGTAAAAGTTAAGAAAAACTTAAACATGCTCTATTAAAATTCAAAGCTTTTTCTTGAAAAAAACAGTCCTTATCTCTCTAATTAGAAATTAAGTACAAAATTTCAGCAACTAAAATTTCAGTAATTAAAATATAAAAGTCGGGCCAGTGAGATAGCTCAGTGGCAAAAGCGCCTGCTGGCAAGCACAAGGTCCTGAGTTCAACCCCCAGTACCCACATAAAATATAAAAGTCAAGTAACCTTACTCCAAAGTATAAGTAAACTCCAGCCCACAGTAAGAGTCCTATGGAAATGGAAGAGACACACTGTAATAGGTACAGATTCCCCACTTTAATAAGTCTTGAAGGTCCTGGAGGGGATGCATTTAAAGAATTTAATCACAGCCCACTTCTTCAGTGTCTGATAACCCTGCTTGTCTCTGGTAGTGGGCGGAGGCCCAAACCCTCCCCTTGGACACAGTAGGAATCACTTCAGGGAGACTCTCAGGAGCGCGGGCAGTCATGGGCACAGTCCGTCCATGCACTGCAAATGTCTTTTGAAGCTAGACCGTCGGTGCTGATGTACGTTCTACCCATTAACCGACTCTGACTCTGACGTGGCTCCCGCAGCTGGAGCCTGTGTCGTGGTTACGCATCCCACGGAGGCCGGAGCCACAGAGCACCTCTGAAAAGTATCACTGAAATGTGTGCATCAGGCCCCTGGGAGACTTGGTTCTCTATCTGACTTGACAACTGGGATCTTTTCTTTTCAGGTATAAAGTTCTGATATAAAGCTTTTCCAGTCCAACATATATCTGACTTGACACTTTCAGATACACAGTGGGTACCTTGCTCCCTTCAGCACATGTCACAAACCCACCCACATCTACTTCATCTGTACGCCGGGGGATTTCCTCCACTCAGTGACAAAGGCATAATTTTTATTCATGCCTTTTAGAATCCTGGGACCCTTGGAAGGAACACCGTCATTTCTTTAGTCACCTGTCTTGTAACTCTTACCAGCATACCTTTTCTGCATAGTACACACTTCTGAAGTTTGGGAAGAAGGAAACAGTGTAATATTTAAATAAACATGAAATAGTAATGCATGTTTTAAATGCAAATATAAAACAAGAATGAAATATGGTTTCTTTTGTCAGCCCTTTTCTGTTCTACGTTTTCAGGTATAAGTTTATCTGCTCCTTTTCTAACCACAGTATAAGTTTATCTGCTTTACGAAATGAGGAACTATAAAGATGAGTCCTTTCTGTATGAAAAATCCCCTTTGAAGCCAAATGTCTGGTGAAAGCTGGATGGCCAGTGGCTGCTCTGTCATTCACCCCGTAAGAATCCTAAAGTTCCCACTCTGACTGAGTCATCTAGGTTACCATGGATACAACCACCTCTCCCCTCAGCCTGTGGTGAGGAGCAGCAGCTGTTGAACCACACTTGGGACTTTTGTCATTCTCTGTTCTATATAAACTGTACTCGGTGAAACGGTTTAGATAATGTCACAATTGCTTTTGAAAAATTAAAAACAAGCACGTTACAGGAAACATCTGAAACATTAAGTAGCAGCAAGGTACGGAAATTTCTCCGGTGAAATGGGATAAGAACCAACAAGCATTGTATGATACTACATTTAATATAAGCGGCAGGGCTTTTCTTCAAATCTTCTCCTAACCAAAATAGGACTTTAAAAACTAATTGATAGCTGCAAGTAAAATTTATTTGAGAGATTCTTTGAGGAGTGCATACTTAAACTCTGGGCAAAATGCACAAAACACTATTCAGTTTAGACTATTATTTCTACAGGAAGGAATTGGTTTTCTGGTTTTTGCTGGTCACTACATTTCTCAACACCCTGCAGTGACTTTTAGACTTCAGAAAAATAAAATATGGTTAATATAGAATTTACCTCCATTTTTCATAAATAAGTAAATAAATGGTTTTAGTTTCTTTTCTGAAAATGTAAGAAGACAGTCTGTGATCCGTGATTGGAAGTCAGGAGTCTCTTATCCCAACACCCAGTCAATGAGAAAAATAGCATTTATCTAATTATGAAAAGCAGCACACACACCGTATTTTCTCATTGTCCCGAATTCTCACGACTCGCCGGTCATAAACACTCACTGGTGTGATCACATGGACGCCCGTGATGAGCACCCTACCGTACACCAGACGTTCGCACCAGAGTTCAGAGCTGTCTCTGACGGGCCCTGGAACTGGATTTACACATCTGCCTCGCACTGGCAGCAGGTTTGGCCACGTGACCTGCTCCGACCAATGAACGCATCAAAAGGCAGCAAAAACTTAGCCATGATTTCATTTTTTCTGCCAGGAGATTAGTCACCAGATAGGGGCTGGAACCCACCAGTGGAGCGGCATGGAACACAGCTGAAGCCAGTCTACAGTGGACGTAAGGGGAGCAAGAGAGAGGACTATCTTCTAAGTGCCTTGGCGGCCTAGCACGACCTGGCCTCTCCTGAGTGACACAGGTCGATGTTGGTGCTGGATTCGCACTCAGCATCCCTGACAGCCCCGTCCCTCCCACAGCCATGCTAGGGGCTCATCTCAACTCATAGGTAAACAGTAACGCTCCTGCCACCCACTAGGAGAGTAAAAAATAAAATTTCTATACATCCAATAACACTGCAGGCAGTTATTTCCTTTTCTGTGACTTATTTTTCTCATTTATTTCTTTGCTGCAAGCTATATTAAGCCCTGGAGAGCACCTTTCTTATTAGGGTTAGAAATCACAGCGTAAATATGATCGCATGCACGGCCCTGCACAGACCCCTCTTCTTCCACTCAGCTTCAACTCTGCCACCCCTTGCAGGGTAACTCAAGTTAACATTCATGTACACAGCGTTTTGTCATATTTTTATTCACGAAAAAAGAGGAAGTTACTTTTATACATACTCTTTCGCATCTTGCTTTTCTCACTCGAAAGAAGCTAGCAAAAATCCTGCCAACTCATCTGTAATTGCTACCAATTTGTTCTTTTAAATACATGTACAAAGTTGCATGGAGTGGATGTATTAGATTCATTCAGGCATTCCCTATTTTGCATATTCATTTCCAGCATTTCAACAGTGCTAACAAGGTTATAATAATCATTTCTGTATACATTTTTATGAATCAGTGGTCTTATCCTATCAGATAGATTCCCAAGAGTAGAACTGTTGAGTCTAAGAGTATATGTATTTTTAACTTTAATAGATAATCCTAGATAGCTTTCCCAGAGAGCTACAACGCTTCACATTTCATCTTAATGGGCTCTGCAGTTCTTGCTACCTTCGGTCAATCTTTTTTTCTTTTTTGGTTTAGTGGCAATGTGTACAGTACATAGTGTTTACATTCCTTGTGTGGAGTAGGTACATGTATATAACACATCTTAATTACATTTTTATCCCCTTTCCCTTCCCTCCCTCCCCTCTCCCTCCATCTCTTGATCCCCTTCCCCTTTGAGAAATACAGTGGTGCTTCGGTTCACAACTCAGAAAGAATTAAGTTCATGAACCAAGGTACCACTGTACCTATCTCCCTACTTTCTATTATCTTTTATTTTGCTCTTTATTTTTACACTGGGTTTCTCATGTAGAGAAACCATGTGATATTTAAGCTTGTGTGTCTGATTTATTTCACTTAACATTATGGTCTCAAGGTGCATCCATTTTCCCACAAATGACTCACGTTTATCTTTCTTTATGGCAGAGTACTCCATGTGTGTAAAAAACACATTTTCCTCATCCAGTCATCTATTAACGGACATAGAGGCTGCTTCCAAGAGTTAGCTATCAAGAATTACGCCGCTATAAACATGGGCGTGCATGGATGTCTGTAATACGATGTCTTTAACTCTTTCGGGAAGATATCTAGAAGAACAGCTCGATCAAATAGAATTGCTATTTTTAACTTTTTTGAGTAATCGCTACACTGATTTCCATCCCACCAACAGTGAAGAAGGGCTCCTTTCTCCCCACAGCCTCTCCAGCATTTGTTATTGATTCCTTGATGATGGCCATTCTTTCTGGGGTGAAATGGAACCTCAGCGTTGTTTTAATTTGCATTTCTCGAATGGCCAGTGATGCTGAGCATTTCTTCATGTATTTATTGGTCATTTGTACTTCTTCTATGAGATGTCTATGCATTTCGCTTGCCCATTTTTTGAGTCTGCCAATCTTATAGACAAAAATTTTTATTCCACTGTTATTTTCATTTTCACTTTCCAGATCACTAGGCATCCTTTTGAATGTTTCTCAGCCACACGATCTTGGTCTTGTCTGGCCCCTCATCTGCACAGTTGCTTTGCCCAGTCTCCTCTCGGACCAGATGCCTTCTCTTCAGTCCATGAGCGTCCCTGGCCTACACTGACCCGCCGCAGTCAGAGCTGCGTCGATAGAGGCCTCACTCCGCGGCCGGGAGGAGTGCTTCACTGACGGCCTGCAGCTATTGTCTTACTTGGGTCCACCTCAATCTCTGAACCAGGGTCGCAGTCTTCTGGGGCAGCCGCGAGTGGTGAATGTGAGGCCTCAGCAGCCGAAGTCGGCTCTTCCCTCACTAGGCCACCTCCAGCATGGGTCTCAGCCATGCCCTCCACTGGGGACTGGAGCTGGCCAATGGCTCCTCCTCTTCCTTGCTTTCCCACTTCATGTGTTTCTCCACAATAAGTCTTTTGTTTCCCTAACTCCGCACGCCTCCCAGAGAATACCACCAGTACATCTATCAGAGGCACTAGCCTCGTGTCATCTGCATTCTAGAATTGTTTATTGACTTTATGTCATTTTTGCCTTCCATATAATCAGATACACCTATCTCTTCTCTTAGGGTTTTTGAGTGTCCAGTATTGGTTAAGAAGCACTTTTCAGGCTGGGATGTAGCTCAGGGGCAGAGGGCTTGCCTAGCATTTTTTTTGTTTTTATGTGGGTACCGGGGGTCAAATTCAGGACCTCGTGCTTGCCAGGCAGGCGCTTATGCCGCTGAGCTATCTCACCGGCCCTTGCCGAACATTCTTGAGGCCCTGGGTTCAGTTCCCAGCACGGAGAGAAAAAAAAAGCAGCAGTAGCATTTTTCCACTCCTAGTTCGTAGATATAATTCCTACCCTTTCTTGCAAGATTTTTATTGCTTTTTTAAAATATTTTATCTTTTTATATTTACTTTTACATTTGTTTATATGTGTTTATAAATAGTGTGTGCATGTGTTAAATAAATCTTTAAAAATAAAATGGAGGTCTATTTTTACTTTCTTCCAAATGAATGAACACTTTTGTCAACGTTATTAAATAATCTACTGTTTTCTCAGTGAACAGAATTATCTTCCTTGTCCTATATTAAATTCTTGCATGTTCTTCAATCTACTTCTGGATTATCTGTTCTGATCCACCTTTTACTTATTAATTTGATTACAGTGGCGCTGTGCTATGTTCTAGAGGCACTGTAGCTAAAGGAATTTACATAATGTACAAGTCCTCTGCTAAGCTTTTTTGGCTTCCCAGAGCTGGCTGAAAAGAGTGCACGTGGCCCTCGCTCCTATCTCCAGCCCTGCTACTCCCTTCACACTCCAGGACACTAAAGCCAATGGCATACGCCACTTTTTGGTTTCACATCTTGGCCTCTGAAGTCCTTTTCCACCTCTGTGCACTGGCTTCATTATTCCTTCTTCAAAATCCAGTACAAGCTGGGCATGGTAGTGCAAACTGTAATCCCAGCACTCGGGAGTCTGAGGCAGGAGGATTGGTGCAAGTTCAAGGCCAGCCTGGGCTACATTAGTGATTTCAAGACCAGCCTGAACTGCATAGCAAGACCCTGTCTCAAAAAACAGAAGCAAAAAACCAACAAACAAAAAAATCCAGTTCAGACATTGTTCTGTCCAAAAAGTCTTTCCAAATCCCACAAGTTACTCATGTGTGTGCCACTAGGGGTGGCGCCCAAGGCCTTTCCACTAAGCTATAACCTCCACACTTCCTTTTTTTATTTTTTATTTTTTGAGACTGGGTCACTAAGTTACCCAGGCTGGGTTTGAATGTGCAACCCTCTTTTTATCCCCATTAATACCTTTTGCACCTACTGTGTTACATAGACTGGTTTATTCAATGTGTACACTGTGAACTTAGCCTTGGTGTCACATAACAGGCATTCAATACTTTCTGCAAACTATTGACCTAGATCAGAGAACCCCCAGGAGTATGGGGAGAAAATATTAGAACACACATTTATATTGACCAATAGTGACTAAGAAGTACATCGAGTTTCGCCGATGCTCAGTATAGTAAGCAGGTTCTCCTGGTACCCTTTCTTGGTCAGTACATGAGGGTGAAGAGGGTATTCTGAGGGAACAATGGGCTCCGCAGAATATAGGGAAGTTGGCAGCTCCAACTCACTGCCTGGCCCATAAGCCCATTTAAATGAACTCAAAAATTATATTGCATAGTTTAAACTAAAATAACCCAAAATGGTGAATGGCTTAAATATTGCTGGAAAACAGCATGAATCAAAGATAATTGTAATGAATGTTTAGAAGATACCAGAGCTGACCCTTCTCCTACTCCCACTGTCCTCAGCATGCCATAACAGCAATGACAGTGCACCGATGGCAATCAGCCCCTAAGACGACATTTTGACATGTGGATGTGCACCCATTTTTAGATGAATACTGTGTACTTCAGATATTAGTAGATAATATTATAAGCCATCACTGTTAGCAAGATTTTTTTTTAATTTTATTTTAAAGAGAAATAAACAATAGAACAAAATTTCAAAACAACATAATAGAAGGGCAACAATGGTTAATACATTGCGTATTATCATCTTTAAATTAGTTACTCAGGGTACAAGATATCAGCATTCAATTGTCCAAACAATATTAGCACAAACCTTTCTTTTCAATGAACTAAGCAAAATTAGTAGTGTATCTATCTTAAATATCATATATATATATATATATATATATATATATATATAATTTTCTTTTCCCTTCTTTCTTTTCTCCATTCCCCCATCCGAGTTTCTTTCCTTTTGAACAGTTTCCTCCTGTTTTACCATATCTATTCCACATTTTGGATATTATTTACTCTTTCAGTTTCTCACACTAGGGAGACAATACGATGTTTACATATGTGCGTCCGGTTTATTTCACTTATGAGTATTTTCTCGAGTTGCATCCATTTACCTATAAAGGTCTTCAGTTTATCTTTCTTTATGGCTGAGTAGTACTCCATTGTATAAAAATACCACATTTTTTTATCCATTACTTGGTTGATGGGCATTTGGGTTGTTTCCACGATCTAGCTATTACAAATTGTGCTGCTATAAACATGGGTGTACATATATCGCTGAGGTACGATGTTTTTAATTCTTCTGGGAAGATGCCCAGAAGGGGAATAGCTGGGTCAAATGGGACCTCCAATCCTAGTTTTTTGAGGAATCTCCACACTGACTTCCACAGTGGCTGTACCAGTCGACACTCCCACCAACAGTGGAGAAGGGTTCCTTTTTCCCCACAGCCCCTCCAGCATTTCTTGTTAGTTGATTTCTTGATGATAGCCATTCTTTCTGGGGTGAGATGGAATCTCAGTGTTGTTTTAATTTGCATCTTTCAAAGGACTAGTGATGTTGCACATTTTTTCATATATTTATTTGCCATTTGTATTTCTTCATCTGAGAAGCGTGTATTCATCTCAGATGCCCATTTTTGGATTGGGTCTTAAAATTTGGGAGGTCTGATTTTTTTGAGTTCTTCATATGTTCTTGGTAGTAGTCCTTTGTCTGAGGAACAGCTGGCAAACATTTTTTCCCACATTGTGGGTTGTCTCTTCACCCTGTTGGTGGTTTCTCTTGCTGTGCAAAAGCTTTTTAATAAGGAGAGATCCCAGTTGTTGATTCTTTGTGATAGTTCCTGTGCCATTGGGATTTTATTCATAAAGCCTTTGCCTACACCAATGTCTTCAAGAGTTTTACCTATTCTATCTTCCAGCAGATTTAATGTTTCTGTTTTAATATTTAGATCTTTGATCCACTTTGAATTTAGTTCAGTGCATGGTGAAAGATATGGGTCTAATTTTAATCTTTGGCATGTGCAGAGCCAGTTTTTCCAGTACCATTTATTAAAGAGGCTCTCTTTCTTCCAGTGAATGTGTTTGGCACCTTTGTCAAAGATAACGTGGCTTAGTACATCTGGAGTTGTTTCTGCATCTTCTAATCTGTTCCATTGATCTTCAGGTCTGTTTTTTTGCCAATACCATGCTGTTTTTATCACAGTAGCTTTATAGTATAATTTCAAATCAGGGATTGTGATGCCACCTGCCTTGCCTTTGTTGCCCCGAATTGCCTTTGCTATTCTAGGTCTCTTCTGGTTCCAAATGAATTTTAGGATTGTTTTCTCTAATTCTGTGAGATATTTATCTGTATAACAATTTTGGAAGTATGGCCGTTTTCACTATATTGGTTCTTCCTACTCAAGAGCAAGGGATATCTTTCCATCTTCTGATATCCTCTTCAATCTCCTTTTTCAGAGTACTGTAGTTTTCAGTGTAGAGGTCTTTTACATCCTTTGTGAGATTGATTCCTAGGTATTTCATTTTTTGGATGCTATTGTGAAAGGTGTTGTTTCCCTAATTTCTCTTTCAATGAGTTTGTTATTCGTGTACGGGAAGGCTATTGATTTTTGAGTGTTGACTTTGTATCCAGCTACACTATTGAATTTGCTTATTAAATCTAGCAATCTTTTAGCAGAGTTTTTGGGGTCTTCTACGTAGAGTATCATGTCATCTGCAAATAATGATAATTTAATTTTTTCCTTTCCAATCATTATTCCTTTTATTTCTTTCTCTTGTCTAATTGCTCTGGCTAAAGTTTCCAGAACTATGTTGAATAAGAGTGGGGACAGTGGACATTCTTGTCTTGTTCCTGATTTTAGAGGGAAGGCTTTCAGTTTCTGTCCATTTAGTATAATATTGGCTGTTGGTTTGTCATAGATAGCTTTTATCAGAATGAGATAAAGATCATCTATTCCAATTTTCTGTAGGGTTTTTATCATGGATGGGTGCTGGACTTTGTCAAAAGCTTTTTCTGCATCTATTGAGATGATCATATGATTTTTGTCCTTGGTTCTGTTAATATGGTGTATTACATTTATTGATTTACGTATGTTGAACCATCCCTGCATCCCTGGGATGAATCCAACTTGGTCATGGTGTATAATCTTCTTGATGATTTGCTGCATTCTGTTTGCCAGTATCTTATTGAGGATTTTTGCATCTATGTTCATTAGGGAGATTGGTCTGTAGTTCTCTTTCTTAGTTGGGTCCTTCTCTGGTTTTGGTATCATGGTAATGCTTGCTGCCAGGGATGAATTTGGGAGTATTGCTTCCCTTCCAATTTCATTAAAGAGTTTGAGAAGTAGTGGTGTTAGGTCTTCTCTAAGTTTCTTGTAGAATTCAGCAGTGAATCCATCAGGGCCTGGGCTTTTCTTTGTTGGGAGGTTTTTAATTACATCTTCAGTTTCATTGATTGATATTGGTTTACTTAGGATTTTTATATCTTCTTGATTGAGCTTTGGTAATTCATATGTATCTTGGAATCTGTCCATTTCTTCTGCCTTTTCCATCTTATTAAAATACAAATTTTCAAAATAGATATAGATGATCTGGGGCCAGTGAGATAGTTCAGCAGCATAAGCACCTGCCTGGCAAGCGTGAGGGCCTGAGTTCGACTCCCTGTATCCACATAAGAAAAAAGGGCCGGTGATATCGCTCAGCGGCACAGGCGCCTGCTGGTGCGTGAGGTCCTGAGTTCGACCCCTGGTACCACAAAAAAAAAAAAAAAGGTATAGATGATCTTCTGGATTTCTGCAGGGTCCATTGTGGTATCACCCTTTTAGTTGGTTTTTTTTTTTTTTTTTTTTTTTTGGTACCGGGGGTCGAACTCAGAACCTCACACAACAGCAGGCGCTTATGCTGCTCAGCTATCTCACCGGCCCACCCTTTTCATTCTTAATTGCGTGGATTTGAGTACTTTCTTTCCTTTTTTAAATGTTTGGATAAGCTTTTGTCAATTTTATTTAATCTTTCAAAGAACCAACTCTTTGATTCATTGATTCTTTGTATTGTTTTCTTAGTCTCCAATATGTTAATTTCTGCTCTGATCTTTATAATTTCCTCCCTTGTACAAGCTTTGGGCTTAGCCTGCTCTTCTTTTCCTAGAAGTTTGAGGTGCACCATTAAGTTGTTTATTTGTGTTTGCTGTTTTCCTGATATGGGTATTCACTGCTATAAATTTCCCTCTTAGGACCGCTTTCATTGTATCTCATAAGTTCCGGTATGTTGTACTGTCATTATCATTCAGTTGTAGAAACTGTCTAATTTCTTCTTTAATTTCATCTGTGACCCATTGGTTGTTCAGGAGGGTGCTATTTAATTTCTATATGTTTAGGAAGTTCTTATGGTTTCTTTTGCCATTGATTTCCAATTTCATTACACTATGGTCTGATAATATGCATGGGATAATTTCAATTCCTTTGCATTTACTTAAGCAGGTATATGAGCTAGTATGTGGTCTATTTGGAGAACTTCCCATGTGCAGCTGAGAAAAATGTGTATTCTGATGTGGGGTGGAACACTCTGTGGACATCTACTAAGTCCATTTGTTCAAAAGTTTAGTTCAGTTCTAATATTTCATTGTTGATTTTTTGTCTAATCTGTCTTTTTGTGATAGTGGAGTATTGAAATCCCCCAATAAAATCGTATCAGTGCTTATTTGATTTTTCATGTCCATTAGTATTTGTTTTATATAGTTGGGTGCACTGGTATTTGTTGCATATGTATTTATGATCATTATCTCTTCCTCTTGGATTGTTCCCTTTCCAAGGATGTAGTGACCTTCTTTATATCTCTGAATCATACTTGGCTTGAAAATCACTTTGTCTGCAAAAAGAATAGCTACCCCTGCTTTTTTCTGGGTTCCTGTCGCATGGAGTATTGTTTTCCATCCTTTGACTTTCAGTCTATGAATTTCTTTTTGAATTAAATGTGTTTCTTGTATGCAGCATATTGTTGGATCTTGCTTCTTGATCCAGTTTGCCAGTCTGTGCCTTTTGATTGGTGAATTGAGACCATTAACACTGATGGTTAAAACTGATATGTATTGACTTATCCTTGTTATTTTCCTGTTGTTAGTTCCCCCTCTTTTTTTTCCCTCCCTCTGTTTAATTGTTTGCCCTGCCTGGTGGATTCCTTCTGTTGGGGTTCCTAGAGTTGTAGTCCTTGTTATCTCTTTCTAGCATGTCCTTCAAAACATTTGGAGTGCTGGTTTGGTGGTTATAAATTTTCTCAGATGTTCTTTGTCATGGAAGTATTTTATTTCTCCATCAGAAAGATAGTTTTGCATGGTACATCAATCTGGGTTGAAGGTTATTTTCCTTTAGAACTTGAAATGTCTGTGAACAGTGTTCTGATGTCATTTATGCTATCTCCTGCTTTTTCATTGACTCCAGTCAATCTTAAGTTATTCTTTGCATCATCTGGCAGCTTCTGGATTGATTTTTCATTGTCCCTTGCTATTTTTAAGAATTCTTTCTTTTCATGATCACTAATCGCAAGCCTGTCTTCTATATCTGAGATCCTGTCCTCACATTGGCTTAATCTGCTACAAATACTTTCAATGGAATTTTTGTTCTTCTGGATATCTGCTTGAATCTGCCTTATGGATTCCATTTCTTTCCTATGGTGAGCATTCATGGCTTCCATAATTTTCTTAAGCTCCTCTATTTTTTTGTCTGTATCTGCTCTAGCATCCTTAAGCATGGTCTTCATTGTGGACATTATCTCTGCAGTTACCTGAGAAATTATTTCTGATTTAATTTTTTCCACAGCCTCATTCAATTGCTTTGTTGTTACCACTTCAGAGATGCCAGGTGGGTGGCTTTCGGATTGTCCCACCTCATTGCCCCTGGGTTTGCCTTTGGTGAACTGGATGTGTGGGGTTGCATCTTGTTTAAGTGTCATCTCATTTTCTTTTCTCTCTTTAGTTTAATTCCTGCGGTGATGTTTGTAAATTGCCTATGGTAGGTTGCTTTATTGCTAGTATTTCAAACTCTTAGGAGATGACTACTTCTCTGAGGTATCTTCCAGGTGTAGCTTACTTTTGGGTTTTGAGCCTGCTGCAAGATCCTACCTCTTTAATTTGTTGGAGATAAGAAGTTGCTGCCTGTTTGGCCCAGTTCTTTGGTTCTGTGCCACAGTATTTTCTGTGATCCTTAGACAATCTCAGTCTTGGAATACCAGGAAGAAAAGCGCCAGTCAGTGTGTCCTTCACGGCCGCTGCTTCTCTGCACCGCCGCTTCTCGCGTTCCTCTGCAGAGGCCCCCAGGGGCGCCGGCAGTCACCGCGTGCCCGCAGATTTGAACCGCTTCTGTCGTGTCGGGATTCCCAACATAGGGAAAAGGCGCCAGAGGCCACCTCCTTCTTCTTTCTTGGAGTTTCTCTCTTCACTTTCTCCATGGGCCCCAAACTGCGCTTCAGATCTTTCCTGGGTCCAGAGGAGCCATTTCCCTCTTTCTTGTCCTCCTCCAGTCACTATATTCCAGTGTCCCGACGGTGACTTTTGGAGAGGTTCACTGCCTGCTTCTTACAAATCCACCATCTTTGGTTTCTCAGCAAGATATTTTAAAGTAATGTTTGTTTCATGTTCTTAAAGCTTTTTTTTTTTTTTTTTTTTTTTTTTTGGTTTTTTGAGAGAGGGTCTCTCTATGTAGTTCAGGCTGGCCTTGAACTCACTGTGTAGCCCAGGCTGGCCTTGAACTCATGACACTCTTCCTGCCTCAGCCTCCTGAGTGCTGGGATTATAAGCATGTACCACCATGCTCAGCTTCTGACTTCCTGTTTGGCTTGGCCTCCTCCAGGTGCCCTGGCTGACTGTCCCATCGGTGTTTCTCCCTTTGCCAGAACAGTTCCCACACTTCCCTTCCCTTATGGGCCATTGTTACTCAGAAATCTTCTTACTCTCCCACAGGGTCCTCAAAGATTACTGTTAGGAGCCTCTCCTTAGTTTAGGAAAACTACACCCAAACCCTAGAAAACGGGACCTAAGCCCAACCATGACAGCATGGAGGGCTTGTGGTATCCATTCTCTCCAAGTCTCTTGTTATTTCCCTTTTTCAAGATAAATAACCTCATTCTGTTTACCTCTCCATCCTTATTTCTTGCTAATTTGTCATATAAGTCTCCCACCAATGTTACGGAACATTCATAGTTCTTTAAAAAGACTCTTTCTTGGTGCTAGGCCTTGTATATGCCAGTACTTCTATTTAGAAGGCAGTAAGCAGTATCTAGTGGGGGAAAAAGAGAAAACTTTTGGCAGAGAATTAACTTGCATATTATTTTCTGGGAACAGATCCTCTCATTTTTGTAGTACCTTATTGAACAGGAAGAGGATATCTGGTTTTTGGTTTGACATGAAAAGAGCTTAGAAGTCATCACTCTGGTGAAAAGCTGAACAAACTGAGGTGTTAACAACTGTTGTTAGATCTATAAAACAGATGAATAGGGAATCGCAGTTTACCAGAGTAGAAACCCGTATTTGCAAGAACAATGACTGCAGCAGGAAAACGTGAGTTGTGATTTATAAATTGCAGGAGTCTCATTGTGGTTTAGTCTGACAGTTAAAAAATTCCAAGGAGACCCAGTTCTTTGGGAGAGTTCCCACAGGTGAATTTTATTTCCATGAGTTCTCACAGTAAATAGGAGAAATACTGCCTACTGCTTCCTGAAGGGGGGAGTAGAAAAGTAAACATTTAATAATATGACAGGACATTCTGTTCTTAAGGTTTGCTCTCCAGAAAAACTATTTACCAGGGCCTACCTTACCATGATTTTTGCTTAACAAATAGAGAAAAGGGAGATACCCAATTTCAGCCCCTTCTAATCATCCTGTACCCATAATGGGGTGGTGGTGCCTGTTTGTAATCTCAGTACTCTGGGAGGTTGAGGTAAGAGGATCGCAACTTCAAGCCCCGCCCGAGCAATTTAGCAAGACTCCATCTCAAAATAAAAAAATAAAAAAATAAAAATAGAAAATGGCTGGAGATATAGCTCAGTACAAAGGCCCTGGGTTCAGTCCCCAGAACTGCAAACAAAAGCAAATGTCAAAATTCTGAAGTTCACAGTCTAGGGGCATAAGTTTATTAAAAGACTGAGACCAAATCATAAAACTATGAAATGCTTCCCCTTCTATACCTTACCACTATATACTAAGGGTCTGTTTATTACAGTTCCTTTTATCCAGTATATTAGGTCTGCCTCTCGACAGAAAATTACAAGGCATACTAAAAGACAACACACAGTTTGAATGGACAGAGTAAGCAACAGAACCAGACCACGAAGAGGGAAGGGATGTTTGAACTATCAGACCAGGCGTTTAGAATAACCACAACTAGTAAGGCTAAGCTAAGGGTTGCAGTGGAAAAGTAGAGACAACAGGCAAGAACAGACAATGTAAATTAAAAATTTCTGCTCTGTGAAAGACAAATGTCAAGTGAAAAGACAAGCCACAGACTGGGAGAAAATATTTGCAAAAGACATATTTGATAAAGGATTGTTATCCAAAAACATGGAGAACTCTTAAAATTTTCTCAAGAGTAAGAAAACTAATCATTTGACTTTAAAATGGGTGAAGATCTGAATACACTCTTCATCAAAGAAATACAGAAGGCCAATAAGCATATGGAAAGACGTTCAACGTCATATTGCTATTAGTTAAGTGCAAATTAAAATCATAAGACACCACTGCATACCTATGAGAAGAAACAAAATTATTGCCAGTGCTTAAACAATGTGAGATAACACTAACAACGCCAAATGGTGGTGAAGATATAGAGAAATAGAAATTCATTCACTGCTGTCGGGGATGCAAAATGGTATAATCATTTTGGAAGACAATTTGTCAGTTCCTTATAATACTACCATACTATTGACACATGATCCATCAATTCTCCCTAGCGTTTGCCCAAATGAGTTGTTCACACATGGATGTGGAAAGGACATATACAGCAAACTGACGACTCTTTCCAAAGAAATCACCTCCCTGTATTTGACCCCTTCCTGTGAGTTCTTCGTGTTCTAGTATGAGTCAGACTCGAGATGGGCTAATGCTGGCAGAAACAACTTGTCTGTGTCTTAGCGTCTCTCCCTCAGGTGATCCAGTACCTCGCTTTACAATCTGGGGATGATTAGGCATCTACATTATATGTCTGAAATTTTAGCCAAAACTGACACAGTACGGAAAATTGAGTTTTAATTTCTGTCTTTTCTAGTTTCTGAGACAAAACACCCAACACCCAAAGTTAAAGGAGGAGAAGTTTATTTTGGCTCACAGTTTGTAGCAGTTTCGGTCCATAGTCAGCAGGCTGTAAGGCAGAGGGGCATCGCAGAGGAGAAATAGTGTGCGGCAAAGCAGGGCAGGCAGAAGGCAGTAAAGCAACGAAGTAGTGAAGCAGCAGTCACCTGCCTTTATATTTCATCCAGGCCACCCACACCCAGGGTGGGGCACCCTCAATCCCTATCACACACCTTTATGCAGCCACCTCCAGAAAGCCCCACCTATGACCACATGAGGCTTTGGGGGGATATCGAGACATAAGCCATTGCGGGGCTGGGAATATAGCTCAGCAGCATGGTGCCTGAGTTCAATTCCAGGTTCCCAAAAAAAAAAAAGAAAGAAAGAAAAGAAAAAGAAAAAGATATAAGCCATAACAATTTCCTATTATATTTAACCATAAAAATTATACCTTGTATATCTGCAGACTGTCAATTTCCATAGTACCAAGGATCTTTCCTTGCCAATGAAAACATTTTCTCTTGCCTATCTGATGAAAATATCATTGCCTGATTTGAAGAGCATTTGAGGACCTTGCCTGAACAGCAATCCTATAAGGCAAATCCATTTTCCTCATATTCACCATTATCCCACATTTTCTTCAGGCTTGTTATTACTGACCGACTAAGCAGTGAGAAGCAGTTATCAAGTTAAATGTGGAAGAAGGGTTAAATGCCAAAATAATCAGTACTATATTTTGAAAATGCATATTGATAAAATTTGATAAATCCTTAGATAATTAATTCTGTGGATGTAAGGGAAGCAGAGAAGAATGTAATTTTAGATCAGGCTGAATTTATCACTGTGAGTAGCCTTACTAGAAAGTTTTTGTTGTACTCGCTCTAATAGAAAAGAATGGTTAAGATCGTTTGTAGCTAGAATCTCAAGCTAAAAAATGATCCATGTTAAACGAAGTTCAGATGCCAGATAGTTCCTTTGACAATGCAATGAAAGGAATGCAAACAGCGAAATGTTGGAAACTTGCTTCCTGAACCCATTTCCTGCATTTTATGAGAGGCCTCACAAAGTAAACATTTTGCTAAGTATTGGGAAAACCATTGTTGAGGGGGAGGATTGTAGGCTGGTGGAGGACACTGCATTCAAGAAGGGCTTTCTGCTTTCAGCCAGAATACCAGACGCTAGGGTGTAGAGATCAGTTAGTGAGGCAAGAAAGGCAGGGTGGGCACAAGCACTGTGATAGGCAGTAGGGTTGGTTTGGCAAATAATGTCTGATCCATCATGATTTTTGGAATTGGCAAAGCAGATACTATGTGTATCAGTCTGTTTTGCCTGAAAATAATAGAATATTTAAGTAAAAGAGGCTTGAAAATGAAGGTTTATTATCTCACATAACCAAGTCTAGAGCAGTTGGAAGTTCTGCTTGGTGGATAGCAGCTTCTCTGCCATTTTCTTCTTTACTATCATGGTGGTAAGATGGCTGTTGCCATTCCAGCCTCTCACATCTTTACATGATAATACCTAAAAGTAGGAAGGGAAGGGTATTATCTTCACCCTTCTGCCTTTTGATTTTATCAAGAGATAAATTACTCCCAAAAGTCCTGAAGCAGACTTCTCCTTATACCTCATTTACCAGAACTGAGTCACATGTTCACCCCAAATCAGTCACTAGCAAAGGGAAACTGGATTAGAACAGTCACGGATGCTCTCTGGAAGCGGAGGGAGAGTTTCACCTTCCGCACGGGGCCCTGTTTTGAAGGGAGAATTGAGGGATGATTATGAATAGGCAGCCAGTGTAGTCGGCACAGTCTTCGGAACGCCGTCACCAACAGTGTGACTTCAAGCACTGTTAGCTTTCGGTATAGTTAACTTTAGAGCAGGAGACGTCGCTCCATCTGGTCTAGACTGCCACGATAATAGCTCTCGTACTTCGCTTTCCTGGGATGAACGCTTTTTAGATCTCTGCAGCAGGGTATTGCGTGGAGACTGTGGCAAGCTGCAACAGTAAAATCGTGGTGGAGAATGCGAAACTTCAGCACAAAGTCATGTCCCCTTCAGCTCAGGTTGTGATTAGATGCCTCGCTACGAGGTACTCTAGGTAGTCGTGTTTTATGAACTCAGTATAATCCGCAGAGTTGTAAGGCTGGACGCGCCCAGGAAGATGTCTTTACCAACTGGAAGTGATACAGATAGGGCTGGGCTCAGTGAGATCTGAGGGCACAGATTATTGTCTGAGCGGTTGGCTCGCTCTCCTTCGGGGGTATTTCCTAGATTACAAATGCTCTGCGCAGTGTTCTGCTAGTTGGTAGTGGTAGACTTGCGAAATCTTACTAGGAGATAGAACTGTCGAGTAGTATCTCTCTGCAAGCTCTCTTAACAGGAATGAAATGGCCTGCAGTAAGGATGTATGTTGGGTTAATGGATTAATGGGTCTAAATTCGATCAGGGGCCAGTGAGATGGCTCGGCAGCACAAGCGCCTGCTGGCAAAGCGCGAGGTCCTGAGTTCGACTCTCGGTACCCACATAAAATAAAATAAATTTGATCAGATGATCAGGGTCTTTGAAGGAACAAGATTGTAAATCAGGTAATAAAGACGATATGTGGATGAACCTTTCATAATGGTCACTGTGAGGAAATTTATGTCCCATGTGATTCTCACTGAAAGGTGTGCTTTTGGAGGGCATTATTGATAATCAGGCGAACGGGATGATACACCCTGGGGATGGCATACAGGCCATCCAAGTGGGCTGCAGTGTGGTAGCAATGAAGATGAGTGTAGGCCCACAGCATAGACGTTCCCTTACCAAGGCTCTCTAGCCGCTGAATACCCAGAGTGATGAATACCACTGCCAGTGTGGCACAGGGTCCCCAGTGTGACACAGTGCCTCGCAGGGAGACTGCTGTTCTGTTTCAGGATGATCGTATTGGATCCCTTGTGTCATGCAGGAGGCAAAAATTAGTTCTCACTGGAATCAACACCTCTTCTAGATACAGAATTCTTTCATGCTCTTTCATGCTTCTGCTTGTATCATCATCATGGATTTTTTTTTTTTTTCTGAGACAGGGTCTTGCTCTGTAATTCAGGTGGGCCTTAAACTCACTGTGTAGCTCAGGCTGGCCTTGAATTCCGAGCAATCCTCCTGCCTCAGCCTCCTGGTGCTGGGATTACAGGCATGTGCCACCATGCCCCGCTGGATTTATTAGTATAAATCTCAGATTCAGATTTAGAAAAGTAGGGCCGGTGAGATGGCTCAGCGGCTTAAGCGCCTGCCCGGCAAGCGCGAGGGCCCGAGTTCGACTCCCGGAACCCACATACGAAAAAGGGGCCGGTGATATCGCTCAGCGGCACGGGCGCCTGCTGGCGCGCGAGGTCCTGAGGTCGACCCCCCGGTACCCACAAAAAAAAAAAAAAAAGAAAAGTAAATATAACAAAGGCATAAACTTTTCATTATTCCATTATGCATGTGGGAGGAAAAGAAAATGCTAATGATTTTCTTTTTTATTTTGGCAGAAAAAAATTAAATACTGCTTAGAAATACAGACAAGTCAATTGCAACGTTTTTACCACAACAAAACCTTATCAGTAAGACAGTCAGAAATTACAGATTCCTTTTGGAGATTATTTTCAAAGGGTAGGGTGGTAGCGGTCCCTCCTGCCTTTCTCTTCCCCTCCACCTCTTCTTTCTCCTCCCCATCCCTCTTCCCTCTCCTAGTCCTTCCCCTCCTCCCCCTCTCCTCCTCGCCTGCTTCCCTCCTTTCTTCCCCTTCCCCCTTCTTCCCCTGCTCCTCCTCCTCCCCCTCCTTTCTTTGTGGCACTAGGAATTGAACCCAGGTCTTCACACTGAGCTACACCCCCACACTGTTTAGTTTGAGATAGGGTCTTGCTAAGTCTGTAATTTGCCTGGGCACCATCTTCTAAAGCCTTTGGAGTCTTTCAAGACCTTTTGGTTCAAGTACTAAATTTATTTTTAAGAAAGACCTTCTAGTAACGTTATGAATATTCGTGTCTTCCTATTCCTGAGGAAAACAAATTGATATTCTTGGTAACTTTCTTAAGACCTGAATCAGACTTTTTGAAGTAGCTTATGATGTAGAATTGTATTTCTTTTTCCATAGCTGCCAAGAGAAGGAACATTTCTTTCATCTGTTTCCCAGACTCCTTTGGTTTAATTATAAAGACTTTCTTCTTTTTTTTTTTTTTTTTTTGTTTGGTACCAGAAATTGAACTCAGGACCTTGCGCTTGCCAGGCAGGTGCTGTGCCGCTGAGCTATATCCATGGCCCAAGACTTTCATTTTTAATGTTAGGTCCTGAAATTTTATTAGCTACATTATAGGTGGACATATAGAACAGAATCATATTGGCAAAAATAGAGGAAGGGATATACATTATTTAATAGCAATAAAAAATATAATTTTTCTTGTATACTATTAGATGTGTGACCTATAATTTTCTTCCAAAAAGACCTTTGAAACTTCAGAGATAATAAATGATTTATTTTGGGGCTTAAAGTTATAAGAACAATCTGTTTTAATCCCATTTCACAGAGGAAATATTTAGAGATTTTATAAAGGTCAATATTTGTCAACAAGAGCTATAAAATAATACAGAAAGACAACATTTACTAGAGTAATATTCTGAATACGTAAATTATTCACACTGTGTATGGAATATCGAGGTTAGTTATGCTAAGCGATGTCTAGGAAAAAGGAAGTGTGATGGGATGGGGAGAGAAGCTCCATACCAGCTCTCTTCCCCGGCAGAGGGGCTTCCTCCATGTGCAGATCTTAGCTTTAGCCATGGGGAAGAAATTGCCTTCTGAAAATGTTTAACCCTAGTTTGGCTAATCACTTGCCAGGCATATTTTTTTTTTAATCGAGCAATTTTTTAGTGGAATTTTTGGGGTCTTCTACGTAGAGTATCATGTCATCTGCAAATAATGATAATTTAACTTCTTCCATTCCTTTTATTTCTTTCTCTTGTCTAATTGCTCTGGCTAAAGTTTCCAGCACTATGTTGAATAAGAGTGGGGACAGTGGACATCCTTGTCTTGTTCCTGGTTTTAGAGAGAAGGCTTTCAGTTTTTGTCCATTTAGTATGATATTGGCTGTTGGTTTGTCATAGATAGCTTTTATCAGATTGAGATAAAGACCATCTATTCCAATTTTCTGTGGGGTTTTTATCATGAATGGGTGCTGGACTTTGTCAAAAGCTTTTTCTGCATCTATTGAGATGATCATATGATTTTTGCCCTTGGTTCTGTTAATATGGTGTATTACATTTATTGATTTACGTATGTTGAACCATCCCTGCATCCCTGGGATGAATCCAACTTGGTCATGGTGTATAATCTTCTTGATGATTTGCTGCATTCTGTTTGCCAGTATCTTATTGAGGATTTTTGCATCTATGTTCATTAGGGAGATTGATCTATAGTTCTCTTTCTTAGTTGGGTCCTTCTCTGGTTTTGGTATCACGGTAATGCTTGCTGCCAGGAATGAATTTGGGAGTATTGCTTTCCTTTCAATTTCATTAAAGAGTTTAAGAAGTAGTGGTGTTAGGTCTTCTCTAAATTTCTTGTAGAATTCAGCAGTGAATCCATCAGGGCCTGGGCTTTTCTTTGTTGGGAAGTTTTTAATTACATCTTTGATTTCATTGATTGTTATAGGTATATTTAGGATTTTTATATCTTCTTGGTTGAGCTTTGGTAATTCATATGTATCTAGGAATCTGTCCATTTCTTCTGCATTTTCCATCTTGTTAGAATACAAGTTTTCAAAGCAGGTATAGATGATCTTCTGGATTTCTGCAGGGTCCGTTGTGATATCACCCTTTTCATTCTTAATTGCGTGGATTTGAGTACTTTCTTTTCTTTTTTTAATAAGGTTAGATAAGGGTTTGTCGATTTTATTTAATCTTTCAAAGAACCAACTCCTTGATTCGTTGATTCTTTGTATTGTTTTTTTAGTCTCCAATACGTTAATTTCTGCTCTGATCTTTATAATTTCCTCCCTTGTACGAGCTTTTGGTTTAGCCTGCTCTTCTTTTTCTAGAAGTTTGAGGTTCACCATTAGGTTATTTATTTGTGCTTGCTCTGTTTTCCTGATATAGGAATTTAATGCTATAAATTTCCCTCTTAGAACTGCTTTCATTGTATCCCATAAGTTCCGGTATGTTGTACTGTCATTATCATTCAGTTGCAGGAACTGTCTAATTTCTTCTTTAATTTCATCTGTGACCCATTGGTTGTTCAGTAGGGTGCTATTTAATTTCCATGTGCTTAGCAAATTCTTGTGGTTTCTTTTGCCATTGATTTCCAATTTCATTGCACTATGGTCTGATAATCTACATGGGATAATTTCAATTCCTTTGCATTTACTTAAGCAGGCTCTATGAGCTAGTATGTGGTCTATTTTGGAGAACTTCCCATGTGCAGCTGAGAAAAATGTGTATTCTGATGTTGTGGGGTGGAGCACTCTGTAGACATCTACTAAGTCCATTTGTTCCAAAGTTTGGTTCAGTTCTAATATTTCATTGTTGATTTTTTGTCTAGTTGATCTGTCTTTTTGTGACAGTGGAGTATTGAGATTCCCCCAATACAATTGTATTAGTGGTTATTTGATTTTTCATGTCCATTAATATTTGTTTTATATAGTTGGGTGCACTGGTATTTGTTGCATATATATTTATGATTGTTATCCCTTCCTCTTGGATTGTTCCCTTTACAAGGATGTAGTGACCTTCTTTACCTCTCTGAATCATTCTTGGTTTGAAATTCACTTTGTCTGCGAAAAGAATAGCTACCCCTGCTTTTTTCTGGGTTCCTGTCGCATGGAGTATTGTTTTCCATCCTTTGACTTTCAGTCTATGAATGTCTTTTTGAATTAAATGTGTTTCTTGTATACAGCATATTGTTGGATCTTGCTTCTTGATCAAATTCACCAGTCTGTGCCTTTTGATTGGTGAATTGAGACCATTAATGGTTAAAACTGATATGTATTGACCTACCCTTGTCATGTTATTTTCTTGTTGTTGGCTCCCCCTCTTTTAATTTTTGTTTTCCCTCCCTCTCTTTAATCATTTGCTCTGCCTGGTGGATTCCTTCTGTTGGGGTTTCTGGAGTTGTAGTCCTTGTTATCCCTTTCTAGAATGTCCTTCAAAACATTTTGGAGTGCTGGTTTGGTGGTTATAAATTTTCTCAGATGTTCTTTGTCATGGAAGTATTTTACTTCTCCATCAGTTTTGAAAGATAGTTTTGTGGGGTACACCAATCTAAGCTGAAGATTATTTTCCTTTAGAACTTGAAATACATCATTCCAAGCTCTTCTTGACTTGAGGGTTTGTGCTGAAAAGTCCGCTGTGATTCTGATGGGCTTTCCTTTATAGGTGATTTGTTTCTTTTCTCTAACAGTTTTTAAGATTCTACTCTTACGTTGAATTTCTGGAATCTTGACTATGATATGCCTGGCTGAAGATTTTTTTTGATTGTAGCTCATTGGAGTTCTATAAGCCTCACTTATCTGTACACCAAATTCTTTTTCTCTACCAGGGAAATTTTCTGTGATGTCTGTGAAGAGTGTTCTGATGTCATTTATGCTATCTCCTGCTTTTTCATTGACTGCAATCCATCTTAAGTTAATCTTCTTTGCATCATCTAGCAGCTGCTGGATTGATTTTTCATTGTCCCTTGCTATTTTTAAGAATTCTTTCTTTTCATGATCACTAATTGCAAGCCTGTGTTCTATATCTGAGATCCTGTCCTCACATTGGCTTAATCTGCTACAAATACTTTCAATGGAATTTTTGTTCTCCTGGATATCTGCTTGAATCTGCTTTATGGAGTCCATTTCTTTCCTATGCTGAGCATTCATGGCTTCCATCATTTTCTTAAGCTCGTCTATTTTTTTGTCTGTGTCTGCTCTAGCGTCCTTAAGCATGGTCTTCATTGTGGACATTATCTCTGCAGGTATCTGAGAAATTATTTCTGATTTCCAGAGCCTCATTCAACTGCTTTGTTGTTACCACTTCAGAGATGTCAGGTGGGTGGCTTTCGGTTTGTCCCACCTCAGTACCCCCTGGGTTTGCCTTTGGTGAACTGGATGTGTGGGGTTGCATCTTGTTTAAGTGTCATCTCATTTTCTTTTATTTCTTTAGTTTAATTCCTGGGTTGCTGTTTGTAAATTGCCTATGGTAGGTTGCTTTATTGCTAGTATTTCAAACTCTTAGGAGATTCTTGGAATACCAGGAAGAAAACCGCCAGTAAGTGCGTCCCCCTCGGCTGGTGCTTCTCTGTACCGCGGCGTCTCGCGTTCCTCCGCGGAGGTCCCCGCTGGAGCCGTGGGTGGAGTGGCGGCCGCCCTGAGTTTCAAGTTCAGCTGCCCCCCCCACAATGGTGCCCAGCTAGTCGCTCTCTCTCGGCCCGGGATGGCCGGGCGTCAGCACTCACCGCCAGTCAGTGTGTCCTTCACGGCCGCTGCTTCTCTGCACCGCCACTTCTCACGTTCCTCCGCGGAGGCCCCCGGGGGCGCCGGCAGTCACCGCGTGTCCGCAGATTTGAACCGCTTCAGTCGCGTCGGGATTCCCGACACAGGGAAATGGCGCCGGTGTCCACCTCCTTCTTCTTTGTTGTGGTTTCTCTCTTCACTTTCTCCGTGGGCCCCAAACTGTGCTTCAGATCTTTCCTGGGTCCATGGGAGCCACTTCCCTCTTTCTTGTCCTCCTCCAGTCACTATATTTCAGTGTCCGGATGGCGACTTTTGGAGAGGTTCACTGCCTGCTTCTTACAGATCCGCCATCTTTTTTCAACATGCCAGGCATATTTTTAAAAGTGATTGCTACATTGTATTTGGGTCTTCATCCAACGTTTTATTTAGAAATGTTTGTTCACCCAGTCTTTGATTTTAACTTTTTTTTCTTTATGTGGATACCGGGAATCAAACTCAGGACCTAACACTTGCCAGGCAGGCGCTTATGCCGCTGAGCTATACCACCAGCCTGCACACTTTAATTTCTTTTTTTTTTTTTTGTGGGTACCGGGGGTCGACCTCAGGACCTCATGCCCCAGCAGGCGCCCGTGCCGCTGAGTGATATCACCGGCCCTTTTCTCATATGCGGGTTCCAGGAGTCGAACTCAGGCCCTCGTGCTTGCCAGGCAGGCGCATACGCCGCTGAGCCATCTCACCGGCCCTCGCACTCTTTAAAGTATTTCAATATTTCAAAATTAAAGAGGACAACAAACACCGGTGTGTCCTTCACCTGGATGTACAATTAATATTTTTGCCACATTTAATATCTCTCTTTTTCATGCACCATTGGAAAGGATGTTGGAAACTCATGAATTTACCCGTTACTTCTTCAGCACGTGTCTCCTAAGATTAAAAACATTCCCCCACTCGTTCCCATCCATCCCTAATATAATGTTCAGCTTGCAGGTATAATAGATTCTCATAAACCAGTTGGAAAAATAGAGTATGTATTCCCTAAAACACAGGACTCATTCAATGCAATTAATAAATTCTGCTTTTCCTTCCTCACAAGATGAATAGCTGGGAAGACCTGCTATCTGTAAGGCATTCAAAGACGAGGAAAATGGTGCTGTTCTCAAGAAATCTATGGCATAGAAAGTGGTGGAGAATCTGACATAATAATACATACAATGTACTCTTTAAAATGTCAACCACGGGGCCAGTGAGATGGCTCAGCAGCACAAGCGCCTGCCCGGCAAGCGTGAGGTCCTGAGGTCGACTCCCGGTACCCACATAAAAAAAAAAAAAAAATGTCAACCATGATATAAATGAAACTCGCTAACTTTTTTTCCCTCATTAGATATGGGAAAATGTAAAAGTGACATCAGATGGCATTGTAATAGTGTTTTTGTTGTTGTTTTTTGTTTTTTGAGGCAGGGTCTTGCTTTGGCTTTGAATGCACTATGTAGTCCAGCCTGGCCTCAAACTCCTGCCTCAGCCTCCTGAGTGTGAGTGCTAGGATTAGCGTGTGCCACCATGCCCAGCTGTGATAGCGTTCTGGAAACAATGACAATCTAAGGTGTTTGAAGAGATAGTGAGTATATCTTAATACATGTTTTCCTTCCCAGAAGAACATACAGTACTATGACTGTACTGTATTTCAAATTCAAGTATTGTATACCTTATTAACTGAAATTCTTAAATATTTATAATTTTGATCCACAAAAACAATTTTTTAAATAAAGTAGATCTGTGTATTATGTTGGGGAATGCAAATTTTTTCCCTGAAAATGTAATCTCTAATTTCTGAATTAAATTAAAATAATTTAAAATAATTGTTTTTGGTTTTTTAGGAGGAGTGAAATTCTATTCTTTGTTTCAGTGGCTTGATACCCTAGAAATACTGTAACTTGTGTCACAAAGGATATTTTTTAAGTGAAGCATGGCTGTTGCAGTGCTCAGGAAATGTCCAACTGTCAGCATATTTCAGATTTTTTGATGTCTTTGAAGTATAATTCTTTTTTTTTTTTAATGTGGGTACCAGGAGTCGAACTCAGGACCTCGCACTTGCCAGGCAGGCGCTTATGCCGCTGAGCGATATCACCGGCCTTGAAGTATAATTCTTAAGTGGAATCTTTCTACATATTGGAAACTACATTACTGTTATATGATTTTTGTTATCTCTAGAGTATCATTATTCATTCTTCATTTTGAGAGAGATATGTATTGGGCAACTTAGGCATTAGGTGTACATTTTGAAGAATTAAACTGTAACTACATTTACTAGGTCTTCCAACCAGGCGCACGGATGATAAAAAAGCCTCCCTGCTGCTTAAAGATTATCAACGTTAAGCCTTAAACCCTATGTACTTTCTTCTAGGTTTTCATTGATTGTATAAATCTAACAATTTTGTTGGAATTTTTTGCTTCCCCTCTTTCTTTCCTGTTTGTTTTTAACCCATGTCTTTGCATATGCTAGACAAGTACTTTACAGATGAACGAGACCCCCAGCTCTTTTTAAATTTTATTTTGAGACAGGGTCTCACTAAGTTGTCCAGAAGGATCAAACTTGCATTCCTCCTGCCTCAGCCTCCCAAGAATGCTAGGATTGCAGAGGTGCGCCATTACCCCCTGCCAGATTTACTTTGAAATTACAGAACTAGACATGAAAATTAGAAGGCTGATAAGAGTAATGAGGGGTTACTTGTTCACAATTTAGCATAAAATTAATGATCACAATTAGTACTAGGAATTGTTAACACTGGGTTTGGGATTTTCTGTGTAGGAACAAAGGAAAGGAAAGTAGATGTTTTGGAAAATTTTCATTCAAAAGAGGCAATGTAAACTATTCGGAATTTATGGGGATAAACTTTTGTTATCAAGCAACATATATTTAAAAGACTCTGACAGAGGGATGGATTGTTCTGACTTCAAGGAATTTCCAAACACATACTTGAAAAAACAATGGAAGCAGCGTGCATTAAGATTAAGATTCCAGTAAAAACTGAGCATGGTGGTGCACTTCAGTAATTCCAGCACTGTGGAGGGCTGGGGTAGCAGGGGCATTCCAAGTTGAAGCCCAGCCTGGGCAATTTAACAACTTATTGAGACCCTGTCTCACAAATACATACATACATAGAATGAAAAGAAAAGAGAAAAAAAGAAGGAAGAAGAGAGGAGAGGGGAGGGGAAAGGAGGAGAGGGGAGGGGAGAAGAGAGGAGAGGAGAGAGAAGAGAAGAGAAGAGAAGAGAAGAGAAGAGAAGAGAAGAGAAGAGAAGAGAAGAGAAGAGAGAAGAGACAAGATGAGACAAGACTGGGATACAGTTCAGTGCAAAGACTCTGGGTTCAGTCCCCAGTCTGGGGTCTGGGAGAGGTGGGTGACTTCAGTAAAGATGCCCAGAGCCAAAAGAGATCAGGGAGAAGGGTTGAGGACAGAGGTTATCTGACCTGGAGAACAGCATGAAAAAGGCTAACATCCTGTTGGGTACATCTTAGTCCCCATGATGCCAACAAAAGGAGCACTTACAGGTAGGTTAGCTGGCCTCTATTTCTAACAAAAGAGAATCTTCAACAGAGTATGTTTCTGCTGTGCAATGTTATTACCCACACCAGCCAAGCCTCAGAGATGTTCTTCTCTCAGAGTTCAACATAAGTTTCTCAGAGTAAATGCCTTTTAAAAACTGGCAGATTTCAGAAATTATTCCATGTTGAGAGCTAGTCTTTATTACTTCACCACGAATGATCTATCTTATCCTTCGTAACCTTTGTGTTCTTCGTTCTTGTAAAATCTTTTAAGTGTAATTTGAAAACTCCCATTTTACTACTTTTTAATATAAATCATATCTGTTAAATCTTGTAAATATAACTATACATACTATATGTTATGTCTTTTATCTAGATGTCCTCCCAAAGCCTCGTATCATAGGTGGAGCCTTATGGAGCGAGCTGGATCTAGGTAGGGTGTGTGATTATTAAATAAGTCTACTGATTGGTTTGGCACAGTCTAGATGTGGATAATGGGAAGGCCCACCTGGATACCACCCAAAACACTGGTAGCCTGGAAGGGTCAGAGGGAGAGGCTTCTGCTGCTGCCTGCCTGCCCTGCCATGGACTGTTTCTCTGTTGTGATGTCCCTCTGCCATGCCACCCTGCTGTGGAGCCAGCCAACTATGGTCTGAAACCTCTATAAACTAAGCTACAATAAACCTTTCTTCCTTTAACTTTGGGTGTCAGGTATTTTGTCTCAGCAATGAGAAAAGTAATTAAGATACTATATTACTTTACTATAAATAATAATACTTTGTTAATTCTAGCTAACTATAGAAAATGATATTGGTTTGTGCCAGTTACACAGCATTGTACTGTAAAGCACTAAACATCTAGTAATTACTAAAGATAAAAGGGCAGTTACTTTATAGAGATAGAAATTTGAGAGTTAGATGTGTTTTTTCTTTAAAATCTTTCAAAATCTTTATCTATACAGATGCTGATATCCCATTACTTATTATAATAAATAATGATAAAATGGGACCAAGAGAAAAGAAATTAACAACTATTGAAAAGGAAATTACTTAGCAGTTTATTTGAAAAGAGTAGCTTGTAGCTTATTAGAACACAGAAGTTATGTAA
Organism: Erethizon dorsatum; assembly: GCA_028451465.1. Taxonomy (NCBI): domain Eukaryota; kingdom Metazoa; phylum Chordata; class Mammalia; order Rodentia; family Erethizontidae; genus Erethizon; species Erethizon dorsatum. The sequence goes on along the minus strand of CM051826.1, from coordinate 137,453,045 downwards.
TAGCATTTTATATATGTACACAGTGTATATAGTTTTTTTCAGTAAAAATCTTTTTATTGTGGCAAATTTTCAACAGACTGAAGCAGAGGCAACATTATAGGTAAATCCCATATATTCATCACCCAATTTACAAAATTATAAACAGATGGCTATCTAGTTTTACTTGTTATTCTTATATTCCCCACTCCCACCTCCCCAGAACTAGTTTTTGTTTATTTGTTTGTCTGTTGGTTTGTTTGTTTTGTGGGTACTGGGGGTCGAACTCAGGACCTCACGTGCCAGCAGGCGCCCATGCCGCTGAGCAATATCACCAGCCCTTTTTTGGTATGTGGGTACCAGGAGTCAAACTCAGGACCTCACGTTTGCCAGGCAGGTGCTTATGCCGCTGAGCTACCTCACCGGCCCTCCAGAACTAGTTTTAAACAGTTCCTAAACATCTTAAGATTCTGTTACACACTGCAGTTATCATAGTTATTTAATATATGAAACAATATATATTATGGCCATAGATTTATATTAATTTTATTTTGAGATATTAACTGTAAATATTGGTTAAAAATTTAAAGATTTCTTTGCTTCATCAGATTAGGTAACAGATTAACCAGACAGGTTCAGATTCAATGAGACAGCACTCCTGGCATCTTCAAAAGGTCAGGACTGTTCGGATGCTATTAATAATAAAACAATAATCAGTATAATTTACATAAAAATATAGGCAGAGCCCACAAATAAGTTTTGTTTTTCATTACAGTTTGGTCTAATCTTTCTTTATAGATATTTACCTTGATTCATTTATTCTATTTTGTCATCTCTTGTTCATAGCATGAATAATATTTTATAGATAGTGCCAGTAATCTGGGGGAGAGTTGGGGACCCTCACTTGACTTGGTGATGCCCCTGTTGCTCAGTGGTCCTGTTGAAAAGTGTAGCACACCAGCGGGTTTTTAGCCTCCAAATAGTCACTGCTCCTGGTTCTCCTATTGTCAAAGGCAAAGTTAGATATCAAAGGAGAGGGAGGCCAGGTGTGGTGGCACATGCCTGTGATCCCAGCACTCAGGAGGCTGAGGCAGGAGAATTGCAAGGCCAGCCTGGGTTACATAGTGAGTTCAAGGCCAGCCTGGACTACACGACACCCTGTCTCAAAACAAAACAAAACAAAAGGAGAGGGAGGTCTGTGTCTTGGGATGCTATTCCCTAAGAACCAAATGTTTTCAATCCTGGTTAACTTCAACATGTGGAAACAAACAGGAGGCAAACCTGAAGAACAGATAAATTCCTTATTGTAGCTATGGAATCCAATCTGTGCATCAGCAGGGTACTACGCCTAAATATTTTCTTCATCTAGGAACATCTACCTATGGAGGGAGAGCCGCTGTGTCCTTCCCTCATCTCGGGTCAGGGTCACTGTGCCTTAGCAGGCTGTCAGTCATTGTGTCTCACCTTCTTCTACCCACTTCCTTGCTTCTATGCAGTTAGTATGGTAGCAGAGTTTGCCCTCATACGTACTTTCCGTACCCATATGATGAATATCCTGGGGAAGACCCATTCTCTGCCTTTTCTGTTGCCATCTTTCTGTCTGTGTGGGCAGTCAGGTGGTTTCTTCAGAGGACCAGCAAGGGAGTAAAAAGCACCACTCAGGCATCTACCCCTACCACTTACTGCCAGGGAAGCCTCCTTGTAGCACATATGAGATTTGACTACCTACTAATAAGCAATGCAGCATTTTCCATCTGGCTGCTATTTAGCATTGCTTGTGAGTATAATCCATGACTGAGAACTGTAGGGGAAAGGATGGTGGTAGAGAAGCTTTGAGCACCAGGTACTAAGGCCCCAAACTCCAACCCAACCCCTAACATGAAGAACACTCCTTATGGACATATTGATATTGTGCAAGATATTGTGTAAGATTTATGCTAAGTTTACATGTGTAGCTTTAAAAATAATCTTTTTTATTGAACTTTTTTTGATAATGTTGTGGCTAATGTTTGCAAATTGGAGAGTTATGTCAGTGGGAGTATTTTCTCCTCATGAAATAGCTAGGTCCTCACGCCATGGACCTATTTTCTTTTTCTGCAACATTTATTTTCTGCTTCACACTCCTGCCATTTTCACTTCACTTAATTTATCCCCTGTGTTTTCTCTTTTAATTTATTCTTTGCCCTGTATCTCCTCTATGTAATATTCTTCCTGGTATTTTTGCTCTTCATCTACTGACCAAGGCTATACTTGAACATTTTAACTAAAATAATTGATCCTAATCTTACCCATTCCCCAGCCTTAGAGACCCCTCAGTTGGGACATTGCTCTAAATCAATTCTTAGGATCCAAGACAAGAGAGTACAATATAGCTAAAATTGTGGGTCAGAAGGTATCTTATAGGAGCCCCATGACAAAGTTGACGTCCTTTTCATATCTGGTACCTGCCACTCTCTGCTCACATCTGAATGGTTTCATAAGGCTCTGATCATGAAAGGCCCAAAATGGACATCATTCTTTATCAAATTGTAGATCATAATGACTCCAAACTCAAGGGTACATTGTGCAGAGGGAGCTAACATTACACAAACAGAAACCCCTCATCCTAGGGAGCAAACACAGCTGCGTCTGTGAGAAGGAAAAAATATGTCAATTTATATTACCACTCTGTGTTGTAACAGTATATAGATAGTATGCATTATGGAAATGGAAGCTTTTCTTTTTTTTCCAAATGGCCACTATTTAATCTTTTAAACACATCTAATAATTCTGATGTAGAAAGTCAGAAAAGACAAACAGGTTAGTTCTTAAATAAAAATAGACGATAAAGATCTTCTAACCCACTCAATCATATATTTGGTAATTTACCTTTTTCCTTGGTTCATTAGGTCAAATGCCTCATTGATTCTGTCAAAAGGCAGCGTATGGGTCACCAAAATATCCAGATCAAATTTCTTATTTTTATAGTCAGTAACCAGCTTTGGGACTGAATCTACACTTTTCCAACCTGCAATTTGGCCAAAATGCCAAATAAAGAAAGACATGGCAAATGCCATGAAGAAGTAGTTTAGTCGGTGTGTTTGCTGAATGAGTGAAATTATTAGGTCAGATATGGGTGCTTCAAATATATTAAACTCCTTCCCGCCATCTTTAATTTTCTATACTGATACCTATTTAAAATTTTTTCTTCATAAGAAAAACTGAAGATTACTTTTCACTTTAGATAGGTCAGAATTTATTTTTTTCCTCTATGTTGGTTCAGTTAAATGTAACATGGATTGAATTTCAATCTGCCAATTGTTATCTTTCTATATAAATTATATTTTCAAATAGTAAATAGAACAGTTTTTGTGAAGTCTTTCGATGTTTTATGCACTCAATATTTAAATAAATTACTTTCTTTTCAATAATCTACACTCCAGAAAATTGAAAATTATGAAAAGAAACTTACCACCAAAGAACGTTCCATTTATAGTACGGCCCATTATCAGTTTCACTGCAGGAACATTCAATCCTCTGTCACCGGCCTTCACGCCAGCCACAGTGCACAACCCCCAGCCCGGTGCCGTGCAGTCCAGGGCTGCGCTCTGGAAGGTTCGACACGGTTACCCGCGTGGAAAAGGATGTGCACCCCAGCGTGGCGATGCGCGCGCACACACACACACACACACACACTGCTTCAGGGAAAGTGTCCAGTTAATAAAGTCATAGTATCATTATGGACTGAAGCTCGAGGCTCTGGTGTTACGTGATAGATAAAACCCTCGCCACCACCCCCAGCTCCAGCGGGCCTCCGCGGGCAAGATGGCGGCGCGGGCAAGAAGGCGGCGCGGGGCGGGCGCTGAGGCGAGCCGCGGACGGCCCGGGCCCGGCCGGCGGCCTCGAGACCCGAGGCCACAAATGCGGAGGGCGCGGCTGGCGGCGGCCAGCGCGGAACTCGGCGCCCGGGCCGGGCCTGCGGCGGCTGCAGAGCGCGCGCTGCGGAGCAGCTCGGGTCCTGCCGGGCGCGGCCTGGCGCTGCCCCGGTGCTGCGCGCCGTCACCTCTAAGCTCGGCCGAGCAGAGGCTGCCGGCGGGGGAAGCTGCGGTGAGCAACTCTACCCGGCCGAGCTGGCGGCGGCAGAGGAGCGCGCGAACCAGGGCCGTGGGCCCCGGAGCCGCGCTCGCTCCCGAGAGCCGCAGGCGCCGTCGGGGTGCGGCCCCGGCCTGCGCTGGCCTTGTTCGTCGGCGACGCCGGACGGAGAGGCGACGGAGAGGCTCCGGGAAGGCCCGGAGACGCCGCGCCCCCGTCCCTACGCCGCCCTTCGCCCGGGGTCTCACCGCCCGCGCCGGCAGGAAAGGGGGACGGGACCGCTTTGTGCCCTCGCCTCTTTGGAGTCCGCGGTGACCCCGTCTTCCTCTTCACATCGCTCGGGAGCGCAATAAAAAAAGCCTTAGCTACATCAAAGAGGGTATTATAAATAGGACATTATTTTGCCATGAGCAATACCGCAATTAAATTGAATCTGGAATGTGCGTCATTGTATATTAAAAAATACATGGAATTAGGAAAGATGTACAAAAGATTACAACTTTAATCAACAAGTGTTGGACAGTCTGTCATGGGCTTTCCTAAAATATTTGTACTTACAGGAACCTAGAATCAAAATCTTTATGGTTTAAATCGTATCATCTATCCGTCATCTATCTATCTATCTATTATCTATTTATTTGTGTTTTGAGTTAGGGTCTCGCTATGTAGCCCAGGCTGATCTCAAACTCATGAGGACCCTTCCAAGTGCTGGGATTAGGGCGTGTGCAACTATACTTGGCTAAAATAAAAATCTTTAAAAGTCATAAAGAATACTCTCATAAAGAAAGTATTCACTAGAGCTTAAGAAATGAGGCACACACTACTTAGTAGATTTCAAAGGTTAAATATAAAACATTTAACATAGAGGGCAAAAATCTTAAAATAATGGGCCGGTGAGATGGCTCAGCGGCGTAAGCACCTGCCTGGCAAGCGCGAGGGCCCGAGTTCGACTCCCGGATCCCACATACGAAAAAGGGGCCGGTGATATCGCTCAGCGGCACGGGCGCCTGCTGGCGCGCGAGGTCCTGAGGTCGACCCCCGGAACCCACAAAAAAAAAAAAAAATAATAATAATAATAATAATAATGCTGGCTGCTGTTCATCAAACATTTTATCTGTTTCCCTACATTTTTAGCCTTTTTGTATTTAGGTTGCACTCTGTCCATCTCTTGTTCTAACAACATGGTCTCAAGTTAAGGTTGTGAAGTCTTAAGTTTGAACTTCTTTGATTACTAAGTCACCACATGGAAGACATTAGTCTGGGAAAGTTGCCTGGGTGTACACTGATCTTTGCATGAGAGAAAGAAAGAACACTGTTTTGTGAACCTACTGCAAATCTGGGGTTAATATAAATTGCAAAGGATTAGCTAGGTACAATAATGCACTCTTGTATTCCTAGCAACTTCAGAAGCTGAGTTGGGAGTATTGTGAATTGGAGGCCAACCTGGGCAACATAGTGAAACCTTATCTTAAAAAAAAAAAAAAGCCAAGGATTGAAAATGCAAATAAATTTCAATCCATTTGGGTGCCAATCCATTTAGAAGCCCTAATCTAAATATACATTTTTAATGCTTTGAGAATGATATTATAAAAAAACAGTGTAAACTTTGGGCCCATTCCATGTGGGCAACTTGATTCTAATCTTTTATGGTAAATTCTACTTTTAGGAAAGATCCCAGGCATAGTGGTACACGCATATAATCCTAGAACTTGGGGGACTGAAGCAACGCTGTGAGCTTGAGACCAGCCTGGGCTAGACAGTGAGTTGAAACCAGCCTGAACTCACATAGCAAGACTCTCTCAAAAAATCAAAACCAAACAAACAAAGCCGACTCCTTCACGTGACTTTTCACCATATGAAAGAAGCAATTAATGTATCTGTCTCCTCCACTTTTACTAAGAGTGTGCAGTGGCTTAGAACTTTTAGAATGTTTTCTGAAGGATTTATTTGAATGTGTGTTTATTATTTTGAGAATTCATTACACTTCTAAATATCTTCTATTTTTTGCATTTTTCATATGATAGAAACTTTTTTTTCATATGACAGTAACATTTATGGACTGTATAGAGATTTTAGACTGGAAAAGACCACGGGCATTAGTTGTCACTTCAACGTAGCTGCTTACATTGACTCTTTTTTTTTCAAATCCTCTCCTATTGCTTTTTCTACATTTCTGAACTTTGCTTTAAGCAAGGAATTAACCTTCCTAATAATGGCTTGGTTGAAATGAGTACTGTATGTAAACACGAGGTTTTATTTAGTAGATTCTGATAAGTTTTGTAAGAACTATTTTTGGTTACATTGGCAAAATCCTACAGAATTGTCAATTATTATAATTTTATAATTGTTCTGGTGGGTTCTTTAGGCTGCTTTAGAGGGTTAGAGATCATTATGATCAAATTCATAGCTTTTTTTCCTAGCCATAGACATTTTTGGTAGGATAAATGTGTTATCTTTTTGTGATTAGATAAAGCTACCTCTTTTCATTTTAATTCTGTGGTATAATTCTTTTCCATAACTTAAAATATCTTTCTTGGTATAATAAATCAGCTAATAGAATATGCTATGTTTTGTATCTCTGGTTCTCAATTTGAGAAATTTGTAAAAATATATTGATAACAGGGTCTTAATGAGACTGTCCCAGAGTATGGGCCATTCATTAGTATGAAGAGGAAATGGCCGGTGATATAGCTCAGCAGCATAAGCGCTTGCCTGGCAAGTGCAAGTTCCTGAGTTCAGTTCCCGATACCCACAAAAGAAAAAGAAAAAGAGGAAAAAAAAAAAAAAAGAATTCCTCAGGTAAGTCTAATGTATAGCCATTACACTAGAAAAATATGGTAATTAGGCTGAATTTCAATGTTTGTAAAAAAATTTCAGCCATGGGAAGTGGAGGAATGGATGTGGCATATTGCAAGATGGAGATATCAAAGTAAATTTAGTTATTGTTTATTTACTTATTTATTTTTGGTATTGGGAATCGAACTTAGGACCTCGCACTTGCCAGACAGGCACTGTGCCACTGAGCTATTTCCCTGGCACCAAAGTAAATTTTAAAATTAGGATCTGAAGCTATGAACAGAAGGGTGTAGTGCAGGATTAAAAAGCCCTTAGTGCATGCATTTTCAATAACAGCCAAGGGTTTTTGAGTGCCAGTTACAGTTTTAATGTTGCTCTCATCATAGCTCTTCTAGGTCTCTTTTCTCTTCTGGATATGAAGACCCAAGGGGATGAACCAGCACAATGTATTCTTTTGGAAGCTTGTGGTATAGAATTTTATTCTTTATACCTTTCCTAAGAGTATGTTTACAAACTAGGCTGAGTGAAGGTGTAAATAAAAAGAAGTAGCAAAAGGACAACTTTGAAATTCTCACTAATAAAACAAGAAAAATCCATAGGCAGAGAATTCAGTTGATAAATCATTTCAATAGGAAAAAAAAAGCCAAAACTCTTCTTAGTGTCTTTGAGCAAATATGTATTAGGTAATTATTCACTGAAGAATAAAGCTGGGTGCTGCAACAAGCTAACTTTTCCATATATTGGCTGTATGCTACAGTTGACTCTTTACCTTATTTACTTGACTTAATAATCAAAAGGGCATTCTTTTAGCTAATTAAAGTGAAGAGACCCCCCGAATTATCTTTGAGAAAAAAGAAATTGAAATGATCATGGAAAACAAAATTAGAAAATATTATTTTCCGTGTAATAAAAGGGATCCACTTAAAAGGGATCTCAAAAGAAAAATCAACATCTACAAATAATTTACAAGTAATGCTAGTAAAGCTGTTTATCTTATCACAAGAGTGAATTCACAAATACAGCATCTGCATTTGGGAAACAATGTGATTTGAACATGGTGTGAATGTATCCCCAAGGATTCACGTGTTGGGAGCTTTGGTTTCTGTGTTGTGATGTTCAGGGTTAGCAGAATCATGAGTAGGCAGAGCCTATGACTATTACTGGTCCCTCTTCTTGCTCTGGATTCCTCTCTTGCAATGTGATTTCTCTCTGAGGACATTTGCCATGAGGTAATGTAGATGGGAGACCCTTGTCAGAACCTGCCCCATGCTGTTTAAACTTTCAGCCTCCAAAGCTGAGTTAAATAAACATCTTTTCTTTATGAGTTCTTAATCTTACGTATTTTGTTATAGTAACAGCAAACAGACTAATACAGAAGGTATCAGTGGGTATTGAAAGAAATATAGTATAGTTGAGGTAGTAGTAAATGACTTATAGCTGACAGTTCAACTTCTTACCACTTTTCAAAATATTAAGGAATGGGCCGGTGAGATGGCTCAGCGGCTTAAGCGCCTGCCCGGCAAGCGCAAGGGCCCGAGTTCGACTCCCAGAACCCACATATGAAAAAGGGGCCGGTGATATCACTCAGCGGCACGGGTGCCTGCTGGCGCGCGAGGTCCTGAGGTCGACCCCCCGGTACCCACAAAAAAAAAAAAATTAAGGAATGATTAGGTTATAGATACTGTAATAAATATGAACACCTTCCCCTATTATTTGATGATTAAAGAACAAATTGAAAATATATACATACCATGACATCAGATCCTCCTGCACAGTCAAAGGCAAAATCCACACCTCCGTTGGTCAATTCAACGATGATCTCCTGGATGGGTTTATCTAGGTCTCTAGGATTGAGGCAGTCAGTGGCTCCTAGGACTTTGGCCTTTGTAAATTTCTCACTATTGATGTCAATAGCTATGATTCTAGAGGCTCCTGCTATTTTACAACCAATTATGGCCGAAAGACCTACACCTCCTAGGCCAAAGATGGCACAAGTAGAACCGGGCGTGACCTGCAGTCAGGGAAATTATAAAGTAACTTTGTAAGCAGCTGGTACAATTTTTTTTTAAGGGGAAGGTTAGGATGGGGAACATATAAATAAAAGGCTCTCTCTTATAAAACTATATGATACAGCCAATGGAGAAAATCTACCAATGTGAAAATGATGCATTACTACCTAAATTTTGAGAATCATTGAAGGACCATTGAGATTATAAGCTCATAAGGAATAAACTGAGGTGAAAATTATTCCCTTGTTTTACTTTTCCTTGTGGTGTTGTCAGAACAAAATACAAAAGTCCACATATTCTAAAGGTTTTCTTTCTTTCTTTCTTTCTTTTTGGTGGGTACCGGGGGTTGAACTCAGGACCTCATGCTTGCCAGGCAGGCGCTTATGCCACTGAGCTATCTCACTGGCCCTTTTTTTCCTTTTTAAGTTGGATCACAAATAATTTGACATCCACATTTCTATAGACCTTATTTGGTTGTATTAATATTATAATTGGTTTTGAATGACCACTAATATTTCTCTGTGAACTGACTCACTGGATTGGTCCAGATTACCAATTCATTTAAATGGAATGCAATCCAAATGTCTTTGCATGACAGCTTTTTTCCAGCTTCATCTCCATGATATTCCCAGTACAGCAAGCCACAATAAATGATTCCATTTTCCTCTCCTCATACATTAATTCCTGATGTTCTTTCAGATTGATGTACTTTTCATCTTATTTTAATTAAAATATAACCTATAACTTCTAGGCCTGACATAAAAGGACATTTTCTCCATAAAAGTTTTCTTGATTCTTCAATCAGAAATCAATGCCTAGCTTTTTGTTTTTCCTGTACCATATAATTAATAATATTCTGATTTATTATATGTATGTTGTTTCTTTAAAGGCTAAGTTCTAAAATTTTTATTTTTCATATCATTATCAGAGTCTTCAGTATATTGAGTCTTTAATAAATGTTTGCTACATTGAATTAAATAGAAACAAGATGGGAAGGAAAATGCTATAACTGTGATATATTATTCTTTAGAGTGATATAGTGGTAGAAAAACACTATACAGAAGGTGCTTAATTAGTATTTTCTAGCAAGGATGGGAAAATATTAGGGTTCAAAGATAAGCAAAAAATAAAAGACCAAATCTGTCTGAAAGAAATGTTAATACCTTCTAAAATGGGAACAAATTGGTAAGAAAAAGAGAGAACACACATCTCTAATTTATGCTGTGGAGAAAAGACGAACTAATAGGTGGAAGAACTGATATCTACATGTAAAAGAATGAAATTAAACTCATATTTCACACTGTGTACAAAAATCAACTCAAGATGGACTAAATACTTAAATGTAAACCTGAAACTTGTAAAACTACTAGAAGAAAACATGGAATTTGGGAGATCTCCATGACAATGGCCTGGACAATTTGTTCTTAATATGACTATAAAGAATGGGAAACAAAAGCAAAATAGACTAATGGGATTACATTAATTTAAGATTTTTTGCACAGCCATGGAAACAGTCAGTAGCATGAAGAGACAACCCATGGAATGAGAAAATATATTTACAAACTATAATTCAGAGAAGAAGCTAATACTAAAAATATATAGGGAAGTCAAACAGTTCAATAGTAAGAAGGCAAATAAACCAGTTGCAAAATGGGCAACGGACCTGAGTAGGCAGGTAGGAGACTTACAGGTAGGTGAAAAGAAATGCTCAACGTTTCTAATTATCAGAGAAATACAAATTAAAGCCACAATGAGAAATTACCTGTTAGAATAGTTATTAACAAAAGATAACAAATGTTGCATGAATGTAGAGAAAAGATAACCCTTGTACACTATTGCTGGGGATGCAAAGTACTACAGCCATTATTACAGTAAACAGCATTGAGGTTCCTTAAAAAAACTAAAAATATAAGATCCTTGAAACCTACTACTGGGACTGTATCTAAAGGAAATGAAATCAGTATATTGAATAGTTATCTGCACTCCAATATGTGTTGTAACATTATTCATAATAGGGAGGTTATGAAATCTACCTGTCTATGAATAGATGAATGAATAAAGAAAATGTGGTCCAAATACAAAAAAGGATACTATTCAGCCATGAAAGGATATCGAGTCATTGGTGACAACAGGGAAAGGCCTGGAAGACAATGCGAAGGTGAAATAAGTCAGGCGCAGAAAGACAAGTACCGTACTGCGTGCTCTCCTAGATACATGGGCTCTAAACAATTCAGCTCGAAGCTGAGGGTAGAACGGTGGTCACGGGGGCTGGGGGGCAGCGTTAAGGAATGGGGAGGTGTAGGTCAAAGAACAAGTTTCAGCTAGGAGGAACAGATTCTGGAAAACTAATTTGAAAAAGCCGTAATTGAATCACTAGTATTAACGTTCCTTAGGAAGGACTGGTATGGAAATTGAGTCAGCATGAGGGCAACCGGGAGTCTCCCCCGCAATGTTGGCAGAAGCAAAGTGCAAAAGTCCAAAGGGCCATTGGTAACCTGGTTTGGCGACTCTGGGCAGGGCCTGAAGAATTATGAGCAAAGCTAAGGGAAAAGAGCCAGTGAGGGATTTGCCTCACTTGAGGGGCAAATGAAACAATGCAAGGAGACCAAAATCAGATGTGTTCCGTAGAAAGAACTCTCTCACTGCATTTTGCGGTTTTGAATCAAAGGATAGGACTGATATGAAGGAGGTCAAATAGACTAAGAAAATAACAAGGTTGTCTGAGGTATCCAACTGGAAGAGCCTTCTTTGACACCTCTCTAGTCTACGGTTTAAACAGCCTTGTAAGAGTTTTAAAATTCTAACATGGGGTTCCTGGAACAAATCTTGCTACCATGAGGGTTGCCGCCAGAGACACTCCCTTGAAATCACACAGGACATGAAGAGAAGCAGAGATAAGAAGAGGGATAAATTGGATGAGAAGAATCTGCAGCATCAGGAAAAAAGTAGGGGTGCCTGAATGGAGATGGGTAGGGCTTTCTGTAACCTTTGGGTCAGTTGTTTCAGGATGAACATTCTTTTTAGGGAACATATTTAAGCAGGCTGTATTTAAGTCAGGGATGTTCTATAATCTAACATGCTGGTATGGTAAATAACGTGTGCTAGGTGCCAACCATAACGTGGCTACTAGGCTACATATTTTATGTATGTAATATCATTTAATTATTGCCACAAGTATTTATATTAGTATTCTAGGGAAATTAAATAATTTGCTTAAAATCACAGATGTAATAAATGACCTTCCAGAATTTGAACATAATTAATTTTAGTCCTTCTATGTAATATTGCCTCCTAGTAACCTATGTTTTAAGCAACATGATGTTTATTTACCTTGGCAGTATTAATTGCAGCCCCATAGCCCGATGAAAAACCACATCCAATCAGACAAACTCTCTCTAAATTTGCTTCGTCATCTATTTTGGCAAGATTAACATCTGACACCACAGTGTACTGAGAGAACGAACTCACTCCCATGAAATGGTAAATGGGTTTTCCTTTGCAGGTAAACCTGCTGGTTTTGTCTTCCATTAGTTCTTGATCAATGTTAGGATTATCAAATTTCCTAGATAATTGAGAGAGAGAGAGAGAAAGTGAATAGAATACTGAATACTCTCCTGGAAAATGTGGGACATTATATATTTGTCATGACTGTTTTATGGAATTAAAATGAAAAAATTGAGACAATAATGTGATACTTTTCACATTAATATATAGTCTATTAGAAGTATTTTATGGATAATACCAACAAACTTCTATTGAATGCCTTTTGTGTGCAGAAACTCTAAGGGCTTTATTTGTATTAACTCTTAAAATTTATTACAGAAAACTCAGATATAAAGGTATAGCATAATAAACCTTGATGTACCCATCTCCCAACTTGAGTAACTTTTTTTTTTTTTTTTTTTGGTGGGTACAGGGGGTCGACCTCAGGACCTTGCGCACCAGCAGGCACCTGTGCCACTGAGCAATATCACCGGCCCTTTTTTCGTATGTGGGTACCAGGAGTCGAACTCAGGACCTCACACTTGCCAGGCAGGTGCTTATACCCCCAACTTGAGTAACTATTAACTCATGAATAACCTAGTTTCATCTAGTACCCCTCCTTAATACGTACCCTTCTCCTGCATTGGACTATTTTGAAGCAAATTCCAGACATCACTATTTCATCTGTGTATCTCTAAAAGATTTTTTTAGGTCCACATATTGCATTTAGTTGGTAGTTCTTTTAAGTCTCTTTCAATTGTAAATTCTCCCATCCTCCCTTTTTCCTTGTTTGCAATTTATTTGTTCAGGAAACTGAGTCTTTTGTCCTATAGAATTTTCCTCCTAGTGAATTTTGCTGATTGCATTCCTGAAATCTGGTGTAACATATTTCTCTGTCCCTGTATTTCCTCCTAAATTAGTATTTTTGTTTAAACACTTGATCTGTATCTGGTTTTTTATTTTTGTGAGAATACTTCAAAGGTGGTTGATATGTTTTATCTGGAGGGACATAATATCTGATTATTTCTTTTTGTGATATTAGAATATTTGGTTATTCTTTATATTTTTTGTTTTACAAAAGAGTGTAGTTTAAATTCTTTGAATATCTATAACAACCCTACAAAGCAGACATTATAATCACTATTTTATAAATGAGGAAACTGAGGCACAATAATAAGACATAAGAGTAATATAGTTTCACACTTTAATTAATTTCAATTGTGTTAAGGACATATGGTTCTTTCTGTAGTCTCAGTAAAATAAAAATTAGGTGATTAAGATTTAGACTCTTGAGCCATCTGCCTAGGTTATAAACCTGGCTCCAAGAATTACATTTATATGGCCCTAGAGTAAATTACTTCTCTGTGTCTAATTGTATCCTTTCTCATCCCTGTAGAAATAGATACTATTCCAAATTTAGCATTTATCATTCCAGTAATGCACTTATATTTTTATTATATATATGTAGCCATAAACAATGTATGGTATTGTGTTTGTACATGACATCTTACTAAATATATCCTCAGCAGCTTCTTTCCACCCCTTAGCATTATATATGTGAGATTATTCTATGTTAACTACATGTATTTCAAGCTTAGCCATTTTCATTGTTGTATGGCATTCTATTTTGTTACCATATAGCAATTCATTAATCCACACTCTAATTGATGGATATTTGTGCTGCATTTAATTGCTTACTATTCTAAATACTGTTGCAATGGATTCTACTATTGTATCGCTGATGCATTTGGAACAGTATTTTGTATACACATAGAAGTAGAATTAGTGGGCGGAAGGCTCCACCTCTTCAGCCTCATTTAAGTATGGCCATTGTGCTATCCAAAATATTTGTGCCAATTTACACTCTGATTAATAATATACAGTGCTTACCTGATTTTTCCACAAAGATTTGTGAGTGGACTTAGACAGAACTTGCATTTTTTACATTGAGGTGTAAAGAATGGAATTACTTTGTCACCTAGAAAGAGAAACCACGTGTTGGGTGGTGCCTAACATTTTTCCTGTGAACAGATTCTTACAGATGAATCATTGGAAAATATCATTTTTCATAGAATACCAACTCTCTGCAGCATGCCTATGGTTTATTACATTTCCAAATACTCTACATGGGATATACGGTCTTTGTACTGTGTAATAGAGGAGATGAACCATAATGGGTTTGATACAGAGAATATATCACTTCATGTATCACCATTTAAATTCATTTTTAAATTCCACATTTTTTTTTTTGCTTTTTGTGCAATTCCAATTTAATAATGCCTTCTGTCCTTTGATGACCAAGGTCCAATGGCAATGATTCACATTTGCTCAACATTTAGTATGTGCCAGGCCCCACTCAAACTGCTTACATTGTTATTTCACTTAATTCTTAGGGCAACCATCTGAGATGGATACTATCCTTATTCTTACTTTAGGAAGCAGAAATCTGAGTGAAGTTATGAAAAATGATGTAATTGGCCAGAAAGTAAATGGCAGAGCTGGGACTAAAAGGACTATATTGGTCAGTTCCTTCACAATACAAAACTTCAAGGAGCAATTTGTTTCTATGATCTTATTTGGAATGGAAAAATACTAACATACCTCTAAGTTTGGAGCACTATCATTAAAGGAGGAAAGAGTGATATGTTTTGTCCTTTCTGTCAAGTGAGTATTACATAGCCTGTATTCTAGTATTTGATAAGCCTGTTATAAAATTTGAAGTAGGGCCGGTGATATAGCTCAGCGGCATAAGAGCCTGCCTGGCAAGCAGGCAGGTTCCCGGTACTCACATAAAGGAAAAAGAAAAAAAAAAAATGTGAAGTAATTTCAGCTATTGGTGTGTTTCATTTAGGTATTATTTTTTATCTTACAAACTTCCAAAAAGACACTTAGGCTAACATTGACAGATGCATAATGTTTTTATCTTCAGCCTTCTGTAAATTCTCATTCTTTGTATTAAAATAGCTTTTCTTTTTTGAGAGGAAGTTGTTATTATTGTCATTTGTGCACCAGAGAAGCTTCAGTTTAACTAACATTCTACCTTGTGTTATAGGGCAATTTCTCAGCACTATATGTATATAAATTGGCCATATATCCCAGACTTTTTTAGACAGTTCTGACTTAAAATATTCTGTCTCTTTCTTAGAGTGATAGGTTGTATGTCTCAGTTTTGCTTTGGGAAAGATGGTACTCCTATGTAGATATCAGTTATAGCATGCAAAATCAGGACAGTATCAGGAAAAGCCTGATATTTCTATTTAATTGGAATCAGAACATAAAATACCTGGTTTGAAGTTGGTCACTCCTGGCCCAATACTTTCCACAATTCCTGCACTCTCATGGCCAAGGATCACAGGGAAAAGAGCCTCTTTAAAATTTGGATCGACAGTATTAGCATCAGTATGGCATATGGAAGTGGCGATTATCTACAAATCAATCACAGACTTGACTCATCTTTCTACAATTATATTCTCAGGCTGGATGTTTGCAATTTTAGGCCTAATGCCAACTCGAAGCATCCCAACACTCCTAGAACTCAGCAAAAAATTATATTTTGAAATAAAGCACAAAGATATACTAGATTCTTTTCCTTCCACAATGTACTTTTATTCTAACTTTTATTTTTGTTGGAAAGTCATAAAATGAAATAAGATTGGCAATTGCTATCCCCTAGAGAGGAAAAATCAAAGGAGGTTATTAAGAGAGGGGATGGAGGGAATGCAGGTTTTCTAAGGCTTGTTCAAATTTTGTTGAGACTACGTGAAATGAAGTTGTGGTGCTAAACCTCCTATAGTTAAAAGAAAATATTGCCTAAATTAATTATTGTTGTGTCCCTGCATAATTCTTCTTCAGGACCTGTCCATGAGGCTGTCCTATTCATTCCAATGTACAATCTATAATGTGTTGGTGCTGAGAAGAAACGGAGGACGTCCAGATTGGCTGTGTGAGCTCTGCTCGCTACAGCCTCTCCTCCCTGCCGACGGACTCCTGTTTTATCTCTGGGCACCCAGGATGTTTCTGTTACCCAGGGCAGCTCTTCAGGTTTTCCCTCTCCCTTCTTTTGGTCCTAATTCTCTATCTTCTTTTTAACAACGCTTTACAAGAATTGATAATTGAGAAACAAAAAGAAAACCTAACTAATTCTAATCCAAACTGAATTCCTTTGCCTGATTGTTAGGGTTGATTATCAATATTATGATACTTCAATTAATTTTACCCCATTATAAAAAATTAATAAGATAACAATCATAGGGTTAATGCTTAACCTAGACCTAAAAATATAACTCTCCTATAGTGGAAATTCCAAAGTCTCTCAGTCATATCTCAGAGGATTAACTGACAGAAATCAAGTCTGCACTTCGGCCTGCCTGTCCCTGCCCAGGGATCCTCACGCACCTGAATTCGGACTTCATGAGCCTTGGGGGGAGCTACCTCTACCTCTTCAATGCAGAGTGGCTTGTCTGCTTCCCAGGCAATGGCTGCTTTGCATTTAATAACCTGGAAGAGAAAGGGAGGAAGGAAGGAGATAGACAGGGAAAGGACAGAGGACACCATGGGGAAAATATTGGTACCATAATTTCATGAAAATAATTAAGGGATTTGTGGCTGGATGTTATATGTAATTATATTATTTTCAAGACAAAGTTCTTAATTAAACATAAGTTAAATTCTGCATCATAGTGATTACATATTTAACGTTTTTTCTTTTTTTAAATACCAGTATTAGCACCCAAACCAAGGTAGCTCACTTCTTTGCTGCACTAAGTATTCTCAGGAATGCTGACGCTGAACTGGACACCCAGCAAGACCAGGTCGACAGTGCTGAGCTCAGTTCACATCGGAAGACATTGTTCAACACAATCCGAGGCAAGCACTTGGAGTTTTCTTGTTTTACAAGATAAGTTTCCTTAATACCAAACAAAAGACAAATACTGACATTCAAAATCATTCAACAGACGGTTTTAGGGGTGAGTCAGCGAGAATCTGACCACCAAGAGAACCCGTAGCTTATGACGTACTACGGGATCCTCCGACTCCGGGAATGGGCACCAGCCAGGTAGTACAGGCCAGAAAAAGTTGTTTTGAAGTTTATCCTACTCTAACTCCTTGTTTTTTTCTTGTTTTTTTTTTTTTGTTTGTTTTTTTCTCTATAACAAAGAACATATATTTATAGGGTTTAAAGGGTTTGCTGGATGGCCAATAACTGTCTACTGAATCATTCGTAATCAGCTCTAAATTACTATTAGAGCATAGATGTGTGTTAAGTTTGCTGCTTTGAAGCGTGGTCTTCACGCCTTAGAGAAGGAAGCCGTGCCCCAAACCATTACACTGAAATCCGTACTTGAACAAGATCCCCAGGTGACTCATTAAGCCTGAGAAGTGAGGCTCACATAATTAATATATTTCTTGGTAGAATATAAATTAAAGAAAAATTTGGTCTTTGCAAGAATTTGGATACAAATGCATAAAAAGAAATTAAGCATTTAGGATTCTCTAATCCCTAGATTAAAACATTTTTCCAGCCTCTAATTTCATTTTAAATTTCAAATACAAGTAAAATTGCAATATATTAGAAAGAAACAAACTTATAATCCTTCCTCCTAACTACTATTTTTACTTTTGGTGTGATTTTTCCAGTTTTGGTAATAGTTCTTTTCAATACTTACTTTTCAATAGTTCTTATGTAATTTTGAATTATATTTTAAATATCAGTAATTTTATTACAAATGAAATATATATATTAATTATAGGAAATTTTAAAATGCAAGTAAGGAAAAAAATTCATCTGTCCTTTTATTCTTTCTAGTAAACATTTAGGTAAGTCCACAGTTATTTCCTTAGAATAAATTCCCAGCATAGAGACCTATCATATGCTTTTAATCAATTTAAATTGCTGTGCTTTGAGAGTCATCCCTGAAGGACGCCTCTTTATCAAGTGTATAAAGACATACAAAAAAAGCACAAACTCAACAAAGACACAGTTTATTTACTCACTTTTCCCTTGGTACTCATTTTTCTTTGGGAAGCTCGCCCTAGGAGTTTCTTTCTGACTTAAGCCTTTTGCCTCTCCCCAGAGTGCCCTGTGATCTGCACTGAAGCCTCTGAATAAATACTGCTTCTGCTGTACCTTTCTCCAATCGCTTTCTTGGTTGCTCTGCAGCCCTGCCCAATCTCACGCTGTCATTTGTGCTATCATATTTCAGCTACAAACCCACTGCTCCTTGCCAGCTCCAAGACTTTTTTAAAATTGCAAAATATACAATAATAGATAAGAGTGTATTACACATAGAGTATAAGGGTCAGTTACAAATAATTAAGGAAAGGGAATTTCCATTGCCCTAGAAACTCCCTTTAGCCATCCTCCTTCACAGTCCTGATAAGCATTTCCATGTGTATTTTATGGTTTTACTACATATTTATGCCTCCCTATATAATAGTTTTATTAAAACTTCATACGAATGTATTTGTATGTAATGTACAGTGGATGTATTCTTTCATATGTTCTTGTCTTTTCAACTCTGTGAGATTCATTCATGATCCTGTAGTTTTAATTTCTTTTCACTACTGTAGAAAATTCTACTGTAAGAATCAACAATTGGCCGGTGAGATGGCTCAGCGGCTTAAGCACCTGCCTGGCAAGCGCGAGGGCCCGAGTTCGACTCCCGGTACCCACATACGAAGAAAGGGTTGGTGATATCGCTCAGCGGCACGGGTGCCTGCTGGTGCACAAGGTCCTCCCCGGTACCCACAAAAAGAAAAAAAGAATCAACAATCATTTATTCACCCACTTCCTTTCTGCCGCCTTTTTTCTTCTTACTTGTGTTGAATCAGTGGCTGTAAAAATTCTTTTTATGTATTGTGTTGCACATGTGCTTGAGTTTCCTTAGGACTGATACCCAGTCAGCATACACTAGTAAGGCGACACCAACTGCTACAGTATTGAAATACTTTCATTCAGGTTGCTAAAAAGCCACTTCCTCAGACCCCCAAGATCTCCTTCAACTCTGTTGCAGTACTGGAGAGTAATGTTAGTCATGGCTGAGCAGCTACTTTCATTGTTTGTCTCGACTTGTGAGCCCATCAAACATCCCCTAATGACTCTGGGTCTTTGACTGTCCCCCAGAACACAGTGGTTCCTGGAACCCCGCCAACGAATACCCGTGCAGACCTGACCTTCTGGGGCTGTGACCATTGGTGATGTAAGCTGAAGTTCCTCTGGATTCATTCTTATGTTGATGTTTATAAGAAACGGAGTATTTTGTATGGGTTGATAAATATTTTAACTAGGAGTATAATTGTACCTTCAATTTTGATAGTCAAGGCCAAAGAGATTTAAAAAGTTGCTCTACCTACCAGCAATAGTATATGAGAATTCTCATTGTTCTGCATCCTCACCTATGCATAGAATTGCCAAACTTCTAAAAATTTTGATACTCTGGTGATGTATAAGGGTATAGAATAGTGTTTTTGATTTGTATTTCCCTGGTTATTAATGAGGAGAAGCACAAGTTTTGTACTGAATTCAGGTCATACTGATTTTTGATGTGTTTATTCTACTTAATGACTGAAACGTTTAAAAATTGTTGTTATGCATTGTTCATTTCCTATAGCGCTTGTAGTACTTTGTGCTTTGCATAGTTTGAAACTTGATATTAGGTGCATGGAAATCGTATACACTGTGTGTTAGGTCTGTGCGAGTAAAGACAAAGAAAAGGTGAGTGAAGCCTTTAATGCAGGGCGCCGGAAGGCTGCAAGTAAGATACCAGGACCCTCAGAGGGGCTGGCTGTGAAACAAAGTATTTATGGGGCTTGTTTAAAGGTGGAGCGTGGAGGGGCGGGCAAAGTGACGTTACAAAGAGGGATTGGTGAATGTTCGGCGCATGGGCGAGGTGAGGGGCGGTACTGGAGCAAGAGGTACTGGTGCTGGAGCAAGAAGAGAGTGCACGATAAGCTTTCCTCTATGTTGGACCATCACCATGACGACTAAGCAGCGTCCATATGGGCTAGAACCCGTCACTGTGTTCTACAGTTATTTATTTATTTATTTATTTATTTATTTGGTACTGGGAATTGAACTCTGGGCCTCATGCTTGCTAGGCAGGTGCTGTGAGCCTCAGCCCTTTCTATGTGTTTTAAAAAGTTTAACATTTTTTTTTTACCATCTTTCCTTGTCAGTATGTTTTCTTTATCAAACATTTTCTATTGGTCCCATAGTACTCTAGTATCTCCTCCAGACTATAACTAGTGCTTTACTTTTTTTTTTTTTTTTTTTTTTTTTTTGTGGGTACCCGGGGTCGACCTCAGGACCTCGTGCGCCAGCAGGCGCCTGTGCCGCTGAGCGGTGTCACCGGCCCTTTTTTTGTATGTGGGATCCAGGAGTCGAACTCGGGCCCTCACGCTTGCCAGGCAGGTGCTTACGCCGCTAAGCCATCTCACCGGCCCATAGTGCTTTACTATTGAATAGAGTTGTTCTATTAAACTTTTTGGATATATAACTTATACTCTGTGCTTCTACTTTCTCATGACCAACATTTCACTTCTTAACTCAATAGGCTCCAGCCCTTTTTTTTTTTGTGGAAGTGGAGTTGAATCTATGGACTTATGCATGTCAGACTACTGAGCTGTGTTACTAGCTTTGGTACTTTTTATTGAAACTCATTTGAAAATTGTTAGAGATCTTGTGGTAGGATAAAAAAAATGATAGGTATAAAGGAGACAAGAATATTATAATTTAAAAAATTGTACTTTTGAGAAAACTACAGTTTCAAGACATAAATTTATCCAAGATCACAATGCCCATGTGGTGGGCAGGGGCCTGCATTCCATGCTGCCTAAGGAAGTTCAATGTGTTTAAATTCCTCAAAGCTCAAGAGTTTTGTAAGGATTGTCTGCAAGTCCCTTTAGTAGGGAGTAGGCTTCACCCCATTCCCTGGGGAAATTCATTATTGTCCGAAGTCTTAGTTCATTGTGTTTTCTTTTTCCTTTTCCTTTTCTTTTCTTTTTTTTTTTTTTTTTTCTTTTTTTGTGGGTACCAGGGGTCGACCTCAGGACCTCGCGCACCAGCAGGCGCCCATGCCGCTGAGCGATATCACCGGCCCCTTTTTTCATATGTGGGTTCCGGGAGTCAAACTCGGGCCCTCGTGCTGCCAGGCAGACGCGTAGGCCGCTGAGCCATCTCACCAGCCCCTCTTTTTCCTTTTTCTTTTTCTTTCTTTCTTTCTTTCTCTTTCTTTCTTTCTCTTTCTCTCTCTCTCCCTCCCTCCCTCCCTCCCTTCCTCTTTCTTTCTTCCTCTTTCTTTTTTTGTTTT
Source organism: Erethizon dorsatum (assembly GCA_028451465.1). Lineage (NCBI taxonomy): Eukaryota > Metazoa > Chordata > Mammalia > Rodentia > Erethizontidae > Erethizon > Erethizon dorsatum. Next base: position 137,431,402 of record CM051826.1, on the reverse strand, counting down.
TTTTTTTTTGTGGTTTTTTTTTGAGACAGGGTCTTACTTTGTAATTCAGGCTGTCCTTGAACTCACTCTATAGCCCAGGCTGGCCTCAAACTCATGGATAACCTCCTGTCTCAGCCTCCCAAGAGAGCTGGGATTATAGGTGTGTGCTACTACATCTGGCTTTTTATTCTCATCAATATGGCTGGTCATCCAACTCTATTTCAGTCCCTTCTGTTACCAGGTTCTGGGGTGCTGGAGTCCCCTTCTGGAGGTGGTTTCTAGGTTCTTTCTGTCCTGAGCCAAGAATTGGTCAAGATAAGCACAAAGGTTGCAAAGTTTTATTAAGGATAAGAAAAAAGAGTAGACTAAGATGGTGGACTGGTAAGCAGCAGAGAAAGAGCCTTTCTGAGTGTTGCCATCCAGATGCTGAAATATAGCAACATGAGGAAGAGACAAGATGGAGGGAATTGGGTCCCCTGAACCAAGGAAGTATCTGAAGCATGAATTGAAGCCCACAGAGAGAGTGAAGAGACAAACTTCAATGAAGAAGAAGGAGGTAGCCAGTGGCACCTTCTTCCTGAGACAGGACTCACTGTGCAAGAGGAGCGGTTCAAACCTGCAGACACATGGTGACTGCTGGTGACCCTGGAGTCCTCCACGGAGAGACACAGAAGTGGAGGGTAGCAGTGGACATGAAGGACTGCACTGCCTGGCAGTGAGTGCTGAGGGCTGGGTCATCCTGCATGGGAGAGAGTGATTGCCAGGAGCCATCTTGGAGAGGGGTCGACTGAGCTCAGAACTCAGCATGGCTGCCAGCTCCATCTAGTGGCTCCCAGCTGGGTTCAGGCCCGAGGAAAGTGTGCTGATGGCTGCAGGCCGAAAGAGTCTGGTCTCGACCAGAAGGTGCAGGCTCACTGAGATTATCCACTACCCCACCAAAAAGCTACTGCTGGCTTGCTGGGATAATTCAACATGGATCGGGACTCTGTCTCCACATATTGTCTACCAGTGACAGCAGAGACAAACCTGGAAATGGACTTGTTTTTCCTCTCTTGATTTTTGTTATTGTTGTTATTGTTGTGGTTTTGTTTTTGTTTTTTTGTTTTTTTCTCTTTCACTGTTGGATCTTGTTTTTATATAAGTGTGAACATGGTTTCTAGCCTCTTTGTGGTTCTTGTTCTGTTGGGTTTTTCTTTTTATCTCTTCTCTCTTTCCTTCCAGTCTTCTGCACAAGTTTCCCAAAGTTAGCATGATCCCCCTTTGTCCTCCAGCCTTACTTCTAATCTCTTCCTCTTCTTCTACCTCTCTATTTTTTCCCTAACCCCTTTTAAATTTTAACCCTCATGGTAAAATTGACATATTAAGGACTTATATACTGCATATAATTTTCTGGTCTGTTTTAGATTTTGTTATATAACCAAAAAATCTACTTCATACAGTTAAAGGTGGCAAATAGTTACCTCAGTTTGTCATTTTCTAGGCTGTGACTGATGCTACTATTATTGCTGATAGTACCAGATTAGCCAAAAGTGACAAAATTGTTCTAAACAGTTATTCTTCCTGGTATTCCAAGACTGAGATTGACTAAGAAAATACTGTGGCACAGTGCCAAAGAACCAGGGGCTGGGTCAAACAGGCAGCAACTTATCATCCCCAACAAATTGAAGATGTAGGGTCTTCCAACAGACTCAAAACCTAAAAACCAGTTACACCTGGAAGATACCTCAGAGAAGTTGTTATTTCCTAAGGGTTCTAAATACTAGCAATAAAGCAACCCACGATAGGGAATTTACAAACATCACGATAGGAATTAAACTTAAAAAAGAAAAGAAAATGAGAAGACACTTAAACAAGATGCAACCCAGGACATACAGTTCACCCAAGGCAAACCCAGGGGGCAATGGGGTGGAACAATCCAAAAGCCAACCACCTGGCCTCTCTGAAGTGGTAACAACAAAGCAATTGAATGAAGCTCTAGAAAAAATCAAATCAGAAGTAATTTCTCAGATAACTGCAGAGATGGTGTCCCCAATGAAAACCATGCTTAGTGACTCTAGAGCAGATACAAAAAAATAGAGGAGCTTAAGAAAATTATGGAAGCCATGAATGCTCAGCATAGGAAAGAAATGGAATCCATAAGGCAGATTCAAGCAGATATCCAGTAGAATAAAAATTCCATTGAAAGTATCCACAGCAGATTATGCCAATTTGAGGACAGGATCTCACATATAGAAGACAGGCTTGTGGTTAGTGATCATGAAAAGAAATATTTCTTAAAAATAGCAAGGGACCATGAGAAATCAATCCAGCAGCTGCTAGATGAGGCAAAGAAGAATAATTTAAGATCAATAGGAGTCAATGAAAAAGCAGGATGTAACACAAATGACATTAAAAAAAAATACTGTTCACAGACATCATGGCAGAAAAACTTTCCTGGTATAGAAAAAGAATTTGACATACAGATAAGTGAGGCATATAGAACTCCAATTAACCATGATCAATCTAAAGCCAGGCATATCATAATCAAGATTCCACAAATTCAACACAAGAATAGACTCTTAAATGCTGTTAGGGAAAAGAAACAAATCACCTATAAAGGAAAGCCCATCAGAATCACAGCTGACTTCTCAGCACAAACCCTCAAGTCAAGGAAAGCTTGGAGTGAAGTATTTCAAGTTCTAAAGGAAAACAACCTTCAACCCAGATTGATGTACCCCACAAAACTATCTTTCAAAACTGATGGAGTAATAAAATGCTTCCATGACAAAAAAACATCTGAGGAAACTTATGACCACCAAACCAGCATTCTAAAATGTTTTGAAGGACATTCTAGAAAGAGATAACAAGGACTACAACTCCATGAACCTCAACAGAAAAAATCCACCAGGAAGGCAAACAAATGGAGGGAGGGAAAAGAAAGGGGGGAGCCCACAACAGGAAAATAACATGACAAGGATAAGTCAATACATATCAGTTATAACCATCAATGTTAATGGTCTCAACTCACCAATCGAAAGGCACAGACTGGCAGAATGGATCAAGAAGCAAGATCCAACAATATGCTGCATACAAGAAACACATTTAATTCAAAAAGACATTCATAGACTGAATGTCAAAGGATGGAAAACAATACTCCATGCGACAGGAACCCAGAAAAAAGCAGGGGTAGCTATTCTTTTTGCAGACAAAGTGAATTTCAAGCCAAGAATGATTCAGAGAGATAAAGAAGGTCACTACATCCTTGTAAAGGGAACAATCCAACAGGAAGAGATAACGCTCATAAATATATATGCAACAAATACCAGTGCACCCACCCATATAAAACAAATATTAATGGACATGAAAAACCAAATGAACACTAATATGATTGTATTGGGGGATCTCAATACCCCACTGTCACGAAAAGACAGATCAACTAGACAAAAGATCAACAATGAAATATTAGAACTGAACTAAACTTTTGAACAAATGGACTTAGTAGATGTCTACAGAGTGTTTCACCCCCCAACATTAGAATACACGTTCTTCTCAGTTGCACATGGGAAGTTCTCCAAAATAGACCACATACTAACTCATAGAGCATGCTTAAGTAAATGCAAAGGAATTGAAATTATCCCATGCACATTATCAGACCATAGCACAGTGAAATTGGAAATCAATGGCAAAAGAAACCACAAGAACTTCCTAAACACATGGAAATTAAACAGCACCCTCCTGAGCAACCAATGGGTCACAGATGAAATTAAAGAAGAAATTAGACAGTTTCTACAACTGAATGATAACAACAGTACAACATACTGGAACTTATGGGATACAATGAAAGCGGTCCTAAGAGGGAAATAGCAGTGAATACCCATATCAGGAAAATAGCAAAAACAAATAAACAACTTAATGGTGCACCTCAAACTTCTAGAAAAAGAAGAGCAGGCTAAGCCATAAGCTCATACAAGGTAGGAAATTATAAAGATAAGAGCAGAAATTAATGCATTGGAGACTGAGAAAACAATACAAAGAATCAACGAATTGAAGAGGTGGTTCTTTGAAAGATTAAATAAAATCAACAAACCTTTATCCAACCTTATCAGAAAAGGAAAGAAAAGACTCAAATCTGCACAATTAGAAAAGGGTGAAATCACAGTGGACCCTGCAGAAATCCAGAAGATCATCTACATCTACTTTGAAAACTTGTGTTCTAAGAAGATGGCAAATGCAGAGGAAATGGACAGATTCCTAGATACATGTGAATTACCAAAGCTGAATGAAGAAGATATGAAAATCCTAAATAAACCAATATCAATCAATGAAATCAAAGATGTAATTAAAAACTTCCCAACAAAGAAAAGCCCAGGCCCTGATAGATTTACTGCTGAATTCTATGAGAAATATAGAGAAGACCTAACACCACTACTTCTCAAACTCTTTAATGAAATTGAAAGGGAAGCAATACTCCCAAATTCATTCCTGGAAGGAAGCATTACCCTGATACCAAAACCATAGAAGGACCCAACTAAGAAAGAGAACTATTTTAAGTTTATATGATTCATCTTCTTAAAGCATATTTTAAAATATAAATATATTCATATAGTACCATAGGGTTTCAATAGTTGCAACATGAGGTCCATTATTTTATTACTAATTTATTTATTTATTTAATCAATCTTGATTCCTCCTTGTTTTCCAATTCCCATGCCCTCCTTTCAAATCCCCTTCCCATCCCCATTCACAAAGCTGTATTTTCATTTTATCCTTCTTTACTCATTTTTTCTGTCCCTTTTAAGGTGTGCTTCATTTATTTCTTGGATAGAAAATTTGTACATTATACACTTAAAAATGTTTCATAGCCAATTGGAAGATATAAATAGATTAAACCAATAATTTCCTTTGCTAAACCAAATTTAATTAGGAAATACACATAAATAATGAGAAATTAATGTTTTCAAAATCAGTTCAAAAAATACAAAAAGACAGGCAATTCATTTATCTGAAATTAAACTGTATTTTATTGGATATTTTAAATTGCTGTATTCAATGGGTACATATATCATGGTGTATTATATAGGAATTTGTACATAAATTCTAATATTGGTTTAAAAAGTATTCATTATTCTGTTAACTTGGTGATAGATGACAGATGTATAAAAGTTAGAGAAATTTTTACTTTCCCCAGGATACAGTTTTAATCATCTATTAGGTGTAACACTAGTTTATTAATTCAGTAACCCACACTGATAAAATATTGATTTTAAAGATTCATAAAACAGGCACTTTTTTTCATCCAGGAATAATATAGTTCTTATAAAAGAGGCATTATACATAGGTAGGTTTAAATTATACCTAGGTACAGCGATGTGCATAGTCCTAGCTACCCAGGAGGTTGAGGTGGGAGGATCACTTGAACTCAGGAGCTCAAGACCAGCCTGGGCAACAGTGAGACTCTATCTCAAAAAAAAAAAAGCTACAGGTGACTGCAGTTTTGTAAAATCAATTATTTAATTTATAATGATATAAAAGGCCTGTCAAAAACATGAATGATCACTGGCAAAGGCTACATCTTTGCTGATCAATGAGTCCATTTATGAAACTCAAATTAGAATTTGGATGTCAAACAATTCAGTTGGCTATCAGAAAATTTGGGCTGTTTTCTTTAGAATAAGGTGGGGGCTCAACTTATTTAAGACATTTTTGGCAGAAACCTCTGGTTTAAATTAGCTTATGATTAGATTATGATGAAACTAGATTTCCAGGGGTAGGGATAGCTCTAGAGTTTGTTGCATTAGTGGTTAATAAGTAAGGATTTAAAGAAGATTGTGTGAGAAGATGTTAATGGATCAGTGTAAACATATTACTGCTATTAGAGAAAATAGGAATTCGGTAGCTTTGTAACCACCAATCTACTTTTCATACATTTTTACAGAGCTTTCAATGGTTGCATAAAACACTATGATTATATGTAACTGCTGTAGCTATATCCCCACTCTCTGAAAATTTGCTTGGCATCACAAAATTTCCAACAATGCCACTGATTTAGTTTTAAACTTTTTATTATGAAAAATATGTTTAAATTACATACAAGTTACAAAAGTACCAAAACCATGAAAGTCAAGGAAGAATGAAGAGCTATTCCAGATAAAAAAAAGTTAAAGAAGCACGATAATTTATTGCAAGCTATGATTCTAAATTGGACATTTTTGCTCTAAGAATATTACTGATACAGTTAAAATTTTGAATGGGGTCTGAGAATTAGATGATAGTAAAGTGTTAACATTAATTTCCTCATTTTAATGTTTGTATTGTGAGAATATCTTTGATGAAATATACATTAAGTATTTGGAGGTGATGGTGCATTACTTTGCAACTCATTCTCAAATCATTCTCTTTGTTCTTTAATTTTATAAATTAGAATTGTTTCAAAACGTAATTTTTTAATATATGAAGAAAAAACTTCAGTCCATATTCCAGTGTTGATAATTTTTCACTAATATCTTTTATAGCATATTTTTTTCCTTGCATACAAGATCCAGTTCAGGATCATGTATTGCATTTATTTGTCTTTATCTCATTTGTCTCCTTCAGTTTGCTGAGAAATTGTGACTAGGTCCTTAGGCTTTCTTTCTCTCTCACAACATTGACTTTTTTAAACATCATTTTAAAAATCATAATAATTAACACTTATTAATTGTACACATTAATGGGTTCCACTTTAACATTTTTATATATGCATACATGATTTTGGATCATGTCTACCTTCTCTTTTCCCTGCTCTTACCCTTCCCTACCTTCCCTATCCCTCTTCACCTTCCCTAAGTGTCCCTCTTCTACTTCCAGGTTATTTATTTGTTTCCATATATAAAAGGAAACATGTGATACTTGTCGCTCTGTTCCTAGTTTATTTTGCTGAAGATGGTGTCCTCCGGTTCCATCCACTGTCCTGCTAATGGCATAATTTCATCCTTCTTTATGGCAGAACAAAAGTCCATTGTGTATATATGCACCATATTTTCTTCATGCATTCTATTGACCAGCGCCTGAGCTGATGTCATATCTTGGCTATCGTGAGTAGTGCTGCAATAAATATCCAGGCATGCTTTGGGATGATGACTTCATTTCCTTTGGATCCATACCCAGGAGTGGTATAACTGGATTACAAGGTGGTTCTATTTTTATTTATTTTTTTTTTTTTTTAGAAACCTTCATGCTGTTTTCCATAGTGACTCTATTAATTTACATTTCCACCAACAGTATAGAAGGGTTTTTTTTCCTTCTCATCCTCATCAACATTTGCTATTTTTTGTAATTAGTCATTCTGGTTGAGGTGAGATTGAATGTAGTTTTGATTTGCATTTCTCTGAAGGCTACAGAATTGAGCATTTTTTGCCATATATTTATTGGCCATTTATACTTCTCCTTTTGAGAAATGTCTGTTCAAATCATTAGCTTGTTTTTTGATTGGGTTATTTTTCTTTTAATGTTAAGCTTTTTTTTTTTTTGTGGGTACCGGGGGGTCGACCTCAGGACCTTGCGTGCCAGCAGGTGCCCATGCCGCTGAGCGATATCACCGGCCCCTTTTTCGTATGTGGGTTCCGGGAGTCGAACTCGGGCCCTCGCGCTTGCCGGGCAGGCGCTTAAGCCGCTGAGCCATCTCACCGGCCCAATGTTAAGCTTTTTAAGTTCTTTATATATTCTGAATATTAATCTTCTGTCAGATGAATGACTGACATATTTTCTCCCATTTTGTAAGTTGTCTCTTTACTTTGTTTCCTTTATTTTTGAAAGTGAACATGCTACTAATTGTCTAATTTCTCTTTAAATGTTGAATTTAAGTCCAACAACTTTATGAACTTTCATGTTTTTTAAGAACCAAGGATATCATGGTGACTTGATGAAAAAACACAGGTAATTTTTCTTGGAATGACTTAATTTTCCAATAACCCTTGGTTGCAATTGATTCCTTATAATTTTTTTTGCCTCAGATGATCTTCCTTAGGAGTTTTTATAAGTGTCCTTTTAGGCATATACTTGTGTAACAGAGAGAAACATTGTTATTTAAGAATCTGGCTGTAGTTTGTGAGTGTTGCTAAGGAAGAAAAAATGGTTTGCATTGGTATACAAGTGCCTTAATGATTAGGGGTAATAATGTGGAACAAGACTTTTGCTCTGTGATTATATAAAGGAGGTACAGATAAACAAGAATAATATTATTGTACATAATAAAATGGGATGAGTTTTTGTTCTTTGACTTTTGAATTGGTACAACAGTAGTTCCAGGACTTGGAGAAGAGTAGAGAGGAGGACCAGAATAGGCTTAAATGAGATACGAATGAAGAGAGAGCTAGCCAGTGAGAAATTCTGAGAGAGGGATGGCCAGAGAACATTGGGCAGACGAGTTTAATATTAAACTTAATGCTGCTTTCTTATGTCATGTTGCCCTTCTTGTCTCTCTGTCCTAAATCACCAGTCTAGTGCTATACACTGGGATGCAGTGCTATGCACTAGTGTTATACACTAGGGCCTAGTGTTAGTGGTGCTTTAGGAACTACAGGAAGAAGGAAAACAGAATATGGTGAAGTCCCACAGAAGACACTCATTCCAGAAGTACAGCTGTCCAATTGGATGATGAAAAATATTTTAGTAGGAGCAGAATTCAGATATGAATGTAAGCCTCCAGGTTTACTCAAAAAGCAAAGAGGGGATATGTACTCCAGTAATTTTCATGGAGACCATATTTTAGGGAGTCACAGTGAATGCGTCTTAGTTACTTTCTTGTTGCTAAGACACAATACATGACACTCACAATTTAAAAGAGGAGAGAGTTATTTTGACTCACATTTTCAGTCCATAGTTGGCTGGCTCCAAAGAAGAAACAGCGTGACAGAGGGGCAGTGTAAAGGAAAAGCTGCTTATTTCATGGTGGCCAGGAAGCAAAGAGAATAGGAACCAAGGAAGGAAATGCACATTCCCATGTCATGCTCTTCACCCCAGTGACCCACCTCTTCTAACCAGGGACCATGCTTTGATCATCTTTCAAAAGCTCTGCTATGAGCACATGAGGCTTTGAGGGACATCTAGATATAAATCACAACAATGTATGTATATGGGAACATGCACATAGCATGCATCTGGATAACACTGGTAAAATCGTGTAACCCCCCAGACTTTTGATCAATTAAATCTTGTCCTGCTTTTAAGCAGTATCAACCCATGAGTGCTGCGCTTTGCTAGGGTTCTATTATTTGTTAATACTATTTTATTTCTTTTTTTTTTTTTTTTTTTTTTTTTTTTTTTTTTTTTTTTTGGTGGGTACCGGGGGAACGACCTCAGGACCTCGTGCGCCAGCAGGCGCCCGTGCCGCTGAGCGATATCACCGGCCCCTTTTTCGTATGTGGGTTCCGGGAGTCGAACTCGGGCCCTTGCGCTTGCCGGGCAGGCGCTTAAGCCGCTGAGCCATCTCACCGGCCCCAATACTATTTTATTTCTTAAGAAAATATTTTCAGAGGGGTTAAGAAAATGTGAAGAGGGCTGGTGAGATAGCACAGTGGCATAAGCGTCTGCCCGGCAAGCACGAGGTCCTGAGTTCGACTCCCAGAACCCACATAAAGGGGAAAAAAGGGCCGGTGATATCTCTCAGCAGCACAAGGGCTTGCTGGCAAGCGCGAGGTCCTGAGGTCGACTCCCGGTACCCACATTAAAAAAAAAAAAGTGAAGAAATGAAATATATTTTGAAGAGTCAAAAGGAAAACTCTTCATGACTATTTTTTCATAGAGGTTCTTCAGTTCCTGTCCTCTTTTCCTGAAATCCAACATCTGTATCTGACTTCTCCCCTTCTCAAATTTTTCTTTAGCAATGTCCTAGTACCCTTGAGAAACCCAACTCCAGAGATCTCACTCCTTGATCTACTGTACTTTGTATTAAAAATCATTCCTCAAACCTCTATCACTTGGTTTGCAGTTTTGGTGATAGTCCCAGAGTTCCAGCTGAAATAATACTAGAATTTGAGAACTAGGGTAACAGAGTCTAATATTAAATTCTATCTATCATCTATATCTATCATTTATCTATCTATATCTATGTATCTATCATCTAGCTATCTATCATCTATCACCTATGTATCTATCATCTATCTATCATCTATATCTATCATCTATTTAGCATCATCTGTCATCTGTCTCTCTCCAACAAAACAATTTGTGGGGTAGTGGTTTAGGGTCACAGATCAAGGGTAGGCCAGAATCCTCTATGTTGGTTCTTCTAGGTAATATTTCTCCTAGTTTGAAGCGTAATCTTTTGTTCCAATTGTAGACTGATATTATCATGCATAGACAATATACACATACCTATATTCCAAGGATAAACATTAATTCTAGAGAATGTGTGGTCTAAAAGTATATTGAGAAAAGAAAGAGAAAACAATTTAGTTGCCATATGATTAAAATGAGGCCACCGTCCAGGTCCACAGGTGCATTACTCATTCAATTTAGTTTGAATTAAGATCCCCCTTGGGCCAGCCAGAGCATTAATAATGGAGGGATTGACTTTGCAATGATTTTCAGAAAAGAAAATTTGGAGTGTTCATCCAGGTAAGTATTCAATTAAATTCCTAGCAAAGCACCTTTACTTTTTCAGTCTTCATCTTGGGGAAGAGAAAGGAAAAGGCTTGTCTCTTTGGTAGATTCATTTTTATAATATGGGTTGTTATAGTAGGGGCTGGCCTCAAATCATGTTTGCTCTTTAGATTATTAACTCAGAGGAAATTGTTATTTGGTTTTATTTAGTGGAAACTATCTTTCACTGAGTGCCTTAGTGAATATCAGGCACTTTGTATACATTATCAGTTTAATCCTTAGCCACAACCCTGTGAGGCAGACCCTGTTTGACATCATTCAGTTGTTTGGAGGAGTAGGGGTTAGATTTGAAGTCTGATTACAAAGTTCATGTGTGTTATCAAGCTCTTGCTTTGCAAATCTTTGGGTTGTTTGTTAAATTTGAACTCTGTAATTTCCCTTCACTTGCTACCTTTCATCAGAATTTTGAGCTATGTGGTAATTGTTCAGTTTACTTTTATTATTGTAAGTTAATAATTGTCTGATGGTATTGGTGCTTTTGTTAGAATGCAGGAAGAAAAGATTGTTTTTCATCTTTAGAGGAGTGTGTGTAAGATAATTCACAATAACAGAATTATTTTAATACTGGGCTAACAGGTAAATATAAATTTTCCTTATTATTCAGAGTTCACTTCTCCAAGGTAGCCCTCCCCATATCTCTTGGGCTGGGCCAGAGCCCCTTGTATTACCAGCCCCATGTATTTTTCCTTCATAGTGCTTTTAATGTTTACTTTCAAATTTGATATACTCAGTTGTATCCCTCTTTCATGAAGTGATTTCTCTTGAGTGAATATAATGTCCAAGATTCAGATAGACCTAAGGAATTCTTAACACTGCTTAACACTGCAAACTCTAGGTGCATTAGTCTATAGTAGGGAAACATCTGCAGAATGGATTTGAGTTGCCTAGAAGCAGGGTCAATTTCATGGGTTTTTCTTGAAGGCAAAATAAAAGTGAGAGGCTTAAAGACATCACCGAGATACTGAACTATTAAATATAACATCTATTTTATTGAACAGTAATGAAATACAAAATGAATAATTACAACTCAAACACTGTCCTATCCTGCTAGCGTTAAGAGCAAAGCACAGTTGCCAAAACAAATAACGAAACCCTAAATTAGGGGACACACCTTCAGCCACAATGCTGAATTGTCTAAAAGGCTAAGTATGAATATAAACCTTATATTTAAGCCTCTCTGGTTTGTTTGTTTGTTTGTTTGTTTGTTTGTTTGAACAGGGTCTTGTTTTGTTGTGCAGGCTGGGCTTGAACTCACTATGTAGCTCTGGCTGGCCTCAAACTCACAGAGATCATCCAGCCTCAGCTGCCCAAGTGCTGGAGTACAAGTGTGCACCACCATGTCTGGCTTTAAGCCTCTTATATACATACATTGATGTATTAGTATTTCAAACTCACCCCAGTATCTAAAACTTGCCTTCCAATCTTACGTACATCCACTTTTTTATTGTCTTAAAGCAGCCAGTATCTTCTTTCTCTGATAATTAGCATAGCTTAAAGTTATTTATTTGTATATTTATGTGTTTCATGAGACTGTAAGTTCTGTAAAGGTAAGAACCATGTCTATTTTATTCAAATCATAGTACCTGCCTAACAATAGTGCCTGGCCCACAGCCATTACATAGGCTATTTAGCGAATGTTGAATGACTAGGGCCAGCAATTGAGCCTTTTTTTTTTTTTTTTTTTGTGGGTACCGGGGGTCGACCTTAGAACCTCGCGCGCCAGCAGGCGCCCGTGCCGCTGAGCGATGTCACCGGCCCTCTTTCCGTATGTGGGTTCCGGGAGTCAAACTCAGGCCCTTGCGCTTGCCAGGCAGGCGCTTACGCCGCTGAGCCATCTCACCGGCCCGAGCCATTTTAAAATAATGAGATGTTATATTTGCCTTCAGCAGCATGTTTGTGAACATTGTTGTAAAACACTTGTTAAAATACCTTAGATCTGTACATAGTTATGCATTTTGCAGAACAGTGACTAATTCTGGGTTTGTTTGTGAGAATGCCAGGAACTCTCAAAGACTGGGTCTATTTGTGAAGAAAGGCAATTGTACAGAATATCCTCTGGATTACGGAAGAGAATTGATGCTGCAGAGATTTTTCTCAGGAAGGGATGCTTCAGTACCAGGGAAAGAGGAATTTGAATCCTGTCTGAAAAACGCTAAGGTGGTGCCTCAAATCTTATAGATTAAGAACATCATATTTTTGGAGCATTTTAAAGATGGAAAATTTATTGGTGTATGTTTATGATACATAGTGATCACTTTCAGCTTGGGTTTGATACATATACATATCACATTTTGATCATTTTCATTGCCTCTGCCCCACCTTTCCCTGTCTCTCCTTCTCCTTCTCTTTCCCACGCCTACAGAGTCTCCCTCCCTGTTTCTTAGTGTGTTTTTCCTTCTTCTTGCTCTTTGTTTACACTTTTTGTTTCTCATATAATATTCAGGCTGGTCTGTCTGATTTATTTCCCTTAATATTTTGGTCACACAGTGTACCCATTTTCCTACAAATGACTCAAATTTATCCTTCTGTATGGCTCAGGAATACTCCATCTTGTTTACGTACCACAGTTTCTTTATCCATTCATCTGTTGATGGACATACAGGCTGCTTTCAAGATTTAACTATGATGAGTCCTGCTGCTATAAACATGTGTATGCATGGATCACTGTAGTGCAACTTTACATCTTTGAAGAAGATACCAAGGAGAGGAATAATTGAGTCAAGTGGAATTTCTTTTTGTAGAAATCCCCATACTGATTTTCATAGTAGTTGTACTAGTTCACATTCCCACCAGCAATGTGGGAGAGTTCTGTTCCCCCACAACCTTGCCAGCATTTGTTCTTTTTTGAGTCCTTGAAGATGGCCATTCTTACTGGAATAAGATGGAATCTCAATGTTGCTTGATTTGCATTTCTTTAATGGCCAAAGATGCTGAACATTTTTTCATGTATTCGTTTGTTTCTTCTTCTGAGAAATGTTCATTTCAATTGCCCATTTTTCATTGTTTTTTTTATTTGGGGGGGTCTAATTTTTCTGAGTTCTTTATATACAGTAAATTTGATTTACAGTAAATATCTATTAAATGCAACAACTATATCTCCACTAACAATAGAAAACAATCAAACAGTAATAGCATAGAGTCAACTATCTAAAGATTAATACATCTTAATAGTTATACTAGTAAGATAGAGGGGGTGCAGAATGGGAGAATAATAGAAGTAAAATTTGAAAAATTAAGCAATGGAAGGTGAGAAAGAGGAGAAAAAATGAGATAAAGGAGCCTACCAAGAAAAGAGGAATTAGAATTAGATAAAAATAACAGATGAGAAAAAAAGAAAAAAAAATTTAAAGGAAAAAGGTGAAAAAAAATAAAAACCTGAACATCAAAAATCAATGAAGAGGAGGAGGAAAAGAAGGAAATGAGTCTAAAAAATTCCTCTATATTTTTGAATGAATGGTTTCTTTTCAGGGTCTACAGCCTTGGAATCTAGCAAGTCACAGTTTTGTCCACCTAGCTTTATGGCCTGTGAGTTTTTGAGTCCCACCCCCAAAGGCCACTCCATGCCCCCCAGGCTGTGGCAGCCATCCATTCTGAGGTGTGTCCTTGCTCACCTTGGTAGACGGCGAAAGCAATCAGACCTCTGATCTGTGCTGGATGTAGGCAGCAGGGTAAGGTTCCAAGCAGACCACTGGACTCAATGCCAGCACTTTCAGACACATCCAAATCTGAAAGCCACTTGCCAGGCCCAGCTTCTCACAGTGGAGGGTGGGGCCCCCTGTCCTTCCCAGCCTCAGTGTGAACTCCTCAGGGAGTCTATGTCTAGTCTGCACCCTCTCTGCAATTGTCTCCACTCGCCGTCTTTCGCCCAGTCTTTGTGGTAGTATTATAGAAAGCTAAGTTAGGTAGAAATATTCTAGGCAGTCAGACAGGACTAGGCCCTCAGGGGAGTCAGTGCAGAAGATGAGAACACATCACAACTGTGGCTGGAGGTGCATCTGTCAAAAGCTAGGCCTCAGGATAAAGATGGAATGACCAGGCCTACATGTCTCCCCGAGGGATAAGCAATAAGTTGAAGATTATACTATAATTGGTATCACCCGGTCCAATAAAGTCTAGGTAAACATCAGTCACCCAGGTGGGTGACCAGGACCTCCTGATCCATCCCTTCCTAAAAAAGGTCTTTGTACACTTGCTATGTGGCCTTCTTCCCCACTGGATCAATATTACCTAAGTGGCTATCAATCTTATTGATTGATCATAGTTTTGACCCACATTGTACCCACCTCATGATTTTGCTCTATAAAACTTTAGTGGGGTCATTGGCAACCCACTTTTAGGTCCCCTCCTGTCTCTCAGGAGCCATCTCTCAATAAATTTTTCCTACTCTTAACCTCCATTGTTTCTTAGAATTCATTCTTCAGTTTTGGGGAACACAAACTCAATGTATCTGGCATCTAGCAGGTTGGGAGTTCTATTATTTCCCCTATATCGTTTGGAGGTTTGTGCCAAGATAATTGGAAGGAGGTAAGAGTTTGCTTTTGTTTCATGGATTCTGGATTGTGACTCGTTTAGGTAATCAGAAATTGTCATCCTTGTGTCAATTGCTTATGCCTTGAACATTTATGCCTTGTCTTTTTTAGGTTGAGAACATGGGAAGATTATGATGTTTCTCTGATGGGACATTTTACTTTTTCAGGCAAGGTCTTACGTTTCTGTTTTGTATGTGCTGCATTTGGGCTCACTAGTTGCTGAATTTATTGGTGCTCCCTGCTTCACCTGTTTGACTTGTTTTGACTGCTGTGGTTTGTTATCTTATCTCAGGCAGCAGCACCAGGGAAAAGTAATGTAGGAGCATCCCCTAGTGGGCTTTGTTTTCGTATTTTGGGTGTTTGTTTTTTGTTTTTTGTTTTTCTTTTGAGTCAGGGTCTTGCTCTATAATTCAGGCTGGCCTTGAACTCACTGTGATCCTCCTGCCTCAGCCTCTGGAGTGCTGGGATTATAGGCATGTGCCACCACACCCAGCCTCTAATGGACTTTGATACTAACCAAAAAGTGAATTTATGAAGTGCTGTAAAATGGGTCTTTTATGAAATCTAGTTTACATTTAGGAAATATTCATGCTTATTAATAAATCACAGGACCCCAACTTCCAGTTAAAAGGCAGTAGGCTGGCAGCCATTCTTAAAACATGGAGGACAGGTCTTACTGGGACAGTGTGGCCTGATCCCCTCTCTACACTCTAGAGGGGAATACTGAGCTTGTTCTGCCTCAGTCTGATCTTCTGATTGTGAGGAGGCAATCTTAGCTCTCGAGTTTCCAGGCTGAGGGTGACAACTCAGGGGAAGTTGTCTCAATAACTCACCATGAGCATGAGAAGAAAAGACTTCCCTTTTCTAATCTCATTTCTGAACTTTTCCTGTCACTTTGTACTTTCCTTTTTCGGAGGCATGTTTCTGCTAAAGATTAGAGAAAGAGGAGCCCTGAACTGTTTCAACGTTTCCCTCCTATCCAACAACTAAGAACTTTTAAGTTGAGCTCATAGAAAATGAGTGTTTGCGAATGCCAAAGACAGGGAAGTCATCTTAGATGAGGAACACATTCTCTGTTTCTGGGTCAGGTGAAACATGGAATTTGATCCATTCAGAGCACCCATGAAAGTAATGTTCCTGCTTAGTGTTCTGGGCAGTCTCCTAGGTACAAGAAACTGAACCCGAGACCCTGTGGAAAGAACCAACTTTTGCGTGAGACCAGAAGGAGCTATTTCCTAAAGCACAATATTTAAGGGACCACGACACATTCAGTTTAAGGGACAATCCCCAACCTCCTTGCTCTCTCTCCTCTTCTAGGCATGGTTCTCATCGTTTATATGTGTAGGGGAGGGAAGTACTTTCATTAGCGTGTAAGCTGTGGTTGATGAATGATGAGTACAGATTTTAACCTGTGAGTTGCATAAGTGTGTTGCAGATATAGGGACATACAAATTTTAGAGTGGATTTTGAGTGAAACTTAGCCTTGTTTTGCTAAGGAAGATTGCCTAGGTGGTTAGGTAGAGAGCACAGATGTCTTCTTTTCTCTAGGGACCTCTTTGCCCTCAGGCCCAGAGCGGGATTTTTCTGAGCCATTACTTGCCTCTATCTCTCTCTGAAGGTGATCTATTCTGCAGGCTGGGAAGTGCTCCAACCACTTCTAATTTTTCCTTTGATTTTTTTCCTCACTCTTTTTCAAAGAATTGGAAAGCAGTTGTTCAGGTCTTGTGATTATTGGTTTAATTTTCCTAGCAATGCTTCCTTCTTTAAACACCTGTTTTAGCTGGGATCAATTGTAGCTTGTGCTTTTGGAAACACATGCTGGAGAGAGGAATGTGAGTTTCCGGAGAAAAAAAGAAAAGAAAAAGAGAAGCTTCTCCTCACACTCACTTTACTTTCACTACTTCTCTGTCTTTTCCAAAGTTATGTACATCTTAGTCTCTCAATGAAAGCCAATTAAGCTTCCTGCTAGTCTCACCACTCTGAATATTCCCTGAAGAACCTGGGAGCCTACATCAAAGGAGATAGCTCCCCTTTCTCCTTGTTTCAGTGGCAGGGCCAGAGCCTAACTGTGGTGGGCACTTTGCAAAATACCTTCCATCATAAAGATATAAGAAGTTGGCTTTTTCCTTTGGAGACAGCCAATCACCTAAGGCATGTGAGAAATAGGCTTTCTCTTTCCTGTCAAAGCACATGGCCAAAGCAACTCCATTTATGGGATTAAATGACCTGGCCATCTACTTACTATCCATCCCTACACCTCATTAATATTCTGAGCGCCAAAAAATGGTGACTATGTACTTTTTCCCAAAACACAGCCAGTTCCAAGATCAGAACCAAGGACTTTTCATTTCAAACCCCACGCTCCCTCTCTAACTTACTCAGCAACGCACCAACCCTCCCCAGCGTCACTCGAGTTACTCAATGGCGATAGGTTGTAAGCCTTTGGATTCAACCAATGAATTTAAAGATCAGCTGCTTCTCCTGAGTTACGAATAAAAGGAGCAACCCCTCCTTTGTCCTGAGTGCCTGCTACCTCATGCTTGCACCCTTCTGCAGAAGTAAAATGTCTAAGTGCTTTATTATCTACACTGACAATTTGAGTCTGGGGGCTTATTTCCAACAGGCAGATAGCCACTCCATCCCTGGCAAAGTCAGATGCAGTATGTGTGATGCAATGGGCACCATCTGCTTGCCAGTATCAGGGGATGAGTCCTGTTTTGGCAGTCTCTAGCAGATTCCTTGTGATCCACATCACATTCTACATCAAATCTTACTCGATAATAAAACTTTTTCCTGTCCCTACTACCTTTGTGGTTTTCTGAGTTGGGAGAAGATTTTGGTTTTTAATTATACTTCCCCAACAAGAGTCAATATGGTGTAAACCAACAGAGGTTAAGCTCGTGGAAACATGTTTTCAAGCTTTCAGTCATCGAATACAATGTGCTCCCTGGGCTTCAGTGTCATAGTCTTAGGTCACCAGATCTACATTCCCCTATAATCTCTGAGATGGCCTCTCTAAAGACAAAAAAAAATAGTCTGAATCATTCCTGGAGTTATTCCATTTCCATCACTTTTTCCTTGAACCAAAAGCAAGCAGAAGAAACCTGCTTAATCCATTGTGGAGAAAAAGTCATATGATGGTTATGAACTCACTTTGGCATATGCACTGAGGATGCCACCCGGATCCCTCCTTCAGTACTTAGCCCAGATACTGGGGTGTTGGCTGCTCTCAGCTGAGTCCCCTTCCAGAAACTGCCATCAGGGAACAGCACCATCTGGTCCAAGGTCCTCTTTCCAAGGAGCAGCTGGAATCTGAATACTGTAGATAGTGATCAAGGGGAATGGAGGGAGAGTTAGGAATGGCAGGCCTGCTAGCCCCAAGAGCCAAGCCTGAAGGGCCATCTCAGGATTTTCTCAGGCCCCTGCTCCAGGCACATCACAGTTCAACTTCTGCCTGGTCCTGTTTCCCTCCTTCCTCTCAGGTGCTATTCCTGAGTCCATGTACAAAGACAGAACAAAATCCCCCAGCAGACAAACCTCGGTCTGTTTCCTAAGGAGCCTAACTTGTGGCACTCACAATAACAAAAAATTTCTGAATGTCAAGAAGTTACTGATGTCTGAGAGTGTGAGGGTAAAACGTGATGAATATGAACCAGTATTTCCCGATGTCATTTTATGGTGCAGGAGTTCTCTGTAGGCAGGCCTGCCACTGGCCCATATAGTGCCTTTAATGAATTAAAGAACAGCATCGCTGTTGAATGGACAGAACTCTAGGGCTACGTCGTTCTGTGAGTAGAGCAGCAAAGACTGGATATCAGCCTACTCGCTCCTTTGATCAAACACCCTCATGCATTTCTAATCTGCTCAAGGGCACATGATGGCCTGTCTTACACCAGAAGTTCAGAGTGTACCAGCTGCCCCTACTCAAGAACAGTGGAGTGGGCAAGTGACAGACAGTTCAACCCAACAAATGTTTATACACAAGCATTAAAAATGCTGAGAACAGGACACTGAGGACAGAAAACACTACCTAGATGCCTAAGGGTATGAGAAATATGAACAAAAAAGTATCATAATGTCTCCGAAAATACCTCATGCATCATGACCAAGGGTGTGATGGAAATGGAAAGGGGTTAAAAACAACAACAAAGTTAGGCGTCAAGAAGTGAGAAATAGTTAAGATAAAGGTGCAAGCAGAGGCACTCACCATAGAACTGAGTCTACAAATGCACAACGCATTCTGGATCATTCTTTTGATGAAGTTTTGTTATTATATGTCTTATATTTTATTTGGAGTAGTTTTATTTGCTCTTAAGGAAATATCTGATAATTGGCAGGTCAAAGAATTCTGCAGGTGAAGGATGAAATTTGTCCCTTATCTCACACCATACACCAAATCAACTCAAAATGAAATTAAAGACTTAAATGTGAAAACATTAAAAAAAAAAAAATTCTGCAGGTAACAAATTCCCAAACATAAAGGTCTTCTCCAAAAAATCAAATGAAAACATGTATATAACTATTCAAATCATGCTTGTGTGAATGAATAAAGAATCAGCATCATATTGTCTCTCTGGTGTGAGAAGCCAAAAGAGTAAATAAGGTCCAAAACGTAAAAAAAAAAAAAAAAAAAAAAAAAAAAAAAAAAAAAAAGTAATGTTTCTCCAAACTAACAATAAACTATCCAAGAAAAGAAAATTAAGAAAACAAATCTTATTTATAATAGCAGCAAACAAAATACTTAGGAGTGAATTTATCCAAAGATAATGAAAACTATAAAACACTGATGAAGGAAAATTAGATGATAGAAATAAATGGAATGATATCCCATGTTTAGAATTAATATTGTTAAAATATCCATACTACCCAAAACAATCTACGTGCTCAAATGTAACATTTATCAAAATACCAAAGAAATTTTTTACAAAAATAGAAAAAAAAAATCCTAAAATTCATGTAGGACACACCAAAAACCAAATAGCCAGAGCAGTCTTGGGCAAAAAGCACAAAGCTGAAACATCCTTCTCTGCTTTCAAAATATTTTAAAACTGTGTAACCGGGCCAGTAAGATAGCTCAACAGCATGAATGCCTGCCTGGCAAGCATGAGGCCCTGAATTCGACTCCCGGAACCCACATGAAAGAAAAAAGGGCTGGTGATATTGCTCAGCAGCACAAGCCCTTGCTGGCAATCATGAGGTCCTGAGGTCAACTCCCGGTACCCACATAAAAAAAATAAAAATAAATAAAATAAAACTGTGTAACCAAAACAGCATCGTATTGGCATAAAGGCAGACACATGGACCACTGGAACAGAATAGAAAGCCCAAATATAAACGTGCACAGTCTATAGTCAGTTGATTTTTTAATAAAGGTACAAAGAACAGTCTTTTCAATAAATTGTGTCAGGAAAGCCGAAGAATGAAATTGATCTATATTGGAGACCATAAACAAAAAATCAACTCAAAATGGATTAAACGCTTAAACATAAGACCTGAAACTATAAACCTACTTGAAGAAAACAGAGGGGGAGCTGGGTATGATGGTACCTGTACATGTAATCCTATCCACTTGTGAGGCTGAGGCAGGAGGATCACAAGTTTGAAGCCAGCCTAACGAGTTAGTGAGACCAGATTTCAAAATGAAAAAAAAAGGGCTGGATATGTAGTTCAGCACTAGTGTGCTTTCTAGCATGCACAAGACCCCAAGTTCAATCCCCAGTACCAGAAGAAAAAAAAGGAAGGAAAACGGGAAACTTTCGTAACACTGATATTGTCAATAATTTATTGGAGGGGCCGGTGAGATGGCTCGGTGGCTTAAGCGCCTGCCCTGCCAGTGCGAGGGCCCGAGTTCGACTCCCGGAACCCACATATGAGAAAAGGGCCGGTGATATCGCTCAGCGGCACGGGCGCCTGCTAGTGCGCGAGGTCCTGAGGCCGACCCCCCGGTACCCACAAAAAAAAAAAATAATAATAATAATTTATTGGATATAACTCCAAAAGCACAGGGAACAAAAACAAAAACAGATAAATGGGATTGCGTTAAACAAAGTCAAACTCATAGAAACAGACAGAATGGTAGTTACCAGAGCCTAGGTAGAAGGTCGGCAAAAGGGGAGATGTTAAGCAAAGGTTACAAAACTTCAGTGAGACAGGAGAAATAAGTTTTAGTGATCTACTGCATATCATGTTGACCACAGGTAGTAATAAAGTACTTTACATTTTAAAATTGCTAGGAGTACATTTTAAATGTTCTCACCACAAAAAAAGTAGGCAATGGGCCGGTGAGATGGTTCAGCGGCGTAAGCGCCTGCCTGGCAAGCGCGAGGGCCCGAGTTCGACTCCCGGATCCCACATATGAAAAAGGGGCCGGTGATATCGCTCAGCGGCATGGGTGCCTCTTGGCACGCGAGGTCCTGAGGTCGACCCCCCGGTACCAAAAAAAAAAAAAAAAAAAAAGTAGGCAAAGAGATGGATATGTTAATTAGCTTGATTTAATAATGCCAGGATATACACATATATCAAAACTTCACACCATATTCCACAAATATATAAAATTATTGTCTGTAAAAAAGTGGAACAAAAGAGCTAGTGGAGGGCCGGTGAGATGGCTCAGCGGTGTAAGCGCCTGCCTTGCAAGCGCGAGGGCCTGAGTTCGACTCCCGGATCCCACATACAAAAAAGGGGCCGGTGATATCACTCAGTGGCACAGGTGCCTGTTGGCGCATGAGGTCCTGAGGTTGACCCCCCGGTACCCACAAAAAAAAAAAAAAAAAAAAAGAGCTAGTGGAGGACTAACCAGTGGACTCTACTTTTTAATTTACCTCCATGAATGGCATCTCCAGTATCTGAAAGCCAGGCTTCTGAATGACCCTGACCAACTCCTCTCTGTCATCGCCCATGCTCAAGAGCCCCAGGCCCTCACTGTATCTCCTCAAGCCTTTCCTGGTGTTTTCTTCTCACTCCTGTCACCTTTCTGGAGGCAACAGAAGCTATTTTTATTTGAGCTGTTTTCTTCTAATTCAACTGTTTCCAGTTTCTGTCCCTCAAAACCTCTTCTCTAATCAGAGAATATTTCCCTAAATTTAGTTCTGATTATTTAACTTCTTGGTTCAGTAATCTTCAGTGACTCCTAATTTGCAAAGGCCTCCACAATAAATTTTAACTGCTGTGGCCATGGCATAAATAACACTGGAGAGTGCATGTTGCATGGGCAATGGTGTCAAATAGAAATTTTTTCTTTTTCTTTTTTTTCCGTGGTACTCAGGGCCTTGGGCATAATTGGCAAGTGTTCTACTACAAAGTTACTTCCCAGCCATAGAGCTATTTTGAAAACTACACTCAAAGTAGCAGTGTGTTGAGAGTCACTTTTACCTCTTTAAGGCTCAGATTGCCACTGAAACACAGAGAAAACACATGAGATTATAAAGACTGTGTCTGGCCCAGCATTGAGCATGACTCAGTCCCTGTCCCCTCATCTTCCTGCCCAGGCCACCAATTCACCCCCAATGGTGCCTCTGCCCAGCTGTGGCCGCTGTGCACCCCACAACCCTGGTCATAGCTCATGTATCATGGATCTTCTTCTGCTTGTATTGCACTTAGTGTAAGCATATTTAGGTATAAATACTATCTTGAGTAATCTTTTCTCACACTCTATATTTAAAATGCCTTAAAAGTTTAATCCTCATCTTTGTATCTCCCATACTCCATTCCATTACACACTGTACATAATGAGAACTCTATAAATGTTTACTAATTGGATTGAGTTGTATCATTTTATGTGATTTATCCAAGTACAAACATAAAAAACTCTTTTGATGTAAGAATTCTATCCCCCTAGCACCCAACACAGGCCTTGGAGTACAGTCGCTGTTCCCAGAATTTTGTTAATTTGTGTCAGACAGAAAGAATACCCACCATGGTGAATAATTTTTTAATTAAGATTTTTATACTATAGAGATGCATGCATAACCATGTTTATTGCAGCACTATTCACAATAGCAAAGTTACATAATCAGCCTATGAATGGGTAAAGAAAACATGGTCTATATACACAATGGAATATACTCAGTCATTAAAAAATAAATGAAATTATGTCATATGCAAGAAAATGGATAGAACCGGAGATTATCATGTTAAGTGAAGTGAGCCAGACTCAAGTGTCATATGGTTTCTCTCAAATGTGGAATGTAGTGGGGAAAAAACTAAGGTGACACGAAAGTAAATAGAAGGGGAGCTATTAGAGAAAAAAAAAGTGTGCCAGGGGAAGGGAAGGGAAGACAGGATAATGAATAGTAGATATAAAGTTTATTACATATGTGTATGAAAATGTCACCCATTATCGTGTATAAGTAGTATGTTAATTAAATGTTTTTAGTTTTTTTTTTTAAAGGACTTGTGGGGGGGGGCTGGTGAGATAGCTCAGCGGCATAAGCGCTTGCCTGGGAAGTGTGAGGTCCTGAGTTCAACCCCCGGTACCCACAAAAAAAAAAAAAAAAAAAAAGGACTTGGGGGCCAATGAGATAGCTCAGCGGCCTAAGCGCGAGGTCCTCAGTTTGACTCCTGGTACCCACAGAAAAAGGAAAAAAGGGCCAGTGATATCGCTCAGCGGCACAAGCGCTTGCTGGCAAGCGTGAGGTCCTGAGTTCTACCCCCGGTACCCACATTAAAAAAAAAAAAAGGACTTGGGCAAAAGACAATAACAACACCTACTCAAATCCATCATTACTATTGGGGAAAAAAATGTTCAAGGAAGATGTTTTTTTCCTGTTTGTGTTTTGCAGGGCTGAGGATGGAGCCCAGGGCTTTGAGCATGCTAAGCAAGTGCTTTACCACTGAGCTGTATCCACACCCACAAGAAGATCAGTTTTCATGGTACTGAACAGTAAAATTATTGTGCTCTAGAATACGAGTTTTAAGTTGAATGGGTTTCTATTTTATTTCCACACAAACTAAAACCTGAGAATATGAGTTGAAAATGTTTACCAACCTTACAATGTTTCAGCTAAGAGAAACGAAAACAATTTCACATTTTATTTTTGGTAAAGGATATGAGCAGCTAATCTTCAAATGGGTTAAAATTAATGTGGTCACTCTGCTTTATTTTTTAACCCATCTTGAAAGGAAAATAATAGAGTCAAACTATAATATATGGTTGAAAAGTTGCCACTAATATAACTCTTAACAGTTGCTGACTTTAAAAATTGGGGTCTGTTAAGGTTAAGGACTTGGGTTAGAGACACCCAAGGGTTAAGTTTCCTAGGGCTTTAGACCTCGACCAAATTCTCTCCAAACCTCTGCATACTGACTGTGATATAATAGAATTTTTCTGAGGGTTGCTGTGAGACTGAGATGATCATAAAGCATCGTGCCTGGAAGGAATGGTAACTGTAGCAACAACCACCTTTACATACAAGGAGCGATCAACATATGCGGTGAAATAGTTAAGAAAACTTACTACACGAAAGGACACATTGCCAAGAACGATGGGATGTGTTCAAAGCGAGAGGAAGTCTTTTCAGTATAAGGTGGATTATGGCAATGTGTCTTTTACAGTAATAAATATTTTAAATTTAAATATTCACTGTATTTCTTGCCCATCCCTCATTGATCCAACGTACACAGCAACCGCTGTCAAATAAAAACATCATCTCGGGCCGGTGAGATGGCTCAGCGGCATAAGCGCCTGCCTTGCAAGCGCGAGGGCCCGAGTTCGACTCCCGGAACCCACATACGAAAAAGGGGCCGGTGATATCGCTCAGAGGCACGGGCGCCTGCTGGCGCGCGAGGTCCTGCGGTCGACCCCCCGGTACCCACAAAAAAAAAAAAAAAAAAACATCATCTCATCCGCCTTATTCGCCAGGTGCAGTGAGACCCCTGGCTCCTCCCCCAAGTCAAAATGACCACAGAAGGCGAACGTTTTCAATCGGCTCAGGACCTGAGGCAGCCACCACGACACAACTAGACCCTCAGGAAAGAGGACTCCAGAGCTGCTGCAGAAAGCGGCAAGGGCCACGGGACAAGTGTGCGGCAGCGAGGGGGCGCTCCGGAGGGAGGGTCACGGCCATGGCTTTTGCTGCCGCAAACCCGCCCATTTCCGGCCCCCCACCCCGCGCGTCGTCAGCGGTCCTTCTCTGCGGGGCCTGCGCCGTCACGCACTTAGAAGAAACGCGCTTTGCTGGGTGGCCCCGCGACTGCGACACCGACATGGAGGTGAGACCGGGCGCCGACCCCACGCCCCTCCCCCCCCGCGCCGGCCGAGCGCCGTGGCCGCCAGGGGGCGTGACCCCAGGGCGTCCCCGGGGCGTCTGGGTGACGACGCAGCGCGACCCCGCCTTCCGGGAGGGAGATGGAGGCGGTGAGTTGCTGGGACCCCGCGCCGTCGGGGCACCAGGGACGGGACAGGATGGGGCGGGATGGGGAGTTTGGGGGCCGTCAGGCAAGGCCGAGCTGGGCGAGCGGCCCAGGGTCGTCGCGCGTAAGCGCCTTCCCGCCGAAACTGGCCCGGCCTCCCTGAGGCTCACTTCTGCGGGCCAGGAGGGGCCCCGGCAGGGAGGAGCGGCGGGGCCCTTGACGCAGTGGGCCCGCAGCTCAGCGCAGCTGGAGCCTGAGGGACCCCGGGGATGCCCAGGCCGGGTGCGCTGCGGCCGTGAGGGCCAGGGCGGCAGGAGGCGGGGACCCCGGGTGTGAGGGGCGCGGTCATGTGCCGCCGCCCACAGCCAATCAGCGCGCGCTGCGTGAGCGCACCTGGCCTTCGGCTGGAAGCAGGGAAGCAGGGGGGCCCCTCAGGCGCGAGGCCCGCGGTCACGTGGCGCCTCGCCTAGCCCCACACTCTGCTGGCAGCCAATCGGCGCTCGTCACGACGGCACACGTGGCCGCTGCGCAGAGGCCGGTGGCTGGTCGCAGCCGTTGAGGTTCCCGCCACCGCTGAGGCGGGCTCGCCCTGCACCATTTCGCGTTGGCTGGCCTTCTTTTCCCTCCCGCACGGCGGCGGGGAGGGGGCGGCGGCTAGCGGCCCTGGCCCGACGCACGATGGCCTGAGAGAGCCCGAGGAGGTGGGGAGCGGGAGCCCTCGGCGGCGACGGTTAGCCCGCCCTCCCGGCCGGCCGCGACGCCTTCGCGCCCCGGAAGTGGTCGCCGCGGACCCCGAGCGTCGCCAGCCCTGAGGCGCACGGAGGTCGCTGTGCCGAGCAGAAGATGGTCCTGGGGTTTCCAGGGCATCCTCTCCTGGGGGAGGGGCCCGGGGATCCACGGCCGTCGGCGAGGTCGCTCGGGGTCCTGTAGCGGCGGAAGACAGGACGCGGTAGTGAGTTTAGGGTGCGCTGGGCAGGAGTGTGAGGGGCGGCAGGCGCGGGGGACGGCGGGAGGCAGGGACTCCCGGGAGGGTCCCGCCGCGCCCCGGCGTCGGGAATGAGCCGTCGTGTTCACTCGGGCCTGCCTAGAGGTTAGTGGAGCCTGTTTTCCATTGGAACAGATGTGGAAACGGATGAGCGCATCCATTGCAGTCTTGTTTTTAGGAGGACCGTTTTGATTTAGCAGATGGGTGAGTTCTACATTAACAAGTGGGCCGAAGGGCAGGGCCGTGTGTGCTGGACCTGCCGGATGGTCTCGGGCAGGGTCCACGGCTGCGAGCGGACCAGGCACCCCCGTCGGTCACTGCGCTGTGACCCGGGAAGTGGCTCACGCGAGACATGCCCCCCATGTTCCCAGTTCCCTTCCCTGGGAAGTCAGGACCTAAGAATCGTGAAGTGCGGTGGCTTTTCGGAAATTCAGAGGCGATACCTGTGCACTCCTCGTGAGAAGCAGATGTCCCTCTCAGGACCCCACGGGAGCAGCGCGGAAGGCCCGGCTCCAGCGCGGTGGTCCCACAGGCTTGCTTGCTTCTCGGCATCTAGCGGCGATTAAGTTGGAGATTATGGTTGTATTTATTGAGGGAGATTAACAACTCTGCTACCAAAATCGGAAGTCAATTTCCGTGTATTTGCTTCACAGTCAATTGGAATTACGAACTTCATTGTTTATGAAGCACTTATTTAGTATGTTAAACTGTCTCAGGAGTCTGTTTAGTGTTCCCCAAAGAAAAATAATTAGCAAGTATTTTAATAGGTTTTTCTGCAAAATTCTATTCTCGTCTGGTTTTTTTTTTCAGTTGTACCTTAGAAGTCTGTTAGCATGCCATTGTGAAAAGCCTTAATGCATTTGTAGATATTTATTAAATGTAAAGGAGGTCCTCTGATATAGAACTGTAAATATATGGATATGTACTGAGTTCAATTCTTTGTATAAAGATTTATATCTATGAGCTGTAGGTATGTAATGTTTTTACAAAATCAGTCTTCAAATACATAAGTGCATTTAAAAATTGACTTTCTGAAAATAGTGAATTTGATTGAGTTTATTAATTTGTCAATGATCTTTAGTCGAAGGCTATCAGAAAGACACCTGTAATTTGATAAAGTTGGTTCTGTAGAACAAGGAAAACTATACACCATGTGGCCTCTCAGTCAGAAAATGTTAAAAAGAACTTTCTGTGGAATGTAAGTGATTTTTAGACAGTGTTTCAGGAAGAAAGGCTTTATTCTGGAATGCATGTTGTGAAGAAATGAGAGTATTTCTATGATTGTGGATGTTAATTCTTAAAAAAAAAAAAATCAAGACTAAAGCTGTGATTGATAAAGAAGCAGCAGTCACTCATTTGCCAGAAAAAAGAAATGTTTGGTCATTCTGAGGTTTGGGCAATGCTTTTGTTTTTGTCCGTGTGCAGACATGATGGTGGAGTGATCTTGGGTGTTGTGTTTTGTTTTGTTTTGATTCGTTTTGAGACAGAGTCTCACTATGTAGTCCAGGCTGGCCTCGAACTCATGATGATCCTCATGCCTCAGCCTCCAGAGTGCTGGAATTACAGACGTGTAGTTGTCTTGTTTTTATCTTGATCCATCAATCACAGAGTGACCTTGTCTGATGTTGGTTTTAACAAGAGAACATCATAGCCTAGCTGTGATTGCTGGCCAACTCCTGGTAACACCCAGGTGGGCCTAGGTACTTGTGCCAGGCCCACTCCCAGTTGTCTGGGACTGCTTTCACTTTCTCTTCTTTATGAGTTTAATACTTTTCCTTAATAAGTAAATATATTTAACAATAATTACTATAAGCATATTTAAGTAATACATTTAATAGTTTAAGAATGTTCCTATGGTAGAGTCTGCGTTTCTTTATTTTTTGTTGCCCCAAAAGCTATTGGCTCTAATTATAATCCTCATAATAGTAGAATGAAAGTCAAGTCTATAGTACCACATTTTGCCTAAATGACTCATCTTTTTTGTAAGATACATGTTTACAGCCTGTATTAAAACTCATATCCAGTGCTGAAATTTTTAAATAATTTTATTTTACAGCAAACATCAAATCAGACACAAACAGATTGTCCATCCCCTAATCCTGTGTCACCAGTGCCTTTGAATAACCCAACAAGTGCCCCAAGATATGGAACTGTGATACCAAATCGCATCTTTGTAGGAGGAATTGACTTTAAGGTACCTATTTATGCATTCAACATAGAGCCTTTATATAAAGAATCTGTATGTAGGTTAAGTAAGACAAGTATTATTGTTTCATTTCATATGTAAGGAATTGAAGCTCATTCAAGTGCTGTAGTCTCCTAGCTACTTAGTGGCAGACTGAGACTAGAATCCTACTTTTCTGACTGAGTTCCATGTTCTTCTTGTCACCATACCACACTAATTATACTTTTTTGTATAGTATGCCATTACCCAAATAATGGGTGAGTAAAATTTTCAAAGGAAGACTCAAGAATTTACTCTCAGCCTTTATCTGGCATTACTGAGCAACCCCCAAGACTTCAATCTTCCAAGTAA
This sequence comes from Erethizon dorsatum, assembly GCA_028451465.1. Taxonomy (NCBI): domain Eukaryota; kingdom Metazoa; phylum Chordata; class Mammalia; order Rodentia; family Erethizontidae; genus Erethizon; species Erethizon dorsatum. The sequence goes on along the minus strand of CM051826.1, from coordinate 137,402,403 downwards.
CTTTCTAAAATGGAATTTAGAATTTGATCACCAAAAAAGGCTTCTGACATTGTCAGAATAGAGCATCTTGACAGTAATATACTTTAAGTCGGGTAATTGGCCATTTCACTCTTGAAGAGAATCACAGATGTGAGTTGATTGGCAACATCCTAGATGGAAGGTGGTAAGTACCTACAAGAAAGGCACGTGCAAATATCTATAGCAAGCACTCAAGCTTCCAAATGGATATATAGAAGGGTTCCTAAGCTTTCATATCATGCATTAGCTTGTTATTTCCATATAATCAATATGTCACTATTTAGGTAGAATTCTTTTCCTGCTTAAAAAAAACCTTATACTTAGTGTATTTGCCAAAATAACAAGTTTAATGTATGTTTCACTAAAAATAAAAATTATTTATTATATAATATTTATTTTTTTAAAAGATTTTCTGTGTCTGTGGGGGAAAAAAAATGGCTGACCAGTATTCAGTATGGGCATTCCTGTTCAGAATTCATGCAACTTAGTGTATATTTAAAATAAGTCATCAATAAACACAAATATTGCTATAGCCAGGTTATTCTAAATTACCAAAGCCTACAGTATGAACTTTGGAGGCCATTGTTACTATACAGCCATAGCTTTCAGATAACTGCTAGAGTTCCTTTCTTTTGCTTCCATCTTCTCCAAGACCATAGATAAATGACAGCAAGGAAATAGTTCACTGTAGTAGCAAGCAGTCTTAGACTTTTTAAACCTCTTATTTTTAGAAGCCTGCAGACATCCTTCTTAATCTTTAGTCATCTTGACTTTCTGTCCTTACTTGAGTGAAGAAGTTGGAGCTGCAAAATTGAGCTGACAGTTCTTCTACCAGAGAATAGCTTGGATTAATGTGTTTTTCAATCTCTGATAGCAATTCTTTCCCTTTTTGGGGGAGGGAGGCTGTTTTGAGACAGGGTCTCACTATGCAGTCCAGACTGGCTTTGAACTCGCTTATGTAGCCCAGGCTGGCCTCAAACTCACAGTGATCCTCCTGCCTCAGCCTCCTGAGTGCTGGGATTACAGGTATGTACTACCATGCCTGGCTCTAATAGCAGTTCTTATTTTAGCATTGATTCTATTTTGTGTTTATTAGAATAAACACTTATTCCACTAAGAATCTTAGGAATTCACTTATTCTTAGATTGACTCAGTATTTGTCATCTTTTGGATTAGCAGGCTTTGTATTATCAAGCAAAAACCAATAGTGTGTTTAAATAGTTAGCATGAATCATTGAATTCAAAATAGTAGAATTCAAAAGGCACAGCTACACTCTAAGACATGTCTATTTCCTACATAGATGAAGACATTTTCCCCTAGGGACATTTACTCTTGGAGACAAACCATTGCAACTGAACCAGAAAATGAAATTGCAGTTAATCTAGTGTATATATTCTGAGAAGAGGTGCAGTGAATCTTTTATCAGACTGTTTCAAGTAAAACCAGATATACCCAGTCTTTATATACATCTTATATAAGCCTAATTATGATTCTCATTTTTACTTTGAATATCACATCTGTATTTAAATGAAATATATATTGAATACGATAAAAATATCTAATAATTTTAAATCTTGCAGTCAGCCCATTTTTCTCATAAACTGAGCTCAGGTACTTCAGGAAAGACATTCCTTTCCCACAACCTGACTCTTGGAGACTGCTGGTTATTATAAAGTGACTGATGTAGGCCAACTTATGTAGTTCCACTCCATGATTGCTAGTCCCCCTTAGTCACCAGAGCTAACCGTAAAGTGTCCTTTCTATGGTTATAGCACTTAATTCAAAGTTGTTTTCTAAAAACTGGCTAACTGCAGAATAAGAGTCACTTAACAGATTTTTTAAACAGCAAACCTTCTTTATAGTTTCAGAATGTATAATTCTGCTTACATGTTTTCAATTTGTATTTAATAGTTTAACAACACAGCTAATGCATAAAACCAGATATTTATATTGATTTTAATAATCTAGTGGTTTCATGCACTGTTTTAATGAAAGACATTATTTAACCATATTATTTATAACATCTTCTGTCTCTAAAACAAGCATAAGTTATTTCATCTTTTATTATTTCTTAATTTTTTTCTTTTTATGCCATTAGACAAATGAAAATGATTTAAGAAAATTTTTTTCCCAGTATGGGTCTGTAAAAGAAGTGAAGATTGTAAATGACAGAGCTGGAGTGTCCAAAGGGTTAGTATCACTGCAAATAGTACAGAGAATTAACAGTTGAATTTTTATTGCACTGCTAGATATTGTATGCTAATTTCTTCTGTGCCATTTTTTGAGAGAATTTCATGCCTTCCTTTTTCCTCTTACCTTTTGTTCTCCGTGTGTGTGTTTGTGCATGTGTATGTTGTGGTGGAGTGAAGAGGGACACTATAATATCCGTTAATTTCTTGGGGGCTTATTCTTGTGTGGGCTGAGGGGGCCATTCAGTGTCAGGCAGCAAGTACTTAATGTTGAGGGACAAATGGTACCGGAGCTAAGGAATCAGAAGTTAAAAGATCAATACTTTTGGAACTGTGTCCCTGCTTGAGACTACAGAGAGCTTCATTTGAAAACAGCTGACCCCATGGAAGGTCTGTGGGTTGTGTCTCAAGACCTAATTAGGGGACTAATATGAGAAATATAGCTCTAATGAGAATGTTTTTTCTCATCTCAAAGAGAATGAAAATTGAAAAGAAAGAAATAGAATGTCTGGAATTTATAAAGCACTGTTTAGGTGAGTTGCTATGTGCAGAAGCCAGATTTCAGAGAGAAAAAAATGCAGTTTGCCTAGTGTATTCACTTGAGTTATACTGCAAAAGAAAATAGATAAAATAGTGGCTGTCATGTTTATTTTACTGAAGGAGAGGTGCATGCAACATACATAGTTGTAGATGTAAGACAAGGGACCAGTAAGGTGGGTAGAAAACAGTATTACTGAGAAACAACAGGTAAGTGTGGCAGATTGAAGAGATAGGACCCCACGGGGAGGATAAACATATGAAATACTTCCACAGACTTCCAAAAATATTAAGATGAATTAATATTACATAGCTTTGTTTGGCTAGCAGATTTTGAATTAGTTTGATAATACCCACTTTTCATCACTGAAAAACACACATTGAAATACATATATCTGTATTTTATGCATTTTCCATTGGGTGGTGCATGTGTTCTACCAAAAACTTTAATGTAAAAATAATTCCTTTATTTAATGTTTGGGAAAAAAGATAAAAAGAACATTCCTTTGTTAGAAAAGAAACTTTATACATGATACAATAATTATGAATTGATAACATGAAAGTAAGGATTTTTAGCATTAGTCAAAAGAGTTTTATTTAGTTTTCCAAATAGAAGTTGTGCTTTGGTAGACAGACTTTTTTGTTTCTTTTTTTCTACCTTCTTTGGTTTTTTTGGACATGGCATGTTTTTATATCTTGAACATTATATGAGCTGTACTTGAAGGTACCAATCATATATAGAAAGAAGATCTAAAATCTAGGTTGTATACATTTCTGGTTGATATTTGAGAAATGTGTAGTTGATTGTGCTAGTAATAAAATACATACCTGTACAGTCTTTTATCAGTACAAATAATTTTACTCTGTTGAAATTTTTATGTTCTAAAGTTCCTTTTTCTGCTTTGGTTACTGTGTTTAAACCTATTATTTTAAAAGGACATTATTGCTCTGGATTGAAGTTCATCGTGTCCCAATTTTTAAGCCAAAACATGAATCTCTCATGCTTTTCTTCCTTATGTGAAATAAGGTTCTTTTTTCTTTCAGTCCCCTGACTTTGGAAAGAGAAGGTGACAGTGTTCAGCTGTGAACGATTCTTCTACATCCCCATGCTTGTGTGGCATAGAAAAAGGCTTCTACAGTGGCCTATTAACAGAATTTTTAAACATTTTAATACAGAGGTAGGAGTGTAGCTCAATGGTAGAACATTTGCCAAAAATACACAAGGTCCTGGGTTTGATTCCCAGCAGCACAAAATTAAAAACTAATAGAACTCATGAAATGTTCAAAGAAAATGATTAGTAATAATCAATGTGTTTATTTAGGTATGGTTTCGTCACTTTTGAAACACAAGAAGACACACAAAAAATTTTACAAGAGGTAAGATCTTTTGGTGTATTTAACTTCATTTTGGATCTTTCTTTAAAATCAGTCCTATAAGGTGTTTAAAGTAGAGTACAATGATTAGTTGCTAACAACAACAAAAAAAAACCCTTACATGCCTCTTAAGATTGCCATTGGTCTCCAAGAAACTCTCTGCAGAAAAACAAATTCTAAATCATTATTTGAGTGTGATTTTGAGGTAATAATACAAGTTTTCAATCTTTTTGCTTAACTAATAACTGGGGGATGTATCTTCAATAAGCTTATCTGAAATTGTTTACCTTCTGTGAAAAACTATATCAGTAGAGGCAAACCTACGGCACATTGCCACAGTGGGCTATCTGTATCAGTGAAAGCTCTGTTACTGTATTTTTCCTTTAAGACAAAAGATTTTTTCTAAACTAAAACTTCAGTATTCAAGTTTAATTTCAGGATTGGCACTTTGTGATAAATAAGTGGGTTTGGGGTTGCAGTTTGGGCACTCAGTCTCTAAAAGGTTCGCCATCACTGATTCATGTAAACCAGGAGCATTCGTAGAAATAATCTGTAATCTGCAGTTAAGTGTAATAGCTTTAAGTTGTTGCAAATGTAACATTCAATTTTTTAGAAAAATGTAGGAGTTCGAATTGTATGTTATCAGAGTTCTCGTTCGTCACAGTAGTTACGAGCCTTAACATCACCACAGGTGCTGAATCAGTGAAGACTATATGGCTGCTCTTGCTGGGAAGAGCAAGGTCAGGTTCCCAAGAGCTCCTGTATTATCAAACAGTTCACATGTAACCTTGTTTTATGTGCATTTCCATTTAAAGATAACCATAGTTAATAGATTGATGATTCATTAACATTGAATTCATGACCAGCAGCACCCTGATTCATACCTGAATTCACCTCCAACACATGTTTTCTCCATGAGCCTCAGACAGTCTTACTGGGCTCAGGAACACAGCCAGTCATTCAGTACTAGACTTGGAGCCATTTGCATAACAGAATTACTAGCAAAAATAGGGTAAACTTAGCACTGAATAAAATATGAAAAAAAACACTTTTTTACAGTGTGAGCTTAAACAGGAGAAGCATCACCTCGTGTGGCCTCAGCTAGGAACCTGTGTGTGTGCGACTATGCAAACATTTGACCACTCTGTGCGTGTCCACAATAGCCTCGACATCACCACAAGTACCAATTTGGGGTACTTGGGGTCACATACAGAACCGATGAATAGAGGATACACTGTACTACAGACAGCGTGTTAGGGTCACAGCATCGGAAGCAAGATTGGTATTCAGATGCCCTGAATCCAAAATCCAGCTCTTCCACTACGCCCTGTTGCTTTCAAAGACGTTATAGTCTGAATGTTTAAAAATGTTTCTTACTAATTTTTCTGTATGGGTTTTATATTTATACATTGCCAAAATGATCAAATAATTTTCTATTTTAGGCTGAAAAACTTAATTATAAAGATAAGAAACTGAACATTGGTCCAGCGATAAGAAAACAACAAGTAGGAATCTCTCGTATGTATTAAGAACTATTGTATTCTTCTGTATTTTTGCATGGTCCTTTTGTGGAATATTAGAGTTTTTATAACGAGATCATGTTTCTTTCATGTAATAAAGTTATTGTAGCAAAGTTGTATATAGGTGTTTTTTACCACAAATTGATATGTCTTAGTTTTTTGACTAGGGAAAAATATACATAAATAATGGTACCTAAGTATATTCCATATGGTTATATCTTTAAAGGAAAAATCCTTTATGATGAAAATAATTTAAAATAGCAAACTTAATTAGAAGTAATTTAGTAACTTGGAATTACTAATTAAAATTATTTCTTATTACAAAAGTTATTTAAAATTAATCAGTAAAAATACTGAAAGTGAGGATATAGAACTGATATCAGAAACTGCCTTCATGGTGTGTACTGTCCCCAACCACGGGTGTCATAATCACCAAGGGAGCGATCCTTAAAGCTTAGGATGTGTGCCTTCCTCACATTGCTGCAGTGCTCTCGGTTCTTTTTCTTACTCTTGCCACTTATTACAGTAAGCATCTGTATATTTTTTTACCTATAAAACTATTAAAATATTAAAGAAAAACTTCCCATAAAATTATAATTTTTCTTATTTTCCTTAGCCACATCCTAGTGTCTACTGGGATATTTAAAACATTAGGTGGTTATCATAGCTCTGGTAACAAGTGAATAGATTGTGATCATCTGGACTGCTTTGCTTTGACTTAGGAGCTAACCGATAATTGAGCAGAACAGTTCCAAGGAGCACAGCACTTGTCAGGACTCTCTAACCTATTGTGTCTTTTACTCAGAGTGCTCTTTGCCAACCATTTGTTCTTTATTCTGGGGAGGGGACTGGAAATCGGACTCAGGACCTCGCGCTTGCCAGGCAGGCGCTGTGCCACTGAACTATGTCCCTGGCCCCCATCCATGCATTTTTTTTTTTTTTTTTTTTTTGTGGGTACCGGGGGTCGACCTCAGGACCTCGCGCGCCAACAGGCATCCGTGCCGCTGAGCGATATCACCGGCCCCTTTTCCGTATGTGGGTTCCGGGAGTTGAACTCGGGCCCTCGTGCTTGCAAGGCAGGCGCTTAAGCCGCTGAGCCATCTCACCGGCCCTATCCATGCATTTTTTATAGCACAGCTCAAACATCATTTCCTCACAGATACTCCATAGCATGTGTAGAGAGAGATTAATTTTCTGTATATGTAAAGTATACAGGGCCGGTGAGATAGCTCAGCAGCATAAGCGCCTGCCCAGCAAGCGCGAGGACCTGAGTTCGACTCCCGGTACCCACATATGAAGAAAAGGGCCAGTGATATCACTTAGTGGCACAGGCGCCTGCTGGCGCGTAAGGTCCTGAGTTCGACCTCCGGTACCCACAAAAAAATAAAATAAAATAAAATAAAATAAAATAAAATAATACAAATTTTCACTACAGTACTCTGTATTACCTAGTAACATACTTATACTGCCTCTTCATGTGTTTATCAAAATTCTAATTGATTGTGTAATTAGCTAATAACTATTTTGCATACCAGAACCTAACTTCTACAGACACAGAGGCTATGCCATGACCAGTTTTTAAAAAAAGTTTTTGCTGTGTCACCAAGACCTAGTTCAATGCCCTTTAATAGTACACACTGTTATAGTATTCATTTAATGGGTAAACTGTGTTTCATTGATGATCTTGGAAATCTGTGAACCTCCTGAATTTTGTGTGAAATTTTACTTGAGAAAAATAAATGTATGTCTCTGAGAAAAAAGGCTATGAGTTTCATCAGATTCTCAAAAGAATATGGCTTAAAAAACACTGAAATAAATGGTAACAATACTAGATCAAATGCAGTGAAAACATAAAAGCTTAGAAATAGTAATACTGCTTACAGCAGTGGGGCAGTGGAACTGACAGTGTAGTTTGCAGACAGTGTCAGTTCACTTGGAGATCTTCAGAGTGCAGGTTCTGGGGCCCTAGCTCAAGATGTCTGGTGATGGGTCCCTGGAATTTGCATTTTAATAAACTGTTCAGTTGACTCTAGTGTATGTTAATTTTTGAGAAGCACAGGTATAGTTGGAATATTAACAGTTTCAGTCGTTTATAAAACCTTGCTGGTCCAGTGTAACTTTTAAAGTCTCCTCTATGACAGAACAGTATGTGTAATTTGATTTGTTGTTGTATCTTTGTTTTTGTTTTTGGCAGTACTGGGGACTGAACTCAGGGTATTCACACTGAGCTATATCCACAACCCTTTTTTATTTTTTTGAGATGGGTCTTGGTGAGTCAATAAGTTACCTAGGCTGGGCTCAAACTTGTGATCCTTCTGCCCCAGCCTCCCAGAGTGCTGGGATTAAAGTTGTGTGCCATCATGCCCAGTTGACTTTTTTTTTTTTTTTTTGGCCAGTGGTACCTGGCTTGGAAAAAGAGTTGAGGACTCTGCATCTCCAGGCTAGCTACACACAGACTTGTCATGCTTTCAAGAGCAGCAGTTGTAACGAAGGGAGACTGGAGACAAAAGAGAGTCATAGTATGGGTGAATGCCTGCTGGCAGTAAACTCAGGCGAGTAGTAGAGTAGAACCCAGACGTCTTCAGGAAAGTGGAATCTTCTGCAGCTTCACTGCCTCCATCATCTTTGAACTTTAGTGCCTGTAGTCTTCTCAGTAACTCTAAATTGTTCATAAAAATGACTTAGCTGATAATAATGTTTATTGTTAAGTTCTGTGTTTCATTATACTGGTGTTAGAATCTGAATTGGTAGATTTTTTTACCTTAAGCTAATAAAAGTTATAAGGTAATGAGTTTGACAATACATTCTTCAAAGATAGTTTGATATATGGAATTTTAAAACATATTTGTGATGTTTTATTGTACTTTTGTAGTTGTGTTAAATATTTTTCCAAAAGTGTTCAGAAATTACATATTTAAAAAACGTTTCAATTATTTAATCTTTGCTTTAGGTTCTAGTGTAATGCCAGCTGCTGGAACAATGTACCTAACCACTTCAACTGGATATCCTTACACTTACCATAACGGCGTGGCTTATTTTCATACTCCAGAGGTAACCTCTGTCCCACCAGCTTGGCCTGTAAGTAACTTCATTTAAAGAGTTTTCACCTATTAATATCGAATATTATAAACAGCTTTTATTTCTGAAATATTTCATACACAAATAACAAATCACCCATGTCCCTGTCACCCAAGTTTAATAGATGTTAACATTTTGCCATATTTATTTATTTTAAAGGGATAATAAAATATGGCAAATTCAGGTAAAGTTCTCCTTATCTCTATTCTTACCATCTTTTCCTTCTTAGAATGTATTTCCCATCTGTTTTGTATGTTTTTACTGCAGGTGCATGTATCCTTAAACAGCATATAATATTGCTTAGGGTGGTTTGTTTGTTTCTTTGTTTGTTTTTTGGGACAGGGTCTCACTTTATAGTTCAGGCTAGCCTTGAATTCACCATGTAGCCCAGGCTGGCCTCGAACTCATGGCAATCCTCACTCAGCCTCCCAAGTGGTCCACCACACTTAGCTAGGTGTTTTTTGGGGTTTTGTTTGGTTTTTGTTTTTTGGGTTTTTTTTTTTTCTTTTTCTTTTTTGTGGTGCTGGAGATCGAACCCAGGGCCTTGTGCACGCAAGGCAAGAACTCTACCACTGAGCCACAGCTTAGGTGGTTTAAAATACTGTATAAATCTGGATTTTTATTCAACGCTGTTTTTTTTTGAGATTAAATTGTGTTGATCCTTTTTTGGATTATACCACATCCTTAGGTAGGTGGTGTTTTTTTGTTTTTGGTTTTGGTTTTGGTTTTTTTTTGTGTGGGTACCGGGGGGTCGAACTCAGGACCTTGCGCGCCAGCAGGCACCCGTGCCGCTGAGCGATATCACTGGCCCTTTATTCGTGTCTGGGTTCCAGGAGTCGAAGTCAATACCTCGCACTTGCCAGGCGGGCGCTTATGCCGCTGAGCTATCTCACCAGCCCTAGGTGGTTTTTAAACACTGTATAAATCTGGATTTTTATTCAGTGCTGTGTTTTTGAAATTAAACTGTGTTGATCCTTTTTCTGATTATACCCTGTTAATCTTTACATATCTAGTTCACTTTAATATTTTATATTATTCCATTATGTGAATGTACTACAGCTTTTTATATTCCTTTATTCATGGACATTTAAAATTTTTTCTACGGTGAACACTATATTGAACATCCAGATCTTGTATGTATTATGTAAATTTTTTCAGGGCAGTGATTTCAAACGTTTTATCTATATATCCTCTTAATTTTTTTGAAAAATTATAGCTATACTCGTTTTAAGGTGATATCTGAAACTTGTAAGTTTAAATAATTTAGGCATATGGTATATTACAGATTTGCTTTAAATAAATTTTTATTAAAACCTTGTACCCATATATTTAGCTTATTAGAATCATTGAAAATGTCTGCTCTATAGCTCATTTAACAAAGCTAGTCAATTGAATAAAACTAGTAGAAGATCCTGACTTTATTTTAAACTCAAATAAAACAAAAGTTTATATGTATCCCTGTGAACATCAGCTAACTTAATTATTTTTCCTGGATGAAATAAGGTACTATCTATCTCCTCTTTAATGTTTCTTACAAGCTCTTTTTGTTTTAACTCCTCCTATTTCTCTGGGCATTATCCTCTTGAACTGCGTATGTGTTTGATGCACTGATGGTGTTTACATTTCAGAACAAAGCAGTGTAGTAACATCCAGAATGAGAAGTGTGCTGTTATTTAGGGAAGGAAGTGAATGAAAGGGGAATTTTGGAGAGAGGAATCCAGAGAACACAGAACTATTCACAGGCAGATCAAGTCAAGTTTAGGCTCTGAAAATTGGTACTCTTAGTTATTCATGCCTGTAAGTCACTGGAAAATTTTTGTACTCCCCTAACATACTCTGATACATGCATAGAATTGAAATTTCACATGCGTCTTTGACTAAATGTTGACTAAAATCTTCAGAAAGTGCACCTGTTTGTAAACTCTAGCCAGCGGTGGTGTGACACCTCCAAGTTCTTCATACTGTGCCAACCCTTACAGCTACCAGATTCTTACATTTTTGCCAAGGTCATTGTGTAATGTTATTTGGTTCTGTTTTTAATTTGTCTAATTACTGGTAAGAGTGAACTTATTTTCATATATTTATTGGTCATTCCAGTTTCTTCTATGAACTACCTGTTCATATCTTTGCCCACTTTTCTACAATGGTGATTTGGCTTTTTCTTGTTCATTACCTGAATTTTGTGAATTGTAAATAATCTCCTTCCAGTTTGTGGCTTGTGTATTTAACATGGTTTGAGGGTTCCCCCCATAAAAAAAGGTGGTAATTTTTGTGTTATTTTAATGTTGAAAAATATATTGTTTTCCTTTATGGAAACTTTTAGTATCTTGTTTTAAAAAGAATTCCCTTTTTACAAAAAAGCAGATAATCTCTTATATTTTATTTTTTTAATTCTGTAACATTGCTGCCATTCAAAGCTAGATCTTAGGGCCGGTGAGATGGCTCAGCAGTGTAAGTGCCTGCCTGGCAAGCGCGAGGGCCTGAGTTTGACTCCTGGATCCCACATACAAATAAAGGGCCGGTGATACCGCTCAGTGGCACGGGCGCCTGCTGGCACGTGAGGTCCTGAGGTCGACCACCGGTACCCACAAAAAAAAAAAAAAAAAAAAAAAAAGCTAGATCTTAAATCTCTGGGATATGTATTAACTAACCTATCCTTTTCCTGTTCGAAATGAGTCCCCATTCAAACACCACATTGCTCTGTGTGGGTCTGTTCTGCTCCAGTGGTGTACCTGCCTACTCTGCCCAATTCTGCTTTCTTTATCGTGGCTTTATCGTGAGTCCTGAAATCTGATAGGACAGACTCACTTTATTCTTCAGGAGTCTTTTGTCTGTCATAAGTGTTTGCTTTTATAAGTACAAATTTTATAATTCAGTTTGTTTCGTTCTACAAAAAGCCCTTTTGGGGTTTTATTTGAATTTTACATTCAATATATAGATTAATTTGGGACATTTAGGTATTTTCTAATATTGAATCTCCCCATCCATGAACATGGTACCTCTCTCTATTTGGGTCTTTTTCATTCCATCATTTTGTTTCTTCCCCCGTCCCAACTCCTTGAGTTATTATCCTCGCAGTGTCCCTGCTACAGAATTGATGTAATAACTTCATAATCTTATTCTTGAAAAAGGGAACAAGTGCATTATTGATTCACCATTAAACTTCTGTCTGTCTGTCTGTTTCTGTCTCTCCGTAGGCTTTGGAAGATACTCTTCATCAGAGTCTCACAGCCTTGGCATTATTGCCATTTGGAACCAAATGGTTTCTTTGTTGGGGAGAGCTGTCCTGTGCATTGTACGATGTTTAGAATTGTCCCCACCTACCCTATAGTTATGAAAACCAAAAACATTTCCCAGAATTTCCAGATGATCCCTATGACGTAGAATGACCCATAGTGAAAGCTGTTGCCCTAAAACAATTTAGGAAGTTATTTTCTATTCTATTTGCTACAAGGTTTTACTCTAAAAAGAAAATTAATTTTTAAAATAATTTTCTGTATCTGCTGAGACAATGATTTTTTTTCTTTTTTCTTTTTTTTTTTGTACCGGGAATCAAACTCAGGACCTTGTGCTTGCCAGGCAGGCGCGTATGTCACTGAACTACATCCCCAGCACCATTTTTTTCTTTTACCCTATTATAGTAGGTTACATGTTTATTTTCTAATGTTAATCTGCAGTACAATTTTATTAGCATATTAAAATATGTATATCTTACAACATAATGATACTTTTCTTCAGTTTTGGGGGCGTGAACATTAAGACAAACAATACTTAGTTCCCATGTTAGAATCTCAATTTTATTTGCTACAATTAGAGCAATTTTATCTGTCTTGAAATACAACTTGCTTGTTTTATTAGTGATTTGGCATTAAATCTATTTCAGGGCTTCCTCTATCACATTCAAAAGTCAAGTGCTGCTTGTACTTCAGATATAAATGTATCACAAGTTTATTGGATAATTAATTCATTTAAATATCACATTACTAAAAGAACTTGACAGATGTTTCAGTAAATAATGTACTTGCTTTTAAGTAAATGTATGACAAAGGAATGAATGTTAGTTACTTTAAGTAGTGCAAAATCAGTGGGAAAATCAGATGGGATTATTAATTCAGTTTTAAATGCTACTGTAAACATTATCTGCTTCTAGTTTTCACAGTAGAAACAGGAAATGTACCCGTAAGTTCAAGTGCCGTTTTTCTGTAAACATTCTCTTCGACCTATTTTTGATAATTTTTGAAGGTGATACATTTCAGACTAAAAGCAAGTTTTCTGGTACTGTTGTTGTTTTAGTACAGTATTACTGTGGAAACGAAACACTTGGAAATAGGCATACTCTGATGATTATTTACATAGACTAGTAGAGTTGGTAATAATGTCAAGAAGAAGTAGAAAAAAATCATTTTTAATCATTAACGAAAAGTTCACGGAGTTTATGCAACAATTTGAGATGTTTTATTATGAGCTATTTTAAAGAATTTTGTCTAAAACAGTTCTATTTTTCTTTTCTTCATACAGTCACGTTCCATATCTAGTTCTCCTGTGATGGTAGCTCAGCCCGTTTATCAGCAACCTGCATACCACTACCAGGTAGACATTAAATTACAGTTCAAACCGTCTCTGATACTTTCAGCCCTTTCTGAGATCACTTTCATTTTTTCTTTCTCTTGCAAATACTCTATTGATCAAAAAGAGATGCTTAAGCCTTGACAGCGGTATTTTTTCTTTTTTTATGAGGGAATTAAACAATGTTATATAAGAAGATGGACTGTGCTTCATTTTAGCAGTTTTCTTTCCAGTTACATATTTATTATAACTCTGCCCTTAAAATTGCCAGTTTGATAAGAATCTTTTCTCTTTTTACAAATTCTAAGATTCATAGTTTCATCAGTTTCTGTAGTTAAAGCATGTGATACGTGGTTTAATCAGTATTTACTTCCTTCACTTTATAGTTACTTTATTTATGTAATGAGGTCAGTTTTGGTCCCCTGGTAAAATTTACTCTAAAACACCTTTAGCAATAATTCCTGAAGTCAGATACAGGTCTTGGACCACAAGCTGATGTTTTATGTTACTATTAACCTTATGTTAATTTCTTATTGTATTTAATATGATATGCATTTAAGTAACAGCTTGTGGTTTATTGCTTATTATATTATGACAGCCTCTTTTAGTTAACCAGCACTCTTCTTTTTATTAACCTTGGTGGGAAATTGGTGATAAGTGGATTACGATGCCAGACCATTTTGGTTCATAGCAGAGTCATCAAACCATGATTGTAGATCAGACCCAGCCAACAGCCTATTTTTGTAGATAAAGCATTACTGGAGCGTAGCCACATTTGCTTTTGTAGTACCTATGGCTGCTTTTGTGCTAGCATGAGAGAGCTGAGTAGTTTTAACAGAGATCATATGGCCTGCAAATCTTAACATATTTGCTCTTTAGTGCTTTACAGAAAATATTTGTCGATCTCTGATTTATAACATTTCCATATAAAATCACATTCTTTCATACCTCTGGAGCAGGGGGAGAACTTTTTATTTCTGTCACTTTTTCAACTTTTAAAATAGACCTGTGGGCCAGTGAGATAGCTCAGTGGCATAAGCGCCTGCCTGGCAAGCACGAGGTCCTGAGTTCAATTCCCAGTACCCACATATGAAAAAAGGGCTGGTGATATCGCTCAGTGGCACAGGCACCTGCTGGCATGCGAGGTCCTGAATTCGACCCCTGGTACCCACAAAAAAATAAAATAGACCTATATGAAATGTTAAGTTAACATTGTAGGATCAGGCCAGGTATGGTGGCTTTTGCCTATAATCCCAGCACTCAAGAGGCTGAGGCAAGGAGATCGCCATGCATTTGAGGCCAGTCTGGGGTATATAGTGAGACTCTGTCTCAAAAAAACATAACAAAAAATTACAGAATCTTTTTACTATTAGACTTTGGAGAAAATCAATTTTTAATTCTATTACTGTGCTAAATATAATACCTCACTTTAAAAACTAAAGTAATTTAATGACATTTACTTAAAGCACATTATGTAGCATGAGTTTTCCTAGACTGTCACAGAATTTCAGCAGAGGCCCCAGAGACAGATGATTAGGCACCATACCATTTAATGTGACAGGCTGAAAAGCTGTGAACGCAGTTTTGAGATCCTTACCTCATTGCCCACCTTGAGCATCTGTTAAGAAGAGAGATCCATAACAAGGCTTTCTTTAACAAGAGAGCGTTGGAGTGTGGTGCCCTTCCCCTCTGACTCAACCTCTTCTGAAAAAAATATCCTAAAAAGGATCCAGTGGCAAAGACAGGAAGCCTGGGAACATGTTGAACTTTCAGTAGCCATGAGCAAAGCGAACCTCACAGAGGAGACTCTTCGCAAAAAACTTTAGGGTGACTCCAGTTGCAAAAGACTCAGTACAGACAAGAGTAGGCTTCTAGAATCAAGGCCTAGGGCCGGGGATATAGCTCAGTGGCACAGCGCCTGCCTAGCAAGCATGAGTTCCTGAGTTTGATTCCTGGTACCAAAAAAAAAAATCTCCACTAGAATCAAGCCTTAAACGTGCAGTCACAGGTTCCCAGCAGGAAGATCACCAATGAATCCAATAAAGCACCCTAATTAGAGAAGTGACATTTGGCATATGCCAAACCCCTAAAATTACTGTCCTTGCTTTTATCCAGGGACAAGGAAGAACAACGCAGTACGGTGCTTGTAAAGCATTTTCTGCTTGTGCCTTACTGAGTCCAGCTCTTCCTCTCCTTTGTTAATTGATTATATACAGCTATAGCTCACATGACAGATGTACAGTATTCTGGAGAGTTTAATATAGTTTTATATTTTGACTCTGATTTCCTGCTTGACACAAATTATAAGATTATAGGTGTGTTACCTAGATATACCTGAGAAAGATTTTGGCTCCATGTTTTTCAATATAAGAAGTAATTTCACTTCACAATTTTCTTTCTTTTTCTTTTTCTTTTTCTTTTTTTTTTTTTTTTTTTGTTGATACCAGGGGTCGACCTCAGGACCTCGCGTGCCAGCAGGTACCCATGCTGCTGAGCGATATCACTGGCCCTTTTTTCGTATGTGGGTTCCAGGAGTCGAACTCAGGCCCCCACACTTGCCAGGCAGGCGCTTATGCTGCTGAGCCATCTCACCGGCCCACGATTTTCTTTCCAGTTACATATTTATTATAACTCTGCCCTTAAAATTGCCAGTTTGATAAGAATCTTTTCTCTTTTTACAAATTCTAAGATTCATAGTTTCATCAGTTTCTGTAGTCAAAGCATGTGATACGTGGTTTAATCAGTATTTACTTCCTTCACTTTATAGTTACTTTATTTATGTAACAAATCAGCATATCAATCATTATAGTTCAAGTTTTTATTAAAATATTTTCTTAAAAGATTATATTTTATTCTTCATTTTTCAGTATCTCATATGGAACATGGATTTCATATTATCTCAGTTATCATTATAATATAGCAGTATTGTCCCTTAGCAGTTGAAGTGGTCAGAACTAAATTTACAGTGATTTGATTTAGATGGCAGATCCACAGGGTCATCTTCCCGTCTTTTTTGTTTGTTTGTTTAATAATGAGAAAAAATTGCCAGGCGTGGTGGTGCACACCTGTAATCCCAGCATTCGAGAGGCTGAGGCAGAAGGATTACCGTGAGTTTGATGCCAGCCTGGGCTACACAGTGAGTTCAAGGCCAGCCTGGACTACATAGTGAAGCCCTGTCTCAAAAAAGAAAACCAAAGAAAATAATAATAATAATGAGGAAAAGATTTTATTTAAAATGAATAAGAATAAAACATTCTTCCCAGTACCAAAAAATAAATAAATAAATAAAACATTCATTATTGAAAAACAAGGGGGCCGGTGAGATACCTCAGCGGTGTAAGTGCCTGTCTGGCAAGCGCGAGGGCCTGAGTTCAACTCCCGGAACCCACATACAAAAAAAGGGCCGGTGATATCGCTCAGCGGCACGGGCGCCTGCTGGCGCGTGAGGTCCTGAGGTCGACCCCCCGGTACCCACAAAAAGAAAAAAGAAAAAAAACAATGTATCTTAAGAAATAAAGTCCAGCTTTTATATTGTCATTTTACAGTAAGAACCTTAAATAACCACCCCCCCAATCCCTAGTGGTGATTGAACCCAGGGCCTCAGACATGCTAGGAAAGTGCTTTGCCACTAAGATACAGCCCCAGTGCTTTTTAATTTTTATTTTGACACAGTCTTGCTAAGACGCCCAGGCTGGCCTTGAACTCATCCTTTTCCTGCCTCAGTCTGTCAAGTACCTGGGATTACAGATGTGTGCCACTGTACCTGACCCAACATCTTTTTTATTAACAGCTTTATTTAGGTGCAGTTCACTTACCATACAATTCACCTAATAAAAGTATACCGTTGAATAGTTTTTAGTAAATTCATTGTTATTGTGCAGTCACACCAAAGTCAACTTTAGAATATTTTAACCAGCACCCCCTTAAAGCTTACCCATTAGCTGTCACTCTGGTTCCCCACTCCCCGTCCTAGCGAGGCAGCCAATAATCTCTGTCTTCATAGATTTGCCTGTTCTGGATATTTTACATAAAAAGAGTTATGCAATGTATGGTATTTCATGACTGGCTTTCTTCACTCAGCATGAAGATTCACTCACATGGTTGCAGATACTTGTACCTCATCTCACAATAAAATCCCTTGGTGTGGGTCCACCAAAATTTTCATTCATCAGATGATAGACATTTGAATTGTCTCTGCTTTTTGGCTGTTACAAATAATGTTGTGATGAACAAGTTTTTGTGGGACATACATTTGCATTTTTCTTAGGTTTTACACCTAGAGTGAAATTTATGTACTTAACTTTTTAAAGAAGTGTTGCACTGCTTTGCAGAATGGCTGCACCATTTTATAGTCCCACCCGCAGCTTATGAGGATTCTAACTTCTCCACACCTTCACTAACACTTGTCCTCAGGTTCGCTTTTGATTACAGCTGTCCTAATGTGTATGAACTGGTATTACATCACGGCTCTCGTTTGTATTTCCACACAGGCTAGTGATGTTAACCACCTTCTTTTTATGTGCTTATTGGCTGTGTATATATAAATTTCATACATAGTGGTGCCTTGGTTCACAAACTCAGTTCTTTCCATGATTCTGGTCACAAACCAAACTGGATGAGAACTAAATCAAACTTCCCCATAATGTCAACATTGAACCTTGCCATTTAATTTGATTCGATTCTCATCCAACTTGGTTTGTGACCAGAATTATGGAAAGAATCAAGTCTGTGAAGTAAAGTAACACTGTTTAGATACGTATAGCTTACTAGCCACATGTATCTATGTCTTTTATATATATCTTTCTTGGTGAAAAGTCTGTATCATTCACTCATTTTTAAGTTGGGTTACTAGTTTTTTATTTTTGAGGTTTTGTTTTGTTGTTTTTTTAATGTGGGTACCAGGAGTCGACCTCAGAACCTCACACTTGCCAGCAAGCGCTTGGGCCGCTGAGCGATATCACCAGCCCTTTTTTTCCTTTATGTGGGTACCGGGAGTCGAACTCAGGACCTTGCAGTTGCCAGGCAGGCGCTTATGCCACTGAGCTATCTCACCAGCCCTATTTTTGGGTTTTAAGAGTTCTTTATTCTTCATATAATTTCTTTGTCAGATACATGACTTACAAATACTTTCTTCCATATCATGTGTTATATTTTCACTTCTTGTTGGTGTCCTTTGCAGCATTAAAGTTTTGATGAGGTCCAGTTTATCTGTTTTTTTCCTTTTGTTGCTCTGGTTATTGTTATGTGTGTTTTTGGTGTCATAATTTTATTTTTTTTAATTTGTACAAAATTTATTTTTAATATACACATTTAGAAAACCATAATGTTGAATAGATTGTAGAAAAGTGCTTGAGAGTAATATTTCCCATCGTGTCAATTTCAAGGCAAATTGGATTTGATAAAATCCAATATTCATTTATATCAATGTACACCTCTGTGTAGATGTTCTTTTTTTAAGTTTTTGTCATCATTTTTAAAACATTGCTAATTCAGTATTACAAAGCTTTACACATTTTTCTAAGTGTTTCATCATTTTAGCTTCTACTTTTTGGTCTCTGGTCCATTGTGAGTTAACTTTTATATATGGCTTAAGGGCCCAACTTCATTGTTTTGCATGGCACTGTCCAGTGTTTATGACCTGGGTGGTTTTTTGTTTGTTGTTTCTCATTTTAGGCCCCAGCACAGTGTCTTCCAGGACAGTGGCAGTGGGGTGTTCCTCAGGTAAATATGAACAATCAGTATCTAATTTAAATACATAAAATCTGTATTCTCATGAAGACTGTATGGAGACTAGTCAGGAAAACTACCTTTCAGACCTCCCTCTTCTTTTTACTGTGATTCCTTTAAAAGTTCATTTAATAACTATAGTCTCACTTCCTCATTTGTAAAATGGATGTAATGATACTACACTTTTGTACATTTCCTTACATGATGTTTGTGAAGATAAATGAGATATATAAGTAAAAGAATTTTATAAGTCAGTGCTATATAAACATGAAAAATTATTTCTTTTTACTATTGGTATTATTGGAAATTTTAGCATTTGTCTAGTTTGACTTTCAATTTTGCTTCAGTTTGACTTACCCTCATAAATAAGTACAGGTTTGATATCCTTATCCTAAATTCTTAGGAGCAAAATAGTTACATACTTCTGAGGTTTTTTAGATTTTGGAATATTTGTATAGGCATTACTAGTTAAACATCCCTAATATCAAATCCAGAATGCCCTAAAATCTGAAACTTCAGAGACGTTCAAACTGTATTGTTTTCCAAATTTTAGAACAAGTAATATACCACCAAAAATATTGTTTAATGACATTTTCCCACTTCTATGGGAAGTCACAAAGCTGAGTGGACATGCCAGTTTAAATATCATGGATTATATTATTACAGCCTTTAATGGTGATATTAATGTAACCACAGTTATTATCTGAATTGACGTGTAAGACTCTGAGGCACTAATAACTCTTGGTATTAATGGTGATTGTTCTTTAATGACATCTGTGCAATTCCAATTTATAAAAACCCAGAGTTCCTAATCTATTGCTAAGATAATTCTGTGCTATTCCTTAAAAACTAGTTCAGGAAAATATGAAATAAATATATCTCACATCTTTTGGGTAAGTCATTGGTCTAACAGTGGTGGTGAACCTATGACGCAAGTGCCACAGCCCAACTGTATGAAAGCTCTAAAAGGTTCACCATCACTTGTCTAACAGAAATAATTAATCATATTTGAATTTGAAATATTGTTTTGTGTTTTAGTCTCCTGCATCTTCTACTCCATTCTTATACCTGCAACCTTCTGAGGTAATTTATCAACCCATGGAGATTGCACAAGATGGTGGATGTGTTCCTCCTCCACTGTCTCTGATGGAAGCTTCCGTTCCAGAGGTATCTGTGGCTTTTTTTATTTGTTTGGTTTTTAATTTTGGTCAGTGCTGGGGATGGAGTAGGGTCTTGCACATGCTAGGCAAGCACTCTACAACTGAGCTACATCTCCAGCACTATACCCCAATATTAATATTAAAGTAACTGATCTTTAGCTATTTCTTTTTCTCTTTTTTTAATTTGTTCAGGACCCTCATTGATACTGCTTATCTTTGATTTATTTATATCTTTTCCTCTTTTTTGTATCTAAGAATGCTTCATCTTGGACTTCACTAACTAGTTCTGATCATTCCTCAATCAACTATTCATTGAACTAAGCTCATCTCTGACTTAATCATGCTGAAAATAGTGAGATATCAAATGTTTTGCCTTCTCATTTTACCTGTCAATCGGTATTATTGTTAATATTCTGTCAGTTAGAAACATAATCGTTAAGGCAGTAAAGAAAAATACCTAAAGAAATCTTCCTTAAAATACATAACTCAGGCCGGTGAGATGGCTCAGCGGCATAAGCACCTGCCTGGCAAGCACGAGGTCCTGAGTTAACTCCCGGAACCCACATACGAAAAAAGGGCCGGTGATATCGCCCAGCGGCACGGGCACCTGCTGGCGTGCGAGGTCCTGAGGTCGACCCCTGGTACCCACAAAAAAAATAAAATACATAAGGCTGGGTGTGGTGGCATACACCTGTAATCCCAGCACTCGGGTGGCTAAGGCAGGAAGATTATTGTGAGTTTGAGGCCCGCCTGGGCTACAAAGTGAGTTCAAGGCCAGCCTGAACTGCATAGTGAAAGCCTATCTCAAAAAAAAAAAAAAAAAAAAAAAAAAAAAAAATATATATATATATATATATAAAATTCAAGTTTATTTTATAACTACAAATTATAAATATCATCTTCAGTGTCTTTAAATTGTATCTTTGAGCCATCATTGATAGCCTTGCCACCTATGTGCCAGGAATTATGCATGGTATATTTTAAATCAGTGTTATAAAAATTAGAAATGAGCACCCATCTCCTGGTTTGAGTACATTGTTTTTTTATATTGCTAAGGTTTATAACGCTATAATTCTTATTCTGGAACAATAATTTCAACAGTTACACCTTCATATTTACTATCAACACTTCTATTAGATTCTTCCATGCTTTGTCTCACCCTTATTTTTTGTGGTTGCTTCTTTCCAGTTTTGCTGAGGTATAACTGATGAGTAAGAATTATGCTGTAGATGTTTTGATGTGTATATGCATTTTGAAGTGGTTACTACAGCCAAGCTAATCCATCACCCTACTCACTTATTCTTGTTTGCTTGCAGTGAGAACAGTTTAACATCTACTCTCAATAACATTCAAGTAAATAGCACATTATTACTAACAGTAGTCACTGTGTTATACACATTGAGTATATACACAATGAGTGTTATACTCATTCTAACTGACTCTGTCCCCTTTGACCAACATCTCCACATCCTACTCCCTAACCATTTTACTCTGTGCTTTGATGAGCTTGATTTTTTTCAGAATCCACATCTGAGTGACATCATGCAGGATTTATCTATCTGTGCCTGGCTTACTTCATAGCAGTTTCCTCTGGTTTCATCTGTGATGTCACAGATGACAGGATTTCTTCTTTTTTAGGCTGAATAGTATTCCATTTTGTATATAATAATACAATAATATAATAATAATATAATATAATATAATAATTTAGATACTTACCAGGTTATTTTTACTGGAATCTAGTAAGATTTTTCTGAATATATAGCTAATTATTATCTTAAAACTTGTATTTTGTATGGTATTTCCACACAGAGAATGATATTTGTATGCTTGTATTTTAATATTATTTCTGGTAGAAGATATAGTCTAATTTCTATATAATTTAATGAATTGTTTAAGTGAGATTTCCCTAAAATTAGAAACTGCAAGGCTTTTATAGTGTTAGTCAAGTTTCCTTTAAAAAAAAAGTATCTTTACACATTTAATGGTTATTTTAAACCCTTGCCAAGTCTTTAGTACTACCAATTCCTCTCTTTCATTCTCAGAGCATAGCTTTACTTTCTCTTTTACAGAGTAGAAACCAATTTGTGCAAAACAACTCAGTCTGCAATCCCCAACATATAGACTAAAACAAATCCCAACTCTTCCTTAGCTTTTGATATCTATTTAGTAACGTTGAGTCTTGTCCAAGGTCATTTCTGACTCATGCTCTGGATATTTTCAGCTCCTTTCCATTCCATCTATTACCCTTTTATTAAGTCTTTTTTTCCCCTCCATTGGTTCACAGCTTCACCACTTACTGTGTTACTCAGAGGAATTAATCCTCACGGTCTTGCTTTCATAATTTCCTTATTTGTAAAATAAGGCTCTTTCTCCCTGTGGTTCTCATGATACTACTCTTTTCTGGGATTCCTTTTTCTCCTTTTATTTTTCCCTTGTAAACTAATCTTTTGCTCCCCATGATTTCATGTTTGGCTCTCCATTCTTTCACCCTCTGTATTCACTCCTATGCTGTCCATAACAGTCTCCCTCTTGAGTTTCAGACTGCCTATCCAGTACCATAGCCACTCGCCACATGTGGCCATAAGCACTTAATTGTGGCAGGATCAAATTGAAATGTCACGTACATGTGAAATATATACCAGGTTTTTATGACACAATATGTTCCCCCAAAAACGTTAAAAGCTCAATAATTTAATATTGTATATATTTTGATATGATAATAGTTTGAACATTTTGGTTTAAATAAAATATGTTATGAAAAAATAATTTCACCTGTTACTCTTTTCTAACATGACTCCTGGAAAATTTTAAGTTACATATGTAGTTCACATTACATTTCCTTTGGACAGTACACCCTTACTAGAATTCCTACAAATACTCTAAATTGTGCATGTCATAAGTCTGACTCCTCTCCAGCCCCTTCACATACACTTACATAAACGTCAGACTTTCCTGTGTTCCAGTGAATGGTGCCTCATCTTAGACAAGCCGTACATCTGGGTTTTTTTGTTTTTTTTATGTGGGTACCGGGAGTCGACCTCAGGACCTCGCGCTTGCCAGGCAGCGCTTGTGCCACTGAGCAATACCACCGGCCCTTTTTTTTTTTTTTTTTTTTTTTTTTTCCCTTTTTACGTGGGTTCCGGGAGTCGAACTCCGGACCTCGCGCTTGCCGGTCAGGCGTTTATGCCGCTGAGCCATCTCACCGGCCCCATGCATCTGTTTTACATACTCTGTTCCCTCTTGTTGTTCCACTGCTTCTCTTCCAGCTGTCTTACAATGTGTGATCTTTCTTCCAGCCTGCCGAACTACCTGGGCAGATCTCCCAGATGAGGTGTGTTCTTGCTTCCTTCTGTGTCTTTGATGACACTACTCCCTCAGTTCTTTCCCTAATTCTTCAAAGTCAGGCATCAGCCCCACAAGGAAACTGTCCTTGACCACCCTCCCCACCTTTATTAAGGAACACCAAGTACTCCTTTTCTTTTCTCCCACGCATCATATATGTGTCTCATAGGACATATGGTAATTTGACTACTGCCTGTTTCTTGATCAGACTATATGTTAATTAATCAGAGATAATGTATTTTTATGTTTCTCTTTATTGTATAGCAGAATGCTTAGCATATTGTAATGCTAAATAACTATTTTTAATTAACAAATGAAAATAATCTCTCTCCCCCCACATACTCCCTCCTTCCCCACACCCCCCTTTCCTTTTATAATAGCCTTATTCTGATCATGGAGTTCAAACAATGTATCACCAGGTCTATGCTCCAAGTGCCTTTGCTATGCCTGCGCCTGTGATGCAGACTGAAGCAATTAAAGTAAGAAGTTTACGTTGATTCTTTTTCTGTTTTTGTTCAGTTATATGTCAAGTTTTCCAAATTTCTTTTCTGGAAAGAGAAATGGTATTTTTATCACATTTGTGATCAGAAGTACAGAATTCATTCATGTTGCAGAAATACAATTCCAAATTAATTATAATTCCTATTAATTAGTTTTAAAGACATTATGAATCATACATGGCCCAAATTTTTTGGTTATTGTGGTAAAATAAATATAAATTTAAGTTTTACCATTTTAACCATTTTGAGTACACAGATCAGTGGCATTAATTACATTCACAGTGATATACAGATAATCACCATTTCCAAACTTTTCCATCGCCCAAATAGAAACTGTTTGCATTCAGCTGTAAATCATCTCTTTTTGCCATACCCCCAGTCCTTGATAACCTTTAGTCTACTTTCAGTCTCTATGAATTTTCCTATTCTGCATATATATTTTATATACTCAGATTCTGATCATCTGTGTTGATGTCACATAACATTTATGGGGAGATGGAAACAGTCAGTGAGTTGCTCTTTCTGATTAGGAATGTGTTCATGCTCCCTAAGTCAGATTCAGGCCAGAAAACAATCAACTGTTGTAGTTAGGTCTGTGTGTATATATGATTTGGCTGTCTACAGTATAACAAGGATACTTCCTATCCCTTTATTAACTAAGTTTCTTAGTGAAATCATTGTATCATCACTTTTGGGAAATGGACTTTATCTCTACTAAAGAACTGCAGATTGATTATTGAGATGGCGACATAACTTTCATGTGCACTGTAGTTTGACAAGGAAAGGAGGCATACTCTTTGCAATAAAATGACAGATGAGCTGTTTCACACTGATACTCATACTTCTGACCCATCGTATGTATTGAACTCAATACCAAGACAGTCTACAGTAATGAGCCTTTCCTTACCCAATCCACACTCACTGTTGTGACTATGCTCTGAATCTCTTCACTCTATCACCACAGTGTAAACACAAAACTACAGTTTTGGACTCATGTCAGTCCTGATTTTTACTAAACCTTATTTATAGAGACTTCATATTTTAGCATTGTTATAAAATCTTTTAAACAGTCTTTCCTCTGATGTTAACATTTTCTCCAAATATACACCTCTAGAAATAGCTGATACTGCTATGGCGTATTGGATGGCTACTAAGTATTTTTCAGAGAGAGCGAAAGAGAATGACAAATACTTGAAAATATACTGATTGAATAATTCAAATAAGAGAATTGAGTGGTGGGTAGTATAGGTTAGGAGAATGTTAAGATTCTTAATTTAAAATTCTTCTAGTTTTAGAGTATAGAAAAGAGACCTCTTCTATCATTTATTCTATCAATTATAGCATCAAACACAGAGTACTGACAAACCCCTTTTTGCTGTGGGTAGGGGTGGTATATTATTGGTCTTTAGCGTTTGTCAGTACTGTTTGTGTTTGATGCTATAACCGATGCTGATTTTATTACTGTAGTGAAGATGACATAACTGTCGCTATTAATTGGTTTTCTCGGGATCCCAGTATCTGGTTTGCCTTGGGGTCATTAACAATACTGTGGCCCATTCCTGGAGAACTGAGTACTATGCCAAATATACTGCAGCCTCCCATCCCAAGTAAATGTAGGTAGCTTGATCCTGGGACAGAGGCAAAGTCCAGCAGTTAGCCACAGCTGCAGGGCACTGCTGAAAAGTAGATATTAACTAAAGAGGTCTCCATACTAAAAACAAAGCTTTCCACTACAATCAGCCAGCGACCCTCAAAACAAAAAACAAAAAAACAGAATAGAAGCATGAGAAGACAAGCCAACAGAATGCTTCCAAAAACGCTAATTCCCTAATAGCTGATCCATGGGACATTAAAGTGGATGAAACCAAAAGCCATGTAACCCAAATTATTTGAAATGATATCAAGGGAGATAATAAAACAGATCAGTAAGGCATTTGGCAACCTCACAGAAGATATAAGTAATAAGATATCGCACCAAATAAAACGATCAGTTTACAGAAGACACTAATAAAGAGCTAGCAGAGCTAAACAAAACAATGCAGAACACAAATGACCAGCATAGAAAAGAATTAGTCCATAAAAAGGCTCCAAATAGAAATTCAGAAGATTAAAACTTCTGTCAAAAAGTATGGGCAGCAGAAGTGACCAGTGCGAGGACAGTGTGTCAGAACTAGAAGACATAGCTGTTGTCCATGAAGGATTAATGAGAGGAAACTTCAAAATGACAAGAGAACATAAAAAATGGATCCAACAGCTCCTAGCTGATGCAAAGAAAACTAATCTAATTGGAATGAGTGAAAAATCAGAAGACAGCACAAATAGAATAAAAATCTCTTTAATGAAATAATAGCAGAAAACTTTCCAAATAAGGAAAAAGAATTTAATATACAGATAAATGAAGCATAGGATCAGAAAAGAACTTCTCACATCATTGTCAAAATTCCAAAAGTCCAACAGAACAGAATCTTAAAAGTGGTTAAAGAAAAGCAATGAATTGCTTATAAAGCCGGTGAGATAGTTCAGCGGCATAAGCGCCTGCCTGGCAAGCACGAGGTCCTGAGTTCAACTCCCGGTACCCAAAAAAAAAAAAGTGAATTACTTATAAAGGTAAACCTATAAAAATTATTAAAGATTTCTCAACACAAACATTAAAGGCCAGGAGACCTTGGAGTGAAGTATTTCAAGCCCAAAAAGAAAACATTTTCCAACCCAGGCTGATATAGCCCACAAAGCTCTCTTTCAGAATTAATGGAGAAATAAGATATTTTCATGATGAAGAGCACCTAAAGAAATTCATGAGCACTAAATCAACACTCCAAAAACTTCTGAGAGATATCCTGAAGCTACCAATGACAAAAGGTCTGATAGAATAAATACACCAGGTAGGGTGAGTAATGAAGTAGAAGGGAGAGATAGGGTAAACTAGCAACAGGAAAATAAGGCAATGAGAGGAATAAGTCACTACCTATCAGTAATAACTCTCAATGTGAATGGTCTCAATTCTGCAGTCAAAAGACACAAACTGGCAGAATGGATCAGGAAACAAAATCCAATAGTGTTCTGTATAAAAGAAACACACTCAACCCAAAAGAAGCTCATAGACTAAAATCAAAGGATGGAAAACAATATTCCATTCAATGGTAACCTATAAAAAAAGCAGGTATAGCTTATCCTGTATTCAGACAATGTGGACTTCAAGCCAAAACTGACCATAAGAGGCAAAGAAGGTCACTGTACTGGTCAGGGGAACAATCCAACAGGAAGAGATGACAACTATTAACATGAATACCCCAAAAAGGTACACCAACTCCATAAATGAATGCTACTGGACATAAAAGAGCAGGTAAGCACAATTACAGTGGGGGGACCACAATACCCCACTATCACAAATCAACTAGACAAAAAATATCAGAGTTGAATACAACCTTTGAGCAAATGAACTTAATAGATATCTACAGAGGGTTCTGCCCAGCAGAATACACATTCTTCTCAGCAGCACATGGAACTTTCTCCAAAATAGATCATATACTAGCCAAGAAAACAAGCTTAAGTAAATGTAAAAGAATTAAAATCGTATGGTGCATATTATCAGATCATAGCACAGTAAAACTAGAATTCAACAACAAAATATAGCAGATATGCAAATGCATGGAAACTAAAGAGTATACTCTTAAACAATGGGTTACAGAAGAAATCAAGAAAGAAATAAAACAGTTTCTAGAACTAAATGATAATGCCAGTACAACACACCAGGACTTACGGGAGACAATGAAAGCAGTTCTGAGAGGGAAGTTTATAGCTATGAATGCCCACATCACAAAAACAGAGCAAGCTCAAATATATAAGCCAACAATTCACCTCAATGTCCTAGAAAAACAACAATCTAAACCCAAAACAAGTAAAGGAAGAAAATGATAAAGATTGGAGCAGAAAGCAAAGCAGTTGAGACCAAAAAAAAAAAAAAAAAAAATACAGAATCAATGAATCAAAGAGTTGGTTCTTTGAAAGAGTAAGCAAAATAGACAAACCCTTAGCCAATCTAACCAAAAAAAAAAAGGAGAAAAAAGATAAGTTAAAGATAAGTAATAATGAAAAAGGTGAAATCTCAATGGACACTGCCAAAGTCAAACAGATTATTAGCAACTACTTCACAAATCTGCACCAGTAAATTGGAGAATACAGAAGAAATGGAGATTCCTAGATACATATGAATTACCAAAACTGAACCAAGAGGATTTAAAAACCCTCAATAATACAACAACAGACAATGAAATTGAAGCAGTAATAGAAAACCTACAAACCAAGAAAAGGCCAGATTTGGATGGATTCACTGCTAAAATCTACAAAAACATCAGGGAAGATCTAGCACCAATACTCCTCAAGCTCTCTTAAAAAATGGAAAGAGAATACTCTCAAGATCAGCCCTGGAAGCTAGTATTACTCTGATTTCAAAACCTGACAAAGATACAATCAAAAAAATGAACTACAGCCCAATTTCATTAATAAATATAGATGTGAAAATCCTCAACAAGATACTGGCAAACAGAATGCAACATATCATCAAAAACATCATACATCATGACCAAGTACAATTCATTCCAGGAATGTAAGGATGGGTCAACATATGCAAATCAATAAATATATCACATAAACAGAAGCAAGGACAAAGGTCACATGATCATTTTTAATAGATGCAGGAAAAGCCTTTGACAATATCCAACATCCTTTCATGGTAAAAAAAAAGTGAAGAAAATATGTATAGAAAGACCTTATATCAATCTGATAAAAGCCATTTATGACAAACCTACTGCCAACATCAAAATGGGGAAAAACTGAAAGATTACCCTCTAAAATCAGGAAGAAGATAAGGATGTCCACTATCCCCACTTCTGTTCAACATAGTACTCAAACATTAGCAAGAGCAATTAGGCAAGAAAAAAAATAAATATGTACAGGAAAGAAAGAAACCAGAGGCCGGTGATATAGCTCAGCGGCGTAAGTGCCTGCCTGGCAAGCGCGAGGTCCTGAGTTCAACTCCCAGTACCTGCATTAAAAAAAAAAGTTATCATTTGCAGATGGCATGATTCTCTACATAAAAGACCCAGAAAAGTCCACCCAAAGACTCTTAGTATTAAAACCAAATTCAGTAATGTAGCATGATACAAAAATCAGTAGTACTCCTGTGCATTAATAATCTGCTGAGGAAAAAGTACCATTCCCAATAGCACCAAGAAAAATTTAAATACTTAGGAATTAACGTAACTCCTCTACAGAAAGACCTCTACAATGAAAACTAAAGATCAGAGAGGACATCAGAAAATGGAAAGATATCCCCTAATCCTGGATAGGCAGAACCAATATAGTCAAAATGGCCATACTTGCAAAATTGATGTATAGATTTAATGTAGTCGCAATTGAAATACCAACAGCATTCTTTACAGAACTGGACAAGACAGTGCTAAAATTCATATGGAATCAGAAGAGGCTCAGGATAGCAAATGCAATCTAAGGTAACAGGAGCAAAGCAGGAGGCATCACAGTCCTGAACTTGAAGTTATATTACAAAGCTGCAGTGATAAAGACAGCGTGGTACTGACACACAGACAGACATGAAGATCAGTGGAACAAAATAGAGGATGCAGAAACAATTGCAAGCACATTCAACTATTTGATCTTTGATAAAGGGGCCAAAAACATACACTGGAGGAAAGATAGCCTCTTTAATAAGTGGTGTTGGAAAAACTGCCTACCTACATGCAGAAGACTGAATCTAGAGCCATGCTTCTCAGACCTCATGAGAGCAAGCAATAGGATTTGGTATTCCATCTTTCATTAATATTTTTTTTTTTTTTTTTTTTTTTTTTTTTTTGTGGGTACCGGGGGGTCGACCTCAGGACCTCGCGCGCCAGCAGGCACCCGTGCCGCTGAGCGATATCACCGGCCCCTTTTTCGTATGTGGGTTCCGGGAGTCGAACTCGGGCCCTCGCGCTTACAAGGCAGGCGCTTAAGCCGCTGAGCCATCTCACCAGCCCTCATTAATATTTTAAATTGACCTGTT
Organism: Erethizon dorsatum; assembly: GCA_028451465.1. NCBI lineage: Eukaryota > Metazoa > Chordata > Mammalia > Rodentia > Erethizontidae > Erethizon > Erethizon dorsatum. The sequence goes on along the minus strand of CM051826.1, from coordinate 137,372,330 downwards.
TCTGAATTGCATGGGGATGGAGTATGAGCCGTATCTTTTTATTCCAGTGAATTATTCTTCCTTCTGTATTTACAGTTTATTCCAAATGCAGTAATCCCCTCCCTCTTATCTATGGAGAATACATTCCAAGACTCCCAGAAGATGCCTGAGACCTCCAACAGTTCCAAACCCTACATACGTACAAGTGCTTTTCATTCTGATAACCGGCCACTAAGTGACCCATGGGCAGACAGCATGTACAGCATAGATGTATTGAGCAAAGAAAGGCAGGATGTACCTACCACCAGGGCATGATGGAGCGAGACACCGTGTGATTCATCCCACTGCTCAGAACAGCAAGCAACCGAGGTCATGCTTGTTAAATTATACTTAGGAATTATTTATTTCTGGAATTTTCCACTTAACCGCATGTAATTGAAAGTACCGGGCCAGTGAGATGGCTCAGCGGCGTAAGCGCCTGCCTTGCAAGCGCGAGGGCCCGAGTTCGACTCCCGGAACCCACATACAAAAAAAGGGGCCAGTGATATCGCTCAGTGGCACGGGTGCCTGTTGGCGCGCGAGGTCCTGAGGTCGTCCCCCTGGTACCCACAAAAAAAAAAAAAAAAAAGTACCAAGCATAAAACTGCAGATAAGGTAGGACAACTGTACCCATCTAAGAATATTGCCAAGATCCAGTAACTTCTTATCCCAAGGGTTCTTCGGGTCCCTAGGGTCTTGTGCTAGTTGTTGTCCTTTAGATTCTCTTTACTCAATTCTGTCAGCTCGCTTGTCCTCCAGTTTCATTAATCCTAGGATGTGGCTCCTTTTCCTTGCATTCAGTTTGAACTTTCAGCATTGCTGTCAGAAATATATTTCTTTCTCTTTAACAACTATTAATACACACAGTTCTCTTTGCCTGCAACACTGTGTTTTCCAGTTTTCACTTACGTTTTTATAGTGTTTGAATTTGATGTGAGTACCTTAATTTGCTTCCTAATTTAATCCTAAAACATTATCCTCTGAGTGATGGTCACAACCTCCTCAAACAGTAAATCATGTGTACACAATTTCTTGCACTTTTCAGAATCCTCACCGCTTCAGTTTCCCCATTTAACTCCTCTAAAATCAAAACAATACCAATGATGTTTCTGACCTCCTGGTGCTATGTAGTCTCTTCTATACTTAATTGTAACTTAAAACCACAATTTGTTATTGTCTTTTAATGATTCTGTTGGGTGCATCTCATGTGGGGTCTTGCCTGAGCTGTCCAAGTCAGCACCCAACTGGTCTAAACAATTACGGAAAAGTCCCAGGGTGGCATAGGTGTATGGAATCCCTCTAGATTATATAGCATAAGTACCTATGCCTCTCCTGAGGCCAACTCAAAGAGTACTTTTTGTGTTCCAGACAAATTTCTAAATAGCTTTCTACCAAACTTTATTCCCCTTTCAAAAACAAGTTTTGAAAACTCACCCAGTAGAAGAAAATGTTGTAACTTATTTGTAATTCATGCTGACATTCTCCTCCTTTTATATACTGAACACAATGCTGGGACATTAGAGATTGTCTAATATAGATTTTAAACTCTCAGAAATCAGAAAGCAAGCCTTTCTTGCATTCTGGACCCCTCCTAATTGCTAGCTTCCCACTTCATAACACTCTAATTAGTACCACATGTTCTCTAAATATTTAGTGAATGTTGACTGATGTTGTATGCTTATCTACTCTTACTCCCTTTTTTTCTGTTCTCTTTTTGATCTGTATTTTCTCTTTACTTAACAGACAGTGTGGAGCATTCATTATTAAGACAACTGGGTGGCTCTAATCCAACTCGACTGATTTCTTGTCCAGTGATCCTTGAGTGACCAAGATCCTGCTCCAAGGAACTGGCTAGAAGCTGCCCATTGTGAAATTTAGGATTAGTCAGTATCTCAGCATACTTATTTATTCCAATGTAAGCTGTCTAAATTTTATGAAATTTGCTTTTTCAGCTGTTTTACAAAAATTATTTAGGTAGATGTGGCATGTTGATTTTTTATGTGTTAATCTAACTGTAGTGTCATTTTTTACGTTTTATCCATTCCTAAATAACAACCACATTGGGAATAGTGAGGTGTCTTTCATTTTCTCTGCTTTGTGTTCTCAGGCTTTTAGATACTATGTTTCATATTCTTTTTTATTATAATATTTATGATAAGAATCATTTCAATTTTAATAGAATTTTTAATATTTCTGTACCTTCTAGAGCATAGTATGTTATTTAGCCCTAATGATTTACTGTTATTGCTTTGCTACTTTATCATTTAATATGCTTTTGTTTAATCTTTTATTTGTTACAGCTATTCCTTACTTTTGTTTCTGCCATAGTTATTAGAATTTAAATAGTATTTACACTTATTTTATCTTCCAAATATTAGAAATACCACAGACATGATCAACATATTTGCTTTTTCATGTGATTAATTTGACTATATTTTTCTCTAATACCATAACCTGCAGCATCATACATTTGGTACCACTTTTATATAATGTAGAGCTACCTCGTGGAATTTTAATAAAAGAAGGGCTCCCCTCTGACATGATCCTATAACACTGACTGACATCCCACTGTATTAGGGTGCCTAGAATGCTTTCATCTTTCAACCTTTCCTTCTTTTTACCAGTATACTCAATTATATATGTGACTAATTGTTAAAAGTACAGTTATTTTTATAAAGTGCAAAATTATTTCTTACACCAAAGGAAAATGTTAGATTCTGATTCTAAAGCCAATTCATATTATAAAATTGGGAAATGGCAGGGGAACTATTGTTGAGAAGATGCAGAACAAACTGGAAAACCTTTTAATTACTAAAATTTCTATAGCAGTCGCAGAAATACCCCTTTTATATTCATTTGCAGTTCTTCCACTAACTTTCTAATTTTAGAAGAGAGGGAAAGCCCGCAAGTGGAATTACTGTAATAAATCTCTCTTCCCTCTCCTGTTCCAACTGCAGATGTATTCCTTACTCAGCAGCGGCAGCAGAAACAACATATAGACCCGAGTTTTTCCAAGTGTGTCAGATAAGGTGCTCCCCTTTGAAACCACGAGTACCTCTGCCAGTCAGATGGTTTCATGAGAATGGTAGGAACCTGTGGATGTACACTAGCATACAGGAACCTCGTGTGCATTAATTATTCTCATTTATAGAAATATAAATAGGCTGAGTCCCACAATGAAATTTCAAAAGTTTCTGTTCTGTAAGTAAAAAAATTAACCACAGATGTTAGAGATCATCTTTTAAAAGCATAATCCTTGAGAATAAAATAGTTGATTGTTTTGATATTCAAATATTCAACATGATGCTAAACAAATCCTGGACTGTTAATAAAAGTGATGTATTATTGGGCAAGGATTTTTGATAATAATTGTTACCGAAGTGTGTGTCTTCCACAGTTATATAGATTATATGCATTCACACGCATTTATATTATGTATATGCACACATATATAGATTATCTGTGTACCCTACATACATTATATATACATAATTCATACATGTACTTTTAGAATTTAGCTTTGAGATGCTTATGAAATTGGAGTTTATTGACATTCTGAATATATGGGTGATATCATCTCTCTTTCTTCATAGCCTGGTTTGATAGTACAAACATACTTCTAAAAACAGATAAATTGAGAAGACAGAATCTTTCCTTGCATGTAAGAAGTGTAGCCCATTTTATTTTTTCTATTTTATAGTGTATCTTCAATCAGTAATTTTGAAAAGCTTTTACTTAGTACACAAAATTTCAAACTAGTAGACTAATAAATTATGGATTTCCAATTTTATCATTCTTTTTAGGCATGCCGCTTAAAATAGTATCAATTAATGTAATGCCAAGCCTGATTATAATTAAATAAAAGTACACGGTAACAGACTGAATAGATAAGACATTTTATTTATGGTATCACTGGTGAGTTATACCATATTTACATCTTTTTTAAAAACATCTAATTTATAAATTTTCCATCTGTTGATTTGTCTGTTTTCCTCATTGATAATGTATTTCTTAGCTAACAGAACCCAAAACTTGATGATTTGATGTTTTGTTGATAATTTTCTGAGTGAAGCTAGTATGTCAACCCCAGGTTTGCATTTCTATCAAGGTGTGTACCTATAGAGTAACTGTCATTTAGTGTTTCTATAAAGGTGTTATTGGTCATAAATATCTTTTTGGTGTGCTTCTTCTCTTTGGAAAGCAGGGTATACTTCCAGACTAAAGCCCCTTCGTCCCTCCACTGCTAGTCTTCTCACATCAGCTTTTATTTATTGGTGGTTGCTCATGAGAGAAAATTTGGGGGATTTTAGATTCTTTCTTCTCCATTTCTGTCTTCGTGGAATAGTGATGATAAAACATATCTCTAATAGAGAGAAATTTTAGGAAATGGTAGTTTTTGTATTATTTTGTTGTATAAAGAGAGTCAGGTTTTTTTTCCTGAAGTATACAGGCTTCAAAGTAAGTTGCACAAATTTCTTAGCATTTTTTTTCTCCCATGACTTACACTGACAAGTTTTATGGCATTCCCTCTAGATCCTTGTCATTAATGGGTTTTGGTGCTTTGAAAGCATTTTCCCATTGGAAATTTCAAAATTGAACTGAAACTGCATACCTCCTGTTTCATGAGCCCCTATGCCTCCTAGTCGGCTCTTTCAGCCTGGGCACAATTCCCTATCTACCCGCCTCTCTGCTTTCCAGCTCGTTCTCCAGGTACCTCACCCTAGTTTGGACCAGTTGGGAAAAAAAAAAATCTGAGTGTGCCATATTTAGAAAGGCCTCCCTTCATTCTGGATGTCCCCTTTTCTGGCTACTAGCATTCTGAGGGATCTCTGTTTTCAGTTTTGATAGGATTTCTCCAAATTTTTCAAGAAAACAACTTTTGGCACATTTTTTATTAGTGGATACTGGTTATGCAGATTAATGAGTTTCATTTTTTCACATTCATACATGCATACAACATACTTTAAGCGCCTCCCCATCACTCTAGACTCTTCTTACCCACCTAACACAGTTAACCTTCTTGGCTGAAAGAGATAGGGCTTAAGGATATTTATTATGTACCCATTTCTGCTTTTGTTTTCAAATAAAGCATTAAGCTAAAATGCAATTAGGAATACTTAAATTTTGTAAGAGCTTTGCCCAATTCCAACCATATTACAAATGATGTTTAAATTTGCAAGGTCTCTCTGAAAAAAAAAAAATGCTGATATTGAGCTATATGAAAGTTTCTCAAAAGCAAGAGAGAAAGAGTATCTTACCCTGTCCAACTTCCCTAAAAAGTGATTAGAAACTATGTCCATTAACCCAAAAGATTTAATCCCATTTGGTAGAATTTTCCACAGTACAATGTAACATGATAAACTTCAGGCAATATGGGGAAAGATATTTTGGCTTGCTTAATCCAGCTTAAATGCATCTAATTCATAGTTCAGAATACCACCTTGGTTTTCACAGCTTCCTTCTTCCATTTCTGAACCCATTGCTCTTAAACCTCCAGGTTTTTCCAAATGGTTCCTAATAATAATAGCAGAAGCGTTTTTGGAAGTACAAGTGTGGAAGAGAACCAAGCCACTTTTGCTTGAACGTGGAGTACTATAGCCTTTTAATCCTCAATTAATTTTGCTTTATATATATTTTGAGATAAATTTGAAAAGTGACAGGCAGAGAATTACTTTTTGTGATTAAATCCTAAAGCTCAATGGAGTTAGGAAGGCTATGTTAACACAAATTTTTTTAATATATTTTTATTTTAAAAGAGCTATTTTCCTCTAAAGGATGTTTCCTCTAAAAGATGTCATAGCTATAACCCTAGGTAATAATGAAATGCAGACTTTTCGTACTGCTCTTGAGCAGACTTGTATTTGGGAGGACTGGGTCTGTCACAGCTGAGCTCAGTGAAGTGTATTCTCCTTAGGGAGGCCTGTGGTGTTTAATAAACTTTCACTCATGACACATTTTAGAGAAAAGTATTTCTAAGCTCATCCTTAAATATCTCACTATTTGGTTGTCACACACTCCATTGTATCATCGTTCTGTTTTGTCACATCCATTTGAATGTAGTCTGGATCATCTGAAGCTTTAGGCTTTGGTTATCTATAGTAAAGTCCATTTATGGAAATGCCTGTTAGAGCTTTCTTTTATCATACACACATGTGCATGTGCATGCATGCATAAAATAGAGCAAGGAAGCAGACATGAATCAGAACAGCCAGTATCATGGTAACATGCCTCATTAGCAAGCCATGTGGCACCAGTGCCAGGTGTCTGGATTGGGGAGCTCAGGTGAGAGGCATGTTCTGGGTTTTTAATAAATGGGTCTTTGCAGTTTTAACAGATGTTCTATTGCTTTGTAAAAAGTATCAAGCAAGCAACTGATAAATCCCCACGTGTAACTAATAGATCAGACCTCTGACTCCTAACAATGATCAACTGTAAGGAGGCAAGTGCTCTCCGGAAGTGGGGTGGGGGGAGGGATGAGAGACAAGATGCTTTAGAAACAGTACTTTTTGGAAACAATTTGTGTTCTGTACAATAAATGTGGACCATTTTCATTTAGTCACTAAAATGTCTAATCTCTTAACAGTGGAAGTCTGAATCAGAAAATACTTCAATTCTAAAATAAGGAAACAAATTATAATAAATATGAAAACGTTTAATTACATTTTTATTAGTAACCTAAGAATAAATCAGTTCCCTGATCATATAGTGGAAATACTCTAGAATTTTAACTTTTTAGATTGCCCATGGAAATTTTTCTTTAAAACCACTGTGCAGGTCAGCATCCTGAGAAATGTGCAGAACAATGGTGAGACAAAAGGGTTTCTAAAGTACCTCAGAAAGACTTTAATCCCTCCAGTAGCAAAAGATATCGATAGCCTGTGCCATTTAATCCTGGGAACATGGCATATTTCCACGTGTTTTCAAAATCAAAATCCAACAAAAACAAATGTGTCTTTTCTTTGTTATTTTCCATTCTTGCTCAATAGCTACAGTGTAGGCATTTATCCCTCTTTGTATAGGATCCATGTAACATTTGCTACTTTTGGAAGGGGTTATTCAAGATAGATATATATAGATATATCTCCATGTCACTATTTTGTATAATTTGATGCAACTCTAAAATACAGTAGTCATTATCATAATTGTCTACTTAAGTCTTAGCTCAAAGATTGTAAAAGTGCCGAAGGCTAAATATAACGTGATGTCACAATTTTCTCACAACACTGATTTCAATAAACTGTCTTCAATGATTACATTACTTCATAGTGTTTCCTTTTGAGATAGAAGACTATTTTGTAACTTCACAAAGTATCTTGAAGTGATATTAACACTGGTTCGTTGCACAGTTTGAAACATTGTTAACTCTAGAAGCATCTAGATCGGATATGCCATTAGAAATTACCCAGTTTTTATGGCTTACTCTTTCACACCTACCTGTTTTAGCATTGCCTGTTAGTGGACCTGCATAGCCTTGGTAGTCAGCAGTGCGGCATGTCTCCTTATTGTGGAAATCACAATTACATATAACCGAGCATGCTTTTCTAGAGAAGTTTTGCTTTTTAATCCTAGAAACTTCAGTTTGTTTTTCTTAACCATAAGTTCGTAAGTGTTTAGAAGAACTGATAACATCTATATCCAATTTGTTGTCAGATGCAGGCTGGGCAGGCTAGGAGGTGCTACTTCCAGACTTTATACAGCTTTAGGACACAAGTTCTGCCTTCTTGATATTTGCAGTCTTCTTGAATCAGTATTCAGACTCAAATCATTTAAAGCAAGCAGAACAGGGGTGAGACTTCGAGGTGAAGGTGTGGGCTCCGCCGTGCACTGTGCAGTAGGTGCTGAGTCAGGACAGTGCCTTAGCTGACTCGTCTGGTTGTGTCCCGAGCAAGGCGGCGGTGCCTACAGTGCTCAGCTCAGCAGTGGGCCAGATGAAAATCATTTGCTGGGCAGTCTACTCACTGGGTGCTTTACCTAACAGTAGGATAAAATATTACTCAATGTGATTTTGTACATTAATTCCCTGATTTTGTCTGGAGAGTTGCTTTCTTACCAATAGGATTTGATTCTGATTTTACGTATCTCATGTAAATTCTGCTGTAACAAATATTTGTCAAAGTTTAGGGATGAGATGAAGTAAAACTGGTAATTTAGAAATATCATTGACTATGGCTTTTCTCAGCCCCTAATGGTTTTTTTTTTTAATGTGAGTACTGGGAGTCGAACTCAGGACCTCGCACTTGCCAGCAGGAGCTTATGCCACTGAGCAATATCACTGGCCCTTTTTTTTCCTTTTGTGGGTACCGGGAGTCGAACTCAGGACCTTGTGCTTGCCAGGTAGGCGCTTATGCTGCTGAGCCATCTCACCGGCCCTGGGTCTCTTTTTATAAGCTTAGGATGCCTCCCTGCCCAATAGCAGGTTCTAAAGTACCCACTCTATATAGTAGTAATTTCCTAACACATCTGTTCTTCTTTGAATCCAGGCCCAGTTAATATTTTTTTTAATCTTTCCCTTAATTATAAAATTAAAGCCATTTAAAATGCATTAAAACCCTAATTTTCTTTAAATCTCTTAATAGGAACCCAGGTTGTATTCTGTGAGAAGCTTTTCTCAGCCTTCATCTGTAGGTTTGGAACCTTAGTATTCCAGAAGTCCACACTTTGAACCTAGAAAAGATTTCAGAGAATTTATATATATATATATATATTTTTTTTTTTTTTTGAGTCAAGGTCTCACTGTACACCGCAGGCTAGCCTCAAACTCGTGGGGATCCTCCTGCTTCAGCCTCCCAACTCCTGGGATTACAGGCGTATGCCACCATACCCAGTCTATGAGGATTCAATTCTTATTCCACCTTCCTCTACTGATTCGGTTAAGTAGAATCTTGGATAACTATTTTATCCAGCAATAGAAAATAATTGGCCCACATGTGGTCTAGTAACAACGATTTGGAATGTGCTTAAAGTTAACATGTTTTTTATTTTTTTGAAGAGGATTAAATCTTAATGAGAACACTGAAAGTACTGAATGAAATCATGGTTTCCTTTATTTCATATACTTAAGTAATGCAGACTTATAACCTGCAACAAAGAGAACAAAACTACATCAGTGAGACAAATGCCTTGATTAAATTTGAAAAGTCTATCCTGGGCTTTGAGGATTAACCATTTTTTATAGTAGGTCATACAATGTTATTTGTTTTAGAGATAGGGTCTCACTCTGTAGTACAGGCTGGCCTTGGAACTCACTTATGTAGCCCAAGTTGGCCTCAAACTCACAGTGATCCTCCTGCCTCAGCCTCCCAAGTGCTAAGATTACAGGCATGTGTCACCACACCCAGCTAGGTCATACAATATTATAATGAATGTTAAAAATACTTCACGGCCAAGCAAAAAGCACTCCTTCCAACACTTAGATTGGCATGAAAACCCATCCATCAGCTTTCACATACTCTTAACACTGAATTTTATGTCAGTGCTTACAGTTTTCTTCTGTAATACCAAAATAGGATTCCTACACATTGTAATTTTATTTAATTGCATTCTAGGAATGAGGTAAAAATAAAACCTCGGCTGGGAATGTAGCTCAGTAATACAGCACTTACCTAACATGAGGCCCTAGGTTCAGTCCCCAGCACTGCAAAAAAATAAAAATAAACTCAGTACTAAAAGTTCTGCTTTTTATAACAATATACACAGAATCTCCGCAAAGTAAGTTTTAGAGAAATTTAAATATTAAAAATTTACCAGGATTAAAGATTCTTTACTTTGAAGGCCCTTATAAATTCCTTACTAAGGGACTTATAAAGGTATTCTAAAATACAGTGGACCCTCAAGTTACGACCAGGCTGACATACAAACAACTTGGGTTATGACAGGAATTTCAGTGTTAACTTATGACCAGAGTCTTGAGTTACAACCCAAATGCCGGCCGCTTGTGCTTCCAGATGGTCTGACACAGATTTAACCCTTAAAGAATTCTGGAAGGAACCTTACAACATCCTTTCCAGTATGGGGTTAAGTGAGAAATCCTAGGCTAATGTCTCTCTCAGGACACTGAGATCCGCCTGTGTACAGGAGAGAGACTTGGAAGGCTGCGTAGAGGAGCCTGAGCCTTCAGCTGACAACCTGAGTTCAGCCAGCCCTTCGGAACGAGTTGAGTTCCTAAGGATCCACTGTACACCACACAGGGCATTTTTTATGATGTATCAGTCGCTTCTATCAACAAGTCAACCTCCATCCATAACTAAATGTAACTGAAAAGCTCCAGTCAAAAGGCTGTCAACAGAACTACTGTAGACAGTGAGCCAGTTAATCTTCCAAAATTTATTTCTCCAAGTTTGGAACCAAGTGAAAAACTTCCTAATGCTGCCAATCAGATTCCTAACCCTGACGTCCGGAATGTAGATAACATGCATCGTTCTTCATTTGTTCTTAAGACTATTACTCCAAAAGTGCTGGCTTGTGAAAGTGACCCAAGACACCTAAAAACAGAGGCTATGCCAATAACCATCCTTACAATTATAAGTCCTGGAAGAAAGGTCAGGAAATCTGATGGAGGAGTGTGGATTGATGACCCACCGGACCAAAGATGTGTTTTCAGGCTCTTTTAACTCTCGGGAAATCTTAACTGCTCCTCTGGGGACGTGGCTCAGTGGTAGAGTGCTCATCTGGCATGACAGGCTCTGGTTCCACTCCCAACACAGGAAAATCTTAACTGTCAAGTTTATTAACAACTCCTGCATTAACATCTTAGCATTTTTTAAATTTTAAATAATTTTTTTTTTAAAAGATACACACTTTTTCAGGGCCGGTGAGATGGCTCAGCGGCTTAAGCGCCTGCCTTGCAAGCGCGAGGGCCCGAGTTCAACTCCCGGATCCCACATACGAAAAAGGGGCCGGTGATATCGCTCAGCAGCACGGGCGCCTGCTGGCGCACGAGGTCCTGAGGTCGACCCCCCGGTACCCACAAAAAAAAAAAAAAAAAAAAGATACACACTTTACATGCTGTGCTATGGCACAACAGAGAATGTGGGTCACCTTTCCTAGCGCCACCAAAGTCAGGTCCAACTTATCTGGCTGACCCAAGAGCAGTGGTGTTTACAACCAGCTGCTCTACTCAAAACATCCTGTCTTCTGTGGTGACTACGCTGTCCCTGTTCTGTTTTCATGTACCTTAACCACAGGTGTCCTGGAGGCCAGTTACGTCCTGCACAGGTGACAGGCTGCACGAAATGAACTCCATTAACACCCTCCAGCAAGCCAAGCGCCAGTGTATGACCGGCTCCGGGCCACAAGAAAGATCATTCAAGGGAAAGAGACTGTGTCTCCGCCCTGGCAGGAACTGTCACACAGCTGTAAGGGCACAGAGGTGATTGCCTCACTACTTCAAATGTTTTCCTTCCTTCATGTATACGCATGCCATCTTTCACCAGTCTCTGCTCCTTCCTGCTATGCCTAGAAGTCTGTCCTTGTAACGCCAACACATCACATGAAAGCCCACGGCAACGAATGGGGAACCCAGGGGACACTGCAGAAATGGTCCTTCCACTGTCAGAATGCCTTTAAGCGTTATTTCTGAGCAACTAGGAATCCCTTACCTTGCTGATTAATAAACAGGAACTGGAGCTGAATAGTGGTAGCTAGGATAAATCCAGGGAAACTGCTAGTGCAACGGTTTCTGTTTGCTACCACACTTAGATTTTCCGAGAAAAGTTCTCGTGTCTGATTCCTCATAGCTGTCCAGTCACCTAGGTCACACTGGTTTCCTAGGTTGAGTCACTGCATAAACTGATACCTTAAAATCTCCTCTGGGAGGGTCTCCTGGGGAGCTGTGGAGAGATCCCCAAGTTCAGTGTGACATTCCTGGAGCGTTTATCAGTTCTTCCCTCCACCCTCACCTTCAACAAGTCCTCTAGAAAAATCTAAAAAGGTACTTGAAACTTCTAAACTTTAGTAAGTTAAAAGAGCAAAACAATCAGAAAAAACTACTTGAAACGCAAGTGTTAACATTTTCAGCAACCATTACACAATTTCAACATTGTATTATAGATCTCGACTGACCAAAAGGAATCATGAGGTAAATTATGTATGTGGATAACAAAATTAAGACTGTAAGAACAAAGAGAATACTGCTCTTTTGAAGGCTGTATGGATTAGTCATACCTGTCACCTGTTATTAAAGTTGGAAATTTTTACCAAGTGCCTCAAGAGTTTTATAGTTTATCATATAAACAATGTGAAACACTTACTAGCATAGTAGTAAATGTCATTTTTCAGTAGTATTTTAAGAAACTGAGAATTTTATTTTATTGCTTTCTGTTAAAACAACAGTGGTTGAAGTTATCCCTTACAATAAGTGAAATATCTGATAGATCAGAAAGCAGAAAACTAATTTATTTTGAATATTCTGAAACGTCAATCCTAATTAAATGTGTGAGGCCATAGCCACCTACTAGTTGACATATAATGTTAAGAACAAGACTGTTGGACCAACAGAGTCCTGGCTGCAGGGATTTAAACAATAGGGATGACTATGAGCAAAACTCACCTCGTCTAGCACACTAGTTATTAAAGTTTAAATAAGAGAATCTCTTTTTAACAGGAGACCCAATATGTATAACAAATTAGGGTTAACCTGTAAAAGCTAGGACTGGGGGCCTCCAAACCCTACTCTCAAAGATGTCACTGTACTAATTAGCCTGAGAGGCAGACGCCCTAAGAGGTAGATTGCACAAATAACTGGCTGGAGAAGGGTACAATGAGAGCAATAGTATCCACACCCCTGTCTCTCACCCATCTTTCCTGTAGATGCGTCAGACCTAACAGTAGACAAACACAGTGGTTAACGGGCAAAGAGAAATGAAGAAGGGCAGGCACGTGAAGGCCTTGTCACAGGGAAACACACAGCTTGTATGTGCATCTGATGCAACACTTTAGAAAATACTAGTATAACTTTCCTGAAAAGAAAATAACAACACATTCGCAGTTTTACCACAAACCAGTAAGAACTGAGTCTCTAGGTCCCCTGAGCTTTCACCATCCGAGCCCTGGACTGGTCCAGTCTTGGAAACCAAAGCCCAGTTTCGGGACCCAGCCTCCTCCCTTCAAAAGGGCAGTGGTGTCCATAGAATCGAGGCAGGAAAAAGAGCTCTTCGAGGCCCCTCTCTGCGGCACAGACCCCCAGCCTGGACAGCAGCTTATCTGCTAGGTTCGGGGTAACCGGCTGAAGCAAAGTGCCAAAGACTCGCAAGCATTCCAAGGCCACATGAAGCACAGTCCCCAGCCAGGGAGCATCCATTGGGCTCTCCCAACTCAATTTCCACGGGGCGTGCCTTTGGACAAAACCGTTAGTCTGCCGAACACAGCTGGACACTGCCTCCAGGGCCTTATAAATTTGAAAGTTGTCATAGTAGTCGGCTACTTGCCTGGGCAAGGAAGCCACTGCGTTCACAAGAGCATAGTCCTCAGCCTGGGCTCGAACTGCCGGCCCCTGCGACTCTGGCTCACTGGGGAAGCAGGCGGTGCAGAAAACTGGGTAGGTGCCAGAAGGATTGATTTTGCTGGCAGTGCATCGGTTCAGAAGGCCTCCGAGGGCATCCGCCAGCTCGGAGTCCAGCAGTTTAACCACCTTCTCATCGTAGTAGTCACAGTCCCAGTTGGGAACACCCTGCCGAAGGAGAAAGTAGCGGAAGCCATCCACAGTGTAGCGATCGAGACAAGCCATGGGATCCACCACGTTGCCCAAGCTCTTGGACATCTTCTGGCCACACACCGTCCAGTGGGAGTGGACGCAGATGCGACGTGGAGGGCTCAATCCGGCCCCGAGGAGAAGGGCGGGCCAATAGATAGCGTGGAATTTGAGAATGTCCTTACCTATGACATGGGATGCGGCCGGCCACCAAGATCTGAACTCGGCGTTCGGGTAGCCAATGACGGTGAGGTAGTTGACCAGCGCGTCCACCCACACGTAGATGGTCTGCGAATCGTCCCCGGGGACGGGAATGCCCCAGTGCAAGTGGCTGCTGCTGCGAGAGACGGAGAGGTCGGGCAGCTCCTCCTCCAGCCACTGCAGGACCGCGCGATGGAATGGCTCCGGGATGATCGCCCGCGGGTTGCTTCGCAGCCACCGCCGGAGCGGCTCCCGGAACTGGGACAGCCTGAAAATGTAGTTTTCCTCCTTGGTCCAGGAGACGGGGTGCCCGCTCTCGAGGGACACAGGACACGACTCTCCCGCCAGGCCTGGCTGCCTGGTGACCTTGGCGTCGGGCAGGAAGCACTCGTCGGAGGCGCAGTACCAGCCTTCGTAGAGCCCCTTGTAGAGCAGATCCCGGGCCGCCAGGACGCCCCAGAAGTGCTGCACGGCCGCCCGGTGCCGCGCCTCGGTGGTGCGGATGAAGTCGGTGGCGGCGACGCCCGCGTCCCGGAACAGCCGGCGGAACTGCGCGGAGACGCGGTCGCACAGCGCGCGCGGAGCCAGGCCCGCGGCGGCCGCCGCCTGCTGGATCTTCAGGCCGTGCTCGTCCGTGCCGGTGGACAGGCGCAGGGCGGCGGCGCCCGGAGCCCGCAGGCCGCGGTGGCGGCACAGGGCGTCGGCCAGCAGCGCCGAGTACAGGTGCCCGATGTGCGGCGCCGCGTTCGCGTAGAAGATGGGCGTGGTGAAGAGGGCGCGCGGGTGGGCCGCGTCCTCGCCGACAGTAGGGGCACCCGAGCCGTAGCGGCGCGCGCCGAGGTCCCCCAAGAGAGGGACCCTAGAAGCCGCCGGGCGCCCCAGAGCCCAAAAGACAGAGGTTCGCAGCATCGCGCGCGCCGGCCGCAGCAGGGCACACGGCGTCCCGGCAGCACGTGGGAGCGGCGCATGCGCCGGCAGCACGCCTAGCTTCCGGCGAGGCAGCCAATGGAATCCGGCCGGGCGTCGGCTTCCGGCGCTTTCCTCCGCCACTTCCGGTCGCGGGCGGGCTGCTGGCGGAAGTCCCAGGGGCCGCGCTAGGGGAGGCTGGGGAAGAGCGGGCAGGATGAGCTTCCGCCCTCGGCTTGTGACTGCGCTTGCGGGTGTTTTCCCTTCTGCGCTGAGCTGCTCGTGGGCACGAGTGTGATAATAGGGTCGCTGAATGCCGTTGGTGGCCGGCACACTGCAGGACGTACAGTATGACCTCTACATATGTCCTCTACCAGTTATCTCAACCAGATCAGGCGGGGAAGAAGGAAGATAATTACCTAGAACACTTAAGGGAAGACTGAGAACGAAAGAAGTGGGAGTTATCTTTTAGCTGAACACAATTTTTGCTGAATCCACAGAGGTAGATTTGTGCCCTGCCAAGTCCTTCCTAAAGGTTATTGATATTCAGGGAGATGAAATGCAATGTATTGTTGCTGTGCAAATAGGGAGAATTAATTTTCATAGACATTTCTCAAAAGCAGTTCTTAAACCAGGAGTGGTAGCGCAGGCCAAGTAATCACAGCACTCTGCAAGGCTGAGGCAGGAGTGTCACAAGTTCCAGCCAAGCCTGGGCAATTTAGCGAATTAGCATACCTCAGAATAAAAAAATGTGGGGGCCGGTGAGATGGCTCAGCGGTGTACGCGCCTGCCTGGCAAGCGCGAGGGCCCGAGTTCGACTCCCAGAACCCACATACGAAAAAAGGGCCGGTGATATCGCTCAGCAGCACGGGCACCTGCTGGCGTGCGAGGTCCTGAGGTCGACCCCCGGTACCCACAAAAAAATTTAAAAATGTGTAAAAGGCTGGGATGTGGCTTAACGCAGAGGCCCTGGATTTGATCCTCAATACCACGAAAAAAAAATTTTCTTAAAGCAGTTGTTAATACATTTTTTTTTTTAATCAGGACCTCACTAAATCGCCCAGACTGAGTAGTAACTTGTAATCCTCCTGCATCAGCCTTCCAGAATGCTGGGATTACAGGTGTGCACCACAACACCCTGCAATCATGTTCTTTTTCTTTTTTAAATGGTCTTGAAATTCTTCTAGAACTGTGTTTTTCAAGTTTGCTTTTAGGAACAGAAGCCTGACTTGCAGGGAGAGAACTCAGGAGCTCAGAATTGGATTACTAATAATCCCTGGTTCATACCACACTCTCATCTTTGTTCTACAATTGACCTCCCTGCCCAAAAAAAAAAAAAAAATCAATGTAGCTAGTATGTGCGTGCGCTTAATAATAAAATGGGATGGAGCCCTTGTGAACCCCACAGCTCAGCAAGTACAGTTCTCAGTGCAAGTACAGGTTCTCAAAGTATGGTGCCTAGCACAGCACGAGCAGCCCTAGAGCTGTGAGGGAAATGCACATTCTTAGATCCCGTGTGTCGCCTACTGAAGCAGAAACTCTGAGGTTGGGCCCAAAATCTAGGTTTTACGCAGCTCTTCAGGTGATTTTGATGCACACTGAAGTTTAAGGACGACTGAACAGAAAGATTAGCAGTGATTCAGCTCTGTGTGCTAGTTTTCCCATCCTATCTTCATTCCAGAGGTGATCACTGACCTGAATTTTGTACTTGTGCATCCTTGATATCACGTGCTCTTGTTATATCCCAGTAACATATTGTTTACTTTTGCTCGTATTTGAACATTCTCAAAAAGGGTGTAACACTCTATGTGTTCTCCTTCAACTTAACCTTCTTCATTCAACATTTTGTTACTGGGATTCATCCATGTTGTTGCGTGTGACCATGGCTCTCTCATTTTGGCTGCTGTGTAGTGTGTGACGAGGGCATGTGGCAGTTGGCTATGACTTCTGTGGTGACATAGGAGATGGACCAATTAGGTTCTGTACAGGAGGCACAAAAGGAAAACAAACATCCATCTAGTGTTCGGTACATGTGCTCTGCTTGATCGAGCAGCACAAGAAGGGCAGGGAAAGGGTAGGTAAGATGTGAAAGCTGAGGTACATGACAAACCTCAGGCTCCCAGCAGTTCTCCCTCCCCCACCCCACCCTCCGTGTTCCCATAAGTCAGTGCTTCAGCACAGAAACAGTATTCTTCTCCCCTCTTAAGAAAGAAAAGTTCTCGACCCCACTCCCATTTCCTTCCTTTCTGTTCTGGTAGAACAGAACTCCTTGAAAGAAACAACTCACATTTTTTGCTCTTAGGAACAATACTGCTACTAACTTGCTTCTATATATGTCCTGGTATACGTATGCTAAAATTTTTCTTGGATATATGCCAGAGAATGGAATTGCTGGATTGTAGAGGATGAGATGTTTGTATTAGTCAGCTTTCCCATTGCTGGGATGCAAAGCCCAACATCCACAACTGAAAGGAGGGTCTTAGTATGGCTCACAGTTTCAAAAGATTAAGTCCATAGTTGGCTAGCTTCAAGCAGAAATCCTCTGGCAGAAGAGTGTGGCAAAGCAAAGCTGCTCTGTTCATGGTGGCCAGGAAGCAGAGCAGGGGAGGAGTGCCAGAGAGGAGGGGGCGAGGGACCAGACAGACCCGAAGATCACACCTCCCTGACCTACCAAATACACATAGGACTGCGCTTTATTAATCCCCTAGGCAGCTCCAAAACCAATGAAGTTCACAATCCACCTTAACTGTCGCAATGCTTGGTTCCACAGGATAGTATCAAGTTGTCCTCCAACATGGTCGAATACATTTACATTCCCATCAGCAACATTGTCTTGAAGAGATCTCCCCAGTATTTCATCTCATCTGTCTTCATTTTTACCAGTCAGTTGGATAAAAAGTGTTGTGTCGCTAATGTCCACAATAGCCAAAAAGGGGAAGCAACTCAAATGTCCATCATCTGATGAATGGATTGAAAATACAGTATAAGGTATATCCATGCATTGGAATATTATTCAACCATAAAAATGAACGGAATGCTGATACATGCTACCACATGCATGCATCTTTAAAAATATGTTAAATAAAAGAAGCCAGACAAAAGTTGGAATGGAGGGTGAAAACTCAGTGGCTCTGGAGTTCCTTCTTTAAGTAACAAAAAGACTGTGGACCTAAGTAATGATGATTATTGTACAACATGGTGAGTGTACCTAATCTCACTAAATTATACACTAAAATACCTAAAGTGGGAAATTTTATATTTTGTATATTTTGCCACAGTTCTTTAAAAATGGTATTTCTCTATCATCTTGATTTGCACTCTAAATATGAGTAAAATTGGGCATCTCTTCATATATCAGTGAACCGTATTTCTTTTGCAACATGCTATTAGGCCTTGGATCTAAAATGTCCCCAAAACCCTCAGAGATAGAATCGTGTGTGTGTGTGTGTGTGTGTGTGTGTGTGTGTGTGTGTGTGTGTGTGTGTCTGGGGATTGAACCCAGGACCTTTGCACTGAGCCACATCTCCAGTCCTTTTCATTTTTTATTTTGAGACAGGCTCTCACTAAATTGCCCAGGCTAGATTTGAATTTGCAATTGATCCTCCTGCTGTAGCCTCCCTGAGTGCTGGGATTACAAGTGTGCACCACCACTCCTTGCTTCACTTTCAGAAATGTCAATAAATAGTTCTTAACTTTAATATGGTAGAATTTGTCAAATTTATGATTGTCATTTTTGTCTTAAAAATATTCTTGTACTCTGAGTTCAGAATAAATATCCATGTTTTCATGTAAAAGCATAAAATATTTTATGTTTAAGTATTCTATGTGGAATACACGTGTGTGTGTGTGTGTGTGTGTGTGTGTGTGTGTGTGTGTGTGGTGCTGAGGAATGAAACCGGGGCATTGGCCATGCTAGGGAAGCTCTCCACCTCGGACCTACAGCCCAGCCCTAGAATTGACCTTTTTGTGTGTCGGAGGTCACGATCCAGTTTTTCGCCATGTGGCTAAGCAGTTGTCCTAGTTCCACTTCTCCATGGGTCTGTGAGGCCATCTCCACAACGTGGTAAATTGCCGTGCACCACTTCTGCCCCTAGACTCTTTATTCTGCTGTGTTGGCCAATTTGTGCTTTGCTGAAAACTTTGAATTACTGTAGCTTTATACTAAATACACAGAGAATTCATCTCTCCTCCTTCCTCAGAATAATCTTAGCCGTTCTTGTCCCTGTCTTCCACATAAAAATATTAATACCAACTCGACAAGTTCCATGCAAAAGACTTGTTGAAGTTTAGGTCGCTACTGCATTAGGTCTGCAGCTCAATGACAGAATCAAGGGCCAGAAGGGATTGACACATTCACAGTATTAAGGGTTCCAAAAAGCAACTATGAATGTTTTTCCATCTACTTAAGTCTCCTTTGGTGTTGTTCAGTAAAGTTTACCATTTTCTGCAAATTAGTCTGGCTTAATAGTTCCATAAATTTACTCTTGGAAACCACATACAGTAGTTTATTTACAATGTTGTAAATGGTGTCATTTTTCTGAAAATTGTAGCTTTTGTTTCTGTTGTATGAAACTGCTAACAGCTAAGCTGTCCTGCTGGGAGAGAGGTGGAGGGGTCCCCAGAGCCCTGCGTGCCTGGCCCCCTCTGTGACCAGAACTCCTCCCTTCCCCAAAGCTCACACTGCATTAGAGCCTGAGGACTCTGCCATGCACAGCTTGGAAACTACTGACCTAGAAGAATAAAGAGAAAAAACGGAGGCTATTGAACTGGGGTAGCTCAGTGGTAGAGCACGTGCTTAGCATCCACAAGGCCCTGGGTTCAATCTCCCACACCAAAAAAGAAAAAAAGGAATATTGTAACTACTGCACACAGGAAAATTACAAAGCCATGAAGATGTTTCAGTGTGTGATGTTGTTAAGCCAGGCTGTAAAAGAAAATAAGTCAAAATATAAATCTTGGTCTGTGTAAGTGTTATGTGTATGAAGAGTGTATTAGTCACTGTTGTGTTGCTGAAATAAAATACCTGAAATGACAACTTAAAGGCTAAAAGATTTCTTTTGGCTCTTGGCTTCAGAGGTTCAGGTCCAGGGTCTGCTGGCACCAAGGCAGAGGAAACTGCAAGCCTCCTGGCAGCTGGGAAGCTCAGAGAGAGGGGAGGAGGCACAGAGAAGGTGCCCTCTTCCGAGGCGCCAGTGACCTGCTTCCCCCACCGGAGCGCACCTCCAGACAGCCCGCCTGGCCGTGAGCTCATGGGGTTGATCCTTGGGTGGAGTGGCATACGCACCCTCAATCCAGGTGTCTGGGGAGGGATACTGCATTTCAACCTAGCAAAGGACATAGCACCTCTGATACCCAGGGAAGGGACCGCTTTCTCAGTAAGCAGTGCTTTCAGTAAGTCGTTAACTTGGGAGAAATTTGGAACTAACAGCACATGAAGTAGTTAAACTCAGCGTCGGTCTGCTAGCTCCTGAATTCTGCAGAGCGTAAAACGTGGTTTTTATCTTTGGGCCCACGCAGCATGTTACATGTATATTAGGCACTGCATAAATAGTCACATTTTGGTTGAATCTACTTTGAGCATAAAACAGGTTGGATTTTAAAATTACTGTTAGAGAGAAACACTTCTCAGTAGAGAATGAGTTGGCTGGCACATAATGATCTCCGAGAAGTTTGAAGAACTTGGTGAACTCAGGTGACCCGGACTTACCCAGCACCTGTCAGAGGGACATTTGCATAAGGCTCCTTCATTCATCCAAGGACTGAGTCCCCGCCTCCGAACAGAAAAGATTGATGACCCACCTGCATCGCATCAGGCTGCGTGATGAGTGCCGATGGTTCATTTCCACCGTATCCAGCCTGACTTGGGGAAATCCCATTTCCAGTACAGAACTGAAAGCTGTCCCTGAAATCTACTGTGAGCAGCAAATGAGTGCAATTTTGTCTAGAAAAAGTGACCAGAGATGGAAGACACTGATTCCAAAAGTTTACCCTAGTTACCCACCTGGGGAACCACCACTGGTAAAGGTTCCTGATGGAAACAATGGTTGTGACCGCTGGCTGCCAGGTTAGGAAACTGACTCAGATTCATATTTTACCTTTCCTACTGCAATTGCCAGGTGGGTCAGAGTTGACAAGAAGTCAGGTGGATTAAATAGAAAGACTGCAGAGGATTTTTTTGTGTGTGTGGGTACCGGGGGTCGAATTGAGGACCTCGTGCACCAGCAGGCACCCATGCCACTGAGCGATATCACCAGCCCTTTTTTCATATGTGGGGTTCCGGGAGTCGAACTCAGGACCTCGCGCTTGCCAGGCAGGCGCTTATGCCGCTGAGCCATCTCACCGGGCCCTGCAGAGGGTTTTGAGAGTGGTGAAACTTCAGTATGCTCCGCAGGGGCCTCATGTCCATACACAGCTGCTGACACCCGCGGGCTGTGCTAACCGCGGGCTCTGGGCAACAGTGGTGGGGTGCAGGTCTGTCAAGCCTAACAATGGCTGCGGTGCACGACGCTGATGGGCGAGACCGCCTCTGTACATCATACTCAACTGTGCCGTGAACATAAAACTGCTCTGAAACAATAAATTTACTAATTTTTTTAAGCTAAGGGGAAAAACAAAACAAAGCTGAGTGCCACTTGGGAGCAAAGCTCAGCTACTGGGAAGAGGCTGAGGCAGGAGGATTGCTTGAGCCCAGAAGTGCAAGGCCAGCTGGAAAAGCTTAACAAGACCGTTTCTCTTAATAAGAATTTTTTTTAAAAACCAGAAAACAAAGTATTTGTTCCAAAAGGAGAGATATAGTATTGAAGAAATGCAAATTCTTCTTAAGAACAAAAGGAAGACTGAAAAATCTTTCAGTGAAAGTGTTCATATAAAAATATATAGGCGGCCGGTGAGATGGCTCAGCGGCGTAAGCGCCTGCCTTGCAAGCGCGAGGGCCCGAGTTCGACTCCCGGATCCCACATACGAAAAAGGGGCCGGTGATATCGCTCAGCGGCACGGGCGCCTGTTGGTGCGCGAGGTCCTGAGGTCGAGCCCCCGGTACCCACAAAAAAAAAAAATATATATATATATATATGTGGGCATTGTGGTGAATGGATAAAGAAGATGTGGGGTTTTTATACAGTGGAGTACTACTCTGTCATAAAGAAGGATAAGCTTGAGACACGTCTAGCTAAATGGATGCACCTTGAGACCATATTCTTAAGTGAAATAAATCAGACACACATATGTAAATACCACATTGTTTCTCTGGTGTGAGAAACCAAAACTGTAAATAAGGACCAAAATGTAGATTGTGGAATAGGAAGAAAATGTTCAAATGGGAAGGGGAACTAGGGAGGGACGAGGGAGAAAGGAAGGAAGGGAAAAGAAAAAAAATAAGAAGGAAAAAATGGAAACAAAGTGTTATGGTTTGTGTCTAGATGTCCTCCCAAAGCCTCATGCAGTCATTGGGGGGCTTTCAGAGGTGGCTGGATATAGAGTGTGTGACTGATTCATGGTTCAATGCCACGAGTAAGGACGTGAGTGCTATGCCCACCCTAGGGCAGGTAGCCTGCATGCAATGTAAGGGACAGAAAGAGGCTTGTCCTCTCTCTCTCTCCCTCTCCCTCTCTCT